>CM056379.1:104000215-104679327 GCA_029718625.1 Synaphobranchus kaupii | reverse complement strand
AACCTAAGTGTGCCGCGAGACAAAGATCAAAATCGGCGGGCTTAAGGTGAAAGGAGAAGAGACGAGGCAGAGCTGTAAAAGCAATGTAGCGTCGCCAAGATGAACAGCAGTCTTAATATTCTCAGATGTGCAACTGCGATTTGCATGAAATTATTAATCTTCATTACAGTTTAACAAAATCTGAAACAATAAATTATACTTTTTTTCGGTGAGAAAAAGGTATCAATCTACATTTTAGCCTCCAGATTTAACTCTATTAAAATGCCAGATTCTCTCTCTCTCTCCATATATATATATATATTTGTGTGTATAAGTGTGTGGATGTGTGTGTCATTGTGTGTGTGTGCACCATCTATTTACATATATATGAAAACATGTAAATGCTCTTGATACCCATTGGATAATGTAACTAAAATGGTGGTTGCTGTATTTACCCTTGCTGAAAATAGGTCAGAGAATAAAAATCAATCAAGCCATTCATTTCAGGGTGCTTCAGATAAACTAGAGACCCTCTGACCTGAAAATAACATATTCAAATGGAACCCTTGCCTGGAAATAGGCTAATCTACCTTCATCAGAAAGCAGAGCGACTGCGGTCGGACTCAAACAAGAACATCTCTGGGGAGGACAAAGATAGCCCGGACCGGAAGTGTTTCCCTATCGCACACATCCTTCTCCAGTGTCAATTCAATGTTTAATATTAGAAAGAATATTTGACAGAATAAGAAAACGTATCTCTGCCCTGAAATGGTACGTTGATCTTTTTAAGATTAAATGTATTTCGTGTTTAAAGGACTACGTGCTATCAACAGCAAATCAGATTCAGAATTCAGTCATTCTGTTATTAGGCATCATAACTAGGCAGTTCTAACCTTTGTTTCAGACTTAAAATGACTTCATATGTTGCTGCTGGTAGCACAGGTTATGTATATATCTAACTATATGAATCTGACCTTTACAAATCTGTTAAGCGTTAACGTAAACAATGATTAAAATATATTTTTGCTATGGATTGTGAAGGAACATGAGTATATAAACAAACACAATCGAGGAATATATATATCATTGTTTTGCTTTTAAGCTTAAACTTATGTTACAATTTGTGTTTGTGTGAATTGATTTTGAACTTGTTCATAACAAGTAAAGTCTATTCATTATATTCATACATTACAAAAACACTGTAGAGCAGTTGTTCTGTTGAAAAAATGAAATAATTAAAAAATATTTATATTGATATAGCTACACTATTTATTCTACCTCACTTCAGTGCTTTGGAATGTGAAAAGTGCTTCATAAATAATAATTAGAATTAGAATTATTCTTATTCTTATTTATGAAACACTCTTTTGATTATAATTATATTATTATAATGGTATTGTTATTATAATAAGGGGAAATGTACTGCTACTGTGTCAACCCACTTAGAGCTGTCCCTGTGAGTTCAGAAGTGCAGACTGGAAAGCATGTCAAAACACAGGCAGGAAGTGCTGTGCAGTTCTCACTTAAATTCCGCTGCTTTTTCCAGCCCAATCAAATTACAGCCACTGACAGGAAACTGAAGCAAACTGATACAAATGAGCAGAGCATGCTGAGGCAGGAAATGATCTCCCATCATGCACCAGTGCTAAATGTCACACTGATCTGCTCATTATCCAATCCGTGTAAGAGCAAATCTATCTTAGCCTCTCCTGTCTCTGCGCTCCTTCCCCATGTTGTGAAATGCTATTTATTTCTCCGACCCCCTCAACACAGATCCTTGGCCCTATTTAAAAGGGGTGTGGCACCAGCCGTTGACCATCGCTAAGCTACCGCAAGGCAGGCACACCACATTTGACTGCGATGATCTTTAAAGAAAGAGCAATGCCAAACTATTTTTCATTGTAAGAAGTTCAACTCAGTCTACTTCAGCTGGCCTTAATTTTTAGAACATTGATTATATTTAAATTATGTATTTTTATATAATTTTCAAGAAATATATATTTTTTCAGTACACACGTTATTGGTTCATTTCAAATTGATTGATAAATGAATGAATAAGTAAACTGTTTTTTTAACCTACAAAACCTGTGCGTTCATTGAACTATGCCTTTATTGAGACACTCTGTTTGCAGATCAGAGTTTTAGAAGTAATTTCACATTTGGGAAGTCAAAATGCTAATTGTTGATGTGTCATTACAACAGCAATGCCTACAGGTACGAACATCATGCATGTCTCAGAAACCATCATCACTGTTCTACAAATAAAAATGGGATTTAAATTGGTTGTTATACTTGCACATCACTGGATGTTAATGTGACGTAGTGGCATCCCTGTTGCTGCTGACAAGCAAAATATTTAAGTAGATTTGAGCCTCTAAGCTCACAAAGAGACTGCATGCCTTTGGCTGGATTAATAAGTAAAACTGTCTTCATAGTGAACTGGCTACAATATATAATAGCACAGGCAATATTTTATAGCACATAGCAAAACAGGGACCTTATACAGTGTATAAACATTTCTACATATAATTACTTGGGAGAAATAATTACTTGCCACCAAATATGATACGTAATTACTGAAGTTCCACTTGATGCAAGGACATAGACATCAGGAGCTGGAACAACCCAATCCCAGACTCGCCATGAGCACCATGAAGTGGCAAGTGAACCACGTGACTTCTTTATTCTTTGGTTGTTTTTACTCAGTCTGAGCCGAGGAATGGGGTTACCTCACTGAATGGGGCTGTTAATATACAGTTGACCTCTGACAGTCATTGCATCATGAAATGTGGAATTATTAATGTTAATAATAGCCCTGCCGAGTAGCACTGGGCTCCGGGCTTATGGCCAGAGGGACATGGGTTCATAGCCCAAGTGGATCACCATTCCTCTGCTCTTGAACAGGGCTCGCTATTTGTGTGCATTGCCTTGGTATATAAATGCTAGACAAATGGATTTCAGTGATTTAAAATGGCATTAGATAAATGTATCGGCCAGACTGGTTTCGTTCAATAATGTCAAGGCATTGTTGTAATATAGTTCAATGCGAAATAAATACAGACAATGTGAATTTTGCCTCATCGTCATCGTTTGATTTAAAAATACAAATGTGATTAGTACAGAGGAAAAACAACCAATTTGACACAACTGTCCCAATACGCTTGTATTTAACTGTATATACATATACATACAGTACATACATAGCTTACCACTCATTTAAATCCATTATACTGTTGTGCACCTGTTCACTTGGCTGCATACACTAGTTTCAGTTAGCTTTACAATGTCAACAAAGGCCTTTAATTTATTCCAGTGACCACTAATCTAGCCACCTGATATATGTAATATATGCGATGTTCTCAGACCTAAATGATTCATCTCAACAACCACCAAAACCCATTATTGTTATGAGCATAACAAAAAGGTAGTTATGACCGACATTATTTATACAATTATGAGCAAAATACAGGTCAGAGATCAAGCTGAATAGAGATGAGGCATTACCTCACCACTGAGGTAATAGGGTCAAATTATACAAGAATAGCCATGTTGACTGTAATACATAGCATCCAGTTGTTTTCTCTATAGGAGTAAAGCACTTTGCTCCTTATTCTTTAGGTACAGCAGATCATTATTCAATCATTATTCGTTGTTAGAAGTGAACCTCTCAAGGCCATTCTCAAGTGATTACCATTGGATACATGCTGATATTTGACTCGATATTAAAAAGAGACTCTTGAGTCTATTCAGGTAATTCTGAGTCTTCATTTAAATGCTCAAATCTTTGAACAACGAACGTACATGTAAAAAAAAAAAAATTGATCTCTCTGATTTATTTTTCTCGGCTCCTCTTAGAACTCTGGTGTTATTATTACACAGCCGACTTAGTCACTCCGCGCTCAGCATCCGCAAGGGGCAGCAAGTACTATGGCGGCGATATCGCACATTGCTTATTTGCTTTCTGTCAGCTCAAGTTGAAGTGTCGTGTTCATGTGCCTCCTCTGGGAGGGTGTTGCCGCATCGCGATAATCTGACAGCGCGCTTTAGTCGGATAGTCGGGAGATTCTATCTGTTGTTTTTCACTCCTGGAACCTTCGCCCTGAGCTTCATTCACGCTCAGCGTGCGCACAAACGCCGCCGCAAACACCTGGTGACATCACTACGTGTCGCAGAAGGCTCGCGCGGGGCCGAACGCGCATTGGGAAATGCGCCGTCCAGAGTTGTAGTCAGTATCTATACTATACCTGCGCCAGACTATGACTTACCTGGTCAACCTGAAATGTAATTTTCTCTACTTCAGATATAACTGCTCACCATCCAAAACTGGATAAAAAATAGACTATTGTAGCCATTTTGGCTTTCCAAAGGCAAAGCCTTCTCTGTTAAGCTAAAGTCTTCCAACAAAAGAGCAAAACATTAATCGCAGAGTGTGGAATATATACAGTATAATTTATAGAAAAACACCAAATATTTGTGACATTTTCAATGATAGGGAAGATAGAAATGATCAAATGGGAATAACCCAATAAGGCACAACGAAGGGATTAAAAATTTCATTCACACCCATATTTTCACACAATGGGGCCGTGGTTCCTATTCAGAAACTGGTCAATTTACTGTAAACTCTGTTCAGCCCTAATATAAAGGCCCATCTCTAAGCATGACTTACTCTATTCATAGAAATGGGTACGGTATCAAATCACCACCCTATACAGTACATTAGAAGATATCAATGGGCTCAAAGACTCAATCAGGAATCACATGACAAGGAGACAAAAGGCCCATTCGCACCTCCCGAGAAGGTGGGCTTAGTCATGTTTTTCTTTCTTTGACTGTGAAAGCAAAAGAAAACTCAACCCACACCAGAAAAACAAAGCAGGTGGCATATTTACAGACCGTATGCACAGGTGGTCAAACCTGGTACACCTCAGGTGAACACCTCACTGCACCACTCCCCCCCCCCCCCCCCCCCTCCCCATTCTTCACAAAGGTAAGAGGGATGAGCGTTCGTTTACATGGGGGAGAATGCTAATAAAAGCTAACGAATATCTTTCATTACTGTCAGAAACATGTAACTTTGGAGACCAAGCCAATTCAATGGTTTGATAATGAAACATGGTCACCCTTATAAATATTGAGACATTAAGAATTTGCAATTGGAATTAAGTAGCTGTGGATTGCTGTTTGGATTGTATGGGGACTAGAAGAGTGAAACTTTTTATTTTCCAACAAAACAGTGCTTGACAAGAATAAAGCAACTGATTATGTGCAAAACAAAAAGTGTGTTAACATGTAACTGAATGTACAGTAACTGTTGGACACAATAATGCAAATGCAAATGCAAATGCAAAGCTGTTCATTCAGAGGTTTCCTTGCTGCATCTTCGTGGTCATTTGATGAGAAAAGTTATTAAAATAGGGTTAAAACATACTGTGCCTTTATTGCTGTCAAACTATGTAAATGTGTGAGTTCTGGTTTGGAACCAAAGTGGATATGTCACAGTCTGACTTAATCCTATTTTAATAGCCCTCATTATTAGTAGAGCTATGCATATATTCATGTATCACAGACTATTGGCCCCCCAGCAGATTGTAATAAGTGAAAGCACAAGGAACAAGCCTAACAGACTCTCTGACCTGACACCCATGAAACGCTATGGACTCAGGTCTAGGTGTGAAAGTGACTAAGGACAGCGGCCAGCTGAAATTTAGTGCAGATTGCAAAGTGTTTGATCTGCACGGAGACACCTGCATTTCTGTGACAAAGTAATTAATGCTTCATCCATAACTGTGTACTGTGCGGCAGGGATTTGAGTACAGTGATAGCAATAATGCACTAAATGGATGCACTGGGTGATGTCTGACTAACAATATCTACACATGGGCTGTGTTCGGAATTGCTCCCTATTCACTATATAGTGCACTATTTAGGGTATCGGCCATTTTGTAGGGTGTCCAAAATTCAAAATGTCAAATTTGACACCCTAAATGGTTCACTCAATATCCCCCACAATGCACCACAAAATGTAGGGTACAAACGATGTACACTACATCACCAGAGACATTTTTTTTGTCAAGATGGCGACGGCTGAGCCAGCGATGGTCTACAAATGTAACTATAAATGCAAGTTTCATCTTGTAGCCTATATTAAATCAGTTTAGTCGGCTTTTTAACCGAAATATAAATAAATGCGGTAGATTAAATATATTACAAAGTGTTAACTATTTTTTAAATTTAACAATTATTACTGTTTAATGGAAAATGCAACTTAATTAGCGAGCTAGCTACCTAGTTACCTAACTTACCTATCTACAACGAGACAAACAAAACCCTTGTTCAAAATACACTTTTTTACCATTTCTTGCATGCTTTCTCACCAAGCCAGTGACCGCTGTCACGCAAGCGTCACGCGTTGCTAAGTAACCTGCTCAGAAATGGTAGTGTCCGAAATCGTCTCCTCCTTTCACCAGTGAATCCCTATCTAGTGTTCTATGTAGATTACCCTAAGTAGTGTATAGGCAGGGAGTGAATGAGTGAGCCATTCGAAATACAGCCATGGTCTGATGTAGAACATCTATGGTATCTCCAGCCTTTCATTTGTTTCTATGGTTGAGGACAGTGCCAATACTAACTGTGGCTGGCTGCCCTGCAGAGTGGACATTTTTGTGGTGAAAAGTCGTTGAGACACCATAAATCCAGCTATATTTTTTTGAAATGTGAAAAGTTTTCTGTCCAACAAGGTCATAGCCAGACTATATCCGGGTAAAACCTGAGCTATATTGGGGTTAACCTAGGTCCAAACGTCTTACAACCTAGATTTCCATCCGTCTAGATGTCTACATTCCAGCTATTGCTCACTGGGTTTGGCCATAGCATTGCCGAGGCAAAGAAGGATTCAGTCAGTTGGGATTACCACATCTCCTCGCTCACCAGCGACCCTGCTGGCCAATCAGTTGCCTGCAGTCTGCTTGCTCGAACCGCACATGGATTGAATGGTCTTCCTCTGACTCATGCCTGTGTGAGCTCAACCAGTGGATGGCAGTGTGAAAAGAAACAGTGGCTTGACATCACGCTAGTGGAGATTGCAGAAATAAGTGCGGCTGGTGAATACGATTGTGGATTCCAAAGTCTGAGCAAAAGGGGAAGAGATGAAAAAACTATACAAATAATTAGAAAAATGTAAGAGAGGGCCAATCATTCTACGGACACGTGGGCCTTTGGTTACGACCTAAGAGAGGTGGCACGCAGTAAAAAAGCGGTACAGGTCGATAACTCAAAACGGTGTACAACTTAACAAAAGAAAACGAAACGCAAGGCTATCCCTTATGGAAATGTAATATACTGCAATATATTTTAAATATATTGTGACAATAATTTTGATATACAGTATATACAATATATACTGCAGTATATTCTTTTTCCATAAGGGATACTTGAGTCCTCAATCACATTACAGCCCCAAAACAAAATGGCTCTGATTTAAATAATCATGGAATTGCACGGTGGAATTTTATTTTCCACTTAGAACACCAACACGGTGAGGCGACTTGTCCTGAGTAAATGCTCTCTGGCTGACGGACAGCCCGTGCTTTAGTGCAGCGGAGGAACCCCCACACAGGTGAAGGTAAGGTCAGCGGGCAATCGATTTCTGTCAGCCTCTGCTCAGGAGTGAGCGCGAAACATCACTTTCACAGGTATCAACGGCATTGGTCCTGCCATAAGACTTCTCATATTAAGGAGCTCACTGTCTGGCTCAGGTTTACTGTACTAGCTCTCATATACTATTTGCTGGCGTATACTTATATTTCTAAGGCCTTAATAAATACGTACCATATTTTCTTTTATAACACACTCTTTTGGTGTCGCTTGGTTGTTTTGTTACATCACATATACTATATAGGCTATACTGAACATATCATTATTTTAAGTCGACAAAAAATATTCTTGAAAATGTTGAGGGGTGTTTTGGCATTGGTGAGTAAAAGAGGGTGATGCATTGATCTTAATTAAATATCTAACACTGTTCTATTGTATCTTCATTGAAGACTCTTAAATTAGACCACAACAACACAAATATGTGACTATGAACACACAAATACACAGACTTTAGGACCTCTAACATTGCAGTTAGGTTTGAGGACATAACCATGACCCAGGGAAATCACTTTAATAATAAGAAAGGTTAATCCAGGACAAAAAGAGATGATCAAGGGTTTCGACATCAAGGAAAATGATACTACAAGTAGACTTTTGTTCACAATATCATGTTTGTAGTAATAATTGCTACACGGCACAAGAAAAACCCTTTGATTTTGAGGTCCAAGTGCCCCCTTTTAATATCACATAAACCAGGAAGTTCTGCGAATGATCAATGTACCTATTGAACATAGTTACGTCACACCTCCTGTTGAACACCTTTGATTGGACCCCCTAATGGCCCACGGCCCAAGGCAATTTCTATTTCTCGCTACAGACTAAACACGGGCTACTAAAATCCACATCTAAAACTGACGGGAAGCTGCTTAGAAAGGAACCACCACCCAGCTGACAAATTTAATCTCTGTGGTACAGGACGGAGGTTCAGAGATGACAATGATATGAACATAAATATCTGTCAAACAATGAGCATGAGTATATAGAATTCACTTCTTATTGACATATCCTAAAGCAATGGTCCCCAACCCTGTTCCTGGAGATCTACCGTCTTGTAGGTTTCCATTTCAACCCTAATTTGGCTATTTATACTAATTAGCAGCTCAATGAGATCTCTAGCTGTTGAATGAGGAGTGAAAACCTACAGGACGGTAGATCTCCAGGAACAGGGTTGGGGAGCATCCATTGATAGGTCAGTTATATTGTCACTTTTAGAGGTACACTATAATTTTGAGTTCAGTGCTCCGATCGTTTTCCAAAGCACCTGCTGAAGTCTTTCACAGTACCAGCAGGGAGTCTATAGTTTTTGGCTCCTGACACACTTTTGAGTGCGAGAGAAAACCCCATAAATTGCTCCCCAGACTTCTCGGCAGCTATCCTGTTTGACACCCAACCATTAGACATTAGAGTCACAACTGAAGGGTAAATAAAGTGTCACACTCATAAAACAAGAGTATATTTACCAAAATATGATGACACTGACTTCAGAAAATAAAAGAAATTAAAAATAATTTACTGAATTCCACTGGTGAACATTGTTGAATGGTGTGCTATCTATGGAGCCCCTAAAGGGACATGCAACAAAAAATAATTTGTAAAGCTTTGCGTGCACACAAAATAATAAACTTTACAAATTATTATTTTTTGCATGTCCCTTTAGGGGCTCCGTAGCTATCAGTCATCAGACGCATGTTTTTTTTTTTTTCTTTCAATATGTTTGACATATGGATGAATACTTGAATAATTTTGCATATGAGGTTGTGATCTTCTTTAGTTGATTTCTAACTTTCCACTCGGAATAATAATCACTGCTGAATCTACTTCATTTTGATTTGTGTACAACCACATTTTACCCAAACTGCGCATTAATTAGCTAAAATTCATAATTGTACTCAATCGTGTTTGTTTTTAAAGCACATGCCCAGATCATTTACTAAATTGTATAAATGGGAAGATTTACACAAACCACAGAGTTTCTCAAGGTGTTTGCGCTACAATCCAATTAAAACGCGCTTCTCCGCGGCCGATAACAAAACCATACTCTCCTTGTGCCACTAACTAAATGCAAATTAAAACAGGGCACACAGCATTAATGCAGAGGGTTGAATATCCATTTAATCATACCCTCCCTGCAGGGCATTCTGATAGAAATGACAGCACAACTGCATTACTAATTCCTCTGCTGTCACTTCTCATAGCTACTTACCTTGCAAACAAACTGCTATAATGACACCTGCCTGCTGGGCAGAGGAGGCTGTGCTGGGGCCCTCTAGTAGGGAACAGTTACTGCGAACAGCCAGGCCAAAACACGTAACCGCTTTCATGATGTGAAATCTCGACTGAATCCCCCCCCCCTCCCCGGCTTCACCCCCTCCTCACCTCTAAACCTCGCTCGTTCGTAGAACATAAAACACAAATACAGGTTTCCACCGAGAGATTTACAAAAGCTGTTTGTCCTCCAGGTGAATCTGCTCCGTGTTCTACACCACACCCCGTGTTACCGTCTCTCTTTTGTTAGGCGTTTCCGTGACTACGCACGGAAATTATTGGAAGGCAAGTTCTGGACAACCTCTGAAATTCCCTGCCGATTTTGCGGACTTAACAGACTGCAAGGCCATAAAAATAATATCTTACATCTTCACAGTCTGCGTGATTGATTGGGATAATCAAAAAAAGAATATGGCCGAAAAAAAGAAGGCACCTACATTATGTCTTGCGCTAAAGAAAATACACGGGCAAATTTAATGTGTCATGACGACATTCATTATGAAAGCGGTTGTAAATCTGATTTACAAGCCATCGGACAGACAGAGGTTGGTAAGATATTAAACTTCACATGTCATGCTTGCAGAACATTCGGAAAATATTTATTCCAACAGCACGTACTGGATATTCTCTGTAGCTCAAGGCAACAGTGAAGCACAGCATTTTATTTATCCTCCATCTCTTTGTGGTTTGGTTGTAAAAGTATACAACTAGCAGTACTCTCTCTGTCAGAAACTTTGAGGAAGGAGGTATAAGTTTATGCTTTGATAACAAGTTAAGATATCTATTATATTGATAATGATGTAGGGCAAGTGTGAAAAATAATAATACCTGACAAAAATATTCCCAGCAACCAAGTTCTGTGCCTTGGTGATAAGTAGCCTACATAGTACAAATAATACCTTTAAACCTTTATTAGACTCACATAATATAAGATTTTATGAGCTGCTACAATAAAAGGCCTCTCTCATCGCCACCAGTCATGCCAGCAGACAGAGAGATGGAGACTCCATAGTAAAAACAGATCATTGGATGAGGGTCTGTGACAATGTAAAGGTTTCCCTTGCTATGTTGAGACACATCACGAGTTGGGAAATAAAGGCCATTTCACCTTTGCGAACAGCACCTGATGCAGGAATATAACAGAGATCTCGCCAGTGGTCACGTCGTCTCATACTCTCCTCTCAAAATGTTTTTTGAAGAATTTCGGCAGAACCTTAGTTCTGTCAGGACAACTCACGTATTTAAATGACATGTTTAATGAATGAATGTGCTGCATAAATTATTTTAGTACTGCTCCGGAGCACGGGCATCTCCCCCCGCTAAACAGGAGATGACCAGAAACCCCCCGTACTAAAGCAGATCCAAACAACAGGTGGAAGCTGGGGTGGTGGAGGGTGACAGCAAATTTATTTTAACGCAAGCCGTAAGCAACAAAGGGCAGCACATCAGCATTCAAGCAGTACAGAGAGAACTAATTCTTGACTTAAAAAGGGCGCTCCATTAGAGGTGTGTGCATGTGATTGCTAGCCGACCATGGTCGGCTACAGCGAGAGGTTCTTCCGACAGAACTTGCTCTGCAAACTCGTTCGCGACGCTCATTGGTGCCGGATGAGAGCTGTTGACACCCTTGTCATGTGACAGGGGAAAGCTTTTCCTGAGCAGGAGTGAGGACAGAGAAGGCACGTCATGCAATCTCTTTGCTATTTTTAAGCTGACGCTCAAGGCTGTTTAAGAGATGGAAGTGACTTGTCTCTCAGAGTGCACGTAACATCTGGATGCTCTGTTAGAGGGATCAAGCCTGACGGATATGAAGGTATCCCTTTGTACTGCCAAACCTTGTGTCAGAGGTTCACTCACAGGTTCAATGAAGGGGAAATTCACTGAAGCTAAAGAATGGACGATTGACTATTTCAATTTGCCTGTACACCGGAATCATATTGTTGAAGCTGCCATAGATGTAATATATTATGTGTCATTGAAAAACCCAGACAGATATATTAATTGTTTTCAGTCACTATACAGCATATGCTGTGGACATTTCACCCTAATATACCATTGTTGTACAATCACTTTAAATCTTGAGTTAAAAATTAAACAATTTAACAAATGTATTTTCAGTATGTCAAAATGCATGTGATAGAGTATAAATATATAAGTATAATTCATTAGCTTTGAGGATGTTGCATAATGGAAACATAAATTTTACAATACTGTGTTAACATAATATACATTTGGTATTTTGTTATGTATTACACTGTGCATTTTAACACATTTATAATGGCTGAATCTATATATATATATATATATATATATATATAATATTTTATTCCTTCTACTCTTCCTAATGTACATGGCACCCTTAATCTCATTTTAGGATGCCAAAGCACTTCACTAAACATTGTAATTCATGCTCCTTTCTCATGAGGAGGCATGTTTACATGGGAACTTCCTACCATTCATTTAACGTACCTGGAAGTGCATGTAATAGTGTAACACACAAGTGAAGAATGAATACATCAACGTGAAGCTTATCCAGATGTCTTTACCCGCACAGGGTTATTACATGGGGGACATCAGATGAGTTGAAATATTAGAGGATTTTACTCGCAATACCGTCATCGCTGTCATAATTCTGTTCTGCTGTGGAACACGTTACCTCTTCATGACACGGTTTAGAGAGGGAAGCTATATGGCGCCCCCTGCTGTTTAAGAACAGAAAAGGGACAATGAGGTGGAATATGTGGGTGCGTCTGTGTCGGAGGCGTTATTACCAACGTATCAAGTCCTTAGAATGATAAATAATTAAGCCACCATTCATAACACAATAGCAATATCAGTACAATACTCTGTATTATGGGAGAATTATGTGTACTAATAGCAATGTGAAGAGCCTAGGAACACTTGCATGTAGGCTATGCACTGAGCACTCATCAATGATTGCAATGATAAATGAATGGAATAATAGATGGTTCTAGTCTTCCATTGGATCTGAGAGTCTGTACAATATTATTAGTATGCCGAGCCCACCCCTTCCCTCTAACAGCATTAATGATGTATCCCACCACAGAGAGGAAATATTATTGAGGGCTGACGACCAATATAACTCAAATTGCTTTGTTATTTATGACATAAAATTAATGAATTACAATATAATTGTTCACATCACATTCATTTATCAAAAGATTTTTTCTTCTTATGATTGAAAAGTACATTATTGACACACAACCCAAAGGCAAGTATGCAAAGAAGATTAATGGCCGCCAAGATGGAATTCAAATATACTTCCACGCCAATGACAGTCATTTCTCACCCTTCTGATTTTACACAGTCAATAAGAGGTGTTTACTTTGACATGCCTCTGTAATTAAGACTGTGAGAAGATGTGTGTAATCAAATTGCATGGTACCATTGAACTGTGACATTTGTATTCATTTAATTCAGTAATTGAACCGTTTAGATAAATAATTTCAGTCGGATTATGGTTCCCCTTTTTTGCCCGTCATAACGTCTGTTTTGGATACATTGGGTATGTTTAACAACTTACGTAACCTTTCTGGACATGTACACACATTATCTCTCTCTCTCTGTCTACCTCTCTGACACACACACACAAACACATATCTGCGTGCATACACAAACACACACATCCACGCACGCACATACAGTCTCGCTTGCTTTCCCACCCCATTATTTAAAGGCGATTACCATTCAGAAGCGGAAAGGAAGACAGAACGGATTAATTGGCTTGAAGGAGAACATCAGCGTGCGTTTCCCCTGTACTGTGCATGCTCGTTTCTTTAATCGCATTGTGAAAGATCCCTGCTCTTTCGCGTATTCATTCGGCCTCAGCCAGCTGCGTGCTCAGTCTGCTGTGGCCAGATGCCTCGTAGCGGTCCAGGCTGTAAACGTCAATATGTCAGGTCAATAGCTTTGTGCGTTATTGACTGCTCCAGAGAAAAACTTAGACCAGCCCGAGCGCTTGTGTCCAGCTTTTCCCCGCTGTCAGCCCGCTTCCCTGTGAAAGCACTGCAAGCTTTTAATTTCAAACGGTGTTAACATCTTAAAAGCATGAATTTTTAATGTCTGGAATATTCGGCACACTCAAAACATTGAATGTTAATTATCTATGGTGTATATTTCATACGTTATATGCACATTGTATGAAATGCAGTAGGGTATGTCATAATATTCTGGAATGAGAAGCGGGAATCGGGTTATTGGATAATGCATCCCCTTGTGCATTAAGATCGAGATTTGGTCATTAGTAAATTGGCCCCCAATGAAAGGATTATAAACCGCTTTTGTAACCCGAACGTTGGTGTGGCCGTTTTACTAACAGCATGTGTGCTGAGCAGTTTCAGTGGCATTCTGCAGCAAGGCAGATGTGAGCATGATGTCAGCCCTGGAGGAGAGAGCAGGAACAGCGTGCTGTGTCTGAGCGAGCAGAGAGAGAGAGAGAGAGAGATGGAAAGAGAGCCAGTGGAAAATCACTGCGCGTGTGGGCTCGCAGTCAAACCCTCTGGGTCAGATCCATCAAACGCAGGCAAGGCGACGCGCTATAAAATCTAACTTACTCTGCGGCGCGCGATTTCAGACCGTGCACGCTGAGCCCGTTTGATGTTAAATGCACCATATGCATGAAAAACTCCAAGCCGGAATCAGCCCCAATGCATTCCAATTACCAAATGGCGTAGCGTTTTAATTTTTCAAATACACTGTGAATAATGTTAGGTATAATCATTTTGGCATTGTATTAATTGTCTGAGTGTCATGTACAGATTTTCACTGTTGCTTTTTCCTCAAAAAATCATTTTGAATATGATACTTCTTCGACATTTTGAATAGCGACTGTCATAGAGATGAATGAGAGCTCGCAGTCATTAACATAATCCCTTAATGGAAAAGAGGCCATGTTATTAGCATTGCATGGCGGTTGTTTTAATCCACGATTATTTGGTATTTTTAAGATATCATCTGTAGAAGCGATACATAATAATTCGCAGACGTCTGCCCAACAGCCTTTGCACGTGATCAGTTAGCCCTGACAGAACGGTCCAGAGGTCATTTGTTAAAATTACAGCTTTTCACACTTGAGTTTCCACAAGAGCAATGAGACGACGGGAGAAAGATGACTGTTTACTCCAAGAGAGCACAGTGTGGAAATGCTAGCCACCTTCATCTGCTCATAACAAACACTGAGGACCCCATCTTCACTCACCTTCATGTTTCTTCTACATGAAATGTAAACACTTATATAGAGAAAATCCCCTTGAAAACAACTGATTAATAGCCACGCGTGCTAGAGCTGAAGGCTAGATAATCACTGCTAGGAAATCCAATCTAATTCAACAAAAGAAAACGCGTTAATAAACAGATCATTGACTGAGCCTGTCTGTGTTGTTTTTTCATACCCAAAACATTGTCTGGATCTTTTTTTAAAAGACTTGATTTTTTTTTTTTTTTACTATAATTATTTAAAAGATTTGTGTATATTAGTTCAACATATTTTGTTTTCCTAAGATTATTGCCATGTGCTTCAGTTTATAAAACTAGAATGAGCTGCCTATTACACGTGTTATTATACCAGCTAATAAAAAAGTGATACACATTTCATGATTTCAGCTAATTAAAGTAAGAAAAAAAGTGGTAGGTTTGTTTATCAAGCATGAAGCAAATTCAGCCTGCAATTAGTTTATTATGAGTTGGGGTTTATTATACTGTTATTAACACACTTAAAATGTAATGCGCTGTTCAACAAACAATTTCACATTAACCACTTTATGCGAGATATATGACGCAGTCCATAGGACGGACGACTCTCAAGCCATATGTGAGTCTCCCCCTTGTGGTCGGAGGTTTAATGCCCTGTTATGAGCTGTGATCTCTTCTGTATTTGTTACCCGCTCTGCCTTTTACCTGTCCGAATAAAGCAAAAATGTGGAAGGAGGACTGTCTACTCTCCTTTGAAAGAACCACTTAATATTAAATATACCGTCTATAAAAGGTGCATTTCATACATGTGCTATCTGCTACAATTAATAACAGCTGCAAATGTGACTTAAACATTACGCATTATCCTGGTTGCATTCTTCAGAAAACCTAAAAGAATTATTATCAAAAATGTATATAATAATAATTATAATAATAATAATAATAATCAGAATAATAAGAAAAACAATAGTGTGAGTATTGCAACCTCTGATATATAGGTATACAGGATGGGATAGCACAAGACAGGTCGTCTTCCCCATAACAGTATAAACTCCCATCGATGATGACAGCTCTTAAGGTTATATATGAACACTTTTTTTTGTGTTTTCTTGATTGCCTGGCTTGTTCATGTAATGAGTCTTACTCCTGGAGTGCTTGAAATGAACTGTATTGAAAATACTGATATTTACATGAAGAATGCATTAATATGAATATATAATTCAGCAGCAGATACAGGGAGTGTGATGAATTATGTCTCGTCAAAGGAAAATGCATCCTAAATAATAAGGACCGTCTCTCTCCTTCAGGGTTTAAAAAACACATGTACCTGCAGACGTGTGCACCATGCACACATATGTACGCAATCACACACGCACACACACACACACACACACACACACACACACACACACTCCTGTGTCAGTAACCAAAACCAAAGGAAAATTCATCCTAAATAATAAGGATTGTCTCTCTCCTTCTGGGTTTAAAACACACATGTACCGGCAGACGTACACACACACACACACACACACACACACACACACACACACACACACACACACACACACACACACACACACACACACATTGAGTCTCATGCCCATCCCCTTGTGTGGAGCCTGGGGCTGCATGCCAGTCACATCTAGGTGCTCAGCAACGCTATGACTGCAACCCGGCTCTTCATCATCATGCCACTCACATCTGCTGGCCTGCTGCAGCGCCGACTCCAATCACACCGCTCCTCTGATGCATATAACAAGGACATCTGAGACTGGAAAACGGGAAGGCCTCTTTTACCGCGGACGCTATTACTGAGCTGTGTCCCCATTTCTGCTGCGTGTGTGCGTGCGCGTGTGTGCGTGTGCGTGTGCGTGTGCGTGTGTGTGTGTGTGTGTGTGTGTGCGTGTGCGTGCGTGTGTGTGTGTGGATGTGTGTGAGTAGATATTTATGTGTGTGTGTGCATGTTTCAAGCATGTCAGATGAATGTACTTAAGCATTCAAGGAAGCTGCAGTTCAGTTCACAAGTAACAGTTACTGTGGGAATTCCGTTATGCTACTGAGTCAAACGCTAAAAATAATCTTCACATCCTCTAAAGGTGTCACAAGGGTGCAAATTGCTTATGATGTTTATCTCCTGGATTTTCTTTTCACTGTACTTTTTATAGACTAGTATGTTCTATCCGTTACATGATATTTATAATGTAAAATTAGTTTTGTGTTTCCAGTCAGTTTTATTTAACAATAAGTGATCACAATCCAACATATAAACACAAAATAAATCATTTTTGCCATTATAAATTATCACCAATATAGCCTACATTCATCACTCTATTTACAAATGTCATTATTATCTATTACATAACCCAAAGTAAAATATGCGTGGCCACATAGATTAGCATCAAGGTGACCTTATTGGCCATTGCTTCGATGGGTGTCACATTCGTACATCTCGGTTATTGACCATTTAAACACCCATTACATGTTAACATCTTTTCAGAGCATTGCAAAAGTGGCTGCATCTGAAGGTGCCAGTTGCCAAATAACCTTGCCATGCACCCCAAATTTGGAAAAAATGTAACATTTGTAATACTGCTTTCACACTTTGTGGTGGGTTCTGTGGTGTGTTAAATGACTTGCAATAAATTACTTTTGGTACTAAACAGCTGAACTTTATTCATTATTAACATGAAAATCAACATTAAAGGGATTGACAACTCTGCTGAAAAAGTGGTTTTCTTTATTTGACATTACTCTTCATTATCAAAATAATCATCAACCAAGATTTCAGCCTTTAAAAATGTCAACAGCTGAAAAAAATGAAGATTGAATAGAGTCACTTTCTACCGACTATGCAGTTCTCAGGACTGGGTCTTCTGAAAGACAAGAAAGTTGTTTTACTGTTGTTGCCTGCTAGAGTGTCCATCACTGCAATGCTCTGGTTTGTCTTTCACAAATGTCATTGAAAAAGATAAATTGTTTGCATAGCTCGGTGTCCACTTTCGCGTATTTGCGTGAGGTATGTTTCGGCCCTAATGAAAGATCGAAATGTAAGCTTGTTAGCAAGTCTGCTAATTTGGGTAGTTTTAAAAAATATATAAATAGCTACTAAAATCAGTTGAGCCTAGGCGTCTGAGTTGCTGATTTTAGCTGAATGCCTACGTAACATTAGCCACTGTATGGAAAAAGTAGGCGAGCCTTTAACAACTGATGATGGGGAGGGCGTAAAGAATTTCCGGATAGTTAATCATTGGCTGATAGGATTTTGATGACGTCCTGAAGTCCGTTTCAATCCCGCCCGCTCAAAACCTTGCCTGATCAATTACAGGTAATGATGGGAAAAAAACGGAAGGCATATCTTAATTTAGGCACATCACTTAGTACTGATATTTGGGTTATGTTTATTCCACCCCAGGATGACAACAATTAACCATTGAAAAACTGAAACTGCAATTGCATGTTGGGTAAAAGCGGGTAAAAACTGTAAGGTATGAACTTTAAAAGCAATAAAGCTTGGAGAATGCTTGTTACATCCCAGCTGCACAGCAGGTGAGAGAAGGGGAGGGGTTCACCTGCTTCAGCATACATTACACCACACAGTCTCCCAGCCTTCCATTCCTGGTGTCTCATTGGAGGTGGGCCTCCCATGGCATCCATTCATATTGAGTAATGGCTCCATTTTCCAAAACAGTCCACTGGGCCAGGGCTAATGAAATTATTTGCAAGTTACTGGCGCCATCAAATGAGATTTTCGCGGCGAAAATGCATGCATTTCAAAACTAAAGGGAGACCCTCAATCGCAAAGCGGCGGCACAATAAGCCCCAGAATTCAATAAAGGTTTTGCATGAAGCTGAGTCGGCAGGTTTTCGAAGCGAAACGAGCGTTCGCGTGGCGGAGCCCGTTTGGTCATTGTTATTATCCACCATATATAATAAGTACATTTGCATTCTCAGTAGCCTCCGAAAGATCGTCTGGTCACAATATTCAGTGAATTACGTTAAAAAAAAAACTGCGACCATCAATGGATGATTAATCAATTGTGCTTTAATCTCTCATAGGCTTGGTCGGTATGAAATGTATCACCGTCACACACAGAGTCTGACAGCATGGTTGTGGTGAGAGGACCAGCGTTGTCGAACCCCTGCTGCTAGTCGTGTTTGTGTGAGATCAACAAGGACAAGAGCAGCTGCAGATAGCCTACACCAGGGGGTCTTCAACCTTATCCAGCAAGGGCCCGGTGTGGGTGCGGGCTTTTGTTCCGACCAAGCAGTAACACACCTGATTCTACTAATCAAGGTCCTTAGCAAAGACTCTAGTGATTGATTTGTAGAATCAGGTGTGTAACTGCTCGGTTGGAACAAAAGCCTGCACCCACACCGGCCCTTGCGGGATAAGGTTGAAGACCCCTGGCCTACACGTTATAGCCGGACTGTGCGCTGAAAGCTGCGCTCGCTGAGGCCGCTCTGTATGTAAATCAGTGAATCATACGTAATATTTTTCTGCTTCCTGAGATGGTCTAATGAGCGCAAAAACCCCTTTTGCGGATTGCCCTTGCAGTGTTGCCGTGACTACGACAGGTTAGGTACATTTGCAGTGGGTATATTTTCGCAGGCTTGTGGGGTCTGATTGTGGGTGGTCAGATGGAGAAGGAAAGGGCAGTTTCATGATAGCATGTGTTAATCCTGACGTTGGGTGGTTAAGCGTGCCTTATAATGTTGTGAAATAAAGCTTTTTGATTATTAAGATTCAAAAGGAGATTATAGTGCGACTTAAATTTCACGTCTAGAGCAGGAAAAATCGACCTGCTGTGTGTTGCCATGGTGCAGGTACATGACCCGTGTGTACACACTATTAAATGCAAAAGTATTGGGACAGTGACCAGAGGTGGAAACTCCATGTTCAGAAAGTAAAAGGTCCTCCCCAGTATTTCATTCCAATCACCTGGATTTGCTAATTAGAACAATTTTTCAGCCAGGAGGTAGAACTAATTAGTGAAATCAGCTGGCTGAGTTCTTGGGTGGAAGGCACACATGACAGGACTTTTACTTTCTTACCAATGGACTTTCCGCTCTGACAGTGGCACATTTTTTGTTGTTTTGGCTCTGTACTCACATTGGATTTGAAATAAAACAATGTGTGTCTTTGTATCATTAGTTAATGCACAAGAAAGAGTTGATTTTTAGATGTGGAATTTGCATTTGGAGTCTGTTGCTGTTGTCTCTCAATATGAGAACCAAAGAAGTGTCAATGCCAGTAAAGCAGGCCATCCCGAGGCTGAGAAATCAGAATCAATCAATTAGAAACATAGCCAAAGCAAGAGATCAGCACTGGTGAGATCAGCAATAGCAAATGACCTTTTAGACCACGTAAGACTTTAGTGAAAGACCGAAGAGTAGATCTACTTTCAATTGTGAAGAAAAAACCTCTTTCAAGCCTCGAATAGATCAAGAACACACTTCAGGATGTAGGCATAGACGTGTCAAAGACTACTATGGTGGAGGTAGTGTTATGGCTTAGGCATATGGTTGACACTGGAACTGACTCACTTGTCTTCAGTGATGATGTGTCTGCTAACAGCAGTAGCAGGATTAATTCTGAAGTGTACTGAAACATCTAATCTGCTCAGATACAACCAAATGTCTCATTGGACAGCACTTAACCTTGCACCAGGACAATTACCCCAACACTGACAGACGAGTTGAGTGTTAACCTGTAACAAAGTGATGAAAAGAGAAAAGTGTGGAGAAAGAAAGGAACTGCTCAGAACCAACCAAATACCTCGACGGACGGTGCTTCACCTTACAGCAAGACAATGACCCCAACACACAGCTAAAGCAATCAATTAGTTTTTCAGGGCCAAAAAGTGGAACGTTCTTGTCAATTCAGTCACCTGTCCCGAATCCAGCTGAACATGCGTTTCACTTTCTGAAGACAAAGCTGAAGGCAAAACGCCCCAGGAACAAACAGGAATTGAAGACGGCTGCAGTACAGGCCTGGCAGACCATCACCAGGGAACATACCCAGTGTCGGATGATGTCTATGGTTCGCAGGCTTCAGGCAGTCATCGAATGCAAAGGATTTGCAACCAAGTATTAACTATGAAGTGGGGGGACTGTGTATAAAATGCTGCAATACCTCCACAGATCGCCCAATATGGATCTGAATACCCTCAAATTAAAGCTGACACACACACACACACACACACACACACACACACACACACACACACACACACACACACACACACACACACACACACACACACACACACACACACACACACACACACACACACACACTATATTAAAGTGATCAGTAGATTATTGTAAAGGTATCACCAGTTATATGAAGGCATGATATAAGCTACACACTTTTTCTGAAGGTGAAAATTACAGAAAAAAGATACTTCGTTTCAGCAGCGGCTTCATACAATGGTATACAACATTTTATTTAAATCACATAATTAAAAACAATTAGCTTCCTTGGAATCCAACAAACCTTACAAGTTAGGTAATTACCCCTTAATTGAGATGGGAAAACATAATTAAATGTAAAAAACATAATGATATGCAAACGAATTCTCTGTCACCCATTCATATTTACACTACATAAAGACTTCTATACCATGTGACAGCATTCCAGTATTTCAAACTTGATGGGATACAGAATAGACCTGTTATTTTATACAAGCAAACAAACTACAAGGTTAACTCGTGACAACAAAGTTTTTTGTAAATATTATATGTGAAAGTAAAATGTTACATCTTTCATTTAATCATTTCCAAAGCTCATTTTTATCCAAGGCTTTCACTCTGATTCAAGTGGGTTCTTTTATGTTTGAGAAAATGCATAAATATATGCAGGTACTAAAGAGAATTGAGCATTTGCCGCATTAATTCATACAGTGTTTTTAAAGTTGCAGCAGGCATTCATCAACAGGGCTAGACATGCCTTTTTGTGTCCGGAGGTCGACAAACGGTGGTAGAAACATCTCTTTATTGTCACCGTCTCCCTTTGTAGCCGACTATCAGGAGAACGAATGACCCATCTTTGGTTTTTTCGAATGCATCTTCTTCAACAAAGGGCCAAATCGTCGAACTCTGTAGAGCCACAGTGAGGGTCCTCTCTTGAAGGTAGCGCCAGAAAACTTCCCGGTGGGCCGCCCCAGAAGTGCGGCAGACGCGGACCCCGCCATCTGGTGCTTTTTTTTTTTGTCTCGGAGAAGGTCTGTTTCCCGCCACGGAATGGCTGATAGCGCCCCGGTGACAGAGCGGCCTCCGTTGAAACCCCGCCCGCCAAGCCCTCCTTATCTCCAGCTCCCTGGCCCTGCATTTTAAAAAGGCCTCCACACAAAAAAAAAAAAATGCGCGACTCATCCAATGAGCTCACCGCCTTTAAGAAGAAAAAAAACCCTCTCCAAATGAAAGCAAGCGAGCGAAGGAGAGGAGAGCTCATGGGAGAATTTCCGCGCCGTGGAGAAGAGCCTCATTTTCTCCCGCCATCTGTTACCAGTCCCAGAGTTGAAAGCTCCATTTATGTCAAACCTCCCACTGCCACAAAAGCAAAAAAAAAAAGACTGAAGAGGAAGGCAAGGCCCTCCATTGCCCATTTCAAACTAACGCATTTCTTTACATTATTGTGAGCAGCCACTATACCTAAGGCCCAATCATCCTTGGTTTAGCTAGCCTATTAGCATCTCCAGAGTTACATCAATTAAGCACTTAAGCCTAACACTGTGATTATAGTTTTTGTTTTGCATATTTTTTGAGCTGCTGAGTTTATTACAGTCAGATTGCTTTATAAATCAGAATAAATGTTGCTGCCGAAAGCAACATGAAGCAAAGTTAATATTTATTTTTTAAAAACAAGTAGTAGTACTGATCTGAACATGATGTTCCCTAATTGAAAAGAATCAAGAACCCAGTGTCTGTTTCAGTCTATGGTGTCTGTAATAGAGAACAATCACAGAATACCCAGTGTCTGTTTCAGTCTATGGTGTCTGTAATAGAGAACAACCACAGAATACCCAGTGTCTGTTTCAGTCTATGGTGTCTGTAATGGAGAACAACCACAGAATACCCAGTGTCTGTTTCAGTCTATGGTGTCTGTAATGGAGAACAACCACAGAATACCCAGTGTCTGTTTCAGTCTATGGTGTCTGTAATAGAGAACAACAACAGAATAATCTGATGTGCGGCGTCTGTTGCCGCAAGCTGTTTACTTTACGTAAAGGCGTGTCCACACCTGGAGTTTCTTTCACAAGGGGCGAACAACAAAGAAACGGCTTCAATTAAACTAAAGTTCACATTGTCAAGTGTCTAATGTTTAGATCTGAAGGCCTTTACTTTGCTTGTACTTATTGAGTTGTGTGTACCATACATTTCATTTCCGTCCTCCTTATCCTCGCCATGTTTCTCTGTCAGTCATCACACTGCAGAATACTTTTGAAATTGCAATATTTCACAATACACTACATGTTTTCAAAACATTATACCACTATAAATTTTGCTGTATCAACCCAGAATGCAAAACACTACATCTACTACAGCAGTGATTCTCAACCCTGGTCCTGGAGTACCCCTGTGTATGCTGATTTTCGTTCCAACCGCAATTGCAATACTTGAATTTTAACAAGCTGTTAATTTTTCTTAATTAGGTGTTTTTAATGTGTAGAGGGATTATTTACGTTCTTAAGCCACATTATGTTAGTAATAGCTATGCATGCCATGAAGACTAAAAGTCAAAGATTCACATTGTGTTCTATTGTAAACAATTAAAAGGAGGTAAAAAATGTTTTAACTGATCAAATTAAAGACTGAGGTGAATCAATAGGCTCATAATTGGTGAAATTGTGGACACATGGCCAATAAAACTAACCGTTTGGTAAATAATGAAGAATTCAAAGACAAAGCAAATGATAACGAGCCAAACCTGCATTGTGTTAAGGAAAAAATTATGAAGGAACTTAAACTTGCGTTCAATTACCTAATTAGGAGCCTAATCACCTGAGTTGTTACTTCTTCTTTGTAATTGTTTGTAATATAACACAATGAGCATAATGAACATGGGTTTTTTTTTCTTCATGGCATGCATAGCTATTGCTAACATAACGTGGCTTAAGAGAGTAAAGAGTTTAAAGTGTTCTCTCTATACAATAAAAACACCTAATTAAGAAAAAATAACAGCTTGTTAAAATTCTGGTATTGCAATTGTGGTTGGAACGAAAACCAGCATACGCAGGGGTACTCCAGGACCAGGGGTGAGAACCACTGTACTACAGGGCATGAAGCTAGCTGTCCATTTTCCATGGCTACACCACAAAGACAACATACGTACGTAGGTCTTGGAGCAGCATGTCTGGTACATGGCGTATAATGCCACCGCCTACCCTGGCTGCTGCCTCTCTCATTTGCGCGGGAGCAGTGTCAGATCGATCTGCGGGGACACGCTTCTGTGACCCCCGTGCTCCCCGGTCGGGTGGGCCTCCAGCAGACCGGGCCTCTGTGACCTGCATGTTGTGCTTCACCGGACACACGCCCTGCGAGGCCGTGTAAACCATGCAGCACGCGGGCCTGACCTGTTCAACCAGCTGAGCGCACATGCGGGAACGCATACACAAACACACACGCGCACACACAAGCACGCGCACACAGTGCTATGTTAAGACTCCTTATGGTTTCACCATTCAAAATGTGTTTGCTGATAGCAAATGCTTTATTATTATTATTTAAAATGTTTTTTTTAAATGAACAAAGAACAGTCAGGGTGGATTATCTCTTCTCTCTGTCTTAATTTCTGCCAGAACTGCAAATGAAAGCAAAGGTGTCTTGCGTAGCTCAGTTTCAGACGGAGCCAGAATGGGTCAGAAGGAATGAGCTTTGGCAGATGTAGCCTCAGGCCACTCCGGCTGTTTGTGTTGCTTGATCAGCCTCCAAAGACCCCAGATATCCTACATATTATGAGTTATTTGCATTTGATATAATGAACCCCCCCCCCCCCTCGACTGCTGTGTGGCACTTGGTTTGTCACAACAACCTCTGCAAGGTATACTCAAATTTCCTGTGCTGTCACATGATGTTGGAACAGGAGACACTCTGGATGTTGTGACAGGCAGTTAACCAATTACAATTAGCGGCTATCAGGCACACAATGACAACACTAGCGCACTGCGTGCAACGCGATAACTGCAATATCACAGTAAACGCACAACCTCACAGCTTTCGTCCTGAAAGTCACCGGGGAGACCAGAAGAGCAACTTGTGTCAAAAACTCTAATGAAATTAGAAACCTGCTTACGACACGCACACAAAGGAGATATTCATAAACAAGCTTGTACAAACTTCAGGCAACGAGGATGCTTTATGGCTTAACCATTCCTGTCACACAGCAATGTGGAGCGTCAACAATGCACAGAGACAAAGTGTAGAGAAAATAACCTTTGCATTTCTCTCTAATGAAATGACACACGGTATGTGGGTGCACTACGTTATGACAATATTTGCTTCGAGTGACATATACAATAATATGCCCATCTGCTCCGTGAGTTAACAATCACTCTAACATCAGCACAAAATACTATCAACTGCCTCTTTTTGACAGCGTTTGTGTCTGGCTCCCTGGATGTCTGTATTCTCTTTAACAGTCAAATGCTCTATCAGGCCATTTATTATATATATACGTATATATATTTATATATTATATGTTTTATTCATGTGTTGTCTTCTTCTCTTGGTCCCAAACAAAGACGCACATCAGTAAAAATATGCAGTGTTAATTTGTTGCATTCTTATTTTTGGCAATAATTTTTGGCACGTACAACTTCAGGTTTAATCGTTGCACATATGAGTTACAGCTAAGGTTTATATCTGTAAAAATGAGAAAGGTCAAACAATGTAAAAGTAATGGATGGACGCTCATAAATTCTGTGGGCTCCTGGTCGGCAAATGTATTAAAATGCTTTTAATGCAATGATGGTCCGAACTCATGGTCTAAAGAAATGGTCGGAACACAAACAGAGACTGCCGCATTGCTGACCGTAGTCGGGCTTCCCACGGGATGGTATGCTATGCGTTGACTAAGGTGGGTTTTCGTGATTTGTCTAAAGCTGTCTAAAGACCTCTGCACATTAAGCTGGTGTGATTTGATTATTTTTATTTAGATACGTTCTTGTGCGCTATTTTTCACTTTTGATCATGAATGGTCAAAGCGTACCTTTCTTGCTAGTGTTTATTTCACGCCAGAGTCAAAGTGATCGTCAAGTTATGGCCTGCGGCTCTCTGATTGGCTTGGCATTTAAAGGGTCTTTGCCAACATGCAACCAATATTCTTTATGTAGGGCTGGGGGAAACCAGCCAGACTACTTTGTTGAGCTCCAGACTACTGCACATACGTCCATAACCAAGAGGTATACCTGTAGTTTGCTATATGTGGCCAGGCTTTAAGGTGTGTAACATGGCTCTGGTGCAATCACAATGCTGCAGCTCAGTGGATCGACTGCGGGTTATAAGAAGCAAGCCACATGCATTTCAGAAGATGTACTACATTACACTTGTAGCTAAGGGCAATTCAAGTGACATATGGAATAAGTTGCGTCTGAGAGAACACTATAACTTGAAAGTAAAAAGAAAAAAACCGACAGAAAATGCACTTTGGTGGACAAATGCAATCAAGATATGCTATTGCTGTGACATTCCTTTGCATTGGCTTAGAATGAGCTGCTCAGGTAAACACACTCACTGGTAAACTATAATAGACTTTATTTTATAGGTCTCCGTTAACAATTTACCCCAACGTCAGCTCTACACACCCAATTACATTAAACCCAGATACCTTCCACTGCACACACAATAACCACATGACTTTCTGGATGCAATAATGTTTTCATTTAATCATTGAATCGTTCACTTATTCCACCCAACTGGAAGTGGTTTTGCTGACCAGGCAAATACCTTATTTTTTTCTTCCGAAACTTTTCCTAAAAATGGCAGGCATAAGGCATTTTTTTCCGTGCTAACTACACGGCTCACATCTCTAGGGCCGCTATTATTTTGAGAAATATAAAGCACCTGTATACTACATATAACTCTCATTCCCATGTAGAAATAAAAACAGATATTCATATTCATATATGGTTCATATTCTACTCAGGCATGCTGCTCACCTCATCTTACGTATGCAAAAATTATTTTGTGGCAATAATGTCCAAAACTTAACTTGTAAATTCTTACACCTTCCTTCCTTATCATTATCATCTCAGTTTTCTGTGGGTTGGAGTGAACTTAGCTCATGTTCTATGCATGCTAGCCCCTCTCTCTGATGGCTCAATACCAGCATTATATATATATATATATATATTTCTTTTCAAAGTCTACACAGCTCTTTGACTGACTGTTTATGCTTTCACTGTTTGTACTGACCCTTATCTCCATTTCTAAGCAAGGACACATCTTTTCGCAAAACTAATCTCTAAGCTGTCAAAATAGGGTTTTTTCTGATGGCATTTTAACCAGCTGTTGATCAAAATGGCCGTCTAAAAGCTGCCGAATAACAGCAACGCAAATACTACCGATAGGTATGAAGGGTGGCCATGTAATTAACCTGGCTGCTTTACCAACACATTTTCATCTATGACCAAAAGTACAGGAGGAAGATGAAGGGGTTTCTCACTGTTCGTATATTGTCACACGGATTCTGCATCTGTTTGAACAGATTTTGTGAACCTCTCCCTGCAAGGTACTGCGCTTTCTGACTTTTACAGCTTCATTAAAGTCATGCCTTCAATTTTTCTGAAGGACCCTCGGATAAAGACTCACATGTTCACACATGCAATACATTGTGAAATAAAATATAAGCAGGCCACTCCTTAATGAAAATCTGGTCAAGTCAAAAACCGTTACATATGTTTTCATGCCGTGTTAGGTCAGGAAAGGGACACACACACTACAACTCAGTATACAGTCAGTGCTTTGATCACTGTGGAACGAACACACAAAAACCAATAAGCTCTCAATCACGGAAATCATGAATAGGTTCTTGAAGTGTGTATGTAATATAATGGTCAGAGGAAACAAAGATTCAAAGCCTACATAAAGAAACAGTTCATATATACATCATGTCTAAAGACCATTACCTTTGTCATAATTTGTCCACACTACACACGCTATATGCAATAATCACAGTGGATATAGTAAAGAAGACAAGGTGATGCTCGTGCTTTTTGCATTTAAATTGAATTTGTTGAAAATGAAAACACATTAGACATGAAATCTAATGGCATCACATGAAAACACATTAGAGTATGCAACATTGTATACCTGTTGCATCATAACAATGAAATTGATCAATTCAGTCTTTTCCAAACCGGTTCAGAATGTATATTTTCCATGGGTCATGTAGCACCAGTTTAGCTTCCCATATGTTCTCCAATCAGCCATCATATGATACTGTTTTCAACATGATTGATTTGATGAAATCACTCAGTAAGTGATCATTTGAATTTATCAATTGATTCAAACAGTCAGTGTTGCCTAAATAAGTGTAATGGTTTCCAAAACTGGAATGGGCCCAAATGCAGGACTCGGAGTCAAACTCAGGCAAAAACTCCAGCAGGAGTGAATTTATTAAAGACAGGAGGTGACGGGACAAACGAACAGGCAGGGAACTGGTGATAGTCAAGATACGGGGTTGGCGAAACTAAGTAGGACAGGACTGGAGAAGAGCTGCAGCAGTGGTTTGAATGCAGGATGGCAGGAACAGGGAAGCAGGCTGGACGGACAAACTGGAAACAAACTAGACAGGTTTAGAACAAACAAACAATGGCCGAGTAACGTCTAACATAGCAAACAGATGGAACGAACTGGCAACGAACATGACAAAGAAGGCGATATAAATAGGAAAGAAGCAGGTGAAGTGGGATATCAGTAATGAGTGCGGGCGTGAGGAATGTAAGCGAGTGTAATGAGATAATGAAAGTGCGTGCGGAATGCGAGTGATAATAGGGGAGACAAAGAGGAAACGAGCAGGGAAATCACATCCTGCCTGCACGACACGAAAAGGCAAACGAGGTAGAAAGAAAGACGTGACATGGAACGAGAGGAATGGGGAAAACAAGGAGAACGAAAGGAAGGTGGAAAGGAAGGGAAACGGCGGACGTAACAATAAGTCACTAAAAAATACAAACTCAGTTTTCTTATATGTCTCCTATAGATAGTATCTCCACATTTACCATAGGCATTCTTATTGGTCAGTTTGGGTTGAGTCATTGTGCTTTGCCTTTGTTGAGTAACATACTTCAAGCTTAATTTCAAGGAATAAGAATGTTTAATCAAGAGAAAACCATGTCTATTAAGTCCCCAACAAGTGCTGATGAATGATACCATCTGCCTCAGACTTTCGTAATCCTTCTACTACACTGATAAATAAATAGTCAAGCTGTGACAAGTGAGAAAAAGGAAGTTGCTCGACATCATTTGTGACCTGTAGGAGGGCAGTAGGCCTGATGTTCATGGAGAGTAAATGTAAGAAGCCATTTTGTTTGCACCAGCCAGACATTTTGGGTCACCGCTGTAGGCAGCTTTGTCGGTTTTTGACCTCTCCACATCCCGCAGCTGCTTTTGGCTTCAATCTGGTCTACATTTTGAATTAGTTTCTTATCTTAAATAAAATCACATCGGGCATATGTGGCCACCCGCTGGTGTAATGGAAAAGGTCCATTTAGAAAGCTGACAGCTGTAAACGGCTCTGCCTCTCAGGGTTCCTGAAGCTCCTGAGCACGCCTTAGTAGAACAGATATGAAGGACACTTTGGCTTACATGACCTACATTTGAGCTTTGCAAATTTGTTAGATCACAGTTTTGGGGTAGAAATCATTGGCTTCTTGTGCAGTGCAAGCACAAAAACAAGTCTTCTGATATCGCTCCAGTTTCTATCTGCCAAACATTCGCACAGGTAAATTCTGTGGTCACGCTCGGGTAAACAAAAGGTTTGAAAGACACTGCACATCTTGTATAATTTTAGAAAATGGAACAATAATTTGTATGGAAAACATAAAACTGTAAAGCTCAAGGAAAAATGCATGTTACCTGTCGTGTCCGGTGATTCGAACAGTGTGACGAAATGTCATATATGATTCTCCAATAACACTTTTCTTTCATTTCATCAAGATATTTGCTCAGATACTGTATTATGGAACATGCAGTGTTGTGAAGTGCAGGTTTTGTCTTATAGAGTCAACACTTGCATTTAAACAGTCGTCCTAATCTCAAAGCGCCTGACAGAGAGAGCAACTCAACTTTCACCATCAATTTGTATTGCTTCTCTGATTCATGCGCAGCATACATTTTACACACAACACATCAGATGCGGTGGGGAGGCATTGCTGTCTTTCAGCCTGTCAAAGTGAGAGGTAATTAGGCTGCCAGACTAGAAATAGACAAACTCTGTTGCTTTCAGGATAAGAAAACTCATTTAAAATCTCAATGGAATAAAACGGGCTTAAATAGTAAAACAGGCTTAACGTCATAGCATTTGCCTTCTTTGGTTCTTTGCGCTTAATATAACAGTTCAAAATTATTATTCTGATTGCACAGGGGTCTTTAAGACAATATCAGTTAGAAAGATCTTCGACTAGGCGATAGGTGTGACCACAAAACCTCACTTTATCATTTTAACCGAAGGATAATAAGATTTTTTTTTTTTTCCCCATGCAGCTACTGTTTCAACCAAAGAAGCATATCCTGGATTTGTCATCTTAGATCAAGCTGGCGATACATACAGTGCTGGCAGAATAAAGAGACTGAGGATCTGACAGGACACTTGGGGTGTAATATGTACGGGACCTGAGGCTGCGCTCCCCGGAGAACGGCTGAGCCGCAGGTCGGTTAGAAACCGGGGGGCGGGGCGGGGGGGTTCACGGACAGGGTCACACTCTGCCATTTCAATAAGCCCACAACATATCATAAAGGCAACAGAACACTGAGAAACCTGAGGGAAGACAAATCCATGCATTTTAATTGCTCCATTTTCACTGCGTTTCGGGGCATTTCTATGCAAATCTGCTAGCTCGCTCAGAGGAGGAATCGAGCTTGCATACGGTATTTATTTTTTTTTTTCTCGCAGCACCGAAATACAAAAGGTCTCCGTACATATTTCCTGCTATGATAACACTATAGAATAAAATGTTTTTCTTAGTATGGCATGCCTCTCTGGATTTGCAGGGAATATTCAAAACAACGAGAAAACACAATGGAAAAGCACAACAGTACCAGACTGCATTATTATTTACACTGCAATGTGACACCCCATTCCATTACCGTGTTACCTTATGCTATTTTTCCAACATGGATTCTGGTTTAAAAGTGACTGGTGAATAAATGAAAAATGTAAAGTTAACCAAAAGCGATGCACAGTTGGAGTTTCATCTTGATAAATGTGTGATAAGCAATAGTATGTACCGCAATACAGCAGGGGAGACCCAATTTCCCATACATTTTCTTAAATATGTACTACAATTCAAATACACAAGTGTAAATGATTATGTTTAATTTACCTGTGCTGTTTTTTCAAGGTAAATCTCTTCTCAGGGACCCCAGTGTATGCTCAGTTGTGTTCCAAACACAGTTGCAACACTTGAATCGTAATGAGCTGTGGACTGTTCTTAATTAAACATGTCTTAATGTCTATTGAAGGATTTTCTCTATTATGTCACCTTTCATGTGAAATAGCTATGCCAGCGGTGCACGACGAGGGCCAATCCATTTCAGGATTTTGTGCCAAATTCTCCTCTTAATTATTTAATTAGCTCAATCATATCTCGAGCTGACATTTGTATAAGCACCAGCCACGGCCGCAGACTGCAAGTGTATCCTAAAGATATTACTGTACTAAAGTACAGGAGTGAACCGGTGTAGTTTATAGAGCTGTCAGACAACTAAAAGTAAGGTAATTGGTTGGAGCAAAAACCAGCACGCAGACCGGCCCTCCAGGACCGGAGTTGCGCACCCTGAGCTATGCACACCTTGAAGAATAATGTCCCATGTTCGTGTTCCAGGACTTTTCCAGAGACTGATTGATTTTAAAATGTTTAAATGCTAGACTAACAGGTGAAATAAGTGAGATCCGAACCGGTGAGAGTGTGTCAACACCTGGTCGCTGGAATGAAATCAATGAGCCAAACCTGCGCTATTAAGATACGATTAGGTAAAACACTCTGAAAGAACTTAAACACCCATTTTCAACAACATTAATTGACCAAGAGATTGGCTGTAAGGAAAAAACAGCATACACGGGGATCCCCCAACACTGAGACTGAGAACCCACAATTTATAGGAAAGGTTACTTATAGGAAGTAGCTCACCTGATTCAATAGAAATGTTCAGCACCTGCCGACAGGTAGGTGATTAATGCCCATTAGAGATATTATGCACCTCCACCAAATTAATATTCTTTATATTATATGAGCCGGGAAGTACTTATACCTGTTATGCACCTACTGTATATGGTTTGGAAAATGTTTGGAAAGAAATTCTTCAGGTTCGCTGACTTTGTACAGTAGAAGGCTGTAATGAGACCTGGCCTTGAATTTGTGAATCTCAGACAAATGATTAGAATTAGAAGAAAATGAGCAGAAAAACAGATTGATCAATGATTTTTCTTTTGCAATAGTCTGTCTAGACACGCTGACCTTTTATGATCATCAAGCGAAGGAATAGGACATTCAGTGTAGGCATTAAAAAAAAAACGTAGATGTTATTATAACCTTGTCTTCATCTACACGGGACATTATGCCCATGCCACGGTTTGAAGTCACATCAACCTTGGCACCTGTCAAAGCAGACCGAAAAACCAGTAAATGCGTCAGCTCCTCATTTCAAATGAGTGGTGTCACATTATGAAGCTGCACTCATGGTACAAACAGCATTCATTCCAAGCCTGGTCGTCATATATTAACCAATCTACGATCAAGATTGTCTCACAGAAGGCACACTAATTACATATATTTTTTCTGCGTGCCATCTCTACTGACTTATTTCAAGTCAGAACACACTAAATCCAAATTTAAGTAGACAAGAAGCCCTGGTGACAAGTTAAATGATGACAGGGGGATGATGGTCCGCCAGGCCACAGGCAGCACCCTTCACCTCTGTTCCTCTTCCCTTTATTCCTGCAGCAGGTTCCAACCCACCGCAGACCCTTTTGAGGTTAAATTGAAACGAATTGTGTTGTTCAATATTTTATTGACAGCAGCCTCGCAGAATGTTGCTACAATGACACCGCGGATAATTATTTCACTGCGGATTTCCAACAACCCCGCATCCCACCCCCACCCCCCGCTATTTTTTCTCCAGCCCTACTATTCCTGTAGAGAATTAGTTCTGCATAAATTACCCAGTAGAATATTGAATCAGCCTCTCCACAGGGAGGCCATGTGGCTGATTACCAAGAGCGGAGCGGAGCAGACGTGGAGAACAGGAGCCTCCCAGCGAGGGAAGCGACAACTGCAGGACCGAGCCAGAAATATTTACTGTCCGCGCGGCTCTGGCGACCACAGTCTCACTGAAGAGCAGTCGGCCACCTTTTCATAGGTCGGTGATTACAACGCGTCCGATTGTAATGGCGAGGGCCAAATGGCCGCCAGGTGACTTGGATTTCTATCCCCGGACCCCATTCTGGACAGTTTCTCTTCATAATTCATAACTCAGCTGTATTGCGTAGCCAAAATGACTAATCAAAATAAAAAATAGGTGCTTTCCTGGTAGTAACTCCCAGCCAAATATAAGGTTTATTTTCTTTTTTTTGTAGATCCCACACATGATAAAAATTGTCCCCAAACTACATAGGTGCAAAATTACATACATTTTCTCAACCACTTATGGCATGGAGCCTTCTGAGATATTAAAATTTCAATCTTTTGATGCATGTGCATCGATGTGGCATATTCTCAGCTAATAAACCACACTGACTAACAGGATAATTGGGACACTGAAACTTCCACAGCTCGAAACAAATTAGTCATGTTTATCAAATGTTATTTTACTTGACGTTCAAATCAAATAATCGAAAGAACATTGCGGCTGGCGTGAGCAGTCCGCATAACTGTCACAAGAATGAGTCATCGCACATCTGCTTGTGAAATAATGGACGACAGATCTTATGTATTTGACTCGCTGGTGGAGTATTCAAGACACGAGGGAAATGCAGAATTGGTCCATGGCGGACTGCAAGTGTAATGCATAGTATTATTCCATTCAGTAGTGTGAAAACTAGTGGTTATGAAACCAGTGCTTACCAGAGTGAACTGATTGATTGGTAGATAACTCAACTAAACATGCAATCGGCTGGCAGACCTCATAACAGGAAATCGGAAGGAGCTCGAATGTTTCAGTACGGCTCAGGCAACGAAAGTGAATAATCACAGATCGCGTGTCTGAATGTCACTTTTTTCCGTGTTCATTGTAATGCAGGGTGAGAATTTCTCAGGACAAAAAATACGTACAGAGCTTGTGATTAACAGCCGAACCTGAAGAGAGCTGTGCGATGCAATACTGAAGCCCTGAAGCAATCGCCCACTTTCCCGCCTCTTTTGTCTTTTCACCCTTGAGGTAGAGACGGAGAGATACCCTCACGCCGATGCCTTTGTTCGTCTGCGGTGACACAAAGGAATATGAACGTGTTTGGCTAGATATCCTTTCCCGTCGGGACCCTGTGAGTCGTTTGCTCTTTGCTATAATTATAGGCGTAATGGATTGTTTGTGTCCATACTAATCAAATGCCCGTCCTTGCCTAAATAGATCAATCATGTCTCTCAAGGCTTCCCCGTACATTGGGATAAATACATCAGTCAGATTCTATATTACTGTCTGGGAGGTGCCCTGTTACTTTATCAATTTACAATGGCCTCATGGGAAAGACACAGCTACTGCTACAACAAAGCTTACAATTATAGTACAGTGCATATGACACTCATATCTTTTGTTTGCTTGGTCAATTGCAATCATTTTGGCTATCGCTTAAAATGTAGTCAAATTCACAGTTGTAAATATTGTAAGAAGTGATTCCAGTACTCTAACCTGTTGGTGCGATTTGAAAAAATCATGGAGGGTTGAAGTGTTCATATTACAATTGTGACCAGAGGTTGTGCTAAATCCAATAACTTAGGGATTTGCTAAAGCAACCATGGACAGTATGTGCTTGACAAACAAATCAGTCAGTGTTTACATAAACATGTCCTCATATTTCAGACATTTCATTTGAAGGTAATTTTAAAATGATCTTATTTTCCAAATAGTTTGCAAATTTGCGAGTCCAACTGGAGGAAGCCTTTGGTTCTGAACGTGTCCTCTGATGACATTGTTCATTTCCTTTAGAAATCCACAGCTGCGTTGGCCCAGCAGGAGCAGAAAAATTGGAGGCGCCATAGTGACCAGAGGAGAACCCTCCCTCCACGGGCGAGTCTCGGGACCCTGGGACGCCTGGCTAAAACTCGTCGGCGCGGCCCAGGCAGGATCCAATCCAGACTGCACAATACATCACCCGACCAAAACTAAACACCTCAGCTGGGTACCCTGCCTAGGAGGCCCAATTTGAAAGTATATGTACATCACAGTGAAAAAACGTTCATTTTCCTTTATCGCTTTAATACCATAGCAGAGTTAAAATAATGGTTCATCATTTTTTATTTTTTTTATTTTAATTTAACCTTTATTTAACCAGGTAAGACATTAAGAACAATTTCTTATTTGCAATGGCGACCTGGCAAAAGGCACAGCCTTTTGAGGGGTAGAGGGTAGGGGATAAAGAAATACAAAGTTTAAAACAAGTTCAACATGACAAGACAAAACAGAGCAAAAAACAGTCACAGCAGGCAAGCAGGAGACAAGTCCTAGTTTAAGAAGCAGTTGCAAATATCATTAAGAATGTCCATGAGAGATTCCTTGAAGGCTGACTTGGAGATGAAATTGTCCAGTTTTAAACTTTTTTGTAAATTGTTCCAGTCTGTGGGCACAGCAGACTGAAATGACGATTGACCAATTACCGAATGTGTTTCGGGGATTTTCAGCAGGATAAGATTTGTGGAACGGGTGTTGTAAGCAGCAGGTGCAAATTGCAGCAGACTATACAGATAGGGGGGTGACAGACCAAGGAGAGTTTTGTAGATTAACATGTACCAGTGTATTTCATGACGAGTGTGTAAGGATGGCCAGTTTACAGAGGAGTATAAAGTGCAGTGGTGAGTTCTGAATGGGGCATTTGTAGCGAAACGTATGGCGGAATGATAGAGCACGTCAAGCTTCTGCAGAGTAGTTTTGCAGGCAGATCGGAAGATGGAGTCACCGTAGTCTAACATGGGAAGAATTGTCATTTTAACCAGGGTGAGTCTAGCAGAAAGAGTGAAAGAAGAGCGCATTCTGTACAGAAACCCAATTTTTGATTTGACCTTGGCTTGCAACTTATTGATATGATAGAAAAAGGACAGAGTGTTGTCCAGCCAAATACCCAGGTATTTATATTCGGAAACCTGCTCTAGAGTCATTCCACTGAGGGTTCTAATATGGGGAGGTGAAATGGGCACAGAGCTCTTTTTACCGAACCACATGACCTTGGTCTTAGAGGTGTTCAACATAAGACGTAGGGAGGAGAAGGCCTGTTGGATGCTGTTGAAACTAGACTGAAGTAGCATGAGTACTGCATCTGGGGAGGGGCCAGTGGCGTACAGAATAGTGTCGTCAGCATAAAGATGAATGGCTGAGGCTCCAACAAAACAGGCTAAATCATTTATATAAACAGAGAATAGTGTTGGACCTAATATGGAGCCCTGGGGCACGCCCTTAGTGACAGGGAGGGGCTGCGACAGGAGTTGTTCTGAGCTAACACTTTGCACCCTATCAGAGAGGTAGTTAGATAACCATGCCAGGGAGTGACCAGAGACACCGATGCTGCTAAGCCTGTCGACAAGAATGGAATGATCTACTGTGTCAAAGGCCTTGGCTAAATCAATGAAGATAGCTGCACAGTGTTGTTTACGGTCAAGAGCAGATGAGATATCATTGATGACTTTATGAGTTGCAGTTACACAGCCAAAGCCCGATCGGAAGCCAGACTGAACACCAGACAAAATATTATGAACACTTAGAAATTCAGTAAGCTGCTTATTTACCAGTTTGTCTAACACTTTTGAAACACAGGGGAGTATTGAAATGGGTCTGTAACAGTTTGGGTCAACCTGATCTCCTCCCTTGAAGTGGGCACGCACTATAGCTTTTTTCCATACTGATGGAATCTCTGCTGAGAGGAGGGACATTGATATAGGATCAGAAATCTATTGATAAACATGCTGTGGCTTGGGATCACCTTAAAAAAAGGGTATATAAGTACAAAGTCCTATCCACAGATATGCTGGATGCCCTTAGACACCTACTTAGATAGTAGTCTGAAAGCACTGATTCAAATACACATGCTGAAGTCTGAAAAAAAATTATATTAAAACAACAATATTACACAGATAGTGCAAGTTATGCTTGCAACAGTTTCCTGTGTAAATATAATAAGTTTCCTGTGGTATGTTTAGCAATAAGCTAACAGGGAAAAAAGGAACTCAGGAGTGAGCTTTTACAGTCTTCTCTGTATAGGATATCATCATTTGTGGATTTATGGCTTTCACATCCATTCAGTCCCCTGCAGCCAGGCACCAGTGCACAGCAAACTCATACTCTCTTAACCATATTTTACATATCATGCACATTTATTGCATTATTGCATAATATTTATATCAATGTCGTGTTCGCTCCATTACTATATTGCTTTTTGTGCTGATAATTTGTTTGTTTTTTGTGTCAGGAACAAATCCCCCTTTCCACATAAGTCTTTATTATTGGGTACAGATTTCTCCTTTGCCCGGAAAACACATCCTAAGAGAATGGCGATGGTCCTACTTACTTACTCACTTAGAAATATGCAACAATATATCACTTTTACATAATAATATGGTCTAAAGGGGAAAAGTGCTTATAATTTATGTTGGCTGCCAGTGAGCCTCTCTATTCCACCAGCTCTCTGTGATATTTCCCCGTGCTAAGACTGCAGTTCTGGGCATTGAATACCTGCCTTGAAGCACAGAATGCATTCAACCCAGGGTTGAAAGCCTCTAATACGGAGGCCTGTTGTGACAAAACTATCGTTGCTGAGAGGATCACAAGTGTGACAAAAAGAAAAAAGAAAAACAGTTTGTAATCACACACAGACTATGAACATCAACACTTTCAGTGATAAAGCAACTCTCACAGACAAAATTAAATTATAACAGAGTTGCATATATACATGAGTCCAGCATGGACACACTGCATCAAATGAGAGCAAGCTTGACTCTGAACTGCTTGCCATGTACTTTTCACATATCATGTTGCACATCACATAACCTCATAGCCGTTATTTTACGGTTTAGGAAATTCCAGTAGTGTACTGAAATGCACAGGAACAGGCAGAGAAAAGGCTGTTAGATTACATGGGCACTGAGATTCAGTTGACCTGTTATTGCTAATGCCTCCCAGTCAATTCAGGGTCCTTTTAGTTCCCTTGTGAGATATTTCCAATGCTGCAGAACATTTTTCAATTTACCTAAAGCATTCATGCCTTGTTTACACAGCTGCCTGCCTTTCTCCTTAGACACATTTTAGAACAGTATTGTGAAGAGGGTGAAAATGTGTGAGATGTTTGCTGATACTTTATTGAATTGGAATTAAAACATGACAGTATATTTTAGTCTCTCCGTTCAGTTTTAAAATATAGAGCATCAATTCTAATCATATTTAGTTTACTGTTCATTCATTATAGAATACACTGCCTGGCCAAAAAAAAAGTCGCCGTTGCACCCGTCATGCATAGTGCCCACTGTACAAGCCTCTGGAGGCAGTGTTATGATCTGGGTTTGCTTCAATTGGTCAGGTCTAGGCTCAGCAATGTTATGCAGCAATAAAATGAAGTCAGCTGAGTACCTGAATGTACTGAATGACCATCAATTTATCCGATCAATGGGCATATTCCAGGACGACAATGCCAAGATTCATCGGGCTCAAATTGTGAAAGAGTGGTTCAGGGAGCATGAGGAATCATTTTCACACATGAATTGGCCACCAGAGTCCTGACCTTAACCCCATTGAAAGTCTTTGGGATGTGCTGGAGAAGACTTTACGGAGTGGTTCGACTCTCCCGTCGTCAATACAAGATCTCGGCCAAAAATGAATGCAACTCTGGATGGAAATAAATGTTGTGACGTTGCATAAGGTTGTCGAAACAATGCCACGACGAATGTGCGCCGTAATCAAAGCTAAAGGCAGTGCAACAAAATATTAGAGTGTGCAACTTTTTTTTTGGCCAGGCAGTGTATAAAGCCTGAATACCGTAGCAAGTGATGAGTGTTTGAGAGACACTTAATAATGTGAAAATTTTCAGTCATTGTGGGAATTTCAAGATATGAGGGTGCTAGTCTGCAATAATACAAGCATTGATCACATTTTAAAATGTGCTTAGTAAGTTACAGTTGGAATTATACAAAAAAGAATTACCACAGACTATATAGTTAACGTACGGTGTCAGTCTTGTTCAATGTATTGACTGTTTCAGGTTCAGATTAATGTTAATAATTATTTTTATTTCATTCATTTTTTTATTTAACCATGGAATACCCCATTGAGATCGAGATCTCTTTTACAAGGGGGACCAGACATAAAACCCAAGTTTCCCAACAAGACAGTAGACAATGAAGTTACAAACATCACATAGGGAATAAGAGAGTAATATAACAAAAATTAATGACCAGAGCAGGGCTTAAAAGCAGGAGCATACTTCAGTCACTGAGTCATGTTACATGTTTATAATTTTATTGTAGCTACCTTAAAAATATGATTGTGAAGAAGAGCATACATCTCGATTTTGTATAACTCGTACTACGAGTTATACAAACCTACACTACAAGTACTACAACCTACACCAAAATCCCTGTTCACATGTCAAACGAATTGTATTGTCAATTGCAATACTTTCATTGCAAATTTGAAAAACAGGAATACACATATTAATTTGTTTGTTGTGGCACTTACAAAAACCTCAATTTCAAACTAATCCGTCTGCTTGGTATTTTAACACAGGACCTGAAGCCTTCATTTGCATGCAGCATTCCGTGCAAGTAAATATAATCAGGAAGTCACAAATGTATTGTTCTACGAAGCGCAATGAGATTGTACATTTTAGAAGAAATGATTACATACTGCCAGGTTTGCCAGGATAAACACGAGGCTGGATCAAAACGCAAGCGTGGTGCTCTGCCTAGAGATGGGAAGACCTGCCTTTGGCTACAACTGCAGTCCTATTCCGCACCATATTAAGAGGTGGTCTAATGAACCCTGGAGGCGAATTTACACTCAACCTTAGACAAAGCCTTTCTGCTTTGTCTTCATTAAATGTTCTTTTCTTTATATAAATGCAAATAGACCTTCCCCCTGTATTTTTCCACTGAAACAGGCACATAATGAAAACTGGAGCAAAAAATGGACGTCTCATTTCCGGTAATAATAATATCAGATTATTTGTTACAGTTCCGTGTATGAACTGGACTCAAATGCACGACTCGAACACAGGAAATTCCAATACTCAATTATTTTATTGCATCGACCAGAATCCCTCCTGAAGCATAGGGAGAATAAGGAAAGTCAGTTATGGTTCCGAGCAGGAACTGGACTCAGTAACGCTGGAGTGCAAGAGAAAGGGTTTTAAATGCAGGACTAGACTAGATACTAAGTATCCCCAAGACAAGACCAGAGGTATTCACAAGGAGAGTTAACGAACTGGCACAGGACAAAGAACACCGGGTGACTAAATAAAAACATTAACAAGTATCAATTAGGTGCCGCGTGTGAATGTATGCGTGAGTGATTACCGGAGCAGAGAGTGTGGGGAATGCATGCGGAAGGGAGGAGAGGGATAGGCGGATGAAGAGTAGTGGAACAGAGTGACACGAAAGGGAAAAAACCACGCCCAACCTGCAGCACGAGGGAAACAAACTAGGGAGAGACAAACATGATACGAAAGGAGACAGGTAAAACACGGGAAACAAGAGGACGGGATTGAGAACATCACATTATTATTATTATTATTATTATTATGTTGTATCACACAAATACAGTGTATAAAAAGCTAAACTGACTGCCCGATGTACCAGCTCTGACACAATTCAGATACATGCATTTGCACACTGAGGTAGAGATGATGTACTCTCTCCCAACATAATTGGCTAGTAAACATAACAACATTACCGTGGAGATGGTATCCTACTTTCCGTTGGGGAGCTGTGGGGGTCTCTCGAGGTTCACACACAGCCCCTGTTTATTTAGTTCACCGGTGGCCTGCAGGGAATCTAGCCATGAAGAACAGAGAAGTTGCACCAACATGGAACTTAAACAAACAGATGACATCTCCACCTCTCTTAAAACTGCCAGAAATAGACAGCCAGTCCACAGTATATATATATATATATATATATAACCTATTGCTGAGCTTCTTTTATAAAGCCTTTGTATTCCACTGTTCAACTTTTTCGATATCTAGAACTTTATAATGATGTCACTTGTTTTAACAGATGAAGAATGTTTTTTCACTGGAGAGGATTCTGCACCTGGTTCATTTGGAATGACAATTTCGGATCAGAGTTTGTTTACTGAGAATGTTCTGTTCCGATGCTTCCCACCGGAACGGCCGCCAAACATCTACACTGAAATTTGCGGGTACAAATCATATTGGAGTTAGCCATGCAAGCTTGCTGGCGTTAAAAGCATTCGTGCTGGAATTGAAAATAAAACCAGTGGGTAATGTGGGATTCTTCCTGTGGCAGGTATGAATTGCCCCTACTTGATTTCATTACAAAGTGATTGGAGTTGACAGGGACTGGCGTGACAAGACAGCTTGTCAGGCAGGATGTGACGGGAGGCTGTAATCTATTGCCAAGAAGACAAAAGGCCTGAGAAAAAAAAAAATCCCTCTTTTCTCAACAATTAGCTGAGGCTCATAACGACGGAGTTAGTTGAAACTCAAACGTGAGACCCGACAAAAAGAACATTACTGCTGATCGTGGTATTGATGCAGACAGATGCACCAATAGTGTGCAGGTTTCCATATGAATGGGAGATATTAGCATTGTTTTAAAAAAAAAAAAGGCTACATTCCACTATAGACACCAGTGTTTTGTATGGAACCCCCCCCCCCCCCCGCAGCTAGCTGTAATTTGTTCATTTGTATTTCCCTCCCTTATGGAAATGTAATATATTGCGGTATATTTTATATATATTGTGAAGATAATTTTGATATATTTACAATATACTGCAGTATATTATTTTTCCATAAGGGCTACTAGGGTACGATTAGCCAACCCACGGAGCTGCCCCAAAACCTTGTGATCTATACAGTTCTAGTAACACCTCAACCCCATCAAACACCATTGGGATCAATTGGAAAGCCGACTGTGAGCCAAGCCTAATAGCCCCACATCAGTGCCCGACCTCACTAATGTTCTTCTGACTGAATGGAAACAAATCCATGCAGCAATGTTCCAGCACCTAGTGGAAAGCTTTCCCAGGAGAGTGGAGGCTGTTATAGCAGCAAATGGGGACCAACTCTATATTAATGCCCATGATTTTGGAAGGTGTCCATATACTCTTGGCCATGTAGTGTATATTAGTAACAGAATCTCCTGTTTTAAAATGGCAGGCATGCTGTGGAAACCCTTGAAACTGAGACACAATAGTGGGTGTACCTGAGGGCAGCTTCAATAGATACCCGGGTTCACCCACACCAGTCATCAACAGCTTGTGCTCCGGGACACAGTGGGTATGCCCAAGTTTGATACTCACAGCTGTTAATGCACATAAATCACATTCAAAATTGCATTGAAAAATCCGGAAATGCTTGTTTTCGTGTGGGAAGAATGAGACCTCCGATTTCCTAATGCATTCCTATGACACTTCAGACAGTGCTCCGTGCTGTTCAGAGCCTATGAGAAGAGATCCAGTTTTACATCTTAATATAGCCTTCATTTATCATTGTGCGCCAGCGGTGGAATCATGTGGCCTCAGCATCGACACACGGTCTGTCTTGGTCTTGGCACACCAGGTCTTGGCATTGGTCTGGGTCTAAAGAGCCTTGGTTAGGCCTCAGTCTCCATAGGGTCGGTCTCAGCTCAGGCTGAGCGCATCTGAACTTGCAGTGCTAGCGCGCTGCCAGCTGCGGGCCTGGCGCATCTCGACCCCCTGCGCATCCCGAATCAAAAAACCCGAAGTGGCGTACAAGTGACATTTTAGAATGAAGAAACCATTCCTTTGTCAATTTGTTCGTTTTTCCACCAGTTTATACGCGGCTACAAACACGCACGCACGCGCGCATGCACGTGCACACACACACATTCCCATATACTAGGCTACAGCCGTGTGAATTACACTGGCAAGTCGAATCTGTCAGGTTGCATGATGGGTTTTTTCCTTTTTTTTTTGTGTGTTATTTATTATTATTTTTTGCACAAGCCCCACTCACAAAGCAATCGTTACGATCCCCGAGTGAACACAGAACACCGGAGGGGAGAATATGGCTCCGGACTCACTTCTGTTCCTCCTCCAGTTAACCTCGGGACATGATGGAGGGATAAATCGCACAACACAACAATAAGGAGGCGAGTCTGCTGATACGACTGCATGGATGAGGTCCTGAGCCCCGCGTATGTGCCAGGCAGGTGGCTGCAGATCCTGTCCTATAGCCCAGTGGGACTAATTAGCTTTTACTACCAATAACACACGCCAAGAAATCCATTCCCTCTCTTCGCAGTAAATCATCGTCCACAACACTCCCGTTACCAACATGCTATCCGTGCCGTTTATCCAATCTTGCAGAAGAAAATTCTACAGGCTTAGAAATAATTGCCGCTTGTGTTCAGCAAGGATGGCGATTTAGTTCGTTTTTTTTGGTCCCGTGTGGTTATTTTCTATTGCACGGGTTTATATGTTATCTGCTTAGCAGAAAACTCAACCCACGATAATCCTTTACATTCCGACACCCATTTATACAGATTCCTTGTTTACTGGTGCAATTGAGGTAAAGTAGCTCATTCAAGGCCACCGCCGCAGAGTGGCCTGTTCACTCTACAGCTCTAACAACACCGCGTGCTGTCATGAAACAGATAACATCCCCAGAGCGAAAACAAGGCTGCATCTCTAATTCAGCAGTGCACATTTTTGTCTGCATACGTTTACTGCGGATATAAAAAATAAAACTACCATCATAAACCAGATTAGATGCCAAATTAGAATTCGAAAATCAATGAAACCATTCGGATTTAGCTTTAATGTTTCAGCATTTTCGGACAAGAAATAGGCATAAAACGACGGAAACTAATAATCAGTAGAAAGGTTGCCCTAATTCATCAAAAAAGTCCATCACAAACATTTGTTTCAGTAATGTCATAATATGGTGAAAATTCTGACCGACGTCACAATTACTGAAGTAGTCGTTTGGTGCCATCTAGTGGAAATATAGGAGAATCAGTTGGGGGGGGGGGGGTTATTTTACAGAGCAGCGTCCAAATTCAGAGCCCCATCTACTGTCTGCATTGTCTCCTCTACTGGCAGCTGTGTATACTATTTCATGTGTACTGTTTAGTACGCGACGTGCAGTATGCCAATAAATATTTGTATTTGTACATTTGTACTGTGGAAGTGTCGTAAGACGTCCCACCCATGCGTGACCAGGGGTTCATTCCAATCGCTTATTTTTACGCCTTGCATCCTTTCCTCGCTCCTTAGCTCTGCCCAACAGAGGATGCGAGGATCAGATACAAGGATGGAGGAAACAAGGCAACATGCATTCGGCAAATGGAACGACCTTGCTCAATCAAGCGTCAGCGTCATAGCCTATTATGCACACGTGCTTAACTATAATGCTTTATAGCTATTTTTTTTCATGAATAAACGGTGCTTTTGTTAGTTATAAAGAATGGGTGTCATTATGGATTAGCGCTTTATAATAAATGGATAGGAACGGTTTGTGTATGGGGTGTGCCTGCAATGTGGCAGGTGTGAAGAGTGGTGGATAATTTATACACGTCACGCGTTCCGAGAAAAGGCTTCCGCAAAGGCTACACTGAAGCACTCCGCGAGCCTCCTCGTTCCCCACTCCTCACTCCTCCAAGGAGCATTTAGCGGTTTGGAATGTCCTTAAAGATGGGGAACCTCGATCGATTTCCGGGTCAGGCAAGGAACAAGGAGAAGAGGACAGATAAAATAACCGATTGGAATCCACCCCATGTCACATGTTGTTTTTGTTGTCATTGAAGATGTCAGCGAAGCTGCGCATCATATTTATACGACCAAAATGTTTGCGTATTTCTTGAAAAGTATGCTCCCGAATACCAGATAGTACAAATCTTTACTGCTTACTGTTCCTTTACTGATTACTGTTCCTTTACATTCATTATAAAGCGCTTTAATCTATAATGACACTCGTTCTTTATGACTAACAAAAGCCATGTTTATTCATGAAAAAAGAGGCTAAAAAGCATTATAGTTAAGCACGTAAGCATAATACGATGCTGACGCTTGACTGAGCAAGGACATTCCATTTGCCTAATTCATGTTGCCTCGATTCCTCCATCCTGGGCGGAGCTAGGGAGCGAGGAAAGGATGCAAGGAGTGAAAATAAGCAATTGGTATGAACCCTTGGGTTCATCCCCTGTGTCTGAATCTACACGCTTCCATACTATTGAGTATGCTTGTTGAGTAGACTGGATGAGAAAGTAGTTAAGCGAACGTTTCTCTAAATGTAGTATACTTAAAACTACCGGACGATATACTTCCAGGGTTTTGCGGAGCATATTCGCAAAGCCCATATATAATACAAAATGCAGCTATTGCAAAATTTACCAATTGTTATTTGAAACCACAAATCAGAGCATGAAATGTATTACCTGTTTTTAGTGATGCGGACTGTTACATTTGGTTAGTTAATATTGGTCACAGGTGTCAAAATTATAAACAGCTAAGAAAGACAGTTCTTCCATTTTTTCTGTTTTTTTATTCATGATGCAAAAGACAATGTTGTGGTGGACATTCCGTGAAGATCCGTGCTCACTGCAGGAAAATAAAAAGAGAGGCAGAATTAGAAAAGCTTTTAAAAGCCTGGCTTTTTAAAGCTGCATTTGTGACCAGGCGAAACACCAATAGTCTACCAGCAGAGAAGCTGGATATTGCAGTTCAACAGGCACTCTAAATGCAAATAGGAGATGATGTTCACGTTAGCATGTTGAGAAGTAATTTCATACTGGACTTCATCTCCCATCACCCCGCAGGTGAAATGCAACATCTGAATTTACCTGTTTAAGGTAACCCTAGATATGAGATATTGAAATTCTTAGTTCATATCTCAGTTTTAAAAAGCCAAACCCATTTCTCTTTACTCAACACTTCAAGGCAAAGTAGCAATTTGTGACGCTGCACATCATATGAACATAAAATCCATACTGGAAAAGAACAAGAGACAATCTTGTTATTCGGACATTTAGGATCAGCCAAGCTCATTTTAATGCAGCACAACTGTGCACAGGATATATTTTACCTGCAGTACAACTGCGGTTATGTTACTAAACAAGCAGGGCACCTTCTGCTACACAATGGCTATTCCACTACACACACTGCAGCAGAGGAATAAACAGCACTGGAAGGGTAGGTGATAGGACAAGGCAAGCAAAGCATTCTCCAACTAGGTCAAACAGAGTGTGGGACAGGATCCAGACCCTGTGCTCCTTTCTGTAATACCTGCGACTGAGACTTCATTTCTGAAAGCACCCAAGGGAAGTAAAATGAACAGAGAGAGGCATGAAATGGCAATTTGGACCGCTTCACTTAATATATTCTCAAAGCCAAGTCTACTCAACTCCTGTCCTGGAGGACTGCAGTCGAGAACATCTTCCTGCTCCCTTTACACCAAAATGCATATAGAAGCCAGATTTATTCATTCTGAACCAGGCTGTCAAGTTGGAACAAAAACCTCGGGCCCTTCAGGACCAGGGCTTCAACAGTGCTGCTCCAAGTGATTCTTGTAACTATCCAACATTTAAATCCAAGTGTGTTACAACCGTATATGGCAGTACATACGATTGACACAGTAATCAGTTGCTGAAACCCAGAACACAGAATTTAAGGGATTAAAAGAGAAGCATTATAAGAGAAGCATTATAGTTAAGCACGTAAGCATAATACGATGCTGACGCTTGACTGAGCAAGGACATTCCATTTGCCTAATTCATGTTGCCTCGATTCCTCCATCCTGGGCGGAGCTAGGGAGCGAGGAAAGGATGCAAGGAGTGAAAATAAGCAATTGGTATGAACCCTTAAAAGAGAAACTACAAAAACCATTAATTAAATACAATACTATATTACACTGCCTGGCCAAAAAAAAAGTCGCCGTTGCACCCGCCGTTGCAATCATGCATAGTGCCCACTGTACAAGCCTCTGGAGGCAGTGTTATGATCTGGGGTTGCTTCAATTGGTCAGGTCTAGGCTCAGCAACGTTATGCAGCAATAAAATGAAGTCAGCTGAGTACCAGAATGTACTGAATGACCAGGTTATCCCATCAATGGGCATATTCCAGAACGACAATGCCAAGATTCATCGGGCTCAAATTGTAAAAGAGTGGTTCAGGGAGCATGAGGAATTATTTTCACACATGAATTGGCCACCAGAGTCCTGACCTTAACCCCAATGAAAGTCTTTGGGATGTGCTGGAGAAGACTTTATGGAGTGGTTCGACTCTCCCATCGTCAATACAAGATCTCGGTCAAAAATGAATGCAACTCTGGACGGAAATAAATGTTGTGACGTTGCATAAGGTTGTCGAAACAATGCCACGACAAATGCACACCATAATCAAAGCTAAAGGAGGTCCAATGAAATATTAGAGTGTGCGACTTTTTTTTTGGCCAGGCAGTGTATAAAGCCTGAATACCGTAGCAAGTGATGAGTGTTTGTATATCTTAGTTTATTTAGTTTAGCAGCTTAAGTAGTTGAAATCTAAAAGTCCAAATAAGGTTCAGGGACGATGACATAACATCTCAGAGCTTTAGATGTTGTAGTAAAAGGAATTACAGAAGCTATACTGCCACTGAACATCATTTACCTTTTATTGTCCCAAGGAACATATTAAAACGAGAGAGATGAAAGAAGATGAAAGCAAGATAACACAAATGAACGAGACAAAATGAGAAAGTACGATGCATATCAGATGAGATGGAATTTTTAGCGATGTGAGCTACCTTTTTGACTTTAGCTTTTTCCAGTCCGTGGACTTTCTTCTTTCTGTTCTTTCGTTCCTGACGCAGTTTCCTGGGGTATTTTTTCTTTACAAACAGACCTTGCTGTTGGAACAGATAAAATAACATTTGCACTTGACAATATTCCAACCAATCGGGGCTGTCATCACATTAATAAAAAGAATAGTGGACCTGGACTCCGTTCCCATCGATGCATGCAAACCAATGTGGTCTTGCAGCATTTCAGATCTTAGTCTCCACTTCGTACTAGCACCCAGTCTCGACGTCTGTCTGTCCTGGCCCCACGGTGGTGGAATGAGCTCCCCGTGGAGGTCAGAACAACAGAAAGTCTGACCGCCTTCAAGCGCAGATTGAAGACTCACCTCTTCAAGCTGCACCTCTCTCCACCCCTCCCTACCTCCTTGTGACCTCCCTTGATTGTGTTTTATGAATCCTTGTTTAAGTGGTTCAAGCTTCTAGTTAACACTTGTAAGGTTACTTATTGGCTTACTGTTGTACACGCCAATCATCAATATTGTGTGGTTACCACCCCCCCCCCCCCCCCCCATCCCAAAAAAAATAAAGAATAAATCATACTGACTACGCCTGGTACTTGAATTCGTATTTACCTTTTAGGGTCGTTTTAACGCACTTGTTCCTAGTTCGAATATGCACTATGTACGTCGCTCTGGATAAGAGCGTCTGCCAAATGACTATAATGTAAAAAAGATCTTAGTCTAACAGAATTAGATTTCAGAATTAGTCTAACAGACGCAGAAAAACTCTATAATGCAAAATACAATTACTCTCTGCCTCAAAGAAAAGAAAATGATGATTTATTTTAGTAGCTTCTGCTAAACACACTGTTCAGATTCAAATCAAGGCTGTTGGTTGCCAACTTCACAGCACGTTTTAAGACACAAATACAATAAATAAATAAATAATGTTGGAGAAGATTCACGTTCAGTGAAGTACTTGTGAAGACAACAACCAGGTCAACTCACCCTGCCCAGCCTGTGTTTGGGCTCATTCTTCTTGGCATAATCTAAAGAGTCGTACACCATCACGAAACCTGTTGTTTTTCCGCCACCAAACTGAGTCTTGAAGCCAAAAGTAAAGACCACATCTGGGGTGGTTTTGTACATTTTGGCGAGCTTCTCTCTGATCTCAGTCTTTTTAGGGACTGTTGCCTTGCCAGGGTGCAGGACATCGACAACCTTCAAAGCCAAAAGGACAGTATTCATTTACATGAATAATTCATGAACAGAGCTCAACCAATCAAGAATTCACAAAAACCTATTAAATTCAGATGTGAAAATGATGTAAACAGAACAAACCGAATGAGTGTAAAAGCCATCCTGGACATTACAGTATTTGTAAAAAGGTTTTAACAGGACGACCTGTATATAACGTACCTACAAGTTACTAGATAATGACTGAAAAACTATTGCCCATACTTACCATTTGCTTCCTCTGAAGCAACCGGTTTGTCATAAACTTCCTGGTCCTAATTGTGACTGTGTCATTCTGAAAAATAAAGAGTTGAAGAGATAGAGCACACACTTCTGCAGTCGTCACATATTTAGAAGAAAAAATATTAGCCTAGCTTACAGTAAAATCATAAAAGCTAAATCTCTAGGAAGAGGAAGTGATTGCCAGCTGGGGACCCCACAATTTCTAAAAGTTAAAATAAAACCTGAGGACAAAGCTAGGCATTTGCCAAATCTTTTGTGATACAATTTCTGCAACTCTGTTCTCTTTAATTTTGAGAATGTACTTCCGAAGTAGGAAGCATACCGCTAGCCAACGGTTACTTGTTCTTTGTGGGGGCCAAGATGGCGGTATAGGTAGCGGTACTGGGTGCTTGCCCTTTTCACAAACCAAAATTCCAGACTTTTCCCAGAGTTCTTCCAGACTGATATATATATTTTTAAGACTTCTATTTTTTTTTGTTTTCTAAGGTAGGTTTGTGTTTTTGTTGGGATTTTGACCTTTTGTGTTTAGACAAATTATCCATTCTAATGAATAAAAGCATGAGTTAATGAATGAATGAAAAATTTAATTTAAATATTCTTTTACATTGTTTAAAAAGGTAGAGTTGAACAAGGACATACACTGTCAATTGCAGGTAACCTTCTCAAAATTGGTGTGTTGTAAACATTCTCTCTCTCTCTCTCTCTCTCTCTCTCTCTCTCTCTCTCTCTCTCTCTCTCAAAAAAATGCAATGCTAACAGTGAACAAAGAGTAAAGCAAGTCCAGTGCTAACAGTGAACACACTCTCACTACCAGTATATATATATATGGGTCATTCCATATAAAATCAATCAATTCTGGGAAAAGTTCCCACCTGACCCCTTCAGAATCACCTGCTTATTTTTGTACATGAACTATAATCTATTTAATGAAGCTATGCAAAATTGAAAACTATGAATATCTTGCCTAGTTATGGTCCCTTGAAGTACCTAGGATCTTTTTTTATCTTGCATTCAATTTTCAGTCATTTTTGAGCCCTCATGGCTTCATATGTGAAGGTGCTAGCCACATGAAATTTTCAGGGCTCAAAGGTACATTTGAGTTGTGTTCAAAAATCTGATCTATTTTACATGCATAGCACTTCTCACAATCTCAAGCCAAAATCTGTTTAATTCTTTAATTATTTTCTACAACCAACTTTGGCCACCAATATCACAGGATATATCATAGTATCAATGTTCAAACTGCACCAGTTTAATGTCTGTGGCCTAGACTAATACAAGCAGGCATTGGTAGCATGTACATATAATCTGTTTTATGTGAAATCGTCATAGAAATCTTGAAAAATTAATTTTTGGTTCATATCACCATGTGGGATAGTTGGTTGGTGAAAACAAATTATGGCAATGAAAGGGCTCATTTGTCCCTACATTTTGATACCAGACTCAACCTCTCGACATGATTCATTCTGTTTCAAAATAAATGTCAAACATAGGCATATATTGATGCTCACAAATATAGTTCAGGGCAGTGAAATTGACAAACAACAAATGTTTTATATACTAGAAATACAACTGACAATGTATCCTAATAATTATGATGAAGATATAACATTTATCAGCTCCAGAAAACCCCCAAAACAGTATTTCAAGAAATTAGAATACTGTGTCGAAAATCAGCATTTACTTCAGTTATTTCAGAGAATGAATGTTTCAGACTGAGTGTCACACTATCATCTAATTTACTCAAAACACCTGCAAAGTTTATCTCAGTTTGGTTCAGTATGGGGAAGACTGCAGACTTGACAATTGGCCAGAAGACCATCACTGACACCCTCCAGAAGATGGGTAAGCCACAAAAGGTCATCGCTAAGGAGGCTGGCTGTTCACAGAGTGCAGTGTCCAAGCATATCAATAGAAAGTTTAGTGGAAGGGAAAAATGTGGCAGGAGAAGGTGCACAAGCAAAAGAGATGACCGTAGGCTTCAGCGGATTGTCAAGCAAAGACAATTCCAAAATTTGGCGGAGATGCAGAGGGAGTGGACTGAGGCTGGAGTCAGTGCTTCAAAAACCACCACGTACAGACGTATCCGGGACATGGGCTACAACTGTCGGATTCCTCGGGTCAAGCCACTCCACTCATTCTCTGAAATAACTGAAGTAAATGCTGATTTTCGACACACTATTCTAATTTCTTGAAATACTGTTTTGGGGGTTTTCTGGAGCTGTAAGCCAAAATTATGAAAAATGAAACAAATAAAGGCTAGAAATATTTCACTTTGTGTGTAATGAATCTATAATCTATGAAAGTTTCACTTTTTGAATGGAATTATGAAAAAAAAAAACTTTTCCATGATATTCTAATTTTTTAGAAAGGATCTGTATGGCAGCAGAGTGATGCTTTGAGGCTCGTTTGATACCTCAGACCCTTGATGACTTACAGCCATTTAGCCAACTATGGATTCCATACAATTCCCATGTAATTTACATCTTAATCTAGTCCCATTCCCAAAGAGATCCATTCAAATGCAGAGAGGTTATAGTATCGCTTGTAAGAGTACCTGAAAATAAGATATCAAGAGTCTTTTGAAATCATTTTATACCCAGTCATGATAGCATCACCAGCCTCCTTTTCCTTCCATTTTAATTGTCTGGTTATTCATTTCTGTCTGATACAGTAAACCTGTGCATCTGCTGTAAATTTATCACTACTAGCCTACCATTTTATTATTTTTCTGGGGTTGTACAAAACTATTTTTTTTGAAAGATGCATAGCGTAGTTTTTATTTGATATGTGGCTTAGTAGTACCTTGGTTTTTACACCATTGTTTTCGTAGAACATCTGGTAGACTAACACATCTTGACATTGCAGCCAATTTTCAGAAATTAAATGAACAATTAAATTAAATTAATGAGTTCAGTTTGCCAAAACAAACAAAAAAGACACTTTCTTATTTAATTAACACTCTGAATAACCCATCATTCCCTGCCTGGACCACAGTCTTTCTACACCTCACTGCATTGAAGGCACACAGAAATATGATGGGGTTTCCTGTACACCCTTTGAAAATCCTTCAAGAAGACCTTCCTGTGCACCACACCTGACAAGTAAGAAGATAATTAGGCTACGATTATGACAAAAAGTAAAAACCTTTAATTGAGTTTATCTTGATGATAATCAAGTTTTCAGTGTAACCAAACTTACTAGGCTATATACCATCACTTATCCATGTTTTATCAGTTGCATGGGCCTATGGCTTGGAGGACTGTTTATTTCTAGCCTACTATGGATAATGTTTCCCCAGTGAATAAGCTGAAGGTTGCCGTACAGTCATAGTCTGAACCCAACATAATACTTAACAGTGTTTGCCATCTAGCTAAAAGCTATTAATGCATAATCATGACAAAGCTCCCAAACACGTTTCACTAGCTATCATAAAAGTGTCTCTTTATGTGACACAACTCTATTCCTTCTTTCCTTCTCTCCGTTCACGACTGTAATCTCTGACTTGTAATGCAGTTCAATAACGTTAGTGTGTGATTAAAGACAGAAACATCTCTCTTTCTCTCTCTCTCAGAGCCGAGCAGGAAGCCCCGCCCCACCCCCTCTCGCCACCATCTCCAAGTTTGCCAACTTAAAATAATAATAATAGCCTAATTTATATTTCTCTAACCAACACTTTTTGCAGCGGTGTGTTTCCTAAACCAGCCCAAAAAAAAACCGCACCCCGCGACTGTGAATATTTCAACCGCGACTGGACTTTCAAAATAGCCCAATTTGGCGTGAAAACCGGGGACCTGGCAACACACTGTGTCCGAGAGGAGAAATGCCCAGATGAACCAGCAAATCAGGCGCATAGACGCAGTAGGCCTAGCTATAACGAGACCGGATAGGAATATTCAACTTGGCATAGCTATTACACGATGAAGAAGAGTGGAATTACCTTCATATCGTTCCCTGGGCTCCTACAAATCTACAAAAAGTCGTCAGACAAAGCAGTTTCGGGTTCCTTAATCGTTAATTGAACTAGCTAACTTTGCTTACGTTATCTCAGTAGCTAGCTTGGAGCTTAGCGTACAGTTTTTTTAATCGACTTGATACTATTTTCACAAGTAGCTATGTGGTATATTTTCACAACTCCTAAGTAGCTACAAAGATCAAAACTGGTCACACTGGTAACGCAGCCAGTATTTAATAACCTGTCATTGTACATTAATTGGATTGTAAACATGGCTCACCACAGTAGGCTACAGTTGATTCAAAATAAGTTTATTGTGAAATGTAATGAGAACATTTGTTTATATATTTGTTTAACATAATGTATATCCTGAAGCGAATACATGCTCCGTGATTCTGCGGCTGCCCATCCAGTCATATGAGAGTTTTAGGAGCAGGATGGAGGATGGGAAAATCCAGGCCCTTTGGGGAAATATGAGCAACTTTGTGTGTGTGTCCATATTTTGGAGTTTATTGTGAAAATGTGTCTTTGGGGGTATTTTGTACGTTGCAATAAAATCAATCTTAACAAACAAAAAGCTGCACACCTGTGAGACGATGTTTACACTGGATTAGTAGCTGTTCGCGGAGAGAGAGAGAGAGAGAGAGAGGACAAAAAGAATCGTGGAAACTGGGTAGGGTGGATTCAGGTTGAGTGGGACACTTAAGCTTGTGGCTACTTTAGTGTCAAATTTGCAAGCCAATCACAACAATTGTTATTGTGTTATTGCTCAACATCTACTTCACATTAAATAAAGGTTTTTATTGGTGTGCCATCATAGTTGTGGGCGTGTTGTTAATTTTCAAACGAATAGCTTATAGTCTTAAAATGAATCACTTTTGGCAAAGTATTAAAATATAATTAAAATTAGTATATATCCCTATCAGATTTTCTGGAAATCAAATTTACAGTTCTGTCCCACTTAACCTGACAGTGTTAGATAAAGTGGGACAGTAGGTTTCAGGCAAAGTGGGACACTACTTGTAAATAAAAAAACAGCAAAGAAAAAATATGTTATGAATACATTTTCAAAATAATATGCTATACTTAGTTTGTTATTAAGGTGAATAAATACCTAAATATGTACATAAATACAGGCCAAATTGTAGCAGCAGCTCCCATCTTAAATCAATTACAGAAAATATTGCACCCACACAGCAAGTTAAGGGAAAGAGAAGAGGGAAGTGATGGGAATAAATGAAATAAAGAAAGGTGAGCAGCACACAGGTAGCAAGGGAGGAATAATGAATCTGTGGAGGGAGGAAGAAATGAGAGGAGCAATAGAAGAGTATCAAGCAGCGACAGTCCTAAACTTAGATTTTTGCCAAGGGCTTCGAACATCCCAAAATCCACAGTCCTTGATTGGGGGATAGGGTGAGAGATATAGACTACATTTCAGAAACTTGCCATCTTTCACTTAAATTTAGCCTAGTAAAGTCACTCCCATCCCCAATGTAACAACATTATGATTATTACTCTTCCATAGGAGAGTGACAGGGATGTTTCTCATGAATAGAGGTGCAATTCCCCATGACATTTTCACTCCGAGCCTGACCACAGAGAGAGAAGGGTTTATATGAATAAACACTGGTTTTTTATCACATGCACAATAATGCGTTTTAATGATAAAATAGGCTTGTGTCCTACTCAACCTGAACGTTACACTTCAGTAAGATGGGTGTCAGATGGTGTTATAGCATATATATAGCATTTATTTAGAAACAAATTATAACGTTATTTCACCATAAGAATGTTGATAAGTCCTTATTTAATTTTTTTTAAATCATTTGAGTAGGTATAGACTCACTTTGATAGTTTAAAGAACGATTTGCCAAAAAGTGTCCCACTTTACCACAAAGCATCCTATTGAACCCATGATACCTTGGGTGACAAGGCAACACGCTAACCCCAACGCCAACAACATAAACCTCTTGGTTTTGCTATGCAAGTCATTCTATTCTATTTAAAGATGTAAGTTTAATATATTTATGTTTTCTGTAATAATCTAGTATATTTAAGTTATATCTGCGTCCTCTTGATGTTCCAAAAAAATGAATGATCATTTTGGGGAGTTTTGTAATGTTCAAATTTTGATATTGATGTTGCTATATTATTTAAATATACCAGCGCCATCAAGTGGATATATCCGGTGCCCAACTTTAAAAAATAATAGTTGTGAGATAAGTAATTAGAGATTGTCATTATAAGACAAGACACCCAGAAAATACAAACTGTTATTCTTCATCATACTGGTTTTATTGTTGAAGACAGTAATGCACAGAGCACATTCTGATACATACACTGGGTTACTCTAGCTGTTTGCGGAAGAGAGCAGGAGAAAAAATTTATTAAAACTGATACTGTGTCTTAAACCTGCGACCTTTGGAATGAGTCCAACGCACTATCCACGAGGTCGTCTGTGCATGTAAATATATTTAAAGGTTACATGAATGTGACTGTGTGATGTAATTCTAATTATATAATATATAATGTTTAAATAAGTTTAGGTGCGTCCTCTTGATGTTCAAAAAAGAAAAGAATGATCGTTTTGGGGAGTTTTAGAATGTTAAAATGTTGATAAATATTGATGTTGGTTTATTATTTAAATATACTAGCACCATCAGGGTTAGACACAAATATGTTTTCCCACTGGCCACCCAGGCCAATTAATTTAGTGGCCCAGATGGGATTTTTGGTGGCCCAAACATATTATAGCTAATACTATCTCTAGTCTAGGCTAACTTGCTAAGAGATGCAAGGTAACGTTAAGTTAATGCAGTAAGTTAGTTGTTTTATTCAACTTGAAACTATTTTCACAAGTAGGCCTATGTGGTAAAAATTTCCCAACTTAGTACAAGACTCAAAAGAGATCATCAAAATGCTGTTTTTTTTTGGGTTTTTTTAACTTTAAGATTTTCAATTGACCTAGTACCTTTTTCACCTAACCGAATCAGTGTTCAACTTAGATCTACCTTTCATAGAAAGTAATCCTTTCACAATGCAATGCTCAGAATACTTTTCATATGATTCTCTTCTCATTTGTTTTAATTAATTTTACCATCACTTAATGAAACGGTTCTTACTGGTTTAGATTTTAACGTTTTTGGAACAAATCGGATTTTGCTTTAAAGGCTATAGATACAGAATTTTTACCAGACAAAAACATTCTTTATATATAAGACATCCACAGAGCTTGATGAAAGATGCAGAATAAAAGTATTGCTTTTCCCGAAAAATAAATAGCCTATTGATTGTGAATTTATCATTACAAAAATTGTTTTACGGGCTGTAAAAGTGCAGCTTATATCTCCAAGACGCCAGAGTTTGGTTCCCGGTGTTGTGCCGTTTGTTTTTTTGGCTCCCCTGCAGATCTCTCTCCCACCTTCACTATAAACGCGCTAGCTAAGCTACACTGTATGCGTTTTCTTTGACTTATTTTTTCCAGATAAAATGAAAACGATAATGGATTGAGGTACGAGGATTGTAAACACCGGCTGTGTTATGAAATGCCATCTCCATATGAGACACTAGGGGGTGAAATGCTGTATCTCATAGCCTTTAATGTTTCAGCATTTTCGGACAAGAAACAGGCCTTAAATTACAGAAACTACTAAAGAGAAAAGCTGCCCTAATTCATCAAAAAAGTATCACGTGTTTCAGTAATTTTGTAATATGGTGAAAATTCTGACCCACGTCACAATTACTGGTGATAATTTGGTGCCACCTAGTGGAAATATAGGAGATAATCAGTGTGTGTGTGTGTGCGTGGTGGTGGGTCCATTTTTACAAAGCCATGTCCAAATCAGAGCCCCATTTAATGTCTGCATTGTCTCCCATGTACTCTGTACTGGCAGCGGTGTACGATTTAATGTGCATTGTCTAGTACGCGACATGCAGTATGCCAATATCCATTCATACTGTGGAAGTGTCATAAGATGTCCCACCCTTGCACGACCATGTTACGTGTTGTTTCTGTTGTTATTGAAGATGTCAGAGAAGCTACGAGTCATATTTATGCGACCAAAATGTTTGCTTACTTCTTGAAAAGTATGCTCCGGAATACCAGATTGTATAGTAAAATTATATTTTACCGTTCCTTTACATTCATTATAAAGCGCTTTAATCTATAATGACACTCGTTTTTTATGACTAACAAAAGCCAAGTTCATTCATGAAAAAAGAGGCTAAAAAGCATTATAGTTAAGCATGTGAGCATAATATGACGCTGACGCTTGACTGAGCAAGGACGTTCCATTTGCCTAATTCATGTTGCCTCGATTCCTCCGTCCTCGTATATGATCCTCGCGTCCTCCACTGGGCGGAGCTAGGGAGCGAGTAACGGACGCAAGGAGTGAAAATAAGCAATTTGAATGAACCATTGGGTGCATCAACCAGTGTCCGAATCTACACCCTTCCATACTATTGAGTATGCTTGTTGAGTAGACTTGAGAAAGTAAAGCGAAAGTTTCTCTAAATGTAGTATACTTAAAACCACCGGACGATATACTTCTGGGGTTTTGCGGAGCATATTCGCAAAGCCCATATACAATACAAAATGCAGCTATTGCAAAATTTACCAATTGTTATTTGTAACCACAAAGAGCTAAAAATGTATTACCTGTTTTTAGAGATGCGTACTGTTACATTTGGTTAGTTAATATTGGTCACATATTTAGTTGTCAAAATTAAAAACATCCAAGAAAGACAGTTCTTCCATTTTTTCAGTTTTTTTAATTCAAGATGCAAAAGACAATGCTGTGGTGGACATTCCGTGAAGATCCGTGCTCACTGCAGGAAAACAAAAAGAAAGACAGAATTAGAAAAGCTTTTAAAAGCCTGGCTTTTTTAAGCTGCATTTGTGACCAGGTGAAGCACCAATAGTCTCCCAGCAGAGAAGCGGGATGTTGCAGTTCAACAGGCACTCTAAATTCAAATAGGAGATGAAGTTCACGTTTGCATGTTGAGAAGTAATTTCATAATGGACTTCATCTCCCATCACCCCGCAGGTGAAATGCAACATCTGAATTTACCTGTTTAAGGTAACCCTAGATATGAGCTATTGAAATTCTTAGTTCATATCTCAGTTTTAAAAAGACAAACCCATTTCTCTTTACCCAACAGTTCAAGGCAAAGTAGCAATTTGTGCCGCTGCTCATCATATGAACATAAAATCCACATTGGAAAAGAACAAGAGACAATCTTGTTATTCGGACATTTAGGATTTTAATGCAGCACAACTGTGCACAGGATATATTTTTACCTGCAGTACAACTGCGGTTATGTTACTAAACAAGCAGGGCACCTTCTGCTACACAATGGCTATACCACTACACACACTGCAGCAGAGGAATAAACAGCACTTGAAGGGTAGGTGATAGGACAAGGCAAGCAAAGCATTCTCCAACTAGGTCAAACAGAGTGTGGGACAGGATCCAGACCCTGTGCTCCTTTCTGTAATACCTGCGACTGAGACTTCATTTCTGAAAGCACCCAAGGGAAGTAAAATGAACAGAGAGAGGCATGAAATGGCTTCACTTAATATATTCTCAAAGCCAAGTCTATACTCAACTCCTGTCCTGGAGGTAGGGCTGGGCGATATATCGCAACGATAATTATCGATTGCAATAACGGCCGTTGCCAGCATGTGGGGTATTGCCTTTTTTTCTTTAATTATACCTGATGCGGTAGTATTCTAAACTTCAAAACCCGTGTGAAATTCTTCCGGGAAAAAAAACGTCATCGGTCTACTGCGTGTTGATAAGACGGACAATCACAGAAAGGAGTTGCACCTTTCATGCGATTGAAAAAAACACATCACATGATCACGTGAAAGCTGTATGACCTTGCTGCTGGTTGGCTGTCTTATCAACACTCAATAGATATCAGCGGTGATGTTTTTTTCCGGAAGCATTTCACGCGGCCTCTGAAGTTTGGATGTTTACTGCCGTATATTGGGTATACTTAAAGAAAAAAAGACGAAAAGAAAGGCGCCCCACACAGTGGCAACGTCCGTTATTGCGTTCGATAATTATAGATGTTGTATATCGCCCAGCCCTACCTGAGGACTGCAGTCGAGAACATCTTCCTGCTCCCTTTACACCAAAATGCATATAGAAGCCAGATTTATTCATTCTGAACCAGGCTGTCAAGTTGGAACAAAAACCTCAGGCCCTCCAGGACCAGGGCTTCAACAGTGCTGCTCCAAGTGATTCTTGCAACTATCCAACATTTAAATCCAAGTGTATTACAATAGTACAACCCCTGGCAAAAATTATGGAATCACCACACTGAGGATGCTCACCCAGCTTTTTTGCTTCGTAGCAAATGAACTAATCAGATATGACACAAAACAATTTTTGTTTAATAGCTGAACAGTCTGGCTTCGTGAAACATACCTCAAACAAATTAAATTAAATTATTTTAATTTATGGCATATTTTTCAGATTATTTTTCCAGATCAAGTAGAGGAAAAAATGATGGAATCACTCAATGTTGAGGAAAAAAATGATGGAATTATCAACAAAAAAAATCACAATTTGTACTTTGTTGCTCCTCTTTGGACTTTTATGACGGCCTGACTTCTTTGAGGCATGGACTTCACTAATGAAAAACAATATTCTCCATCAAGCTGGTTCCAACTTTCCCGAATAGCGGTTGACAGATCAGCTTTGCAGGATGGAGCCTTGTCATGGACCAATGTTTTTAATTTCCACCATAAATTTTCAATCGAATTGAGATCAGGACTGTTTGCAGGCCATGTCATTGAGTTGATATGCCTTTCCTGAAGAAAAGCTTTAACTCTTTGCACTGTGGCAAGATGCATTATCATCCTGAAAAATGACTTCATCACCAAACCTATTTTCAATCAATGGAATGAGAAAAGTGGCCAAAATTTCCAATGTACACCTGTGCATTGACTGTTGAGGTAATGATTGCCATCTCCCCTGGTCCTTTACCTGACATGCAACCCCATATCATAAATGACTGGGGAAATTTGATTGTTTTCTTCAGGCAGTCATCTTTATATGTTTCATTAGAACGGCACCAGACAAAAGTTCCAGCATCATCTCCTTGGCCAATGCAGATTTGTGATTCATCACTGAATATCATTCATCCAATCATCCACACTCCATGATTGCTTCTCTTTAGCCCACTGTAACCTTGTTTTCTTCTGTTTAGGTGTTAGTGCTGGTTTTCGTTTGGCTTTTCTATATGTAAATCCCATTTCATTCAGTCGATTTCTTACAGTTCTGTCACAAACATTGACTCCTGTTTCCGCCCATTTGTTTTTCATTTGTTTTGTTGTGCATTTTTTATTTTCAAGGCATATTGCTTTGAGTTTTCTATCCTGACGCTTTGACGTCTTCCTTGGTCTACCCGTATGTTTTCCTTTTATAACCTTCATATTTTGTTTATACTTGCACCAAATTTTAGACACAGCTGACTGGGAACAACCAACATCTTTTGCCACACTCCGTGTTGGATTTCCTTCTTGAAGGAGTTTTTAATTCTTTCCATTGTTTCAATTGGCAACTCTTGTTGGGGCCATGTTTCCTTTCAATTAGCCAAATCCAACAGCTCGTTAAGATCTGTAAGCACTCACTTTTAACTGCAGACTAATTTGCATTTTTAGACTTGTGCCGGTATTTGTTTTAGAAATGCAAATTACAAGGTGATTCCATAATTTTTTCCTCTACTAGACCTGGAAAAAAATATGCCATTAATTAAAATAATTTAATTTGTTTGAGGTATGTTTCACAAAGCCAGAATGTTGAGCTATTAAACAAAAATTGTTTTGTGTCATATCTGTGATTTGTTCATTTGCTACGAAGTAAAAAAGCTGGGTGATTCCTCTAAGTGTGGTGATTCCATAATTTTTGCCAGGGGCTGTACATGCCAGTACATACTGTACACAGTAATCAGTTGCTCAAACCCAGAACACTAGGAGAATTTAAGGGATTAAAAAACACTACAAAAAGCATGAATTAAATACAATACCATATAATATATTCGTTTATTTAGTTTAGCAGCTTAAGTAGTTGAAATCTAAAAGTCCAAACAAGGTTTAGGGATGATGACATAACATCTCAGAGCTTTAGATGTTGTAGTAAAAGGAATTACAGAAGCTATACTGCCAATGAACATAATTTAACTTATATTGTCCCAAGGAACATATTAGAAGGAGAGAGATGAAAGAAAATGAAAGCAAGATAACACAAATCAACAAGGCAAAATGAGAAAAAATGATGCGTGTCAGAGAAGACGGAATTTGTAACGATGTGAGCTACCTTTTTGCCAGCACCGACTTTAGCTTTGGCCACTCCGCGGACTTTCTTCATTCTGTTCTTTCGTTCCTTACGCTGTTTCCTGGAGGACTTTTTCTTTTCAAACAGACCATGCTGTAGAAACAGATAAAATAACATTTGCGCACGACAATATTCCAACCAATCGGGGCTGTCATATCACATTAATAAAAAGAATAGTGGACCTCGACTCCTTTCCCATTGATGAATGCAAACCAATGTGGTCTTGCAGTATTTCAGACCAAATTAGTCTAACAGACGCAGAAAAACACTATGATGCAACATACAATTAGTCTCTGCCTCAAAGAAAACAAAGTGGTGATTTATTTTAGTAGCTTCTGCTAAACACACTGTTCAGATTCAAATCAAGACTGTCGGTTGCCAACTTCACAGTATGTCCGATTCATTTAACACACAAATACAACGTAGCACTAAAAAATAAATAAAAAATGTTGGAGAAGACTTAAGTTCAGTGAAGTCGTACTTGTGAAGACAACAACCAGGTCAACTCACCCTGCCCAGCCTGTGTTTGGGCTCATTCTTCTTGGCATAATCTAAAGAGTCGTACACCATTGCGAAACCTGTTGTTTTGCCGCCACCGAACTGAGTCTTGAAGCCAAAAGCAAAGACCACATCTGGGGTGGTTTTGTACATTTTGGCGAGCTTCTCTCTGATTTCAGTCTTAGGGACTGTTGCCTTGCCAGGGTGCAGGACATCGACAACCTTCAAAGCCAAAAGGACAGTATTAATTTACATAATTCATGAACAGAGCTCAACCAATCAAGAATTCACAAAAACCTATTAAATTCAGATTTTATTTACAGTTGAAGTCGGAAGTTTACATACACTCAGGTTGAAGTCATTAAAACTCATTTTTAACCACTCCAGATTTCATGTTAGCAAACTATAGTGTTGGCAAGTCAGTTAGGACATCTGCTTTGTGCATGACACAAGTAATTTTTCCAACAATTGTTTACACATTATTTAACTTTTAATTCACTAGATCAAACTGGATGAGTGTAAAAGCCATCCTGGACATTACAGTATTCTGTTTTAACAGGACGACCTGTATATAATGTACCTACAAGTTACTAGATAATGACTGAAAAACTATTGCCCATACTTACCATTTGCTTCCTCTGAAGCAACCGGTTTGTCATAAACTTCCTGGTCCTAATTGTGACTGTGTCATTCTGAAACATAAAGAGTTGAAGAGATAAGAGTACACATTCCTGTAGTCGTCACATATTTAGAACAAAATATATTAACCTAGCTTACAGTAATATCAGAAAAACTCTAGGAAGAGGAAGCTATGATTGTCACCGCCTAAAAGCTGAGCTGGGGAGACCACAATTTCGAAGTTAAAATAAAACCCGAGGACAAAGCTGGGCATTTGACATCTTTTGTAATACAATTTCTGCGACTCTGTTCCCTTTCATTTTGAGAATGTTCTTCCGACGTAGGAAGCATAACGTTAGCTGTTGCTAACTGTTGCCTATGGGTATCCCACGAGTTTTATTCTTAGCACCCAACGCAACCAGCTAGCTTGCAACGGCAGATACAAATAGGCTAGTTGCAAGCATAAAAGGGATGTTACGAGGCAGGATTTTCTTCAAATTAGAATCTTTAATTTTGAATGCTCTGCAGGGATGTACTTAGTTTGGTTATCCAAGGCCAAGTTCTGCCAGTTAGGCTCCAATACCTTTTGCTCGGGTAATCTTGAACAACTTGATTGATAGCTAGCTAGCTCATACGGCATCGCTAGGTTTTATCGGAGGGAACTCGGAAAACGTGAAAATGCCAATTTTATCCCCCATCTCCACTGATACTGTGTAATGTGTCATTTACCCCTTTTTATATGATGTCTTAAAAATGTGTTGGGTCAGCTAAACTGGAAGGATGGCAAAGATTTTGAACGATTTTACTTCCAAACACTGGGTTACTCCACTCACCATATTGGCAGTTGCCTCTCTCAGGGATGTGGAAAAGAACGGAGGACCCGCAACTGGCTAATCATATGCCTGAAAAGAGCGTGAAATTGGAGTTCTAAATAATTGCCTGATGGTAAATAGACGTAAATATGCGCGACATAAAAAAGGCATTCCCCCATAGTAAAGAAAAATGCTGTTTATTTTTTAAATATTTTTTGTCTTTTGTTTTTTATTTTTCACAGTAAATCAGTTCTTCTGATTCTATTGTAAACAGTTTTCATAACGGGGTCTTATGGAGATGTATGTCTCACCATTCACCGCTAGATGGCAGTGATCATTAAATAACGCCATTTGTATTTCTAACCAAGACTAGTGCTGTCTTTTTGTGAATTTGCGATACACGTTGTCAAGCAGGTTAAAGTTCAGGAGTCAACACATTGCAGCATCTTTACATGAAGAACCGAAGCAGTGACAGTATGATGTGTGCATGTGTTTCACTTTATAGTTAGCCTGTGGTATCAGGAATCATACATATTGCTCGTCGTAACATATAACGTTAATTTCCTTATAACAGTACCTCTTATAAAGAACTCCAACCATGGTGAAGGAGCAATTTAGAGAAACAGATGTGGCTAAAAAGATGTAAGTTTGATGAAATAGTGAGCTTGCTCCCCAAATGAATGTTAGCTAACGTTAGTTAATATAACTAACTAGAAAGATAGTCTTCACAAATAGTGCTCACAAGGCTGTTTGATGGCGAGCTGGCCAACCTCTGGATGGTTTTCACTGTAGCTAGCGTAGTTCGTTGTCTTCTTGGCTACTTTACACAACGTAGATTTAGATTTTAGACCGTCGAGCAAGTGTGTCGTTGCTGGATTATGCCGTTTTGCTACTGGATAACAACGCTTGTTATTTAAACAAGTAGCTGCCTGTTGCTGCTGTTGTTGACGTTTATAATCGCAGGGCAACAATAGATTATCTTTGTCAAAAAGGGATAACGTTACTTAATTGACTTAACTAACAGTTATTGGCATTCAATTCATTAAACAACTGGTAGCAATGTATCTGCAATCCACCACTGCAATTTGAGATTGTCGCGAACTCAGCTCGTGTTTTGAGAATCTTGGAAAATCCCAAGGGTATATGATCTATTGTAGCCTGACGTCTGTACTTTACACTTTGGTGTTGAATTTTTTACCCTGCATAACTACCTTGTGCTTGCTGGCCAATTTTGTCATTGCGGTGTCACATTTTATTATGTTATGTTATATCGGTGTTTATCCTAAGTCTTCTAAGTATAAGTCTTCTGAAGTAATGCATATCGACAGCCTCATAACAAAAGTGCCTAAGTCATTTTTTGGACATTTTGAGATTTTCTGCCTAAATCACTTGATTTATCATTCGTCAACAGTGTAAAAATGCTCAAGTCACTGCAGGTCGCTGTGCACTTCCTGAACCACTTTATGCTATTCTGCCTAAATCCTCATTGACGTAGAATTGCAGCAGTTTTTTGCCTTTTTCTCAAAACTACAAAAAATGACTTAGGCACTTTTGTTATGAGGCTGTCGATATTCAGACAAACTTATGAGTAGACCATAATAATTAATGTGGATTTCTGGATTGAAGACAAGATTTAATCCCGTTTACCTCTAACTTTTCTGGACAATATTGTTGCTGTACATCTTGTGAAAATTCATATTTAGAATTTCAGTGAGCCTCTTTTGTAACGTGATCACTTGTCCTTCATTGTTGTTATTTCCCCGTTTATCAGAAGCCACATCTGTTTTGGGATGAAATCTGCCGAACAGATGCGTCAGCAAGCTCACATCCAAGTGGTCAGTAAGAACCTGTACAGTCAGGACACCAGCCATACTCCCCTCCCCTATGGAGTACTGGACCACCGCATGGTAAGCAAGGATGGTTGTCTTGTCCTTAGTAGTGACATCGCACACTTCCTCTTTCTGGTACCAAACTAATACTAATTGTTGCAAACCAAATGGTAAACATTACATTGGATACATAGCCTAAACCAAAACATTAAATTACACATTAAAATACAAAAAGCACACCGTATGATGATACACCATCTCAAACTGCTTTAGGGTTATGGTTTCTGGTTGAGTCAGGTCAGAAAAGGTCTCCAAGTTTGCTATTTCTTGTTTTCCTCCAGGGCACAAGTGAGAAAGATCGGCCATGTGAAACTTGTGGGAAGAATCTGGCGGACTGCCTAGGACATTATGGATATCTGGACCTGGAGCTACCCTGTTTTCACGTGGGGTACTTTAAGGCCATCATTGGAATCTTGCAGGCAAGCTTAATTCAAATACCTTTATGGTTTTTGAGAGGTCTTCATTTATTAAACATTGGACTTCTATGGTAATCTTTAATGTGACTGTTACCAGTCTTTGGCCAAAATCCTATGGACTTATTTTGCTTTACAGATGATCTGCAAAACTTGTTCCCATATCATGCTCAACAAAGAGGAAAGACAACAGTTCCTGGATGTTTTGAAGAGGCCCAATCTGGCCTACTTGCAGAAACGTGGCCTGAAAAAGAAGATTTCGGATAAATGCCGCAAAAAAACAATCTGTGTGAACTGCTCTTCCTTCAATGGTAAAAACAGTAATTCTCTGCAAAGTTACATTTAATTTAATTTACACCTTTTTTTCAATGCAAGCGATAACCGCATCCACCGTAGTTGCCTTATTGTAAATTTAACCAGTGCAGACACAAATGTAAAGCTGTGAGGGATGTTATTTTATTTGTTCTCTTGTCGCCTCATTTGTAATTACTATTGAGATGGCTTATTCTTTCTGAAATTACCCTGTTTTGTTAGGTCCGGTGAAAAAATGTGGGTTACTCAAGATTATCCATGAGAAATACAAGACGACCAAGAAAGTAGTGGATGCTGCTGTGTCCGAATTCCTCCAGTCATTTGATATTGCGATAGAACACAATAAAGAAGTGGAATCCTTACTGACAAGGGCACAGGTAAATCAGTTAAGAGGTACCTATTATTGAGACCTTATGACAAGGGCACAGGTAAATCAGTTAAGAGGTACCTATTATTGAGACCTTATGACAAGGGCACAGGTAAATCAGTTAAGAGGTACCTATTATTGAGACCTTATGACAAGGGCACAGGTAAATCAGTTAAGAGGTACCTATTATTGAGACCTTATGACAAGGGCACAGGTAAATCAGTTAAGAGGTACCTATTATTGAGACCTTATGACAAGGGCACAGGTAAATCAGTTAAGAGGTACCTATTATTGAGACCTTATGACAAGGGCACAGGTAAATCAGTTAAGAGGTACCTATTATTGAGACCTTATGACAAGGGCACAGGTAAATCAGTTAAGAGGTACCTATTATTGAGACCTTATGACAAGGGCACAGGTAAATCAGTTAAGAGGTACCTATTATTGAGACCTTATGACAAGGGCACAGGTAAATCAGTTAAGAGGTACCTATTATTGAGACCTTATGACAAGGGCACAGGTAAATCAGTTAAGAGGTACTTCTTATTGAGACCTTATGAAAATGTAAGGGTTTCATGGTAGTTCCAGTACTAGGGTATTCAGTCCTTTGATATACTCTGATTGATATATACAGTACTAATTTCCATCTGTAATTGAGACAAGGGCTGCCCAAGTACAGAGAGTGCTGTAGTGGGGTATCAAACCCCTGGCCACATGGGGGTGTTCATATGGGGGTTGAGTAGGCCATCCTACGCACTGTACCACTTGGCCCCCCAGTAATTTAGTATTTTATATTTCCTTACTTTGTATTGACCTATTATTATTATTTTTGGTGTACAATTTGAATGTAAGTTTCTAATATATATTTGTGTTTATTGTTCCTTGCCTTTTGTTTTAAGTGTATTGTTTTATTATGTCCATTGTGTTACTGTGGTATATTGTGTTATTGTAAAGCACTTTTGAACCCGTGGCCTGAAAAGCGCTATCATTGGGACCGCAGGAGAACCTGAACCCGCTGGTGGTGATGAATCTGTTCAGGAGAATCCCCTCCGAGGACATCCCTCTGCTGCTGATGAACGCGGAGGCGGGAAAAACCGGCCGACCTGATCCTGACGCGCCTGCTGGTTCCCCCTCTCTGCATCCGCCCTTCCGTCGTCAGCGACCTGAAGTCGGGCACAAACGAGGACGACCTCACCATGAAGCTCACCGAGATCATCTTCCTCAACGACGTCATCAAAAAGGTGCCCAAGGCCCCCGCCCGTGATTCAGCCCAGTGCTGGAAGAATCGTGACCGCTGTATATCAAGCCTTTTTTCGTTGTTTGTGCTTATTAGAAACACTCTTTGTTCTGCTTGTCTTGTAATGTGTATGTTGTAGGTTTCCAGACCACTATGACACTCCATTTGTAAAATGAGTTGTAAAGTAAAATGACATTACTCTATTGCGTTAGCGTGAGTTAGAATGAAGTATGCTTATAGGTTAGGCTTTCCATACACAGTGTGCCGTGCACCCGCACATGGATCAACCCCACACTGTTCACATATCTTTTTTGTCCCATACTTATGAGAGTAAGGGATTTTATGAGATTCTTAATTTCTGGTTTATACCTGTTGCATGAAGATTCATTGGGCCAATGCAAGCCTAAGTTACTTAGAATTGTCTTTGTGGGGGGGGGGGTCTACTCATTTTTATTGAAGTGCCTTGGGGCCAATGTATCAGTTTGGCAGTATAAAATGAAGGCCAGAGTGACTGTGACTGACTGCGCTGGTCTCCTCTCTGAATAGCATCGTGTCTCTGGAGCAAAGACCCAGATGATTATGGAGGACTGGGACTTCCTGCAGCTCCAGTGCGCCCTCTACATCAACAGCGAGCTCTCGGGCATCCCGCTCAACATGGCTCCCAAGAAGTGGACCAGAGGCTTTGTTCAGAGGCTGAAAGGGAAACAAGGTGATACTCGCTCAGGGTTTGCGTCATGGCCCTAATGTTTTCTCTCCGGTACTGACCTTTTAAACGTGAAACGCAGTCATAATTTTCACGTGAAGTGATTTAACCGATACTTGAGGAACTAATTCTTAAATAAAAACTATACTACTAAAATTATTATCTTGCGTTAATATGTTTGAAATGAGCGTATAGCGCAATACAGGCGGCGTTTTATGGTTTGTAGGGCGTTTCCGAGGAAACCTTTCTGGAAAGCGAGTGGATTTCTCCGGCAGGACGGTAATCTCCCCCGACCCTAACCTGCGGATCGACGAGGTCGCCGTGCCGTTCCACGTGGCCAAAATCCTCACCTACCCAGAGAAGGTGAGCGAGCGCTCCGCCTGTGGCGGCCGTGACCTCTGACACTCGAGCACGGCGGAGTCAGAGTCTGACTCTCCTCTTTGTGATCCAGGTGAACAAAGCCAACATGGACCTGTTGAGGAAGCTGGTTCGTAACGGGCCCGATGTTCATCCAGGGGCCAACTTCATTCAGCAACGTCACATGCAGATGAAGAGGTAACACTAGAGGTTCCTCCTCCCTGCATCTGCTGTTTTATAGACTTCAGCTGTGGGGGGAAAAAGTTGAGTAACTGTCGTTGGAAAGCGTTTTCTAAGTGAATATGCGATTAGCTTCGATTGTGACAGAACACATCCACTGAGGTAATCGGTTCCATTTTAATGCATCCATTTTAATTACGGTCATAAAAGGCCGTCTGATTAAATGCAGGCAGAGAAACATTGTGTGTGTTTTTTGTATGTGCTTTTGCTTAATTAAATGATATCATGGCTTGGTTCTGCAGGATTTATGTAGGGCTGCATATTTTGTGTGTGTGTGTGTGTGTGTGTGTGTGTGTGTGTGTGTGTGTGTGTGTGTGTGTGTGTCTGTGTGTGTGTGTGTGTGTGTGTGTGTGTGTGAGTGAATGGATGCTTTACAGTATATGTACAATATATGGAGGATGTTTCAGTGTTAGTTCTGTGCAGGTTTGACATTGCACTCTTTCTTGTCCAGCAAGTACCATTGCGTTCCTCTCTCATATCAGCAAAATTCTTAACATGTTAACAAATTAGCGTTTTGTGTGATATTTGAGAAAAACTGTACTCTATTTGTGTGAGGCTGGTGAGGCACTGCAGGTTTTGGAATAAATTATAAACGGGCAATTCCGTGGTAACGGAATTACAATTTTGGCCTTAATTTTACTTGCTGTGGATAAGTCTTAAAGCCTAACTGATTATAAAAAGCTTTATAACTTCAGATGATACCCCTGCTATCGTATCAAAATAAAAAATTGGAAACTTCCTGCATGTGGAAGGAAAAATAAAAAAATAACACCCAATTTTCTGCCGTAATTCCGTTACCAACGCTCTTTCGGTCTTGGACCCTTCCACATGCAGGAAGTTTCCAATTTTTTATTTTGATATGATAGCAGGGGTATCTTGAAATACACACCAAAATACCATCTTACCTGAACGTTAGCTAACAATACTACTAGTCTGATTCTTTGACACGTGCGATATTGTTGTTGGCCGGCACTACATACAGCGGCAGAGCTATACTTTACGTTACCTACTAACGTAAAGTAGCGCTCCGCCGCCGTACTTCCACAGAGAATTTAGGTGAGCACAAAGTAAAGGATTCAACGATAGTTTGACTTCAAAAATGTTGGTATAATCACTGCAAATAACCCCGATAGACTGTCGTCGTATTTTATTTGCTTTGGGTGCACTGTGGAGTGTTTAAGTGCGTTTGGTAGTGGATGCTACCAGTTACCTTAGAGTTGTGCTAGCATTAGCAATGTGTGTATGTCCAAAAGAAGGGAGAGCATGGAATTATCTGAAAATGGTTTCCATCAATCAACTATCCCTTTAAGACTTATCCACAGCAAGTTAAATTAAGGCCAAGATTTCTGTGAATTGTAATTCCGTTACCGTGGAATTGGCCAAATGAACAAAAGAATGAAGTCAATTGATACCAGGTAGGCTAAACCTTGTTGGCTGTGAACATCATTGGTGTTAGACGCTGTGTGTTAATCGTGGCAGTGTTCAGCTGTGACGTCCCTGTGTTTTTCTTCAGGTTTCTGAAGTATGGGAACCGGGAAAAGATGGCTCAGGAGCTGAAATACGGAGATGTTGTCGAGAGACACATGATCGACGGCGACATTGTTCTCTTCAACCGGCAACCATCCCTGCACAAACTCAGTATCATGGCTCACATTGTGAGTTACAGCGACGCATGACCTAATCCTGCATGGGCTCCGGCTAAAACTGTAGACTTGCATAACAGGAAAATTAGCATTGGACAGCTGCACGTTGCAGTGTTTACCGTAGGATTTTGCATGTGGTGAGAGGGATGTTCTTAATCAGAACACAAATAGGCTCTTCTGTAAAAGAATGAACTTTCATTTTCTTCTTAACCTTGCATAAAATGTTAAAAGGAGGCAGCTGGCAAGACTTCTGCATTTTTGAGGTGGGTCACCTCGACCAAATAGGACTGGGAGACTCCACAAAACATATTTTAAATAACTTCTTATACGGCTGACACCATTAATAAGGCAACTGGCTTGTTCTATACCCCCCACCCCATTTTGATTTTTGTTTTATAAAATCTTTTTTCTCCTGTTTTTGATTGGCTTAGGCCCGAGTGAAGCCTCACCGAACGTTCCGCTTCAACGAGTGCGTGTGCACGCCCTACAACGCCGACTTTGACGGTGACGAGATGAACCTTCACCTCCCTCAGACGGAGGAGGCCAAAGCCGAAGCCCTGGTTCTGATGGGGGTGCGTATTCACAGACTGGGGGAGGAGGAGGAGGAGAAGGAGAGGGTGCTCAAACTCCCATACTGGCTTCCCCACTACCCTGTGTTTACCCATTTATCAGGCCAAAGTGTGAACGTGTTCCACCCAAACACTGCGTTTCTTTCTTCCAGACTAAAGCGAATTTAGTCACGCCCAGAAACGGCGAGCCTCTGATTGCAGCTATACAGGACTTCCTGACAGGTGAGCATTGTGCAGAAACTATTTGAGTCAGAAACTGAAAGCAGTGAAAGTGTGTGCACCTGGAACCATTGACTGCCTGTCAACCTTAGGAGTGGTTTGATATTACACGTATTAACAACCACTCTTCCCTCTTCGATTCTGAAAGCAACAGTTGATTTATAATCATTACCTCGAATGGCTGGTGGCATTGATTTTTGAGAGAATACTGCGTGTGGCCACCGATGGAGAATTTATTTTCAAGTAGTTTTATTTTTGTTTTTATTAATACATTTTTCTCAAAGAGAAAGTTTATTATAAAATTTGCCAAAAATCTTATGCTGATAAAGCAGTGGTTCCTGGAGATTTTACAAGACAGTAGATCTCCAGGAACAGGGTTGTGGACCACTGAAATGATGAGCTCTGCATTAAAGGGATAGTTTGGAATTTTGGACATAATGTCTCAATTACGACTTACCCATGATGTAGTTGATTGATGGAAACCATTTTCAGCTAATTCCATGCTGTCCCTTCTTTTGGACATACACACGTTGCTAATGCTCTAAGGTAACCGGTAGCATCCACTAGCAAACGCACTTAAACACTCCACAGTGCACTCAAAGCAAATAAAATACGACGACAGTTGAATCCTTTACTTTGTGCTGACCTATATTCTCTGTGGAATTACGGCGGCGGAGCGAACGTGGCCATTGCAACTTGTTGCTTTTCTTTGTTGTTGTAGTCGACCAGTGCCGGCACTACATTCATAGGTAACGTAAAGTATCGCTCCGCCGCCGTACTCAGGTAGAATATAGTCATCAAGAAATTGGAATAGATTTTCTTCGTTTTCCCAGTAGGGGGAGCTGATGAGCTGTGTTTTTCATTGTTCTCATTCGGTGTTTCTGTGTTTTTGTTCTGCAGGGGCCTACCTTCTGACTTTGAAAGACACGTTCTTTGACAGATCAAAAGCCTGTCAGATTGTTGCCTCTATTCTTGTTGGAAAAGATGAAAAGATCAAAATTGCTCTCCCTCCTCCTTCGATCTTGAAGGTATCAAATTTTTCTGCATTTGCTCTCCTTAAAGGGTAACTAAACGGGCTGTTTCAGAGCGACCACACCTCCGTTTGCGGTTAAAAAAATGCCAAAATCGGGGGTGGGAAAGGGTGGGGCTCGAGTTAGCAAGCCACGCCCCTTTTTCATGTGTATGCTTATTTACAGCCGTAATTTGTTTTGTTCGAGCCACTCGCTCCGGTTGCTGAGCCTGGACTGACCCCACACACTTACAACCCAGTGCAGGAGATGCATAGATGGATACCACAATTTCCTAAATTATGTTGTGTTGTATGAGCCTGTGGTACTTTTTTTTGCAGTTTTGCTATCTTACTACATAACAACTTTGATAGCCTTAGATACAAATAGGGTATGTTAACATGAATGTAGGCTAGGCTACATGTATAGTTATAAACTTAGCTCTCATCTTAATTTAAAAACGTTAGGAACATTATCTATTAAAACTTTAGGAACATCGTCAAATTTCGTTCAAAACTGCATAAACACGAACATTGTGCAGTCATAACTATTTAACTATTAAGTTAACTAACGTAGGTATCTTGTGGGCTACTGTGTGTTTGTGGTTCGTTCCATAAAGTGCATTTTTAGATCAGTCCTGCTTCTCCCATGGCCTCACAAATGGAGAGAATAGCCGAGGGAGAGAAAGAAAATGTGATTGCTGCGATTAAATTAATTATAGGTTTAGGTTTATTTATTTAAAAAAGGGACAATGCACATTCATAAACATAACATAGCCTAAAATGTGCATTTAATTGGGGTTCATTTTCACCTGTAGTCCCTGGGCAGGTTGATGGAGACAAAAAAACAAAAAAAAAACGCTATTAGACTATATTTCTCATATCACAACATTAAACGCCCGTTTGCCTTCGAAAAGTTGGAAAAAGCGTATTTCATACGGGCAAACTATGGGTTGACACCTATGCTATCCTTTCTCTATCAATAGCCTGTCACTCACACGAATGCTGGATTTGAAAAAAAATATATAATAATTTATAGTGTAAGGTGTCACACCCCCAGTTCCAAATCTAATCTTGACCACATTGGTGCCCTAAATCTTTCCCTTTGGGGAAAATGTGCCCTGCAAGGCTGTGGGCGTTTGGCCATTGGAGAGTCCTGAGAGGTAGATTATTTGGTTGGTAAGACCCCCCCCCCCCAGATGCCTGCAGTCTGACTTTGGAATCTGACAGAAGTAGTGCAGGCTTGTGTTGCCATGACGGCACATCTCAGCTGGAGGGCTGCCAAGTGAGAAGTGAAGCATCAGCTGACTTGTGTTACAGCACTCCTCTGAATGAACAGGATGCTGCATCTATGAGCGGAGGGCTCTACAAGCGCTATCGAGTGTTCCAAGTTGGAAGAAAAAGATCAGATTTTTTTTAAAATATCAAATGTATTTATTCTGTCTAAATACTTCAGGTTTCCATTTCTACTTTGTTCATTTGGACAGAATTGGACAAAAATTTACCTCAGGAAAAACCCAAGGGGAAAAAACTGATTAGCAACCATTTAAAAATCAGCCCCCAAAAGTTCAGTGATCATTTGTTTGTGGTACATTCAATTTGATGTTAATTTGCTTTCCCCCACCAAACCTATCATTGATTTAATGCACAAATGTTATATTACGATTGTGAGTATTGAAGACGGTAGCCAAAGGTTATAGCTTTTGTGCAGGTCCACTCACTCTAAAAGTAAATGTATGTTTGTACGTTTTTTTTTGTCCTCAGCAGTGTGAGGCATGAATCGTGGCCAGAGAACACTCCTTTTCAGATTTAATTTGAAAGTTCAAACCCTTTTCAGGGTTTAATTAAATCTCAGTATATTTAATGGCCTCTGCTCTAACAGATTTGAGGCCCGCATTTTCATATGGCTGTTCTGCTAATTAAGCCATGTCTATATGTGGATTTTTATTTTGTATGATTTCTGTTAAAACAGGCAGTGTTAAGTTCAGCTGGTGTTCTCTGCATCTAGTCCTCGAGATGAATAGTGACAGGGTTTTAATTCAGTATTAAAGTTTTTTTCCACACTTCTTGTCTCTGTCTGGCAAGCTGATAAGGACTTTCCCCAATTCATTTTATACTTTGTTTACCTGTGGCATAAAGTGCATAAAAATACAATTTATTATCTGGTATTATCATTTTGGAACCTCAACCTACTGCAAGCACTCAATAAGCGTGTTTGTGAGCCACAGTGACCCGAATAGGTCCAAATTATGACTTTGTGCTTGCAGCCCATAACTCTTTGGACAGGGAAGCAGATCTTCGGCCTCATTCTGAAGCCGAGCAAGGAGTGTCCAGTCAAAGCCAACCTGCGCACTAAAGGCAAGCAGTACTGTGGCAAAGGCGAGGACCTTTGTTATAACGACTCCTGTAAGTGCTTCACCTCAAGAGGGACAAAATTACAGCCTGCATTTTTCATTTATAGCTGGTCTGCTTTTCAAGGCCAACTGCCAATTACCTCACCCACCTGTCTTTCATATGTGAAGTTGTGGTGATTCAGAACAGCGAGCTGATGTGTGGCACCTTGGACAAAGGAACGCTGGGGTCCGGCTCCAAGAACAACATCTTCTACATCCTCCTCCGGGACTGGGGTCAGATGGAGGCGGCCAACGCCATGTCCCGCCTGGCCCGGCTCGCTCCTGTGTACCTGTGTACGTCCGCGCCCGCTGACTCGGGGCCCCATCGCCCAATTCTCACATTCCCATCTGCCGTCGTGGTTTGAGGAACTATGGTGGTTTTCCCAAATCAGTTTTTTTGTGTGGTGATTTTATCCATTAAAATTGATTTGGGAGACCGCTTGCTTAACGGTTTACCAGTATCAATGTAGTTGTTGGTATGTGAAGTTTTAATGATGGACGTTGTCCTCTTGCAGCCAACCGAGGGTTTTCGATTGGGATCGGGGACGTGACCCCAGGCCAGGGCCTGTTAAAGGCTAAGCAGGACCTCCTGGATGCGGGGTACAAGAAGTGCGATGAGTACATCGAGGCGCTGAACACCGGCAAACTCCAGCAACAGCCAGGATGCACAGCCGAAGAGACCCTGGAGGTGAAAAACACATTACCCAGCAGCCTCCATCTCCAAAAATTTCTCAACCTCGTCAACATCATACCTAACATTCCCTTTCATTAGCAACACTAATGGGGGGGGGGGGGGGGGTCTACCACAGGTAGACCATAGACCAGGGGTCTTCAACCTTATCCCGCAAGGGCCGGTTTGGGTGCGGGCTTTTGTTCCAACCAAGCACTTACAAACCTGATTCTACTAATCAATCACTAGAGTCTTTGCTAAGGACCTTGATTAGTAGAATCAGGTGTGTAACTGCTTGGTTGGAACAAAAGCCCGCACCCACACCGGCCCTTTCTGGATAAGGTTGAAGACCCCTGCCATAGACTCCCTATTGTATTTGCTGATTTTATTATAATTCTGTCTACCACCACTTTTTTTCACATCAGGCATCAGGATAGTGAGGTACTGCCAATGAGCCATTTTAATGCTGGTCACCTGGTGCCTATACCAGTTATTTTATATACCAGTTATATTATTATCAATCTTTCTCTCTTCTCAGTTCTGGCCTGACCATCTGGTTGATTGTTAGGAACTTTGTACATTGGGTAGAGGGTAGTGCCAAATGCACTTTTACTAAATTTGGCAATGAATTGGCATTACAGTGCTCGCTATATCCTGCTCCTTCTCGATGACAAATTTGCCTCATGGACCCATTAAAATCCACCATATTGGGATTTCTACCATTTAGATAATTTTCTTTTAAATTTTATTATTATTATTTTCATTATTATTTTTATCTCAAAAATTTCATGAGATTTTGTATATACAATGGTTGGACCAAGATACACATAAGAAAAGAGTCTGTCAAACAATGTGGCCACAACGAGCCAATGTAATTGCAGTAGGTATGGGTTATAAGAAAAAATACTTCTATGTTCCACACAAGTTGAGAGAACTTTGTTGGCCCAGTGTAAACACATGGTGATGCGATTGAGCTCCTCATGAAAACTAAAAGTGAATAAAAAATTACTGTTCCTTGTAAATACTAATACTAATACTAAGCTAATGCGGTGACTAATCCCTTCATGAAGAATTTACATGCGCCCAGAGCATCACCATCTTGAATTGGCTGCCACGAGGCAATCGAAAAGCAGCATTTATTCATACATGATCATGACATTTAGCGTGAGCATTTAGATCTAAGCTCTTGGACTCTACCTGCAAAAGGTCACATTAGTTAATATGGGAATTAGGAAACCAGTTAATTAATTTTTCCCACAAGATTTGGAAAACGTGCACGGATTACCTAATAACAGGCGTCATTTAGGACTCATTTGCCACTATCGACTTTCTGTCATTCATCAGTTTTGTTGCCCCCATAATCGCGGCATTTATATTTCTCATTTTAAATTAATTCCGAAATTTTATTGTGGAAAAGGTTTCCCTTAATAAATGTATAGATTATGAGTGGATGTGTCTCGCGCGAGAGAGGCCGTATGTTTAATATCTGCGCTGTGGGCGTTTGCTCCTCCAGGCTCTTATTCTGAAGGAGCTCTCCGTGATCAGAGACCACGCAGGTAGCGCCTGTCTGACGGAGCTGGACAAAAGCAACAGTCCTCTCGTCATGGCTCTGTGCGGCTCCAAAGGTAGGTCAGCGGACGTCACCCGCTAGTTTGGACCGTATCTGTCGCGTTTTGTGTAACTTCTGGGGAGCGACATGGAAAAAGGTAAAGGACAAGTGTTAATGAAGTGTTTCTTTCTCCCGCTGAAAGGGTCGTTCATTAACATCTCCCAGATGATTGCCTGCGTTGGCCAGCAGGCCATCAGTGGCTCCCGGGTCCCGGACGGCTTTGAGAACCGCTCGCTGCCCCACTTTGAAAAGCATTCAAAAGTAAGCCCTTCACTCGCATCCATTAGCACGTGGCTGCTTTTAAGATGGCCTCATACAGAGGCTATGTGGGGGAGCGGCTCCGCTGGGTATGTGGGCCCTCATACAGAGGGTATGTGGAAGGGCCGCTCCGCTGGGTGTGTGGCCCTCATACAGAGGATATGTGGAAGGGCCGCTCCACTGGGTGTGTGGCCCTCATACAGAGGGTATGTGGAAGGGCCGCTCCACTGGGTGTGTGGCCCTCATACAGAGGATATGTGGAAGAGCGGCTACACTGGGTATGTGGCCCTCATTAGGGTTGCAAAGGGGAGGTAAATTTCCAGAAACCTTCCGGTAAATTTCCGGAAATTTACCATGGGAAGTTAAGCTCGGGAATTTTGGAAATTTTGACCAATTTTAATTGCAAAAGTTAGCCTATAACATGGAACTTAATTTTAGTTGGGAAATACACATAAAATGCAATTATAGATCTTGCAGCATGCTTTGGTTAAAACAACCCAATTTAATGCGAATTCAGTTGAATTTCCACACTGCACTGTGCATTCTTCAATTAGATGTGCAGTGCATCCTTTTATCACATGCACAGATAATTCCTAGCATCCTGCACACTACTGCAGGGCCCTCTGCATGCATTGTGCATTCTTCCATCACATGCAGAAATAATTCCCAGCATCCTGCACACTACAAGCAAGGCTGTAGAGTACTCAAGTGAGTATGTCAGACGTGGGCGGAGTTTGGTTTCGGAAGTAATATATATAATAATTCCCTATGACAGATAGAACGGGCTTCGGAGAATATCGACAATTTCTTGAAATCTGAGTTATAGAATGAGCCGAAATGTTCCTGGATTAGCATGTGTGGTGTAAGGATATAGAGCATACATTGCATGTTCCAATTAAAAAATTAAAGATTTAATGATTGTAGTCTGGTTTGTAGTCCACTTTAATGGACTACATATCCATTACTGCAACGCACGGGTGGTTCTCGACCAATCAGATATCATCATCTCGTCTGGACATATTTGGCAGTGCTTACCACCTTGCTAATTCTGCTATTTTACTTTATTGAACTGTCCGGAGGGGACGTCGCATTTTTAAACAGTGCCAGCGCTGGTATATTCACAAGAAAATACTAAAAATGTAAAATATACTCGAAGCTGGTCCAGAAAAATGACATATTTTGCGAACGGGCATTATATTGAACAATCCAGGGAATTGATGGTAAGACATAGTCACTATAAATTGTTTAAAAGTAAGTTTCAGTTTGTGTCTATGGTCTAAATGAATGGGGAGTAGTCACTTGAATACTGTATTAAGGCCACACTACTGCATTTGAGCCCAAGGACTACATCCATTTTGAATGGGATTTTTTTGGGGGGGGTGGGGGGGTTAGGGAATACATTTATTTTTTTTCCAACATTCATGTTTTTTGTTCAATGAAAGAATCCAATAAAGTTCTACTCAGAAATGTTTGCATGGATGTCTGCTTATGACAAAACAAAATGTTTATATTTATGTCTGCATATGACGAGGTAAATACAGCTAGTACAAATAACGCCAACATTTCCAGTTTATTCCCATTTATTCCTGTTTATTCCCGTTAATTCCCATATATTCCTGTTAATTCCCGTTAATTCCCATATATTCCTGTTAATTCCCACGGAAAGTTTCCAAATTTGAATATTCCCCGGAACTTTGCAACCCTAGCCCTCGTACAGTCGGAATGTTGTATGTGACGCTTGGGGGGAAATAATAACCATGTAACCATCTCTTCCCGCTTCCCACAGCTTCCTGCAGCGAAGGGTTTTGTGGCGGACAGCTTCTACTCTGGGCTTACGCCCACAGAGTTCTTCTTTCACACCATGGCCGGTTCGAGAGGGCCTTGTGGACACTGCCGTCAAAACCGCTGAAACGGGGTACATGCAGGTAATTGGTAGAATTGTCTCTGCTGGTTCTTTGTCAGCATGACATCCTAAACTGTGAACAAACGGACGCATTGAACCGTAGTGTTGTACCTTTTGTTTTCCACGAACTGTTATTCATCGATTTGGCAACCAGTAACATTGCAATTCATGTTAAGTAAGCCTTCCAGTCGATCCAGACTGTATGAAATTGCTGTTCCCACAAAGCCATATGCTCAATTATGTCATGTTGCTCTCGCTCCGTCTCTTATTCTGTTGTTTTTCACTTTACCGTGGGGCTCCGCAGTCCTAGGGAGCTTTTAAAAATCCCAGCAGCCTCTGTGTTCTGTAAAAGGAAAGTGGTCAAAGGTCTTGCAGTGTAAATTGGGTGAGAAAAACTATTCTGCAAGCAAAATACATTTTCTTTCTTACTCTAGCTTGATGTCACTTGAGTCACTATGAAGTTTTGCACTTTCAGTTTGTTTTGGTACTGCCAACAAATCGGACAGCTCACTGGTCTACATTAATTCCACTACAAGAAGATATTGGTCACTTGAGCATGAAGTGTCTGCCTTTGTAGGCACTTAAATATTTCGAAAATAATGTGCCTCAAAATGTGTCTCCACCTTCTGATTTTATCCTGAAAATTTCATCAAAAATTAATGGAACATTCAACATATAAAAGTGGGAACTGAGTGGGAACAGTCTCATTAGGGCCTTGACCGAATACGACCCCGACATCCTTTTGAGGGCGCATATTTGAGTCCACTTCGTCAAAAAGCTTTTGAGTGGGTGACTTTTTCTCACAAATAGGGCACTTAAAATACCAGGATGAACCCCTTATTTTCGGGTTTTTTTGGGTGAATTCAGGAGCACACTCATCTGCAAAACGGTGCACTCATCCGAAAAATTTCAGTAAGTAACCCGGAAGTAAAAACGTAAAAGACATAGAGCGTATATGTATATCTATGGTATGAGAAGTTCATACTACAAAATACTTTTATTTTTTTATTTTTGCTAATTCTATCTTTATTCATAATCTACACTTTGTAACAATTGTCATATGTTAACTGATTGATATTCTCAATAAAAATAAAACAATTCAAATAAATATTACGAACTACTTTCTCACTAGTTTGGAAAGAGTTTTGCGGGATTTCTTTCGCACACTGCTTGCAAAGTGAGGGGACAGGGCACATAGTAGACAGGGGTCTGAGTGGACAGGAGACAGTGGACAGGGAACAGGGGTCGTATTCGGACACAGCCTAGGTTTCTGTATGCCTTCATCTTCCACCCTTTCTTTATCCTGTATTTTAGCATTGGCCTGAAGGCTTGCTCCCTAAGAATGAGACTGCACCTCAGCGGGAACTTTAAGCCCTCGTCGGACCTAATATTACACCTATTCATGTTGTAGTGTCATATTTCCGTGCTTATAGATAGGTATACAGATGTGTCTTTTATAAACCTTCCCAGGTGAAAAAAAGATTATACTTGAAATATACTTTTTCAAAGTATACTTTTAGTAGTTTTTGTTCTAATTATGTACTTTGTACTAAATTGGCAGTGCTTTAAGTATACTAAGTGCACTAAAGTTGTTCAAAAGTAGAACTTAAGTGTACTTCAAGTGCAGTGTATATGTTAAAATGGGACTATTCTTAGTATACTTAAGTGCACTATGTCTGTATGTTAAAATGGGACTATTAGTGTGCTTAAGTATATTTAAGTGCACTAACAAAAAGTATGATTTGTTGGTATCTTAAATATACTTGCAGTACAATTTCATTATGTCATGCTTTTGAAACAAACCTTAAAAGTATTACGGTGTGTTTGAGACTATACTTGAAGTACACTTTTTAAAAGTACATTTTAAACATACTTCAAATTAAGTACAAAAAGGAAAAGTATACTTGTAATAACCTTGGTATACTTAACCCCTTTGCGCAGATGGCAAATTTCACCTATTTAGGGGTGCTCTGTTTAAGGCTTTATAACTCCAGGTGTGAGCATCACATAAACTTGGTAAATGGCTTAAATGAAAGAAGACAGGTGTACCATTTACAATACAAACTTAGATTTGTTTATTTTCATAATTTAAGTCAAAATAAAGTGCCACAAATGCAAAGAAACTTAGGGGGAAAAAATTAAAAATAGTTTTTTTTAATTTTGCTGAGAGCTACATAAGTGAAATCGGTAATATATATACATTTCCTGGATCATAAACTCCATGTCCACAAGTTTTGCAAAATCTGAGGATGATATGCAGAACTACTAAAGGTCTATGATGCAAAATATAGCCGTGTATCCTGTTGTCCATTAGTGTCTCCAAATCTATCCAAATGGCTAAATTGTGCACTGCTGCAAATAAAAAAAATTTATGAAATATTTAACTACAAATCAACAGTTTGGGCTCATAAACTCACTTGTGCATAATTTCCAAGTGAGAATTATATATTTTCAGCAGTATAGGGGGGTAGATATCTATGGGTCCAAAACCCCTATGCAAAACATGTCATAAAATATTATATTATATTATACATTATAACGCATACACATTTGCTCCCTCTGGTGGCTTAAGATAAAAAACATTGATATCACAGTGTTACATACACCTAAATATGTTGCCTAATCATTCACTCTTGTACCTCAATAAAACATCACTTGTCCCTGTACTCTACAGTATGTATACTTTTGTCCTGGGATTGCATTTTTCTGTATTCTTTTAATCTTTTAAGTTTTCCTATTCATAATAACTCCAAGGAAATTTTTACCTTAATCTACCACATATCAGCGCAACAGTAAATTGCAATGAGCACTTGTCATGCCATAAGAGACTCGTATCCATCATAGCCTATACTATGTATGATAACATGAACATAAAATAGTTTTCCACCATCTGTAAAATGCTGCCAAATATTCTATCTTCAATGAACATCGGTAGCCTAGTTCAAAAATACATTTAGCTAACGATTGCACTACAGTATGTGAAATGCACTCAAAATGCGAAAATAACAACAGGGCTATCAAACTTGGAAAGACAGTGCTCGAGTGGAAACACGAACGTACGTATGTAGCCAGCGAGACCAACGGTATTTTAGACGCAAAAATACTTACATATCGCAAAAGGGGAATTATCCTGCATAATGCGTATTGTATATCGCTTGCGTAATACTAGACAGTTAAAACGAAAACTGCCGTTACGCTGGGCTGTAGTAAATTGCTCAAAGCACCCAAAAAGACTTGGCATATACCGTTGCGACGGTTATAATGTACTCTATTGGATAAAAAAGCCGACAATTAAACCAGAGTGAACTGTAATGCATGAGACAGGCTTATAGGGCATGGGGCTTATTACGCGGCGACGTTTCAGATAGTGTAATAGCGGTATAAAGTGTTGTATATTTCTCAAACCGATTGTACCAGACAATAAATGACAACTGAATTTTGAAAGGAACATCTCGATGTGTAAAACCAATGGTAGGATTGTATATTTATTTCATATTTAGTAGCATATATTGCTAGTAGAATACATGGTAGAATGAGATAGTACTTTCACAGTTTATTTTGCATTTGAGTGAGCAGGGCTTTTTACGGCTTTTCTGGCATACGATCAGGCTATTGTTGGATTTATCTCGTTGCTATGACGTTATTCTAATTTTATATGATGAATAAATATATGTATGAACTCAAACATAGACGATATTGTCCACTATGTCACGCATAGGTAGGTATAGACTAGGTGGGGTTTGCTTGATAAATGGACTTGCTACAGGGAAATAGTGGCACTTAGAAACTACGTATTCGGCAGAAATCGTCACAAACCGTCTACCAATAAATTTAAAACACAGAGTTTGTGATTTCCAATCATAGTTCGGCTGCAGTAGCAACGAATGTCTGAGTTGAGCAAAAAGCTTCCGCCGGCGCCACCTTCTGCGCAAAGGAAGTAATATTTTTGTTACACTAAAGTATACCACTTTTTCACCTGGGTTGTGCATAAACGTTTATTGTATCCAACCAGACTCTTTCCCCTGGGTTTATTTTCTCGTAGATGCGTAACTGAAATGTCACGTTCTTGTGGTAAATGTGTGATTGTGGACTGCTGCGTGTTTTGGCAGAGACGTCTGGTGAAGTCCTTGGAGGACCTGTGTTCTCAGTATGACCTCACTGTGCGAAGCTCCACGGGAGATATCATCCAGTTCATCTACGGAGGAGACGGCCTGGATCCGGCAGCCATGGAGGGCAAGGATGAACCTCTGGAATTCAAGAGGGTGCTGGATAACATCAGAGTACGTGAAGTAGTGCAGTCTTAATGGCCGTTTTAACCAACAGTCAAGTGTTTTTAGAGGAACAGGCACAAATAAACACACACACACACACACACACACACACACACACACACACACACACACACACATACACGCACAGACAAATGCAAACTTAGTTTCTCTAGATGTTAGTGACATGATTTTTAATGTCATATACATGTTAAACCTTTTTAGTGCTGCGGACCAGTAGTATAACGGGTTAAATGGGGAGATGTGTGGTAGCCTATAGCATAATAACTACATGTTTCCAGGCGGCTATGCAGTACAGTTTATTTATTCTGACTTTTTTTTTGGCAAATCATGCAACTTGTGGTGAAACTTTGGGACTCATCAGATGCAACTCGTAGCTCTTTCCAAACTTGCCATTATAAAAAATTGTCGAAGGTAAAACGCTCCAATATCAGCGATGGCTGTATTGCAATTGCAATCAACCGGCTGTCTGTGTTTGGCCCCTTAATACTCTCACTTATTTTATAAGAAACCCGAGTGGGTGCAGGGTTTTCAGAAGATGCCGGCTGATAGCAGAGACTATAATAGGGTACTTTTTGTAACCAAATAAGGCTGAATACATTTTTCAGAAAAGTAATGCTCGTACCTCACAGTTCTCCATTTCAGTTGATTGGGGTAATATGAAATACATTTTTCCAATGATACTGTTGGTGGTGATTTTTTTCTGATTAATCTTATGGTCTGTCAAATATTTATTAGATAATTTTTCTTTCATTTGTTTTTGTTGGCAAATAACATCTGCAGGAAAGATGTACCAACATGTTCTAAGTTTAGAGTTGGGGCTGCATATTATTCATTGTCATGGGAGAAAAAAACAAACCAAAAAAACGTACAGTATGTCTACGTCTCATTTGTATTTTGCCTTCAGACCAGTCTGTAGTCATGTTTTACATGTCCTCAGAACAGGACAGGTCAACAGCGTTGATGGATCAAATACCTGACATTTTGTAAGGGGTTATGTCCTGGAAATACTGAAGAATGGTGGCCTATTAAGCACCCCAGACTTTATTTATGTACATTGCAAAATGTTGCATTTTCATAGCCTTCACAAGCAGCCTGTTGCCCATATAAAATTTGTATATTTTATGCGTTGCAAACAATTTTGACCCGTCTGATCTCAGGAGAAACTCTTGATTTCCCATTTCAGTCTGTGTACACGTGTCCAGATCAGCCCGCTCTGAGCAGGAACGAGCTGGTGCTAACGGCCGAGTCCATTATGAAGAGGAATGATTTCATGTGCTGCGGGGACAGCTTCTTGGAGGTGAGCTTGCTCTGCGGTGAATCCAACGACTGTTAAGCAGGAGGCCAATGGATAGGAAACGCATCTTAATGATGTTTTCCACCGCCTTGAATCATTCATTAAAGCTTCAATCCGCTTAATGCTATATTCCAGGGGTCTTCAACCCTTGGGGGACCCTCATCCGTCCAGGGACACTCATCCACGCTCCACAGCATCCAGGGAACCGCAATTATGTGTTATAAAGGGATATATTAAAGAAGACAATTGCCCCAGTGGGGACGCCCTGTTGAAAACCCAGGCTTCTGTCATTCTTTCTCTAGTGTGCTGACACATATCGAAAATTGGCAAACGCCCACTGTGACAGCAAAGAGCCCTGCCTGTGTACTTCAGTCAGGAGTCAGAATAGCGTGACTAGAGCTTGTAAAATGTGTTTTCTCATGTCATTAAGCACACGTAGCAATTGCGACTAGATCAGGGGTGGGCAATCTAATCCGTAAAGGGCCGGTTTTTGTTTTAGCCCAACTCTAAGACACCTGATTCTGCATATCACAGTATTGAAGACCGTGATTAGTTAATTAGTTGAATCAGGTGTCTTAGTGCTGGGCTAAAACAAAAACACCCTGCACCCACATTAGCCCTTTTCCGATAAGATTGCCCAACTCTGGACTAGATGCCTCGGGCAAGTTCAGAGGTGATTGAAAATGTAATTTAAAAAAAATGTATTGCCACTGCGGTGGTACAACGGTAAGAGCGCCGACTTTCAGTCGACGTGGTTGTACTCCGAGGATCGGGGTTCGCGCCCCGGTCCTGCCAGATCCGAGCATGGCCGGTGCCCTGTGGGAGCGGCAATTGGCGGCTGTTTTTTTTTATCACAATGACATAATAACTATAATGACAATAATCATGACAATTGTTTGTGCTTACAATGGTAATGTCATTTTAGCGCCTTTACCTCACAATTCGGCATTGTGCAGTTTGTGATTGACACCTTAAATCCTAATTGGCCTGGTTTTGTGCCTCAGGATAAAATAGGATAAAAGATGTGAAATCACTAAAACGCTTTGAAGAGTAATCGGAGCCCCCCCCCCTCCCAAAACTACGAACAATTTTCTGATTACCCCTCTCTGCTGTTATCAATCGATCCACTTCCGCGTGCATACGCTACCTTTACCTGTTGTTGCAGTTGTCTCTAGTACTTTATTCTCCATTTGACTATTGATAAAAGCATTTTTTAAACTCGGAGTGGTTTATGATTCTTGTAAGTTTTTCATTGTTATATTTTGTGGGTAGTGATTGAACTGAATTGTTGATGCAAAATTTAAGTTTCATTGCTATTTATAGGATGTTGCTTTTTAATGAAATTCTTGTGGTCGTGTTTGAGTTATTTCGTTTTTTTTAATACGCGTACATTGTTGGGTTTGTGTACTGGAACGTGTACGTACTTCAGGACCGTAATAACATTGCGGTGTGAATGCTATTCTAGCAGATGGAGACTGAAAATGCAGCCTATGGCTGCATTTGTACAGAATGGTTATTTGTTCTCATTTTGAAGATAAACTAGTAATCTTGAATGCAGCTGCATTTTGTAAGATCATTCATATTCAAATGACTATGCTCTTATCAAAACCATATTGCACAGATGGGTTATTAGTTCACTCATTTTTATAAATTATTTTGTTGTGAAAATAAGAGAATGTTCAGAATAGCGATGCATGCAGATTGGCTACTAATCTCTTGGGCTGTTAGTGACATATTGAGCTTTTTAGCAGAACAGTGACAGTCTATGCTAGAAATTAATCTTTCTTCCAGTTACTTTGCACTCAAATTGGAGTGCAAAGTAATTTCTCATATTGTAGTAGAGCAACCCAATAGTAATTTCATAAGGAGTAAATTATTAGGCTAGCTACATGCTTTCAGTGCATATATAGTGGATGCAGGTGAAAGAATGGTGCAATGAATTCTAGAATACTATGCAGGTGTTGGAGTGGTGATTTCTATGCATTGCCAACATTCAAGTGTAGGTCTGATTTATTCATGTATTAATTTTTTTCCCCTGAGCATTTCTTTTCCATTTTGATTTGAAGGCATTAACTGAAACGGGCTCTGCAAAGTATTTTGAGGTACAGTGAATCCGGCACGTAGTTACGATGTGTGAACCGGTTGATGGTTTTGACATTACCTGAAGCGCTGTGCGTCGTACGGATAATGAATTTGAGCGCACGCGTGGCTTCTCAGTTTTACGAGATTGTATTAACGGGCTCGTATTGCACGCACTGCATCGTGGTAAGCCGGTGTTCATTTCCATGTCTGTTAAAATTCCTCTTTTTAACTAATATGCGTGCCTTGCCATAATAGCTTTACAAGTGTGGACGTGTGATTATCGGCTGTTCTTCAATACGTGTAGCAAGTAGCGTTACCGTTAATTGCCATGTTTGCGATGAAAACTGTCTGTCTGTGTGATGTTGCAAGTGTGAAAATGTCATCCTTGTGATTTATGTAAGATGGCACAGTATGGCCGTAAAATGTAAATAAAATGTTTAAAAACGTAAAATTTTGTATATCATTGGTTTGATTAATTTAATATATGAGTCAGGCAATCTGGATTTGTTTGGCTAAAACTGTAGCCTATTTGTTGAGATATGTTATCTGTAGAAATTAGATTGTTGTTGCATTATTGTGTTGAACTTAACCTGCACTCATTCCCCTAGTGTGCTTTTATTAACAGATGGCCAATTCCGCGGTAACGGGATTACAATTCACAGACATTTTGGCCTTAATTTTACTTGCTGTGGATAAGTCTTAAAGCCTAACTGATTATAAAAAGCTTTACAACTTCAGATGATACCCCTGCTATCATATCAAGATCAAAAATTGGAAATTTCCTGCATGTGGAAGGATCCAAGACTGCAAAGAGCATTGGTAACGGAATTATGGCAGAAAATTGGGTGTTATTTTTTTAATTTTTCCTTCCACATGCAGGAAGTTTCCAATTTTTTATTTTGATATGATAGCAGGGGTATCATCTGAAGTTGTAAAGCTTTTTATAATCAGTTAGGCTTTTAGACTTATCCACAGCAAGTAAAATTAAGGGCAAAATTGTAATTCCGTTCCCGCGGAATTGCCCAGATATGTTATTACACTGTCACAGTTTTAGCTCTCACAATTTACAATTTACATTTTTGCTCTTAATCTTATAGCCTGTAATACCTTGTAATATTGTAATTCTCTGGTAACTGCCAAAAAAAATGTAAAAATTTCTGCTCCTCTTTCTCTGCCCATTTATGCTGATTTATATTTCCCGAATTAAAGGAAATCAAGAAATTCATCAAAGCTGTTTCAGAAAAGATCAAGAAGACCAGGGACAAATACGGCATCAATGACAATGGCACCACTGAGGTACTGCCTTGAAATATCTTCAATTATGTAACGGCTTATGACTCAACAGCGTTCCTCCTTTGAATGTTTTTCTCGTTTGTTACAGCCTAAAGTGCTGTACCAGCTGGACAGGATCACACCAACACAACTCGAGAAGTTTCTGGAAACCTGCAGGGACAAATACATGAGGTAGCACACTCGAAACACACAAAGATGAGTGTGTGTGATACAATACATTTGTAATTCATGCTGTAATACATTTATGTTGTATAAGCCGTTTATAATTATGATGAGCAAGTGATGAGGCCATACCATAGTTAAAAAACTTCCAATACCGCATTTAAATTTGATACTGTTTATGGTCATTGCCTTTGGAACAGTGTGCCAGAGGATCTGAGGGCATCGTAATCTGTTGACATTTTTAAACAAAACACCTTTTTAGCCTAGCTTTTACATAGGGGTGTGTGTTTATTTATTTTGTATAATTTTAGGTCTACCAAAACTCTGACTTCTCCTACTCAGTTTTTATGATCTTTCTACTTGTTCTTATTTAAATTTCTGTGAAGCACTTTGTGTTGCTTGCTTGTATGAAATGCGCTATATAAATACAGTTTGATTTGAAGTACCGAAAATAAGAATATAAGAATAAAATGTCTTTCATTTCTATTACGCTCGTGACAAGACTCCCATTGTAATGATTTTGTTGAATTAAAGTTACCTCAGTGTATCATATTTTTCCCAATATAGTTTTACATTTGAACCATTTTCATGGTAGTTTGACTAGGCTAGTGTACTAACTGTGTGGTGTGTGTATTCGTTTGTGTGTGCTTGCATTCACGGTGGACCCGTGTTTGAGTAATCCCGCTCTGAGGGCGTTTGTGTGCGTTCTCAGTGGACCCGTGTTTGTGTAATCCCGCTCTGAGGTCGTTTGTGTGCGTTCTCAGTGGACCCGTGTTTCAGTAATCCCACTCTGAGGTCGTTTGTGTGCTTCCTCGGTGGACCCGTGTTTGAGTAATCCCGCTCTGAGGGCGTTTGTGTGCATCCTCGGTGGACCCGTGTTTGAGTAATCCCGCTCTGAGGTCGTTTGTGTGCGTTCTCGGTGGACCCGTGTTTGAGTAATCCCGCTCTGAGGGCGTTTGTGTGGGCGTGCGTCCTCGGTGGACCCGTGTTTGAGTAATCCCGCTCTGAGGGCGTTTATGTGGGCGTGCGTTCTCGGTGGACCCTTGTTTGAGTAATCCCGCTCTGAGGGCGTTTGTGTGGGCGTGCGTTCTCGGTGGACCCTTGTTTGAGTAATCCCGCTCTGAGGTCGTTTGTGTGCGTTCTCGGTGGACCCGTGTTTGAGTAATCCCGCTCTGAGGTCGTTTGTGTGCGTTCTCAGTGGACCCGTGTTTGAGTAATCCCGCTCTGAGGGCGTTTATGTGGGCGTGCGTTCTCGGTGGACCCTTGTTTGAGTAATCCCGCTCTGAGGGCGTTTGTGTGGGCGTGCGTTCTCGGTGGCCCCGTGTTTGAGTAATCCCGCTCTGAGGTCGTTTGTGTGCGTGTGCGTTCTCGGTGGCCCCGTGTTTGAGTAATCCCGCTCTGAGGGCTGTTCGTGCTGACCCCACTGGCCGTCTTTCCGCAGGGCACAGATGGAACCCGGCTCGGCCGTCGGTGCCCTTTGCGCACAGAGCATCGGGGAGCCCGGCACGCAGATGACCCTGAAAACCTTTCACTTTGCCGGTGTCGCCTCCATGAACATCACCCTGGGGGTGCCCCGAATCAAGGAGATCATCAACGCCTCCAGAAATATCAGGTAGGCCTTTACAGGGCAGGTATGCCTTTACAGGGCAGGTAGGCCTTTACAGGGCAGGTAAGCCTTCACAGGAGCGGAGCAATGGCTATAACTGAAGACCTGGGCCAGATTTAACTAGCACGGTGATATTTTACTTCCAGCAATAAATCTTTTTTTAGTTACTTAACATTTGAGAAGTTTTGGCGCCGCTGAAATGGACCAATGAGATCCTACCTTGAGAAAATGTCAATGTAAAATAAAAAAACTGAAAGGGAACGTTGTCGACAGATTTCAAGAAATCTGCGAGAGGCAGTCATCTTTGGTTTTTGAATTATTTAACTGAATGTGAACATGAGGAGTCCTTCATGATTATCACATGAATCTTTTATTGACATGCTGAAGTTAATTTTTAAAAAAGTAAATGAGGACACTTTCTTTGAAATCCAAAAGCATTTGCATGGGAATTGCTTTTTTTCAAGGCCGATTAATATTCAAGATGGAATATTACTACGTGGTTTATGCCTCATTTTACATCATTCATTCAACCTTGCAATAATACAATTTTAAAAATTACTTATGACTGTGATGAAGGCACCATGCTCCTATAGGCACCTCTCCTATGAGTAACTGACTACCAGTGGATGATGGCTCAGAGTTGTCGTACAGCCCTTGGGTGAAAATAAGCTTGACTTTTACAATGCATATATTAGACCTTTTTTCTGTCACGTCATCCACTGAGTCTGCCTAAAGACCCGTTTAAATTCCCCTTAAAGTCTAGAGTCCATTGTTCTGACTCACGACACTGGCTGCCTTTCAATTTGATTCATTTAAGTTGCATTTCTTTGAAATAGTATGTATATACGATGTTGTATGTATTGCTCTTTGGTGAACATTATACATTTATGCGCATAAAGAAAATGAGTTTGTTCGGCTAATGCATTTGTTCATTAATGAATATTGTAGTGGTAATTAATATGTTACTTGTGTTGTATTGAAATTTTAAGATCATTTTGTCCTGTAGCACCCCCATAATCAGCGCTCACTTGGATATTGTGGATGACGCCGACTTTGGCCGCCTCGTGAAGGGGAGGATTGAGAAAACCCTTCTTGGAGAGGTATGCTTTTAGTCTGTTCACAATGAAAAGGTCGTAATTGTCATGTGAGCACCGGTTATCTGGTATGCATTCAAGTTCTTTTGTCTTTTTATTTTATTTTGCACTCTCAAAGAATTAAGCAAATGAATCAAAATGTATTTTAAAATGTTCTGTCTGACCAGATATTGGGACTCAGTTCAGGAATTCTTGGAGATGTGATCCCTGTAGAGGGTAATCCATGGGTTTCCTTTTGAATGATAAAGAAAACATTTTAAATGTTTCCTTCCGACTGGCGAATTCTCAGGTCTGTGCCTCGTGTGATCTCTTCAGGCGCTGTAATTCATATAATGTGTATAGAAATCATACAAAGAATGTTAGTGAGGAACATTTACTTCAGACTTGGCCGGCTTTGTCATCTGCACATTTCAGCGCTCAGTTGTGGCCTCTAGGTTGTAGGTAACCAAGAAATGTGAATTATTTACTCCCTCTCAGATTTCCGAGTATATTGAGGAAGTGTTCCTCCCTGATGACTGCTTCATCCTTGTCAAGCTGTCGTTGGAAAGAATCCGCCTCCTTCGATTGGAGGTAAGCAGAGATGCCAAGATGAACCGAGGCCCTTTTTCAAAGTGATGTATTGCAGTAGAACTATAAAGTCTGACATCAGCTTATTGATTTGATTCCTCTCACGTAATAACGGAATACATATTTTAAACACTCGCTCTTTAGATGCCTGTATGATGTGAAAACCCTTTCATGGGGGTCAGGTCCATCTAAAATCAATTGGGGAGAAAGTTTTCAAGGGGAACAAAATGAAACAAAAACAGCGGTACCTGCTTGTGTAACAGTCCAGTGCATTTCAATGCATTTCTGAGCACATCTGAGCTTATTTATGAATGAACAGTGCTAGAAACTGCAGTCAGAAGTATCCTGTGTGTCCACAGACTGCAGTGTTGCCCCCAGATCTTTGTAGGCGGGGTGGTGAGATAGCATGACCGCGATCTTTGACAGGTGGTGGGGGAGGGGGGTAGCTGCGATCGTTGACGGGACGGAGGCAGGGGGGTGGGGGTAGTTATTCACTTTCCTGAGTTAACGTAACCGAAACAATTCCATTCTTCTGTGCGTGGCCAAGCAGCCAATCATAGCGAGTTTACTGCGAATCAAAACCCTGATTATCAGCCATTTTATATTTTCAGGCGGGGCGGCAGGCTCCGTCGGCGGCGCCTAATGTGTGGTAGGGGAAACACTGGACTACTGCTGCCCCCCATTTCCGTGTTCCCTCTCTGTGTTCCCGGCCATGTCTCTTATGGTACGGAGAGAAACGTCCCTCGCTTGTTTTTAACTTTCATCTCGTGTTTCCTTCTAGTGCACCTCCTTCTAGTGCACCTCCTTCTAGTGCACCTCCTCCTAGTGCACCTCCTCCTAGCGCACCTCCTCCTAGCGCTGGTCAACATCTGTCCATTTCTCTCAGTCAGCGCACATAGACTACGTTCTCTCTAACATTAACACACGGTTTGTAATATTTCAGTTTTGTGAGAAATCGTCAACTGTAGACGGACTATTATTAGTTTGAGGTCAAAAAAATATGATCTACTGAAATGCCTAGTTTGATTATTGGTTATTCACTTTGATTTAATGGTTATTAAAATGATTTATCGCCGCACTATTAGAGCCTGTTCAAACGACAAATGCAAAACGAATGCAAGTGTAGCGCAGGTAACCCTTCCGGTAAATGATTTGAATGAAAATTGGTGCATTTTGACTTCACTTTCAAAGTTGCGCACATTTCAGTATCCCGAGGAACCCCCACTTCCGAGGGGTTCGTATCGCCAATGGGCTGCTGTACTTGTTCATGGCCATCAGTTCTGATTATGTGCTGTGCATATCTATAGGGTGGGAGGATTGTAGGTACCATTGATCAGCTCAGATTCAGTGTTAAAAAGAGTGAAACTTTCATAACCAAATGCATAATTTTTAATTGGTGTGCTAGAAGAAGAAACAAATTGGGACGTCAACCCAGAAGATCTCCAGTTAATTTTTCTGCCAGAACAAATTGTCTTGCAAATGATGCAAAGTCATTATAAAGAGATTGTTTCAGTATCATGAACCATATGAGCCTGAGGTAAGAGTTAGGATCATATGAGCCTGAGGTAAGAGTTAGGATCATATGAGCCTGAGGTAAGAGTTAGGACCATATGAGCCTGAGGTAAGAGTTAGGATCATATGAGCCTGAGGTAAGAGTTAGGATCATATGAGCCTGAGGTAAGAGTTAGAACCATATAAGCCTGAGGTAAGAGTTAGGATCATATGAGCCTGAGGTAAGAGTTAGGATCATATGAGCCTGAGGTAAGAGTTAGGATCATATGAGCCTGAGGTAAGAGTTAGGATCATATGAGCCTGAGGTAAGAGTTAGAACCATATAAGCCTGAGGTAAGAGTTAGGATCATATGAGCCTGAGGTAAGAGTTAGGATCATATGAGCCTGAGGTAAGAGTTAGGATCATATGAGCCTGTGGTAAGAGTTAGAACCATATGAGCCTGAGGTAAGAGTTAGGACCATATGAGCCTGAGGTAAGAGTTAGGATCATATGAGCCTGAGGTAAGAGTTAGGATCATATGAGCCTGAGGTAAGAGTTAGGATCATATGAGCCTGAGGTAAGAGTTAGGATCATATGAGCCTGAGGTAAGAGTTAGGAGCATATGAGCCTGAGGTAAGAGTTAGGATCATATGAGCCTGAGGTAAGAGTTAGGATCATATGAGCCTGAGGTAAGAGTTAGGATCATATGAGCCTGAGGTAAGAGTTAGGATGTGCTCGGTAAGAGTTAGGACGTGCTCGTACACGCTGCTGGTTTCTCTGCAGGTCAACGCAGAGACCGTGAGGTACTCCATCTGCATGTCGAAACTGAGGGTGAAGCCCGGGGACGTCGCCGTCCACGGAGAAGCTGTGGTCTGTGTCTCCCCTCGAGAAAATAGCAAGAGCTCCATGTACTATGTCCTGCAGTCTCTCAAAGAAGACCTTCCCAAGGTTAGAACTGAAACGCCTCGCATGTAAGGTTTCATGCCCCAAAGTTTATTATCTACTGAAATCTATATGTGAAATATAATGGAACGTGACTGACACAGTGCAAGCTGTCCAACTTTTCAGCTAGTTCTGCATGATTCCCTTCTGTTAAACTGTTATTTTCTGTCAGAGGAAACCGTGCACAGCTCATTGGGGTGCATACAGGCACCTCCACCCATACAAGTGAGAAATAGTTTCTCCCCTGTTTGTTCCCATTATACATTATAGGCATTTAGCAGACGCTCTTATCCAGAGCGACTTACACAACTTCTTATTACATTTATCCATTCATACAGCTGGATATATACTGAAGCAATTCAGGTTAAGTACCTTGCTCAAGGGTACAACGGCAGTGTCCGGCTGGGAATCGAACCTGCAACCTTTCGGTTACAAGTCCTGTTCCTTAACCATTATACTACACTGCTGCCCTTCCCCATAAACTTTTATTTTTTTATTTTATTTTTTATCTTCCTTGACCATTAATGTCACACAGTGCGTTTGATTTAATCCCCTTTCGATGTTTTCTTGTCTTGGTCGTGGGGTACAGACATTATTGGGAGAGCTTTCACCAAGTATGCAAATTAAGTTTCTTTCACCCTTTGAAGAGATCACACGGTCTGCCTCGCCGAGCGATGGGAGTCCATCACTTACAGAAGGCTCGAGTCCCATCCTGTGCTTTAATCTTTTTCCCAGACAAAAGCTTTTATCTTCGTCTCACGCACCGTAACATTCACTTTTTTATTGTTTGAAGCAGAAGAACGTTTCAGTTTAAAGTACCAGGATGTGTCCTATTGCTTTCATAAACAATTGTTTTGTTCCTTGTTTGATTGTTGACTTTGTTTTATTTGAAGAGCTTTCAAAATCCAGCAAATACATTATAGTGGGGATGAAAGCAGGACACAAGGGTTGTCTTTTTAGCATGTATCATAGATGCTAATGAATGCTGCATAAAGCCACACTGAGAACAACCTACCAAGCCTTCAGGTACAAGTGTAATTTTTTATTTCTTTTTTTAAATTTCCCTCCCTCTTTTTTTGGACATGTCTTCCAATAGATTGTGGTCCAGGGGATTCCAGAGGTCTCCAGGGCTGTCATTCACATAGATGAACAGAGTGGGAAGCGGAAGTACAAGCTTTTAGTAGAAGGTGACAACTTGCGAAGTGTCATGGCGACCCATGGCGTCAACGGCAGTAGAACGTCCTCCAACAACACATATGAGGTAGGAGTACTAGCAGAGGACATTTGTATCACGGCTTCTAAAGCTAGTGGTACTTTTCAAAGCAAAGAAAAGTCGTTTTCTCCTGTTTGTTAATTGATATTTCCTTCTTGACAGTTCAGATATTTTAATTATATTGTTTGTTCTGCCTTAACTGGTCCTTTTCTTTCTAAGGTCGAGAAGACCCTTGGCATTGAAGCTGCAAGGTCAACCATAATCAATGAGATTCAGTACACAATGGTGAACCACGGGATGAGCATTGACCGGAGACATGTCATGCTACTGGCCGATCTCATGTCATATAAGGTGCTTAATCCTTTCGTAACTTCACTTGCACGCCTGTGAAGATGTTTTTTTTTTTTTTTTTTTCGTGAGCTCTCTTCCAAAACTATCTTCTTACTTGCAACAGCAGAGCTGGTGTTCTAGAGGTGACCTCTCACTGCTTATTTCCTGTAACCTTCACAGGGTGAAATTTTAGGGATCACTAGATTTGGTCTGGCGAAAATGAAGGAAAGTGTCCTGATGTTGGCGTCGTTTGAAAAGACTGCTGATCATCTCTTCGATGCTGCATACTTTGGACAGAAGGACTCTGTCTGTGGTGAGCATACCCTCAGTATTTCTTAAAGGTTGTATCAGCGATTTTTGGTGACGTCACTTCTGAAGCGAAATCCCAAACAAACATACTTATGAATAATTATGTTATGTTTAAAAAAAATAATGTTCAAGCATCCAGAATTATAACCACGTTAATAACGTTTGTAAGAAACCAAACCGTTTGTAAATCCGTCAAGATTTCAGCGAGATAAGAGTATTAGCGTTTGTGCAGATCATTGTGATTGGTTGGAATACTGTTTATTTTGGTTTTGAGTGGTTGGTAGTACCATTTGTTTTTGTGTACGATCTCGGAGCATAGGCTGCCTACAGAGACGCGGTTTTTTGACGGCCTGCTTATGGGGCGGGCAGCTAGCGGATCGTGAGGAAAAATCAGATGAATGTGATCATTTATGTTTCCACCCAAAATCGCTGATACAACCTTTAATAGCCATTCTTTGATTTGTCAATTTTGTTCATTTATTGCTGGTATTCATTGTCATTGTGAGTGAAGTGCGTATGGATTGTAATTTTGTTTTGAACAAGACGAAGATTATTTTCTTTCCCCCAGGATTGCTATGTTTCTTGCAACATAAAGCAATTTGCATCCAAACACAAACTGCTCTGTGATATCAGGACACTGTAGGTCCGTTCAAGAGCACTGGATATCACAAGGGTCTTGCCCTCTAACGGGCAGCTCACTTTCAACTGTTTTAAATGCACTTGAGAGGTAGAGCTCTTTTTGTTTCATGGGCCTGTTGGTTTAATGTAGGTTTTGGCCTGTTGATTTAGCCACACACTCTGGCTCTGTTTGAGTGAAGGTGCATTTCAAATCGGGGTGGAACTGTACAGGGTCACACATTAAACAAAGTCTCCATATAAAGGCTTTATATAGCATATATAAAGCCTTCATTAACGTACGATAATGGCTTTATAAGTCAGACATACGCAAATGTCATGCTTCATAAAGGGTGACATAACGTGTTATGCAACATGTTATGCCAAATGCATCACAGTTAGCCTAGCATCCTACATAAGCATGTTTTATGTTACCCTGTATAATGTTTAGCCATTAGCCAGGTGACATTGTTGGTTATGTCACATTTGGCATAACATGTTTTTTTGTTTTTTTTCTTGTTTTCTATTTAACTTGTGCTTTTTGCTATTTTATAGTTAAGAATGTATACCTGACCGTGCTCTATGTTCATTACTAGGGATAGCTCCTGCGTTGTGCTTTGCCGGATCTGCTTTGTAGTCGCGTCAATGACCTTCAATATGCACTTATTGTACGTTGCTTTGGACAAAAGCGTCTGCCCAATAATTGTAATGTAATGTAAAGTTGTTATGTCACCGTTTATGAAACATGACATTTACTTATTTATGAAACCATTATGTCATGTTTATGAAGGCTTTATATATGCTATTTAAAGCCTTTATGTGGAGACTTTGTTTAAAGTGTGACCCGGTACAGTTTTGCACAATGTAGTAAATGTGCTACTACTACCAGTTGTCTTTGGCCCCTACAGCTCAAGCCTTTGAAAAATGAACCTATGATGGTTGTAGTATTTATTCACCACTGTCCATTTTGTCTTATGAATTGAAATGGCCATCACACCTATCTTTGCTCAGATAGTGATCAGTTGACTTAATTACATCATTCTACAGTCATCACTGTTTGTTGGAATAACACGTTTCACCAATAGGCAAAGTAACAAACCTGCTGATTTTCACCACAGGCGTATCCGAATGCATCATCATGGGGATTCCGATGAACATTGGAACGGGACTTTTCAAACTGTTACACAAGGCAGACAAGAACCCAACACCACCCAAAAGACCCCTGCTCTTTGATAACAGCGAATTCCACATTTCGCTAATCACGTAGCACTGCCATCCATCTGCCTCTGCAATTAGTCGGCGCAGCTCGGGCCAAAGCTGTCCATTCGTGGGCGTGGAAACGATAGCCTGAAGGAATGCAAAATTAAATACTGTACTGTAAGTGGAGAAGTGCTTTGCCGAAATGTAGGTCCTTCTCTTGAATGTTGGGGATGGTCCAAAGAGAGCCAGCTTTGTGAGCCTGCAAAAGAATGTGGGTTTCTTGCGCTACATAAGCCTCTCTGAAATCATGAGCAGCTCTGGTTTTCAAACATCGAAAGCGCTACGTACATAAAGGCCGTCATCACTCAAAATTAGGTTACATAAAGATTAACGGGGGGGAGGGGCTGTGATGGGGATCTTCAGAAATCGCATCTGAATGAAGGTTTAAAATTCCATAATTTGAGTAAATCAGTTTAGATGTAAATCTAAAACCTCTTCAAGTAGTAATTGGGACGATGTTTTGAAGGGATTAGCTCATTGGAATATGGTGCTTCTTCATTGTTTTGTTTTTGTTTTTGCCTGAAATAAGAAATAATCAGATTATATCCATAGTGAGTTATGGTTTTCCCCCGATTGGTTTTCAGACCTAGACTGGCCTCATGTTACATTGCAGTATTGAGAACCCATTGAGAGACCAGTGCACTTGGTGTTCCTAAATTCAGCCAATAAGAAGCTTTAAATATGAATTTGTCTGATATTAATAGATTTAATTTCATAACGACAAAACGAATAAATGCATGACTTCAGCTGTTACCCCAGCCCTATTTATATCGTAGAAAGGTATGCTCTCGGCTCTTTGTGCTGTTATTTTTGGTAGTGCTTAATGCATTTATTACCCCCAGCTATAAATAAGCAGGGGTCCGGTTGCGTTTCACATTGGAAATGGTTTGTCTTTATATTTCTACCATTCTTTTTGTCTCTCAGTCATACACACCACAATGCAAGACATTTTGAAAGACTATCTGTTATAATACAAAAAGAGAGGTGTTGAAGTTACTTTTTATTAATTTTCACGATTTATCAAAGTCCAAATTGCTGTCAAAAGCTTGTCACTGTATATTCTCGAATGTGTAAGTTGTGAATAAAATGTAAATTAATAAAATGGAAAAAAGTATTTCACTTGATTTGACGTGTAGCTAAGCTACTATTGTGTGCATCTTTTCACTCTCTAAGGTTAATGGCTAATTTTCATGTTTTCCTGGACGTTGATTCCAAGTGTATGAAAACTGTATGGAAACCCTTGTGACAGTAGTCTTACATTATAGATTTTTCAGAACTGCTTAACCCTGGAGAGAATTGTACTTCTGTAATGAAATACGATGTAAAATTTTTGGGATGTGTAGTCGGCGTCCACACATGCTCCGGGTGGATACAGGTGGATTCCCTGGGGAGATCGGATGTAGGAGGCCAGGGAGAGGACTTGGTGGAAGACTGCCGCAGACAGGGGTGCCATGCACAATGTGTGCCCATAGAAGTGGTCTGTAGAGGGTTTGCTGGCCTGTCCCTCGGCAAGGCGCACAATCTCCTGGTGCACGGAAAAGGCGGGCCATCGGAACCACCGCAGAGGCAGCCGAACGGGCCTCAAGATGGCTGTGGATCTAACGGGGTGATCCGCGGATGGATGCTACTTGGACACGAGCCGGGGCTTGATCAACCCTGGTTCGTTCACATGGGCCAAGGATGTCTCATGTTGCAAGACCCCAAACACCCAGTGACCTCAGGCTGCATCACAAATGAAGCGTCTAAGTCAGTGATCCTCAACCCTGGTCCTGGGGACCCCCTGTGTATGCTGCTTTTCGTTCCAACCACAATTGCAATACTTGAATTTTAACAAGCTGTTAATTTTTCTTAATTAGGTGTTTTTAATGTTTAGAGGGATTATTTACATTCTTAAGCCACATTATGTTAGTAATAGCTATGCATGCCATGAAGAATAAAAGTCCAATATTCACATTGTGCTGTATTGTAAACAATTAAAAGGAGGTAAAAAATGTTTTAACTGATCAAATTAAAGACTGAGGTGAATCAATTGGCTCATAATTGGTGAAATTGTGGACACATGGCCACTAAAACTAACCGTTTGGTAAATAATGAATTCAAAGACAAAGCAAATGATAATGAGCGAAACCTGCATTGTGTTAACAAGTTTAAGGAAAAAATTATGAAGGAACTTAAACTTGTGTTCAATTACCTAATTAGGAGCCTATTCACCTGAGGTCTTACCTCTTCTTTGTAATTGTTTGCAATATAACACAATGAGCATAATGAACATGGGATTTTTTTTTCTTCAAAGCATGCATAGCTATTGCTAACATAACGTGGCTTAAGAGAGCAAAGAGTTTAAAGTGTTCTCTCTATACAATTAAAACACCTAATTAAGAAAAAATAACAGCTTGTTAAAATTCTGGTATTGCAATTGTGGTTGGAACGAAAACCAGCATACACAGGGGGTCCCCAGGACCAGGGTTGAGGACCACTGGTCTAAGTGCATCGGAAGATGTATGTATCAATCAATGATCATCCCAGAAACTCGGGCATGTTCAAAAGCTATCCTTCAGAGACACAGAGCTGGCTAAATTACGTGCTACATTGCAAAAGTAGCTTGCTAAATTGAGGCTTGAAGAAAAACAACTGCCAATCAAACAAATTGGTAAACAATTGTTCAAGTTAACTGTTTATTAGAAACCATGGAAAACAACAAAGTAATTGGCTGAGCCTTGATGTCTTAATATGTGTATTTTGCCACTTGTCTCTAAGGACTGACTTTGGATCAGTATGCCTCCATCATGCCGATTCAGAATTGGTCATTAAAGACAAATGGCGAAAAACACCTGATCCGGGCAACAACATAAAATATCTACAGTATGTGAGTATGTATAAGAATACAGAGCTACAGTGAAATGCAACACAAAACGGAAGCAAACAACAAGTACAAACGCAATAAATTAACACGCTTAAATACTTAAATACGGATTCATACCATGTACTGTAATCCGTACCATAAAAGTGTATGCACTGACACTGATGGAATTTTTTCACAGAAGCGCTGGAACATTTACTCCCTTGAATAAGCAAGAACGCACAAGGTCAGTCTGCTGTTTTAGAATACTAAGAAAAAATGGACAGGATTTAATTGTTGGAGCTAAGCATATCAAGGCCCTGGCCACAGTTTTCACATTACTGGTAGACATTACATTATCACATCAACAAAATCAAGCTCATGTAATGTCACAACCTAATGTTGTAGAAAAATGTTTTAAAAGACGACCTATAACTTTGAGGGACATTCATGCGTGAACCACCGTTATTTGAAACCATTTGATTTAGGGCCACTAAAATCCCAGCTTCAAAAGGTTTTCATTCCTTTAGATTCACACAATACTATATTCCTGACAATACTTTGAAGTCAGATACAGTACACAAGTGTTTTAATACTGCATTTTATTTTTCAGGTGCCGTCATACTCGTTTTAAGGTGCCTGCATATACTCATTGCAGGTGCCTGCATACTCATTTCACGTGCCTGCATACTCATTGTTTAATAATATTTGTTTTACTGGCCGTCAATGGAGACCAGAGAGAATCTGAGAGACGATAGGGGTTTTCTGCAGGTAAGATTTGTACTACCGTGTTTTGGATTGATTAAAATTTGTTGATTACTCTGGGATGTCATTCAGGATTGAGTTGCAGTAATCCACCTTTGATGTAACAGAGGTATGTTTTGACATGCAGTGTAAATGAGAGACCTGATGCTCTTGTGAGACTGGAAAATAGGTGAGGACATTGGGAATAAAGTATGACTTCAGATTGGTCACATCTGAATTTAAATTGCCTAGTCATATAAGCACATTTTGGCTCAAAATGAAAATTCCAATTCAATAATAATATCATTGCATTTGATGTTTCATACAGTATATTGACATTTCATTTAAACAGAGATTTGCACGCTATATGATTGGCTTTATTCACACGATAAGTCGAGATGTATTTCCTGAACCGCGTGGATATGTTTAATGTGATTATGCAATAATGCTGTCAAAATGATCATTGAAATGTAATTTCCCTGACATGCATTTGCACTCTCTAATAAGGTGTTTGAAATTAAATTATCAAAGACAATGGTAGCGAAATTGAAATGGTTATCCACATGTAAAATGGGAAACAACGCCTCCCGTCTTGTCATTAAATAGATTTGCTACTACACTGACTAAAAATGTGATTGCATTAACATTTTCATAGGCCCCCACCTGTCATTCTTCCCATCAAGGGTTATTTAGGTTTTTTGTGTCAAAACCTTTTTTTTTTAAATATAAGGTAGATTTTATGCTGCTGGTTTTTTAAGCCTCCTGGTTGCTAGCTAAAGTGCTAATTAAGAGAGGGGTTGACAAAACTTGCTGGTTTAGTGCGTAGGCATTTGGAAGTCCAGAAGATTATTAGACAGAGAGGACTAGCTCCACCATGAGAAACGGCACATCAGGTTCATTACTAAACATGAGGAGCTGTTGGTGGATCACCTCAGCTTTCTAAATAAAAAAACTTGTGAACTTCATTGAAGTGGAGACATCAGTGGAAATGGTTAATGAAATGTTTTGCTGGAATATTTGCAGGGAGAGCATAATAAAAACAACTTTATTACTTTCTAAACTTTCTAATTTTATGTGTTCATAGGCAAAAACTTAGCAGTAACACGGAGTGCTAAAATGTTCTTAGACCCCTTAGAAATGGACTGATTAAAATGATCTCATTGTAATACTCATGCCAGTGGCGGAGCTAATGGTTCATTGCAGAGGGGGCGGGGACTTGTAGTGGGCCCCTATACAGTATACTGTACGGAGATGTAAATTTACGGAGACGGAAGGGCGGAACGAGATAAATGCCTAACTTAGGCTATATAGAAAAAAGTGTGCCTTTGTGTGGTAGCACATGCATGCATTCTCTGTAGCTAGCTATCCGTAGGCAACTAGGCATAGGCTATATTCTGCATTAGTCACATCATATATTCTGTATAAATCACATCACTTCTTGATTTTAAACTGAATTCAAACGCTCTGATCTTGACTCTTTTTTTTAAACAGCGAGGAAAACAGAAATACAGCAGGCAGGGAGGCTGCTGGTGCTAGCATGGAGGTAGTAATATAACGGGGTTCAAGGATTCATTTCAATGGCTTTTATTGTTACATCCCAGTCAGGGTCCGAAATTAACTTTTTAGCTCACCAGCCAAATGTCTGGTAGATGAAAATGTCTACCCGCCAAACTTTTTTTACCAGCCAAAAAAAAATGTATTATTACATTGCGGGCAGAACGTTCGACCTCCCTAACTTTATTTTCCTCAGTGACTAACGTTACTGTAGCCTACGGCAGATGGCTACTTCTCCTGGTAGGTATGCTGCAAATAGTAGGCTAACTTTGGCTACGATAAACTTTTGTCATTGTTTTTAAGATAATGCAAACGCAATATGTGGCGAGGTAACTCTATAGTTCGCCATAGTTACATTATCACGGAGTTAGCAAAGCGCATGGTGTTTATGTGCAATGCGTAGCCTAATCTTTTTTTTACTGCGAGCCATAAATCCGTCTGGTAGAAGTTAACGTTGCCGTAGCAACAGCATACATCTGATTTTTATCTTATTATCATAGCATACCGTGAACAAGCTGTTGTTTTGTGGACGCAGTTCGTAGCATAATAAATCGAGTGCCTTACCCGCTCATCTACAACACGTTTGTCATCACATATTCATTTTGGTTGAGCTATGATGTGTCTACTACGAAAAAAATACTGTTTCGTAAGATGAGAAAGAATGGGATGTTTCAGCTACACTACAGGCCCAGTGTCTCGGAGCAAGCAGCCAAACTGTGGGTTAAGTATCTCTCAAATCAATTGCTCCATACCTGTATAACCGTATCAATTTAGATATTAATTTAGCTATTCCAACCCCTCCCGTACGCAATCGCCCCCTGTCATGAACGTTACCATTGCTTAGCAATGCTGTTAGCTAGCTAGCAAGCTAACGATATCTCACGTCACGGCAAGTCGTTTTAACATTTAGCTAGCAAGCTATCGATAGCTTATGGCAAGCCATTTTAATTTAACAGTTATTCGACTTCCTTAAAGTCATCCTTGCTGGCTGGCCATATAAGTTCGCTAGCTACCGTGATTGCCTAGCTAACGTTAACCAGCTGCTCTAGCTAGAAATCTAACCGGACATTTGTACACCTGGATAATTTTTTGAAGTCCCAAGAATTACGAAAATGTGCGGGGAATAGAGCCAAAGTGTTAGCGGTATTTTTGTACTGTTAGTTTTAGCTGAACCATCAATTCTGATATTTTGTTGCAAAAAAGTCACCGCCAAAGTGTCGGGTGGCTTCCGAAACTGACACGCCAAATGAAAAATCTACCCGCAAAAACATATTCAAAATATGTAATTAAACAACAAGGTGGGCCTCTTTAATACATCCATGGCCCAAGGTGGGCCCCTTGTAATTAGAGAACCACGTGGGCCCGGGGCCACCGCCCCTTCCGCCCCCTGTCTATCTCCGCTACTGACTCATGCTCACTGTGAACGAGAGTAACTGCTGGCTGGTAGCTCTGAATTACCAGAGGACATTTTCTCCTCAACGAAAGCTGTGGACGTGTCTCGATGTGAGGCTCCTAACGGAGCATTCCTGGAGCTGTGCAGCTTGTGCGAGTCCTCGAGGAAAGGCTCGTCTTTGATTGGTTTTGTGAAGTGCACAGTCATTTTGGGCCTCTCAATTGGAACCGAGCGCTGGCTTGGTTTATTGAGGCAGCGGCACAGTGTAGACACACAGTTCTTCTTGAAGTTCTCGTTCATGAAGGCGTACACAATGGGGTTGTTGAAGGAGTTGAAAAATCCAATGGCTTGCACGATGGCTATAATCATGTTGACGGTGACCTCGTCGTAATTCTTCTCCAGGTCATCTAGGCAAAGATTTTAGACAATCTGTAATTAGGTATTTATGGGCAGGGATGTGCAATTCTAATCCTTGAAAGCAGAGTTCTTAAGATTTTAGAGTTACCCTTCAGTTAGGAGTCCATTTATGCATTTATTTATCTCCAGAGGTGGTGAATTCCTATTCAAATAATAACTTCTGTTAAACTATGAAGAGTTGGTTTAGAACAGAACATCTCCCCCTGGCCCCCCCCCCCACACAGGCCCATTTGAAGCACTTTCCGTCAAGCTGAAATTTAGGCGGCAGGTTGACCTAAGAAAGCATACAGTACTTACTGTACTCGCACAGCATGTGTACTATGTGGAAAGGAGCCCAGCAGAGCGTGAAAAGCAGCACAATAGTGATCATCATTTTGACAGCTCGCTTCTTCTTCCTACCGCCATCAGAACAGACAGAGACAAGAAAATCCTCCTTTACTATAGTACTATAGATACTATTCATACAGTATCTATAGATAGTCCTACTCATACTATATCTATGATCATGTAGAAAATTTGTTTTTATAATAATAATAATAACGGGTATCAGCAGAAGTGTATACGGGTTTTAGTTACAATGCACTATTATTATTATTATTATGTTAACAGACTTCATTAGGGTATTAATTGTAGATTACACAAAAGGAAAGTAAAAAAAAAAATTTTTTTAAAAGACAAATTAGCATTTATCCAGTGATCATAGTGCAGCATATGGACATGGTCTGATTGAGGAAAAAATATATATACCGTATATATCAGTGAACTATCCTCAATTGGTGCTCATTGCTTCCTTTAATTGAAAAGGTGCACGGAGGACCACACTGCAGTTATTAATCAAGCAAGAGATGTAAACTTATTGTTGTTTTACTTTTTGATTCAAGGTGGACATGTTTTGGTTCATGCCGCCATTGTTAGTGTTCACCTCCCAAGACACATGACATCACATGACTGATACTCCCATCTTTCCTTACCTTGACATTTTGTTGACCTCACTGCGGTTCATGGTGCTTAAGACGGAGGAGTCTCCCACCCGTTTGCGGATCCACAATTCGACCCCGATCCTCGTGTAGAGGAGGAGCATGGCTGTTAGGGGCAAGAGGAAGAGGGCCACCAGGATGAAGGTGGCGTAGACCTGCCGTTGGGTAACCGATTGCCAGTGCTCCTGACAACAAACGTGGTGGTGCTCGTACAGGAAGTCGTACTTCACCTGCAAGGAAAAGCAACAGGACATGCAGTACCTGGTCAATGATGTGGGCGGGGCCGGGGGGGGGGGGGGGGGGGGGGGGGTAGTAGTGTCCCTATTCAGTGCAATTAGCTCAAATTACCTCAATTCAGTATTTAACATACTTTGTTTCACCTTCTGCACATATGAAAGTGTGGTTGTCAATATTTTAAAATGATTCATAAAAAATATATATATTTAGTTGAATGTCTTTAGTTCAGGTATTATTGGATTTTTATAGCTGCAATATTTCATGAGTTTAAGTAAATGCTTAATATGAATCTGATTGCTGGAAAGGATTTTCTCATGCTGTGCATATGGGATACATACCTCCAGTTGCTGCACAAACAACATGGGAGACCCAACGATCACTGCTGCAATCCAAACGACTCCTGTTCAGACAAAATGGTTTTTAATCACTTAAAAGTGCCAACAAAAAAAGTTAACTAAAAAATTTAGGAATCTTCTAAATAAGTAAGACACAAATTAGTTTACATGGTGATTACGTAGGTAAGTAGGTGTTTTTACTTATGTTAGCACCTACATGCTGGAATGCCGCTTAATCAGATTTTAATCTACTGTGTCCCTTCAACAGCAGCTTCATATTATTAACATGCCAATTGAACCAAACATACACTTATTTTTCATCAGTACACCTACAGTACTAGTGTCTTTTGTCACAAATGTGTGAGAATTCGACATAATGTCCAGTGCACTCTCGAACACTGCCCCTCTACACACACTGACTATTTTTTTTTTTAAAGTAGAAGTTTTTCAGGGACCGGGAATCTCGCCCCCGCCACCAGCACACCTAGCATTTTATAGGCTCTCTGTGGCGTGTACTGCCTCTTCGTCTTCAGGGGATAGACGATGCCCTGGTATCTCTCCACAGCTATGCACGTCATTGTGAGAATACCAGTCACGATGGCCGTTGTCTGCACAAATGGGACAGTCTTGCAAACCAGGACTCCTAAAATGAAGGGGGGGGGGGATGACAATGAATACACATTCCAGTTTTTTTAATCTTCAATAATATGTGGTATAAATGCAAGGATTTTCAAAGTCAAGAATTGTCAGCAATAAACCAAAGGGGGTTCAAATCCAAAAAGTTACTGTACTTAAGTTGAATTTCTCAAAGAAGACCGCTTAATTCCGTCCTTTGTTCTTTTGTACTCCCAAGAAATCTTCTAAGGTCATGAACCTGCCTTCTATGGAACACTATTACACTAAAAACAGATAATCAAAATGAACATACATACATATAACACAAATAATGTCCAACTTAAGCTGATGTACTGTACAATTTATGTTCGTAATAGTAGGCCTCAGTTATTGGACAAACTTGAATAAATGAGATCTCTCTATTTTATGAACAAATGAATCATCCAACTACATTGGGCGAGAGGCAGGAATACCCCCTGGACAGGTCGCCAATCCATCGCAGGACACACACCATTCACTCACACACTCATACCTATGGGAAATTTAGACTCTCCAACTAACTGCCATGTCTTTGGACTGTGGGAGGAAACCGGAGCACCCGAAGGAAACCCACGCAGACACGGGGAGAACATTCAAACTCCACACAGAAAGGCCCTCGGCCAGGATTCGAACTCGGTACCTTCTTGCTGTGAGGCGACAGTGCTATCCACTGCACCACCGTGCCGCCTGGATTGGTGTTTCTTAGCAACTAAATGTTTTCTTCTGCTGGCTGGAGATAATGGTTAATCTGACATTATAATTACACTATTACAAATGCTCCTTATTCTTTTTTTATCAGCTAATTGTCCCAGCTAATTGTCCCAGCTACCTCCTTACAGTAGTTAATTGGCTGAATTGAACACTTAAATATCTTAAAGCAAATTGTCCATTTTAATTAACACTTAATGTTAAGTATTGGTGCCCGTAAAGTAATAGCTATGTTGATTGTGATGGTGGCTCTATTTCAGATAAAAGCCTTTTCCGCAAGCTCCAAGATCATTACTGACCATTAAGACTTCACATACTTCAGCAGGCAAAACAATATGGTGTCAGTGTGCTAAACTGATGAAGCAAAAAATCCAGATTTTTCTCACAGAATAAAAAGAACACATAGCAGAGTCAATGAAAACACTTAGACTACTGACACTATTGGCTGGAATAATAATCCGCTATTTTTGTTACATATGGAAATTAGTTGTATACCTCCATTCTTGAACACTTTTTTTTATTGTGACACGCTTCAAGTACAATAAGTATTGTGATGTGATTTGAAGTGTAGCCTATAGCAAAATGGTTAGGGAAGTGGGCTTCCAACAAGGTTGTATTGCCCAGGTGAGGCACTATACTGTTACACTATAATCTTGAACAAGGTACGTAACCTGAACTGCTTCAGTAAATATCTGAAGCAGTACTGCATAAATTGATTGTGTGTAAAGAGTGTAAGCCATGTCATTTTCTCTGGGCAATAACACCTGTTAGATATCTAAAATACAGTGTAGTGTAGGCTAATATAATGTGGAAACAACAGAGATCAAAACATGGTGTGAATTTACTTTCCACTAGAATTGCTCAGATTTTTAGATCTTAAATGTGTGGTTTGGGGTTTTACAGAAAAGTACATGAAAAAAAAAAAAAAGTACTTAATATAGCCTATGCTTCATTATTGTAGCTAATGAATTACAGTGTCTGCATTCGTTGTATTCTTATGATAATCACAATAATAACCCCCATAAATAAAAACAAAGTAACATTTTGATGAGCTGCAAAGTATTTTTAGCCATCACTATTAGCCATTCATTATATTATTAAAAACATGAATGAATAATGAATAAATGAATAAAGGCTAACCATTTCCGATACTTAGATCAAACATTGCTGTAAGAGAATCACACGGTAAATATACATTTTAAAAGATCCATAATAAGATATAATATATAGGCTATAGCGTCTGTTTGTAAAACCTTACCTCCAAGCCACTCAGAGGAAATGTTCTGCAACAAGGTGACGGGTATGCAGAAAAAGGTGATGAGGAGATCGCTCACTGCTAGAGAGCATATGAAGATATTGGTACCGGTCTGCATCGCTCGTTTTCTCACGACAATATAAACCACCAAACTGTTTCCAACGAGTGCTAGAGCAAAAATGACTGCATACATAATAACAAATGTTGTTTTCGCGCTGGACGGTAGCTCAGGTATGTACACAAGAGGTTGTATATTATAAGTATCAATAAAGTCCTGACGAGACAGGTTATACAATTGAAGAAGCTGTTTCAAGACTTCTGGAGTTATTTTCATTGCCCCCATCTCAGTAGCCGTAGTCATGTTGGTGTTTCTGCCAATTCTTAAAAATAATCCTTGAACGAAGGGAAATGTCCTGTTGAAGAAATCCAGCTGCAGTGGATTAAACCCTCAATACCACGACCCGCAGCTGTTATGCTTGTTTTATAGACATGCTGTTCGTAGCATATCGTCCTTATATGGAGGATTATTCCAGTTGAGTGACAGACAGACAACGAGCTCCCTCGGAAGCAGAGGGTGAAAACTGCACATGTGTTTCAGTCACTTTAATAGGCTGTATGGTTCTATAGTATTCAGTTGGACAGTGGCTAATATCTTAGAAACATACAGCTAAGAATTAATTCATTAATTCTAATTAATTAATTAATAGCTAAGATATATATTTTGTCATATGTAAGAGAGAAAAAAAACTTAATTTATCATTCTTAATATATTTGTAGCCTACTTTGTGTTTGTTGTTGCATTTGCCACATCAGGGCTACCCTTCAGACAGAAAGTGATGTACTGTATATGACAGAGCCATACTCACTGTATGTAGCCCAAAACAAAGATTTGCATGGATGATTTTTCTGAATTTCCTCAAATAATTTGTACATGTGTAAATCTGATTTATTTAATATAAGGCTAATTTCTTATTCCTATGTTTTTGTTTTAATCAAGGTAACACCGCGTTTTACCTGCATGGGGAGAAAACCGCTGTTACCGTTGATAGCCATTTGATAGCCACAATTAATTGGCAGCGAATTAATTTTATCATGCTGAGGTCTGACTGCAGATCTTGTCTCGTTGACTTTATGTCCTGTGTTGCTTCGCATGCTGTGTTAAAAGTAGCGTTGTGTTTAAGGCTTGTCTTGCATATTAAATTATACTGCATATTAAATTATATCAGCCCATAGAGGTTCTGCAGAGGATTGTGTATGCTGTATCTCCTACAGGCGCGTGATAACATTGCCTTTCATCTCTCTCGCTGTATCTCGACTCCTGCTTTCTTGTGCACACACCACTTCCCCCTATTGCTGAAATTGGTGGAAGTGTATTAAATGTAGGCTATGCAGTAAGAGAATATGTTGAAGAAGTGCGTCAAAGTTTGTTGCGATTATAACATGATCTGTGATAATGCGGCTTAATTATTATTAAATCAAACCATTATCATTAAAATGTAGCGCTATTGTATATTCGAGAAATGACTTAAAACGTATTCAAACTTTATCTATGTATTCTTGAAATGTAATCTATGTATTCAAGAAATGACTTGAAACTGTCAGTCTATGTGTTCAAAAAAGCACATATATCAGGTTTCATGTTTGTTTCATTCTATATATTTAAGAAATTACTAATATATCGAATCAAATCAAAATGTATTTATGTAGTGCATTTCACAAACAGTTCACAAACGCTTCACAGCATACCCTGGCCTAAACCCCCACAAGAGCAAGCCAAAGGCAACAGTGGCAAGGAAAAACTCCCTGGTGGCAGATAGGAAGAAACCTTGGGAGGAACCAGACTCAAGGGGGGAACCCAACCTCCTCTGGTCGGCTCAGGGGGTAGGTATTAATGGCCAACATGGTCAATCAGCCAATGTTGACGCTAATAGAATCTGCAGCGGCTAGATGACAGTGCTGCTGGAGGCAGTCCAGATGTGGCAGTTGGGATGGCGGGGAACCGGGCGGCGATGGTAGCGGGAGTGGCCGGTGGTGGAGGGGAAGCCGGACAGCAGCGGTGGGGGAGTCCAGATGATAGCAATTCTCGGGATCCAGGGCGTGAGCCCCGCCGGCGGTATGTACAGGAAAAATTGAAAAGAGCCAGTTAGGGAAGTGCAACATAACAACATGGACACCAACTGACGGGATTAAACAAGTGGCCACGCCAGGAGTAATCTATAGATGCATAGCTACGAGGACAGGGTTAATTCTACCGGCTTCTCAAGAGCCAGGCCAGGAAGTTGGGGTCACAGCTGTTCACAGGTGACACTTAGGAAAGGATACCACCCCACAGTACTCTATGGCTACTGGCTTTTCTTGCCCTGTGTCTCATTATAAGGCTGATCATAAAGGTGCGTTTTTTTTATCTAGACTTAAATATTCAGACTACTAATACATTTTTGGTCGGGTGTTAGCAATATTAGCACTCTGTTGGAGAAAGCTCGAACACTGGTCAAGTTTTTAGATAATCTTGGGACTCTAAGTACTAGGGAGCAAAGTTATCTTGTCGGCTTATAGGGTAGAAGCAGGTTACATTATGTACACTGGTGCAACTCCATGCAGAGCTTCAAAAGTCAAAAGCAAAACCTTAAAATCCGTCCTATACTTCATTGGTAGCCAATGAAGCCATGCTAGCACTGGGGTAATATGCTCATACTTCTAGTCAAAATGTGAGTGGCTGTATTCCTCACAAGCTGGAGATCCAAACCTTGATGTCTGCAATAGCCGAGAAAGCCTCAAACTCTCAGTCTATTTATTCAACAATTGACATATGCATACTGTCATTCAATATGTCCTGTTTCCAACCCCTAACTTAATTTCATTGTCAGTGCTTTGTACTTTGAGTGTTACGTTGACTAGATATCACTTTCTTTCATTGAAGTGGTTGTTAAGAAGGCTAACCCTGTTTTTACTGAACAACATTTTTTCATAACAACAAAAAGAATTTTCTTAACAACAAATTCAATTAACAACATTTTACCACACATGATAATATGAAAATAATTAATGTCATCTTAAAATTCTTCTTTAGAAATACAAATACCCTTTTCTGGGTAATGTATAAAAAGTTATATATTTAGAATATTTTTATATTTTTCTTCAAATGTGATTATAAAATGCTGAAGATAACACTCAAAGTGTTTCATATAGGTATTAGTGCACGGGTACAAGGAGTAAGTAAGCTGAAGTAGGATGTTGGTCTTTGTATGTTGAGAGCTGGTATCCTAGCAACTTGAAAACACTGAATCTGGAAGAACACTGGAGAGCCTTTGACTGGGACAGGCTGGAGTCCCATTGCTTCAGGATAAGGTAAGGTTTTGAATATTTTGGTAAAAACAAACACTGGTTTTGAGATCGATACAAATGCTTAATTTGTTACTAATAAAGCCAGATAACTCTGACTGAGAAAAATAATAAGAAATATATTGTATAAATTAAAAAAAGAAGCAAAACTGATTACTGTTGCTAAATTCACTAAGACGCTTGTTAAATTAAAAATTAGCAGAAGATGACAGGCCATTGAAATGCCTGTTTCCCGTACCCTACTGTAATGTAAAGATGGGGACTGTCATTCTCTGTTGGTTTCCACAAGATAGACATGTTTTTGATGATAGATTTGATAGATTTGGTTTTGGCAGTTGTTATTTGAACATATGAGGGTTTTCAGACGTGTCCATGATATTGTACATCAAAACTTTTGCTGTTGACATGCACCTTCAGTATATCATTTCTAAATGTATTTTTGTTTGCTTGTTTGGTTCGGGCCTTTGCCATAGGCTACCATTATAATGAACGCCTATACTGTATATGCAGTTTGTCTCATAGGTGTAGCAACCAGTAGTTAGGAATATGAAACCATTAATGCGTTGCTCTAACAACAACAACACTAAGCTGCTTTTAGAGAAATGCTGAATTGTTCCGATAGCAATTGAGAGGATGACGTAAAACGTGTGATGAATGCATTGATGCCGTTACCAAGCAGAATGTGCTGGGAATTTAATGCTTTTATATCATTTTATATCATTTTATGATTCAGACCATTAGATAAGTGGGCTGCAAGATTTACCGTGTTTTTTTAAAACATTTTTGTAGGAACATGGAGCCACCAGATAAAACACTAGCGGAGACAGACGCACATCCAATTAGATCCAATTTTCACCCTCAAGACACCTTGATCAACAAAAGAAAAGCAGAAGATGTATCTTTCGACAATCCTTTTTTGATGTCTGTCCCTGGCGTACCTCGAGTGGCCCCAAAAGGGAGTCCACGTTTTGGGACGTTGAGTCACCACTCGTTTTTTTCCCGCCACAACCCTCATCCCAACAGAGTAACACACATGTGCGGTGAGCCAATGCTGTGTGCCGGTTAACGACTGAGGGTACATATACAGTGCTTTCTTCTAAAGGGGTCATGTGAAATCCTTGAGTAGTGGGGTTTCCTGGAAACCGTGTTATTTTTTAATATGCCTCTGCGCATTTTAATATGCCCTCTCCATGATGCAGAATATTCAATGAAGTAACCATTACTATTTTAGATCAGAGTTCACGATATATGTAAAATGGGACCAGTGTCTGTGTATCTGCTGCATGCTCACCATTAGAATTATGTCCCGTGCTGTTAGTAGCAGTAATTAAAGCATGGGATGTTGTAGGTGAATTTGCGTGACAGAACGTAATTGTTAAAGTACTCAAACACTGCTGGGTTTTAAAACTGGATGTAGCCAACCTAGATGTTAGACTTTTATTCTCATTGACTTCTGAACTATCTTGTCATTAACGTGGATTGATTTACTGATTAGTTTAAAGTGATTGTGTTATAATGGTATAATCAGATTATTTTACCTCCTTATTAAGCGAGTGGTCAAGGAGATATTTAAATGATTAAAAGAAAAGTAGCTGTTCATAAAAAGAAAAACAACAAATCTGGCAGAGGAGGAGGCAAATATGAAAATACATTTTTTTCAGCTTTATGTGAATTCTGAAGAGCCATTTCTGGTGTATTGCAACATAATATTTGTACGATTATCCTCTGTATGGAATCCTGCAACTCGGGTCAGCCCTGACATCATAGTTGACTGTCACAATCGTAGGCCCATTAGGCATGCTGCACCAATCATAATTAGCATGAACATAGTGTGACATTTATGTCTAATGTAGTCCACCTCTTGTCACAGTGGTGACAATGGTTGTGTGTGTGTGTGTGTGTGTGCGTCTGTGTCTTTTATTTTATATATAAACTTAGTTTAGCTTTTGTTTATGTATATTTATACAGTATATCTGATATGATATCTGAGAGTCTTGAACAGTGACTTGCATTATTTCACCTCTCCTTGGACTCAATTCTGTACGTCACCAGAATTACGTATTTTGAAGTGTACAAAAAATGCAACGAATTGCATCATAGTAACGAAAAGTACGTTGAATACAGATTCTGATTACAGGTGTGTGAAACAGTTGTACTTGCTTTTTAATGAGTGCACCAGACTATATTTATCCTGTACCTCTGAATAACAGAGCTGTGAGCTATCTTGTGTGGTCAGCATCCAAATCGCATTGCAATGACCATTTCATCTGAGCATAATACACATAAAGACATGGGCACCATGAGGTACAATAGCACATATCCTCTCTGTTCTGTCTGTGATGTTGTGATAATTGGAATAACATAGTTGGGAACATATATGTATAATGCATGAACTTTAATATCTTATAATTGAACTACTGTGCGCATTATAATGAGTCGCGTGTTTTATGGTAACGTGATTCATTAAAGAGCACCAGCAGTATACTTAACGGTTTCTCTGGCCCGGATGTCCATTGACTACAGATGTTTGCAGTTTAGAGGATAAAATAGTTATTAAAATTATAATGTTAGACTGAACGCAGGGCATGTTACATTGCACTGGTGGTAATGATCAGTGACACAGTTGCAGATGTCAACACACTTGCGAAGGTACAGCTCCAATGGTGGCTTTCAGTGGTATCCAGGATCCTATACAGTTTCAGTTCTCTTGAACATACTCTCAAGTCATAGTTGCATCCATAAAAGATACTGGGGCCCTTGACCTGTGGCTATAATCTTGTGATCTTTATGTATAGCCTCATGGTGTTCCTATATCGTGCCTCTCCAGCTTTCATTTGGATTCTGGTCTTTGCCATTATGAATATATTATGTTTCAATCCAGATGTGCGGAGATGTACGTCTCTAGATCTCAGAGGGAGATCTCATGAATATTTGCTCCCATTCACTTCAGAGGTGGAGCAGATCTTTTGATCAGTTTCCATGTGTCACATTGGATTTTTGAAGTATGGCCAAAATGATAGTCTGGGTAAAGCTGATTGGGTGTTCTTGCTACATTTAGCCGGAATTGCTAGAAATAGCAAATGGAAAAACATTTAAAAGGCATAACATTTTTAATTAAAAAAATGTTTATCATATTACCACACATGTCAAAACCATCAATGTAGATGCTGTTCATTTGTATACAAAAATGTATTCATATTCTAATGTTGTGATGTCGTTTTTTTTTTTAGGTTTAAATGGGAATCCAGTGTGCATTGTAAATGATGACTGGCATGTTTCCACACCACTATTACCACACCCATTCATAAAGAGCCAGCTCCCTTGGGCTGCATTTGAGTCACCTGCCAATCAATTGCCATTTATGAATTTTAGTGGAAGCAATGCAGCACACCATAACACAGGTAAACAGAGTTATAATATTATGAGCATACATTTCTTGAACGTTTCAAAATATGTTTCCATTGATCTAACTAACTTGATTTAAGAGCAATTTTAAGCTAAGTTACTTTGATGGAAGTAAAACTGCAATACAAAATTTTGCACAACATTTACGTATTTAATAGCACCTTTCTTACACTGTTGCCAGAAACCTGGAGGGAAGAACTTAAAGATCTGGCCGCAAAAGTAATTATTTCAGCATCAGCTAATAAGGATAAAAAAATCGTAAGTACGCTATTGTTTTCTGATTAATGAACTCTTGCCTTGTTGCCTTTTTATACCTACATACATAAATATATTTTTCTTACAGTGTATACATATACATACTTAAATTGAGTAATTAATTTCAGTTGATGTATTACATTACCATGCCAACGAAAGACCATGAGCGTAAAATATTATTTGTAACTCATGGTTTGCTGAGATTTTATTGAATTGTATTGAATTGAAGTGCCAGAGCCAGTATCCTCTGAGTTATTTTTGGTGTGCCAGTAGGGAGCAGGCTTCCCTCTGTACCAGATGAGAAAATCAGTTCTGTGATCATGTGGGGAGATTGGATTTTAAGAGACGGTGTCTTTTGTTTGCGACATTAAATAATGTCCTTGGCTCATAATGACAATTAATGAACCCCCGGCTTGCATCACAAATAACATGAGTGCTTTCCAATGCCCTGGCCTATATTTACATCTGGTCATTTGATCTTCCTCCAAGCACATTGGTTAAGAATGGCACTCAGAGAGATGCTAGACCCGCGCGTGTGCTAATCTCGACCCTGAATGTAACATGCATGGGGCTAAAGCTTTGATCTTGCACTGTGAAGTCAGGCATTTACCGATTGGGAAAGAAATTCAAGATTCAGGTCATTGCCCCAACTGTCAACATTTCCACAAAGTTTCATCACAATCAGAGTACAATTCTTCGCGGGTGTAATAAATCTTCGTTCTATCTCCCCCTTCCCCCATCCTCACTGTAACTCATCTATAGTAAGTGTTTCAGTGCGTTTGATTTATGGTGGCAGTTAGAATTTTCGTTTCCATCAGTTTAAGAGAAAGATGAACACACACACTCTTCCCTGAGCATAAAGCCAGGGGAAATAACCTCTGTAACAACACAGCAGCAACTCTCCGTATGCTCAATTGCTCATTCTGTCATTTATTAAGAAGCAGCGGTGCCCATGTTGACGTTATATACAACCTATTCCAATGCTTGTTTTCAATGTTCAGAATCAGCTGCAGGCAGGTAACAGCATGGGGCATTATTCTGAGTAGGACATTTAAATGAGGTGGCTGGCGTGCCGTGGGTGTAGAATCCAGGTTCAGAAAGTAAAAGTCCACCCCACTATTTTGTTCCAATCACCTGGATTTGCTCATTTGCACAATTCTTCAGCCAGGAAGTAGAACTAATTAGTGAAATCAGCTGACTGAGTTCCATGGGCGGAAGAAAAACACGGCAGGATTTCTACTTTCTGACGCCTGGACTTTACACCTCTGGTTGTTCTGCTCTGGATCAGGCAGTGGATGAGCCAGCCTGCAGAAAGACCCAGTACTCCGCACAGACGGGGCGCATAATCCCCCCATCCTCCCAGGCATCAGGGAGGCGCTCGACCCAGGCCTCCCTCCGGCACCCCAGGAACCGGGGCCCCGCTTCCCCGTCAGCCCTCTACGACCAGGAGCTCATGGTAACGCAGCGCAGACCCACAGTCACTCACCGGAGTGAACCATTACTTTTTGTCAGCGGCACATGACCAGATTGTACAGGTGACATTTAAACCTTGTGAGTGGCTAGATCAGAGTGCTGAAATGTGGGGGATTTGTTTCCACGTTGCACAACGGTCACGTCCGTCGTGACTAGTTTAGTATCAAAGCGGATACAGCCACTTTCCTTTGTGCTGGATCTGCTGCCATTCTTTGTTCTAGCAAACATTAAATATATGATGGCTGAGCTACTTGCGTCAACAGCGTAATTAAACAAGCGTGTTCTTTATAGATGTGAATTGGGAGAATGTCATGACTAGGCTTTCTGTTCCAATGCTGAATTTCAGTATATCAGAAATGCAACTCCAGGGCTGCTGGGTAGCTCGCTCAGTAAAAGCAGCACATGAGTGAGCACCACGATCTGTGATTGAATCTGACCCGTGCCAGTGCCGACCGGGGCCAGCAGCTACGCAGGGGCCGACCGGGGCCACCAGCTACGCAGGGGCAGCATGCAATTGGCTTCACGTCCCCCAAGGGAAATATGGGAGAGATTCAGTCAGCGGAGATAGCAGTGTTCATTGCACAAGTGACCGCTGTTATACATAATCCCTGGGGCCATATATGAGCTTGTACATATATTGCGAATTGGACGTTGCAAATTCGGGCTGGATTGGAAATGCCAAATTAAAAAATAAATAAATAAATAAATATACCTCCATATCACACACGCTACACCCACATAAGTATTAATAAGTGTATCCAAGTGCATTTTCCCCCTGAAACTCAATTTTAACCGGATTTCATCTTTTCTTTGAGATAATCTTTCCTTTCAGGAACCGTAGTCAGGCAGAAATTGTCAAACTGAATTTCTCAGCTTCAACTTGTAATTTGTGCATGAGCTCCAAATGTGCGTTTTTTTTGTTTGTTTTTAGGCAGATGAGACTGAGTTTGTGTCTGTGCTTCTGTGGCTGTTCTCTGTGCTTTTATCAGGTGCTGGAGCTGCTGTGTCAGATCTTACAGACAGACTCCTTGTCCCAGGTGCAACAGTGGCTTCTGTTTGCAGGGCAAAGAGGTAAGAGCTTCTCTCCCACTGCACTTCGGGCGGAAAGACCAACATTTTACCTGATAATAATCCCTTAACTTGTACACCTGCATGGAAAAATCCAAACAAAATTTTTTCCTGACAGAGAAAAATGTCGTTATGTCGCAGTATAGAGATGTATGTGTTAACATGTCAGTCAGATTAGCTGATATAGTCTGTATGTCAGCTGTAATGAACTGTACATGGCCCTGGTGTTTTTAGTGCTCGTAGAGTAGTGTCATCATCCACCTGGCATTAAATGGATTGTAATACTGAATGCAATGTGAATTAAACCCTTTGGCACACATTGTGTTTCACTCAAATTTTAAGGGGGCTTGAAATAATTATGACATGATTATGACATTGGGTGACATTGTTCATCACACATTCATATTCAGGTCCATAAATATGGCATATAGGCTACAGCGCAGTCCAAAAGCATTTGGACAGTGACACATTTTTTGTTGTTTTGGCTGTGTTATTCCAGCACATTGGAATTTAAATGGAAACTTTAATTTGTGGGTGTTAACATCCATATCAGGTGAACCCTGTAGCAATTGTTGCCCTTTTTATACATAGTCCCCCCATTTAGGGGACTTGTGGACTGCATGGTATATACAGTGCCATCCACTATTATTGGCATCCCTGGTAAAGATGAGTAAAATTTGGTGAATTAGCTTAATCTCACACTGAAAAAATTAGAAAAATCCAACCTTTAATTGAAGTAAATTTATTTATGAAGTAAATTTATTATTCATATTTTTAATATTTGGTCGCATATCCTTTGCATGCCATGACTTCCTGATGTCTGTGTCCCAACAACATCAAAAGACTCTTGATATCTTATTTTCTGGTACTCTTACAAGCGATACTATAACGGCTCTGCATTTGATTGGATCTCTATGGGAATTGGGGGGTGGGACTAGATTTAGCTGTAAATTACACTGGAACAGTATGGAACACATGTTTGGCTAAACGTCATCAAGGGTCTGACGTATCAAACAAGCCTTAAACCATCACTCTGCTGCCAGAAATACAGTAGATATGGATGGATAACTTGAAGGGTTTCTTCTGACTTATTTTTCCATAAATTCAATAGGAAAATTTGTCAGTAGAAACAACCCTTAAATTGATCCATCCATATCTACTGCATATCTGGCAGCAGAGTGATGGTTTGAGGCTCGTTTGATACCTCAGACTCTTGATGACTTACAGCCATTTTACCAACCATGTATTCCATACTTTTCCAGCATAATTTACAGCTAAATCTAGTCCCACCCCACAATTCCCATAGAGATCCATTCAAATGCAGAGACGTTATATTATCGCTTGTAAGAGTACCAGAAAATAAGATATCAAGAGTCTTTTGATGTTGTTGGGTCACAGACATCAGGAAGTCATGGCATGCAAAGGATATGCGACCAAATATTAAATATGATTACTTTATTCTATATATAAATGTAGGGGTGCCAATAATTGTGGCACACATGGTTTTGTTAAAAATAATTATTTCTTGATGAGGGATTTTGTTTTCTCATAATAAATTTATTTCAATTAAAGGATTGGATTTCTCATTTTTTCAGTGTGAGATTAAGCAAATTCACCAAACGGTGAATTTTTTATAACCCTTTTTACTCATCTTTACCAGGGGTGCCAATAATAGTGTAGGGCACTGTATATACAGTATATATATATATATATATATATATATATATATATATATATATATATATATATATATTTATTTATTGTACTTCAACTCTATTTTTGAACATCTTCTGATTGCCAGTGTAGTAACATAATAATTTAAAATAATTTTCAGTAGAATGCGTTTTAAATGTTAATGTTGCTTCAGCAGTGGAATAAGCAAAGGCGGTATTGTTCTCTGTTCCCTTGGAAGAGAAAGAGATGGTGATGTACTTGATCCAGAAAGCACTTGATGGGACTGTGCTTAATTGCCAGGACCAAGCCCTTAATCAAGGAGGAACACCTCTCTCACCCCTGTCCCTGCCTTCGAGAGCATCCTCCACAGGCCAGCACTGGAGAAAGCACAGGCTCTCCAGGTAAATAAGAATTCATTTCCTATTAATATGAGTGGGTATACCAATCACCGCCATTCATAACACACATTATAATGGAAAATAAAAGCAGGCTTGAGTCCAAGGCTTACAGATTTCCTACTTGAACTCTGAGCTTCCTCGTTTCCTTCTGTTCTTGAAAACCATGCTGAGCAGCCAATCAAAATCATGATTTTGTTTCATATTGTACCATTAACAAAGGAATTGTAATTTCTGCACATAAAAGTAATGAAGGTTCCATAGAGAAGAATGACGTCCCAATGACATTTTACAAAAAATTCTCTCTCCAGAGAGGAGAAAATAAAGCAAGCTTCCATAATTTATACTTTCAGTAGACCACAGAGCAAATCTCTCTTCTCTTATTGGCTGATTTTGGCTGAAACTAAGCGAATAAGAAACCAAACTATGACAAGAGGCAGCACTTATTCATTCCTAAAAGAGAAAAAAAAACAAAAAAAAAACACAGGTTTCAGAAACCAAAACTTCCTGAACAAAAATATTTCCTTGGTCTGAAGACACAGGTGTATCCTTTCCAATGTAACTTTTCTGATCTTCTGAACTGAGATATGTCGATCATCACTATGTTCCACTTTGCCGTAGTTTTAAAAGAAACCTGTAGTTTTGCCCTCAATTTTACAGCCTGCCACTATTGAAGAATAGTCAAAAAAGACATGTTAGGAATGGCCGCTGCAGTGAGACAAGCCTGGTATTACCAGTGGGCAGTCAGAGTTTCTTTGGCCTTTATCAGTTTTCTCCAGGCAGGAGGGCCAGTGTGTCCATTTGGCATATACGTAGTTGCTATTCCACAACATCACACTTCTCTGACAGCCTAAATATCTTAGATAACAAAATTAATCCCGAGTACAAAAGCCAGGTTGACTGTGGCTGCCGAAAAAGGGTTTGCACCGTTTTCAGCTGATAACAAGGACTGAATGTCTTTGGCAAAGATAGAATTCAAATTATCAATTAACCCTTTACACTTAAGTTTCATTTGAATAACCTCATAATTAAGCACCCCAAGGGATGTGTGCTCTCCCACTGCTCTCCTTCCTGTACGCCAGTGGTTCTACCGATCACCTCAGTCGACAGCTAGAGATCTCGTTGAGCTGATAATTAGTTGAATCAGGTGTGCCAAATGAGGGTTGAAATGAAAACCTACAGGACGGCGTCTGTAGATCTCCAGGGACAGGGTTGGAGGCCACTGCTGTACACCAATGACTGCACCTCTAAGGATCCATCCGTAAAGCTCCTGAAGTTTGTGGACGACACAACGTTGACTGTCCGCATACAGGCGGGAAGCTGATTTCCTGGTGCGGTCACAACAACCTGGAGTTGAATGCGCTGAAGACAGTGGAGATGAATGTGGACTTCAGAAAGAGCCCACCATTGCTGTCCCCTCACAATTCACAGCACTACAGTGTGGAAAACTTCTCATTTCTGGGAACCACCATCTCCCAGGACTTGCAGTGGGAGGCCAACGTCGACCGTCGTGAAAAAGGCTCAGCGAAGGATGTACAACCTGCCACAGATGATGACGGTCCAGTTTTACAATGCCATCATCAAGATCAAGTGTGTCCTCACCACCTCTATAACCGTCTGGTTCGGCTCAGCGACAAGACATGACAGGCAAAGGTTGCGGCGTATCATCATAGAGATCATAAGAGATCATAGGCTGCAACCTGCCCATCCTCCAGGGCCTGTTCTCTTCCAGAGCCAATAAGCGAGCGGACACATCATCAGGACCCCTCGCTCCCTGGCCACCACATATTCTCTACCCTCTAGCAGGAGCTCCAGATCAATGGGCCTCAAAACCATTGGAGTAGCTTCTGCCCATGTGTTATTGCACTCATGAATAGTCAAACAGTACATCGCAATCAGTGTATTTCACAGCTTATACCAAGTGCAATGCGATACTGTGAACGTATTTATACTATGTCCTTATTTTTTATTGTTTTTGTCTTTGCTGTTACGCTGGGGGTCAACTGATTGACCAAGTCCAAATTTCTTGTATTTGTAAAAACATAGGCCTACTTGGCCAATAAAGTCTGATTCTGATCAATATCATTCATTCTCCTTTTCACTTTCAGTTCTCACCAGGCGCAGGATGAGATCAATGCAGTGGATAAAGCAGGTAATTTAATTACTATCACCCTGGCAAACATCTATTTATACTGTAGTGGACATTGTTCTAACTGCTTCCCGTTGTAAGGACAAAAATGTTCCAGTGCACAACTCGCGTCATTTGGGCTGTGTCCAAATGAGCACCAAGGGCAATGAGAATCTCATTTGTTACACTGATTTCAAAGGATCCACTCCAAGCGAGGGGCACCTATTATGCTTTTTTATTGGGCTAATTAGGCTAATTTAGGGGAAATTCAACTTCTGTGACCTAGTTACATTTTACTGCAGACAAGTACTTTGTACAGCACATCCTACATTGGGTTTTATTTCACAATACTGAGCTTCAGAACATTATTCATTATTCCAAACCGATTACTGCTGTTACAGCCAAAGAAAAAAAAACAGACTCCCTCAATCTCAGCCCTAGAGACCTACTGTGTATGTAGGTTTCTGTTCCAAACCCAGTTGCAACCCTTAATTGCTCTTCATTCAACACTTGATGTCTATTGAAGGATGATTTGTCCTATTTAGCCCATATGTTAGAAATAGCTATTAATTCCATTAAGAATAAATATCCCATGCTCACGTCACATGACCTTTAATGAGTCAGGTCAACTAAGGGGAAATCAATGTGTCCCTGGCAATAAGTCCCCGGAAAACCTGGTCCCTGGTAATAAGTGTTTGTGGGACAGTTTTCAGACATAGCTAAGTTTTCAGACATAGCAAATGTCAATGAGCAAAACCTGCTACATCATGAAGCTTGATTTAAAAATATGGCTGAAACAAAAGCCAACATGTATAGCCCCACCCCAGATTTTGAGACCCTGGTATAATGTGATATAATCTAATATCTTTTTTATATAATTTCTTTCAGAGAGGATTGGAACAGCCGAGGTTCTTCAAGTTCATTCAACTGAAGCTCCTTACCATGGTGAAAATGACATTCCTGGTAACACTAGTGGCAGGAACCAACTATAGTCTCAGAGAATCGTTGCTTTGACCTTTCTTGACCTACCAGGTATGTGACATTGTCTTGCCATTTTAAGTATGGAACCTTCTGTCATGAAATTACCATTTCATGAAAATGAGTCTTCTGTCATGAGATTATTCATGAAGTTTGTCATAGTTGGAACTAGATGTCCGTTAAGCTACTGCTAAATAACTGTTAAACTACTATGCAGACATTTTTAAATACCCGCTAGTTTTAAATACCCCATAGCTACTTGCTAAAAACATATCTATCAACAGAGAGAAGCTGCAACAAACAACTACTATTCACACAACAGTAAAAAAAAGCTCTCCTTGCTTGTGGTGATTACAGCGGGTGTTGTTTAGTTTATAGCATCGCGAGCTGAAATTATGTCAACAGCGCAAACGTCACTTTTTTTTAGTCACTTCTTCCCAAATTCTCATCGTCCCGGTTTCCGATAGTTTGGGGTACGACTGTTTTGTGCAATGGAAAAAGGGGCGTAAAATATGAAGCTGTTGAAAACTCCCAGAACACCCGAGCAGCTCTTGCACACTCTCTGGTCCTTCTGTGCCCTCCAATGTAAAGACAACTGAAGGATTGATGCTCACAGCTGTCTGTTGACATTAATGCAAAAATGTCTGGAGTTATTAAAACTGTCAGTACTCCATCAACTGCACACTTCCCTGTGTAAATAAACTGTGAGAAGCAGAGTCCCTGGCTCCCTATGTTCTCTCCTGTGAGGTGGCTGAAAGAATTATATCCTAATTTAACTTATTTTTTTAACTAAATAAACTACCTTCAGGCCTATTTCTGTTGATTCTTCGCTCCGCTGACATTTTTCATTTTCTCTGACAGTGTATGTAAGAATTGTTCAAAGCGATTATTGAGAAAACATTTGTTGCTTTGAAAGGAACTGAAAAGAAACAGGGAAAATCTATGAGGTTCACAGGATTGTCCTGTGAATCCAAGTCAAAGACATTGATTCATTCCATAGCAGTGAGAATGGTGAACAGCCACAAAAAAGATGGTGGCACTAATGTGTGTTATCAGAGAGTCTGTGATTGAACCAATTGAAGCGGAATGCTAATTTCCGTGTGTAAAAAAAGGCGCATTGATTAATTTATACAAGTGAATTTCAATGAAAATTCATGTGACTGACCAAACGGGGTAGGTCTACTGATTATAGTATTCATGAAGCTACACTCTTCACCACAAATAAATTCTAAATTTGTGCGTATGTATGTCTGTATGTATGTATAAACACCCACACAACAACAACATCAACAACAACAACAGAGCACACAGTCGAGCAGCAAGATTAAATGTTACATCACCATTTCAATCTTTGCCCTTATTAAATAATGCTGTACGTGAAAGATGTACTGTAGCTAAACATATTTGCCCAGGCCCCTTTGAGCATGCAGCTTCAGCACTGAGCGTGGCACGCAGGTGCCTTGGAAGCGAATAAAAGCAAGTGTGTCCATAGAGAGAGAGAGAGAGAGAGAGAGAGAGAGAGAGAGAGAGAGAGACATGGTCAGCAGGTGAAGTTCAATTCTCGCGTCATTAGCCCCCACACAAGGACACCTGTTAGCTCTTCCTGATAGCAGGCAAAGTATTCGCTGGCAAAGGCCCAAACGTTGCCTGTTGCTCACAGCCAGCTGTGGTGGGAGATTCCAGATCTGCGCTATCAAGGTAGGTCAGAATTTACTAGAGTGGCACAATTCCAGCGTGCCCTTGGTTCCTCTTTTGAACATATAGATTTGAGTATGAAATTAAAGCATGAGATTATTCCTTCTTGTTACAACACAGTGCTGGCTAGTGCAGGGGTAATACAGCGTTGCAAGAAAAGGTTAGCTTACAATCAAAACATGTCAGACATATTGTTGGACTCAGTCCAAGCTTTGGATACCTAATCCAGTATTGGCTGTTTTGCAGTTAAATAGCTTCCCTCATTGGTTGGTTTACATTAACATCATCACGCCATCTGCTCATCAAATCAATGGAACCAAAGTAATGCAATACTTCCATTATATGGTTTTATACTGTATGTCTTTCACTTGTACAGACATTTCAGTAAAGTTATCTTTTCAAAAATTATTATAAATGATCAAAGATTATATCATTTGTTTAATACAATGTCAACTTAATTACCTATACATCTGAATTCTTTGTGCTGTCTCAACAGGTAAGGGTGTAGAGCAATGACATATCTTTATGAAAATTAGGAACTCAGCGACAGTTTTGATATACTGAACATTCGGTTGTGTGACTTCATTGCTGGGCATATTTTAATATATTTATATATATATGTGTTTTGATATATGATGCAGGGGTTGATGTCAGCAAATGTATATTATTATTGATTTATATGAAAAGGCTATTTCTGTGATTATTCTGTGAGCTGCTTCCACATACTTGATTTAAGAATAATAGTGATATCAATGGAATTTTTTCCCTTGAAAAATGACCAGATCAAATTTATGGAATCTCTGAAGGACACAATTGTAATCTCCCACAGTCTACAGCAGTGCTACTCAACTCCAGGTTCTGCAGGCCACAGTGTGTGCAGGTATTTGCTCCAACCGTGCTCTAATTGGGCGGCAGTGTAGTATAATGGTTAAGGAACTGGACTTGTAACCGAAAGGTTCAATTCCCAGGTAGGACACTGCCGTTGTACCCTTCAGCAAGGTACTTAATCTGAATTGCTTCAGTATATATAATAGATAAATATAATAAGAAGTTGTGTAAGTCGCTCTGGATAACAGTGTCTGCTAAATGCCTGTAATGTAAGGACCTGCCATTGAGTGGTCTACAGTCTATAATAGCCACATTACATAGTGGTTGGACACAGGTCACCCAGGCATTTGCTCATATTTTCTGTTCACACATTGCAGTGGTCTATATTACACCAGTGGCTGCAGTGCCCAATGTTCAGTAGGAATACAGAAGAGGTATTGACTGCCTGCTTGTGCTCTGATCTCCAAGTGAGTGAAAAAGCAAGCACAGTGGTGGTGTGCATGATAGCAAAAGCTTTTCTGTAGCGGGCTGCTTGTCTGGTGTTTCAGCCATCTCTCCTGGTGCAGTGACAAGCCCCACAGTCTGGAATTGATTCCTTGACCATGTCAATGCCATCTGTGACCAGCTGCCCATTAGGGCCACATATAATTCCCCATACTGTGCCAACACGAATAGAGGGGGGAGTTCAGTCCACAAGGAATTCTCCAACCTAATCACACAAGGAGTGACTTCCCTCACCCATCGGACGTGCCCTTCCTGCCTGCTCCAGTTGTGTAATTCCTGCAGTCCTCTCGGAACACTGAGTGTGCAGCTCAGCTGACGGACTGCAGCAGGGTGAATAGAAGCAGTGCCTAGCTGCATGTGATTTAAAGGCCACTGGTCCACTCTCTCTCTCTCTCTAATGAACTGAAGATGCAGTAGCATGTGTTTTAGAGGCCGTGTGTGCTGGTTCACTCTCTCTCTCTCTAATGAACTGAAGATGCGGTAGTGATGAAACAAGCCTACAAATACAATTGGGCATACCATATTGAGAGAAAAAAATATATAGGGATACACTGCAAAAAAAATGGCATTTCAGTCTGGTAATGAGACATATATTTTTCTCTAAAATGGAAAATATTAGCTTGTTTTAAGTGACTTTTAAGTGGCAATCTTTTTGTGTTGTTTAGCCAAACAAGTAACAGAATTATGATTCTAAATATAAGATTAAAATGCTGGTTAAGATTTGGTTTTTGCAGTGTAGGTGAGGGAAAATGTTTTCTATGTCTTTTCTATGGGGGGGGGGGGGGGGGGCTCTTCTGCAGTAGTTGTTGTTATTATGATGATAGTCACAGCTGAAATAATGTATGCATTCTTGACTGAATATTTACTTCTGTATGCCATGTGACCTAATTTTCTTTAGCTTTTATTCAGCATGGTGCCGCCAGCATCATAAGACTCTAAGACCTTGTCAACGAAGTCAGCGTTGGTGGCCAAGAGATTTTTTTTTTTCTCCCATGTGACATGCCTGGAATGTCATCTGCCTTGCAGCTGTCCACTAATATTCTTACATCAGGTTATATTACAATGCTGTTTTTATGGTTGAGGTAAACTGAATGGAATTATAAATGACAATGCTGCAGCTGAGTGAGGTTATTAATTTACAGCAAAACTGATCATCTATTGAAATATACTATTTGTTATAGCTTGTATTTCAATTTGAATGACTAAATATGAATTCAGGCATATATAGAATAGAATAGAATAGAATAGAATAACTTTTATTTTCCCTTTTGGGAACTTCAGTTGTAGCCCCAGCAACAACAAAAAACACATAGACAGTGGGGCAGACCCACAACACACAAACAAACACACCAAATAAAGACATACAATATCAAATTAAGTGAATTAAATTGGAATACAGCCATGATTAAAAATAGCCCCTGCTGTCCCGAGATGTCATGTACTGTACACATACTGTATGTTAGTTTGAATGTATGTGTCCATGTACAGTATGTATGTATGAAGTTTCTGGTTATGAGTTCAAAAACATGAGATAATGGGAAGAAACCTTTTCAAAGCCATACTGTACTATAATGACACGGACAATCGCATGACAAACCGAATAGACTTAGTAAACAAGATATTAATCGCCTTTATCTGTTCGTCATTAGATGGGCTGGATCCAAAAAAAAAATCAACATCCTGTCCAGACTGATCTCGATATTAAATAAGGTTTCCTTCTTGTTCATATTATTTCTACGACTTCCTACCTTTTGCAGTTTTCCTCATGTTGTGTCACTATTTATTCAAAGTAATTGTAAAAATTGTAAATGGATTTGTTATTTTAGGCTCTGCACAAAACAAGGATATTGAGTCATATCCTTTTGATTGTCCCCTGAACATTTTCTTATCAGGCCATTGAACAGGAATTAAATTCCAGCTTCCTACAGAAGAATGCAATTTGTTGCAAGTGAACCCAATTTGTTGCAAGTGAACCCCCTACTGTTTTAATTGATATTCACTGTCACTTTCAAGACTTTGCGGTTGGGTATTATTATACACCTCATATGTTTATAAGCACTAGCTTTCATTATCATGATGACGATGTGCAGTTGAAGTCGGATGTTTACATCCACTTAGGTTGAAGTCATTAAAACTCATTTGTAACCACTCCACAGATGTTAGCATGTTAGCAAACTATACTGTTTGCAAGTCAGTTAGGACATCTACTTTGTGCATGACACAAGTAATTTTTCCAACAATTGTTTACAGACAGATTATTTCACTTTTAATTCACTATATCACAATTCCAGTGGGTCCGAAATTTACATACACTAAGTTGACTGTGTCTTTAAATTTTTAAGATCTGGTCACATATCTTTTGGTTTTGCATGCCATGACTTCCTGATGTCTGTGACCCAACAACATTAAAAGACTCTTGATATCTTATTTTCTGGTACTCTTACAAGCGATACTATAACGTCTCTGCATTTGAATGGATCTCTATGGGAATTGGGGGGTGGAACTAGATTTAGCTGTAAATTATGCTGGAACAGTATGGAATACATGGTTGGTAAAATGGCTGTAAGTCGTCAAGGGTCTGAGGTATCAAACGAGCCTCAAACCATCACTCTGCTGCCAGATATGCAGTAGATATGGATGGATCACTTTAAGGATTGTTTTTCCTGAGAAATTTTCCTATTGAAATCTATGGAAAAATAAGTCAGTAGAAGAAACCCTTCAAGTTATCATCCATATCTACTGTATTTCTAGCAGCAGATTGATGATTTAAGGCTTGTTTGATACGTCAGACCCGTGATGACTTACAGCCATTTAGCCAACCATGGGTTCCATACTGTTCCAGTGTAATTTACAGCTAAAACTAGTCTCACCTCCCAATTCCCATAGAGCTCCATTCAAATGCAGAGACATTATAGTAGTATCACTTGTAAGAGTACCAGAAAATACGATATCAAGAGTCTTTTAATGTTGTTGGGTCACAGACATCAGGAAGTCCTGACATGCAAACCAAAGGATATGCGACAAATATTAAAAATTTAAAGGCACAGTCAACTTAGTGTATGTAAACTTCTGACCCACTGTAATTGTGATATAGCTAATTAAAAAGTGAAATAATTTGTCTGTAAACAATTGCTGGAAAAATTACTTGTGTCATGCATAAAGTAGATGTCCTAACTGACTTGCCAACACTATAGTTTGCTAACATGAAATCTGTGGAGTGGTTAAAAATTAGTTTTAATAACTTCAACCTAAGTGTATGTAAACATCCGACTTCAACTGTATATACAATTGTACTAATGCTAGCCTTTTTTCAGATAATTCACATGATAACAATAATAATAATTATTTTCTCTTCCTCTGAGACATCTGCGCTTTGCAAGGAAGGTGCAATCTTGAGATGTCTTTGCATGGTCAATTTTCATGGTTCACTCTAAATGGCAGAACCATCAGAAATCTTCCACTTCCGTCCTGCAGAGAAAATGATATGAATTAACCTTTTCAAATTGCACACTCTCTTCAAAGAAATAAGTACATCTATTGTTTCACAAAGTACCACCATTTTTTTTTTTACAGTGAACTACCTCATCATAGACTCTTTTAAACTGCAAGCCTGGTTGGTGGAAGAATAGCTCATGGCAATGATGTGTGCTTTCGGCATCCCTCTGTTCTTTGGAAAGGGTTTCTTCGTTTAAATACATTACATTACAGGTATTTAGCAGGTGCTCTTATCCAGAGCGACTTGATTTATACAGCTGGATATACATGTATACTGAAGCGATTCAGGTAAAGTACCTTGCTCAAGGGTACAACGGCAGTTTCCTACCTGAGAATCGAACCTCAGGTCAGTAAAAAAAAAAAAAACCCTCTTAGTAATTGGTCTCTGCAGAAGAACATATTGAAAAACAATGAATAACAACTTCTTATTTCCAGACAGGAGGTCCAGGATGCATTCGACTAATTTTGCAAATAAGCTTATTGAAAAGAGTCTTATTCTGAATTTTCAGTGTGCTGCTTGAAGCTAAGATTGTTGCATGTTTGTACTCTGAGCTCCAAGTGAGTGAAAAAGCCAGCACAGTGGTGGAGGAGTGCATGATAGCAAAAGCTTTTCTGCAGTGGGCTGCTTGTCTGCATGTTCAACCGTTTACATGTTCAACTCGACTCAAACATTTAGCTACGCCGTTGAATAGCCTTGAATCTCATGTTTTAATATTCTTATATTTAAATTAATGAGCAGAAACATTACATTACAGGCATTTAGCAGACGCTCTTATCCAGAGCGATTTACACAATTTTTTTTTTTTTTTTTCCATATATTATCCAATTATACAGCTGGATATATACTGAAGCGATTCAGGTTAAGTACCTTGCTCAAGGGTACAACGGCAGTGTCCTACCTGGGAATTGAACCTTTCAGTTACAAGGCCACTTTCTTAACCATTATACTACACTGCCGCCCAACATCAAGTCTTCAACACAACACAGCAGGTAGCAACCCCTCCACAAACATGCAACAATCTTAGCTTCAAGCACACTGAACATTCAGAATAAGACTTTTCAATAAGATTATTTGCAAAATTAGTCAAATGCATCCTGGACCTCCTGACTGGAGAATAAGAAGGTGTTATCCATTGTTTTTCAATATGTAAGAGTGTTTTTTTTTTTTTTTACTATGGATGCCAATTTGTTACATTGTCCTCATTAAACGAGGAAACCTGTTGCAAAGAAAAAGAGGGATGCCAAAAGCACATCTTTGCCGTGAGCTATTCTTCCACCAACCTGGCTTGCAGTTTAAAAGGTAGGTTGTTTATTTTTCACGTGGAATAATTTGCTTAATAATTTTTTGCTGTTGGCATATTATGGCTAATGCTACTTATGAAGCGCTATGATCAGAGATTACCAGGCCATTTAGGGTATCCTTAGGCTATGCCATAGAGCCTTGAATGTGAAGGCCGTTACTGGTGCTTGAATTGATAGAGCGAGGATCAGCAGGATCAGTATCCTATCTCCAGGCTTTTGTTTGAGAAGAGCAACATGGTCTTTGGGGTACAGTTTGTAACCTCAGGAGTGTAGGCTCTGCCCATTTCTCCTAATTTGCAGACATGCCATGCTTATAAGTCTATCTGCAACATTACACCTCAAAAAAGAGTTAAAAAAAGGTCCTCCTTGCAAAATCTATTGCATAGAGTAAAAACATTAAGACTTCCACATGCACACAAAATATTTCAGCTGCTGTATATGCAATCATTACTGCTTTCAACAGTCTACAACGATTATTTAATCTACAGACCTGTGAATCGACACTTTCCACTGCTTATTTAAAAATAGATTTCAGTTGGTGCACCTGCAAGAAATTATTTGCCAGGGTGAAGCAACTTGCAAAAATGAAGAGAATATTGCTATTAAAAATGCCTTAGAGTTACTGCTGCTTGAACTTGAAAATTAGTTTGAACCTGAACCATTTGCAATGTGTTCAAATGTCACAAAGTTTGCTCAACTGTCTTCAGTATGCTTCAAAACAGAAGAGTTGATGGGTACAGCATTTGAATGCTTGAGGACATTTTAGTAATCTTTTTAAATAATTTTTAAAATTATTTAATCATATCTTTTTCTGTACTTCATTTACTAACCTTCTTAACTTTCACCCTTTCTCTCTCTCTCCATCTTTGACTTGTGCCTTGGCACTCTCCACAAATGACCTTGAAGGGTGCGCTCACTCCGCTCATATCTTATAACCTGTTGCTTATCTCTCCAGCCTGTCCTTCGGAGCTGCTATAAAGCCGTGTGCATTTCCAGGCTGGCGTCTCTGTGTCGGCCATTATGCTGCCAGCAGTCGTGAAGCTCTGCTGTGCAATATCATATCCGCACGTACGGAGCATGGCAGGTATGGGAAACCTATACACAATCCTGATAGTGGCACTTAAAGATTTTGCGCTCAAGAAAAGGATAACCATCTTTTTTTAAATGCTACTTTAAAAGAGTAGGCAAACCATTTTTAGTTCAATAATTTGTGCATGTACTGGTGTGCGCGGTGTTGATTTTTGTATAGATAGGTCGTTTTTTAATAAGTATATTTCCCCCTTCGTCATATAGGTCTGAAAAGAACGGCTATGGCAGCTATAGGTCAAGAGATAGCTCTCATGAAGAAAGGAGGTCATATCCCGCTTGTTGATTGGGCGAGCCATATGAATTGGCCTGGGAAGCATGAGCCATGGAGGTAAGTCCAGCTCCTTAACAACATAACAATGCTGAATTAACTGAACCGACTTGTCTTGATGTTTTTTTCATAACATGTCATTAAAGGCTTTATTGCGCACAACTTTCAATTACAGAGAGGAGAATAGAAGAAGTAAGAATGAACAGACCAATCACCTCGATGAAGGAAGAGGTGGCCTATGTAAGGCAAGGACAGGAAGCATTGCAGAAGGCCCTGGAGATTATTGAGGACCAGACTGGATGGAAAATAGAAACATCAGAGGTAGAATGAAAGTTGACATTTGTAATAATATATACAGTGAGCACCATAATTGGGACAGTGACACATTTTTCGTTATTTTTGGTTCTGTACTCTGGCACTTTCAGTTTGAAAGGATACAATGACAATGCACTTCAACCTCATTGTATCCTTTCAAACTCAAAGTGCTAAAGTACAGCACCAGAATAACAAAACATTTGTCACTCCAATGAATTATGGTGCTCACTGTATATATATATATATATATATATATATATATATATATATACACTGCCTGGCCAAAAAAAAGTTGTCGTTGCCCCCGTCATGCATAGTGCCCACTGTACAAGCCCCTGGATGCAGTGTTATGATCTTGGGTTGCTTCAATTGGTCAGGTCTAGGCTCAGCAACGTTATGCAGCAATACAATGAAGTCAAACTGAGTACCTGAATGTACTGAATGACCAGGTTATCCCATCAATGAGCATATGCCAGGACGACAATGCCGAGATTCATCGGGCTCAGATTGTGAAAGAGTGGTTCAGGGAGCATGAGGAATCATTTTCACACATGAATTGGCCACCAGAGTTCTGACCTTAACCCCATTGAAAGTCTTTGGGATGTGCTGGAGAAGACTCTATGGAGTGGTTAGACTCTCCTGTCATCAATACAAGATTTTAGCCAAAAATTAATGCAACTTAACTTTTTTTTTTGGCCAGGCAGTGTATATATCAGTGGCGGCTGCTGAGCTGAAAATTGAGGAGGCACTTAAACTGATTATTGGTCTCAATCATTTTCCTTGATTAACAATAGGCTACAGCGTTTAATTCACAAATTACTCATTGCCATTAAATGTAGCCAGTTCTCCTCAATTATTACGCAAGTAATGAAATTATTTTAATTTGCAACCCATTATTGTGCACATTTTAATCAACATTATAATTGTGGAAATTGTGGAAAAGTGCTCTTTGTTCTCCACACTCAAATTCCGAGAATATTCATGGGAAATTAAACAATACTTTTGTTATATTATTTTTATTGCAGGTTGTGCTTTTTTCATAAAGTGTACTTTTCCGTTTATTATTGTTATCTGAAGTATATGAACACCTCTTCAAGAGTCCATAGTAAAAAAAAACCAGGGTCCTGTTTTTCAAACATTTTCTAATCGGATTTTGCCATTAGATTTTGGATGATAACTCTTATTTTAAGAGATCAAAATCTTCATCTTCAGATTCTGTCTTGATAATGCAAACCAGCCTTTAATTGTGATTAAATGTGGCATTCACATTTTCAGAATGTAAAGACAGAAATTGAGGACATTGTTATACTAAACATCAGTTTAAAACTGTTTTCAATAAGAATTTAGCTTTCTCTTGGCTCAGATGCCACAGTAAATGACTGCAGTAGCCTCTCTGCGATTGGATTACCTGTTTTCCTAATCCTCAATGGAAGCGAAAAATTATTAGTTCATTGTACAACTATATAAAAATTATATAGTTCATTGTACATCCTGCACAGCAGATGAAAATCATCCCAGTTGAAGTCACCATGAATTTTAAAATGTGGGATTACAGAATGCAATTTATTTTGATCCAGGTTATTTTTTTTTTTTAAATTGGACCTAGGTCTGATTCTACTCAAACGTTATCTTGCAGGAAAATGGGGGATGTGATCTACAGTAAGGTCTTCCTGGAGCTCGGAAAGTCTTCAGGCTGGAAGCTGTTTTAGAGGCCTCTCCAGAAGACCTACATGACCACCTGTTTGTGAAAGTTGAAGAAATGAATCAGTGGAACCCAAACATTAAGCAAATTAAAGTAGGTTAATTCTCATAATTTTGTGACAGTTTCTGCATTCTTCGGCCAACACTTTCAATGCAGAAATGACAGCTATTTACAGGAATCATTTTGGACATTGACAAAACATTAAGTCATTTGCTTGTCTTGCAACTTCCTTGTGGCTCCTCAGTTCTACTATCTGTGGCTCTATTCACATCATAAGAATGCCCCATTGCGTGCACTGTTTTGATGTCAATTTTGCAGTTTCAAAACACAATTTATGCATTTTTAATTTGTACTGATATTTACTGATTGAAATCTGTCCCAAGTCAAGACATTCCTGATTTCTGAGATGTTTTCAAACAATGCCTGTGTTTTTTTTTTTGTTGTTGTTGTTTTTTTTGCAGGTGCTGAAGCATGTTGGCAAAGACACCGTGGTTACACATGAGGTCTCCGCAGAGACAGCGGGCAATCTGATTGGCCAGCGGGATTTCCTCAGTGTCAGGCACAGCTACAACCAGAAGTCCTGTATCTACTTAGCTGGTGCGGCCATACACCTGGAGTCCTTCCCGCCTCAGAAAGGGTTCGTAAGGTAGGATCCGCTGCTGTCCCCAACAGATGTATGTCATTCTTTCACCGGCATTAAACAAATCAGGTGTCTAGGTAACAATGTTGAATGTATTCTAATTAGTGGATTTTACCGCTGGCATACCAAGCCTCTGTATTTAATGATGTTGAATCGCTAATCGAGGTGTAGGATTACAACAAGTTCAACAAAATAACCTAAATGTTATTAAGTTGGTAAGGCTACACAGTAACACACCACACTGTATGTAAAGTTTTTTTGAGTTGAGGCAATGCTTTGGTTTCTCTTATGCAGAGCTGAAGACGGACCAACTTGCATTATCATACTGCCAGATGGAGACAATCCCGGCAGGAGTCAATTCACGTGGCTTTTAAACATGGACCTAAAGGTAGGTCAACCTCCAGCTATATAAGTATCAATTGAGAGAGACACAAATGCCCAGCCTTGTAGGTTGTTTGTGTGTTTTTCCTATAATATCACCATTTTAAATATAAATATTTAAAAAAACACCTACTGTCTAAATCAAAGATATGAAGTATATGTTGTATTTCTGCCAAATATATGACTAAAGATTCAGAATACCAAACATTTCATATTTGCATCAGTAATTTGTCAAAGTAAAACAAGCAAAGAGTGCCTGAACTCATCACAGGAACAAAATCTATTTTGTTTGCCAACGGGGGGTGAATATCCAATGAATACATTTAAAAAAGGGTTCAGGGCAGCAACTTGTTTAGCCAGTTTTTTTTAACCAAAAACTGACATTTCAGAAAGGGTTTTGCTTGAACAAACTGGCTAAGTGGGTTGTTGTACAAAACAAGTTTTCTTCATGTATTTAATGTTGGTAGTCTGATTCAATTTGCCTGTGGTGCTGTAAAGAAATTGATTAGGTGTTACTGTCCATAAGGGATGTGATAAATGTGATTACTTATTTAGAGCAGCTATTGCTTCTCTGACAGAAGGTCTTGTGATAAATACAGCAGTTTTAGCATGCTGTAGCCTAGCCTTGACAGTACCTGACACTATGCCAAGCTCTCTTGGGAACAATATTTTTGATGCAACATAATTAAACGGGCCCTTTTTAATTGACGGTTCTAAAAGCATGCAGCCCACATATTCTTTTCTGACGTCTCATCGTCATTTTTCAGGGCTGGTTACCGAAGTCCATCGTTAATCAAGCGTTGCCACGAGTGCAGACGGAGTTCACACGGCATCTGCGCCGGCATCTGGCGGAGCAGTTGCAGTCCAGGCGGCGCTGACGAGCTCGTGCTCGCTAACCTTCAGATGTGCGCGTAGGCTACTTCAAGAGAGAAACGTCCTCGCCACGTGTCTCTCAAAACAGGAGTCTGCTTTCATCAAGAGCTGGCGTGGAGTGCGAGACAAGCGAGGATATCGCTCCAAAGCTCCAATCTGCAGAACAATCTTAACACCCGACGATGCTTAGATCGCCTGGCAGGCTTTCTGCGGTCTGAATGGAAAACTTGTCGTAATATAGGAAATCATGTGATGCTACACAACATACCTCAGGTCTTTTAGCTCTCTTATATTTCAATTTCTCACATTGCTCTGTTTACTAATGGTAATGGATGCCATTACTGATGGCAATCCTGCATTTCCTTTACTCAATAAAGTGTGACTTTCATGTCATGTGTAAAGTGAACCACCTACATCCTTATATATATCTTGCCATAAATTATTTCTTGCAAAATGACAGGTTGGCTGTCCGGTTATTTTCATGTTATATTAAATTTATTTTTGACAGAGAAAAACTCCTATATGAGCTTATTTATTCTGTTTGGAGCAGATTATTTAGTTTTAAATAGAAGTCAAAAGATAATTAATGCGCACATAACTGCATAGGGACATTATGTTCCATTCCAATATTTTTCATGAATATTAGGCTTAACTTTATTTAATTCTGTGACATCATTATTACTTAAAATATGATTCCGCCAGGACTCAGTAGCTAATTAAGTATCTTTACATACTGTAAATGTGATGAAATTATATTTGTTGCCAATTCTAGTTGTTCAATGACTTCAGCATCGTATTTATTTAACTCTAATGTTGGAGAGTTCAAAGCATGTTAAGTACTTTCCATCATGAGGACATTTCATCAGAATGTTGTGACTCCATGCTTATTATTGGAAACCTCCACTCCACCGCTTTTAAAACATTTGACTAATTATACTGATATAATAATTCATGTGAGCTAATGATTAGTTAAAAAAACTGGCAACATACATGCATATTCAGCTTCCAAAGATAATGAATTTGCTTTGAAAGGTTTTCAGTGAGTTCTGTATCTGCTTCAATATTTCACAAAAGGTTAAACATTCTCATCGGCATTCCAAAAGCACAGATAGGCACAGATAGACTCTTTTCCAGAGTTTTGCCTTAAACACATACCTTTTTGAATTTTCTACCATTTTGAAATTTAATAAATATTAACATTTAAAGCTCTCATTCATGTATATACAAGAACTATACAAAACACAGTGACATTGTGAACCACTAGACAGGAAGGAAATCATATAATGAGCAGCGGCTCAAGTGCGGCTGACTTTCAATCAAACCACACCCTCCAGACTTACAGTTGTTCTGTATTTTCCCATTACATTACGTTTTAAATTACATGGTTTGCGGTTAATTTATTTCATAGGTTGCCGAAAATTTTACACTATATACAATTTTACTTGGAAAATAAATCAGTTTAAAAAAATATCAGAATATTTTGTAAAGCATATGCAAGGTCCACAAAGGCAGTATGCATGCTCCAGTAGGGAGGGAGGGAGGACGACATGCGTTCACTGTGGTATATTAGTCATCCTTAGGTCCGTTTCATTGAGGACAGTCTCTTGGAAGCAGATTTTGTAAAAACACATCAACGATAAAGCACCAAACGTTGGGGTTACACGGGTCCCTGTAACGAGTGACATGGTGTCTACACATCACAGCTTCCTCAAAAGATATTGTGTTCATACCACACATATTCACAATGTAAGTATACAATAGTAGTTCTGATGCACTCAAAATAGGTTAACACAACTGTACAAGGGTCAAAAAGGAAATGCTTACAAATGCAGTCATCGTTATATTTTAGCATGTCTTGTAGTCCTCTTAGTTTACAGCACCTTAATTTTATACTTTATTCCATTTCTTAATGAAAGCAGAGAAGGTATTGCAATGTAACATTTCTGCATTTAGTTTTACTCTGCTTCTCTCTCTCTCTCTCTCTCTCTCTCTCTCTCTCTCTCTCTCTCTCTCTCTCTCTCTCTCTCTCTCTCTCGGTAACCATTACTGGTCTAAGTCCACTGGCATTGGAATCAGCAACTGGTTGAAAGTACACACAATAATTCATAAGGAAATGTGTGAACTGTGAACCGATTGAATGCGACGATAATTCTGTGTGGCACATTCACAGAAATAGAAAAAAATAAAATAAAAAAACACAGCTCATGTCACCAGGGGCTCGTTTCTGTGAGATAGGTCTCTCTCAGATTCGAAGTCATCCCTTCTTGACCTGGTGACGCCCGTGGGAGGGCTAAAGTGCTGTTTTGACTGTCTTCGCCCCTCAGGTTCTGACTGGAGTCTGAGGTAAGCTGTTGCTGAGGGGCAGCACTCGGCCCTGGAGGTAGAGTTAACATGGCGCCTGAAACCGGGCCCTCAGTCAAGGGAAAGTCGCTCTCAGGGCTCTGTGTGAGACCATGGGTGCTTGTTGGAGGGAGTCCGGTGGACCGGGGGGCCTGAAGTGGGGACGGTTGGGCCTTGCAAAGTAGAACGAAGCATTCCGGCAGCTTCTGTAGTCGCCTGAGGTGGATTCTGAGTTGCGAGGGTAAGTGCTGCCTCTGGTAGTGGGATGGGACTGGCAGGATTGGGGCCGTGTGATTGGCCATGTCAGTGAGCGACTCATTGAGGTTGGCAGTTGGTGTAGTTAAGTCTACTTGCTTGTTGCAGGACTCACAGCACAGCTTGTTGTAGCCTGGAATGGAGCAGTAACGTGCCAGGCACCTCCATCTGACAGAATATGGATTTATCACCCAGACAAGGTTCATCTGCGCAAAGAGGAAAATCAACCAATACATAAAATACACCAACACACATCTGAGACTGTGATTCATCATAAGTGCATTTACATAGTGGCGTTAGCAATAACATGGTCATATAAAAAGTTAATTACACTGATATCTAGTGCTCTGGCAGATGCAAGACTAAAATAGATGCAAATTACTGTTCATTCAATTCAGTCAATTCATTTATTTCGACACAGACACAACAATCTCAGGATGAAGATCTTCTAGATTGAAACATTGTGCATGCAAATAAACTTAATTATATGGAAGAGAAATTGAATATTGCATGCATTATCTCATATTTCAGTTCATCATAAATATTGTCTCAGCTTGAACACTTAAAGGGTAAGTTCGCTATTTTGGACCTTGGACCCTATTTGCGGTCCGTCTTCCATGAACCTGACCCATGAAGTCCATTTTTTCGCTGATCGGTCCAGTATTGAGTTCGGTACAGATTTCCTGTAGGCTCTCACTGGGCTACAATGGAAGTGAACGGGGCAATCAGAAATGTTATGGAAAAACAACGATAAATGTGCTTTTATAGCTCAGTGTGTATTCTTACGGTCTCAGTATGCTCTCCTGTGAAATGTAGGCTATCGCAAACGCAAACCGAACGTTGAAACAACAGTTCCATTTGAAACAGAACTATTTCTCCGACCGCACTACCTCGCACTGTAAACTTCCGCAGTCTAGCTACGTTGTAGGGGGGGGGGGGGCGCTTGAAAAGCAGTTGATCACAAATCCTGACCTCCCGTTGGAGTTTACTAGCTAGTAGCCTACAGCAGAAATATTTATAACGCAGTTTTTGTAATCATCATTTGTAATAATTCATCACAGCAATGGTGCGCGAATGTGCAGTCCCCGGTTGTGGGAATAAAATGTCTGGACGCTCAAATACCAGTTTTCACAGGCTTCCGTTCTCTGACCCAGAAAGATTGAGACTTTGGCTGGTTGTCTTACGGATCGACAAACACTCCAGTCAATCAACTCCGTTTGGCAGACTCGCGAGTTTGTGGAGCGCATTTCGACGCTACTGATTTCTGTAACCGCAAATCAGAAGCAAAACACTGGTTTCTAAAGAACACAGCTGTTCCTCGTGTCGGACCTGCAGCACTATCAAGCACCGGAGCGGAGGTAAGTTATATTTAGCTATAACGTTACTAACATTTTTATTTTTTTTGAGCGCGTCCTCTGACCCAGCACTCAATACCAACTAACAAAATCCGAGCTTGACATAAGTCGTTTTCTTGTAACAAAACTGTCGGAAACGTTCATCAACTATAACTTTTTACAATTCTATAATGTTTTATTTACAAATGCTTGACGCATGGTGTCCTGTCCAAAGTTCTCATCTATCACATATCTGTTGGCAGTCATAGTGTAATGGTAATCAATGGAGATGATCCAGTGTCATCCACGGATACATCCAGGTTTTCAATGGCATTCGGTAGCAACAGATCCCACTCCCTACAACACAAACTTTCCTCCTCTCTGGGCATCTGCTTGCACCTCTTGCAAGAACACCAAAAGTCCCCCGAAATTCTTGGTCTAGCCTCGGCAGCGACTTCGGATAACATTACCTGCGCAACTTCAGCCTCTCTCTCTTCTCTTGCTCTCTTATCATCCATCTCAGTTCCGTGTCCGTGTATTCTGGCTCAAATCTGTAGCCAGTAACGTCAAAGTCAAAATCGAATTCTTCGTCTTCGTAATCATTATAGTCATCCATCATCCAAGTTTTTTTGTGGAAATTGTAGCCTACGTTGCTGCAGGTAAACAAACGCAGACTGCTCACCTAGATAGTTTCGTAAATGGCCGGCACACCTTCCCGCTCCCCTACCCCCGACACATAGTACTCCGCGGGAGCAGCGAAAACAAGCAACAGAGAAATGCTTACTTCCAAGCCATGCCAAGCACGTAAAAATGTTCGGATTGAGATACATTTCACAGGAGAGCATACTGAGACCGGTAACAATACACCCTGAGCTTCCCGTCTCATTTATTGTACATGAAAGCACATTTATCGAACATTTCTGATTGCCCCGTTCACTTCCATTGTAGCCCAGTGAGAGCCTACAGGAAATCTGTACCGAACTCAATACTGGACCGATCAGCGAAAAAATGGACTTCATGGGTCAGGTTCATGGAAGACGGACCGCAAATAGGGTCCAAGGTCCAAAATAGCGAACTTACCCTTTAATGAACAATGACCCGCAAGGATAAGAAATGTGCATTTTATGAAATATGACAAATATGATTTATGCATTGAATGATATCAATTGTATTGGTAAAAATCCAATTAAGCCACCCCAGGAAGAACAGATGAAAATGATGAACTAATTAACATTCCTCACAGTGCAGGTCAAGCCAGGTCACACTAGACAAAAAGAGTCCTATTCTTTTTGCCCTTATTGTCACAATCCATACCAATAGGCAAAGTAGTACTTTGAATGATGTTTAGAATTGCTCAGATCTACGTCCCATTGTTTTTGGACAATGAACGGGGAAAGCTCCTGTGTAATTTCAGCCAGTTTGCTTCATATGAAAGCTCAAATTATCTCTGTCTGGCTTATTTGTGGAGACGGCTTCAGACAATATCCACTTACAACTAACTATGATGACACAGTGACTTTTCTGATGACTTTTTCTGAGCTGACGATAATGGTGTCATCTAGTACAGCCGGGCTATTTCTTGTGTGTTGAGACATCTCATGAGAAGTACCTTGCTCTTATAGTAGAAGGCCTGTCTGCCTTGAGGACAACAACAGACGGTTCATACAAGAGCCGATGATGAACCTCCTCAGTACAGCGTTGCCAAAGGTTTGCAAAGTAAATCTAAACGCCTATGCCGCACCAGCATATCAGTACTTATTGTATGTCGCTTTGGATAAAAGAGTCTGCTAAATGATTGTAATGTAATGTAATGTCCAGAAACAGGGACATTATTTGTGTTCGGGCATAAAGTAGTATGCATGTCCGCAATCAAAAATTCCCTCCACAGGTGCCGATAGCCATCCAGGGGAGGCTGGCTCAGCTAGAGAAGGCACAGCCTGAGAGTACTTACTTGAAGATATTTTATTCACAGGGTTATCAGGGATAACCTGGGATAAGATATCACTCCTTACGCTCCCGTTCACAAACAGGTCTGTGCTGGAGGAGGGCAGTATGAACTCTCCTAAGGACATAAAAGGAAAAATCATTTTACAGATTACACATCATTTTATACAATTTTCTCACATTGCATTTTCATTTAGGCCTACTGGATTACTATAGGATATTATTTGTGCAGTGCATGTTGAATTACTTAATGGCAAAAGTATGTACGGTACACCCTGTGTAAATAATAAAACTAAATGAAAAGATTACATAAACGCTACCTGTCTCCTTGTCACTATAAGAAAACTTAGAACTCTCACAAGCCTGACATAAAGCCTTAGGCTATTTATAACAAAAAAATAACAAAAAAAAACCTTTCATTAAATGCACTACTGTTCCTTTTAGTAAAAGTCTCCCATTCATGTTCAGACAACTCCCTCAAATTTCATCCTCCTACAGGCAACAACTGAATACTTTCAGAAACTTCCAAAAAAGAGTGGATCCCGCCCTTCCAAGGGGAAGTGGTGTGAAGCCCTGGAGGAATGTTTTCTGCTCTTCATGTGGAGGGCACTGTGTAATATCCCGTTTTCCTTCCCTTTTTTCCAAGTGGGAAACAAATCCTTCAAATTTCAGGCAGACATGGAGACCAATAATAACCAAAAAAACAACCCTTCAAAAATGTCTTTTTAAGGGAGACAATTCCCAATTTTGCCTTGGATCAATTGAGAAAATAAAAACACCCCACTGCATAATTTATTCAGTAACAGCAAACTTCAGGATCAAATTTTCGCAAAGTCATTATAAGCAGGAGGGGATATTTTTACAGAGTAACAGCAGCGTACTGTGCAAATTTCATGATCAAAATGGCACAATGTCATTAAGTAGGAGGGGATATTTTTACTCCCAAAGTGGTGTAGTAAAGTTGTGTCAAACTCAGTCATGGGGCACCCCTGCCTATGCTGGGTTTTGGTACAGCCACTCTTGAGCAGTTATTGTTGACAACATTTATTTCAAGTTTTAAGTTTTTTCACACTTGTTTTTCTTAAACTATGTAAACTACTGCTTTACTTTAGCACAATGCACAATTAAGAGTGTTTATCCAAACCTCGCTAAGTTTTGATAAAGCATATTTTTCAAGGTGGGTACAGATTTTCTGATAAATGGTTAGTTACTTGCAGTTTTACTTTTACACATTATTCTTACGGATTTAGGTATAATAATGTAATTTTTCATGCAAAAAAAACACCAATTTGAAATAAAAATGATTTTCTCAAAATCGGTAAAAGTGGGCTGAGTTTTGGAAAAACACTTCAATTTGGCTTGTTGTCACTTTCTTTGAACTTTATTTTCCACAAAACTTTGACTTTCAGTGGCCAGGTAGCTGCACTTTGAGCACTTAGGACCACAGTGATTTCACCAATCAGTCACATTTAATCAATAAAAATATGGAACCCCTGTATAAAGGAATTATTTTCCGTATAACACATTACAAAAAAAATTAAAAGCAGTAGTGGAACTGACTAACTAAAAGCCATAACTGAAAGCCTATAAATGTTATGGGACATTTATAGTTCTTGGCATGTATTGCTATTTCCGCCATAATGTGACCTCAAGAGGGAAATCCCCCAATAGAAATAAAAAATGTCTAATTAAGAACAATTACGGTACAGTACAGTGGTTGTGGATATACTTGTGAGTCCAACAAAAAAACAGCGTTCACAAGAGGGCCCCCAGAGTATGTGCACAAATGTAGTGTCATTAAATAAACCCTCAAAATGTATTGTGCAGCATTTCAGCAGAAATAATGAGAGCTTTTCCGAGTAGAGCCGAAACGGAAAATCGATCTGTACCTGAACAGGGTACCAATTTGCAGATTAACACGGTTTCTGGCTTATCCCCCTCACACTGCCCGATGCTGTTGTCGTTAGCGCGGCACACAACCTGCCGCTGTTGAATTCCCTCTCCACAGCTGACAGAGCACTAGAGGACAAAAGTGGTAAAAAGATGATTAGATAGGAGCGTGTTGGGAGATGAGGCCTCAGTCGATTCACTTCCCCAGGCTGCTGCTGTTAGAATTGCGCGCGTGCCAGTGAAAATGCATGAGGTTTAAAACGGTAGGGACCACTGATCTATATATTTTTTAAGGCAGGCAATTACGTTTTTCTTGGAGCCTTTTAGCAGAGCCTTTCAAACAAATGCCTTAGAATAACCCGCCTCAACATATCTGTGAAAGGAAACGTTTTTTATTATTATTACTTTTTATTATTACACTCCTTCAGCTGTCCATGTATACTTTGTGTGGTGGAAATTTTTATCCTTATTTAATCCTCATATTAAAATAATTTTTACATTTCATGACGCCTTTCTCTCGTTTTAGAGCCTGAGGTAAGTGAAAGTTTGTGAAGTTTAAAACCTGTATGGGAAAGTGCTACCAGAATCACCCACAAAAAAATCAAGAGATTAAAATTAAAAAAGGTTGTATATTTCCTTACATTTTATACAGCTACCCCACAAATGACCCCACAGAATCTTTTGTGGTCCCGGGGACTCAATGTGAAGAGGGATTCAAGGGAATCTAGCCATTCTGATGTAAGGGATGGCCAGATGTCATTACGTAATTACGTGGCCAGATGTAGACAGCCAGTTTTATGAAAATTTCACTAGGCTAACATTCTTTCTGTCCCAAAATGCACTGGGATCTTTATTGACCTTAAGGCCTGTTCACACTGTCCTTAGCCCCAGTCTAAGAGAGATTTTAGCCCAGGGCTAAGCAAGTGTTCACACTTGCACATTCTAAAGTGGGCTAGCACCAACCTTAGCCCTGGGCTAGCACCAACCTTAGCCCTGGGCTAGCACCAACCTTAGCCCTGGGCTAGCACCAACCTTGGCCCTGGGCTAGCACCAACCTTAGCCCTGGACTAGCACCAACCTTAGCCCTGGGCTAGCACCAACCTTAGCCCTGGGCTAGCACCAACCTTGGCCCTGGGCTAGCACCAACCTTGGCCCTGGGCTAGCACCAACCTTAGCCCTGGGCTAGCACCAACCTTGGCCCTGGGCTAGCTGACCCTGCTCTGGACTTTTCGGGGTTAGCCCCAGAAATCACGGTGCCAAAATAGCCAGTGTGAAACGGGGTAAGTGGTAATGATTGTGGCAATGCATAGAATGTTCACTGTCCAATCCAATTGTGTCGAACGGACGTTAGCCCAGGGCTTAGGGGTACAGTGTGAATCCTTAACCCAGGGCTAACGCTTAGCCCAGGGTTAATAAATGCTTGTGTGAACACAGGATGCGCTAGCCCTGGGTTACCCTTAGCCTGGGGCTAATTACAGTGCAGTGTGAAAAGGCCTTTACTGAGTCAGGACCTCGGTTTAACATCTCATCTGAAGGACGGTACATTCAAGAACACTGTACAGGGCATTGAATTGCTGTTTTGGTGCAGAGTGGCCCATCACCGCCTCTCCCAGCAGCAGTGTAGTTTTCTCCCATTCAAGAACTAACCAAGCTAATGCCCACTTAGCTTCAGTGGACTGACATGGCTGCTGGGCTGTGTCAGCCTGTTAGGGTCGCCGATGGACCCACCTGTGACCAGGCACCTGTCCTCCACTGGGCGGGGCAGGTAGAGCGGTTGCAGGGCCTCCTCGTCTCTGGCCGCTCTTCAGTGCAGTACTTTGTGTGCACAGTCCTGTTGGTACCATTGTGGAGAGCTTGCACGCACTGCACAAGCCTTGTCTGGTAGCCCACCTTCCCACAGGTCTTACTGCAAGGGCTCCATAACTCCACCACCCACCTAGGTACAAAGAGAAATACCATTATATCTAATAATATTAATAATAATAATAATATACTCATGTCAAGATTACAAAAATACCCTGCAGATGCACATAAAGCACTAGGTTAAGAATTAGCTCAGTAAAAACATGAAATATTAAAGCAATGTACAATCTATCAGGGGCATTTTCTTTTTACCTTTAGTAAACTAAGTAAAACATTTATATCCTGTCGCATACCTTGCCACCTCACATATAGCAAGATGACATGAATCAAAGTGTCTGCCTTTCAACGTAGGGTAAAAGAGTAAATGAAAGGTTAACTTTTTAAAAACACTGCTGCTCACTGCTCACATTTAAGGGGACTATGCCATAGTTGCCTCGTACATTTAGCTGATGTTCAGATGCAGCATTTCATAAAATATCTGTATGAACAGCAGTTATCTGTGCATTTCCAAAAACGTATTCTGCTTCGGATGCATCCCTAGTTATTGGTAAACAAATTTAACTGAGGCATATAAGCACAGTGGAGCAAAGGCCATATCCTCCCCAGCCGTAGTAATGAAATGTTAATGCACTATTTCGTTAAAACTCATAATGTGGTTGAAGTAAAACCATTATTTCTTTGTGTGTTTCTAAAGAACTTTATTACGGGTTTATTACAATTTCTCTAATGGCTGCACTCTAGAAAAGATCTTATCCGCCAACCTCGACAACAGCAGAGAAACGGTCTGCTTTTATTGTTTTGCTGACTCACGTCGGCTGGCTGCATTCATTCACGTTACATCGTTTCCGGATCGGTTTTGGCTTCTTGCTGGTTTCACAGAAATTCCGGTGAACCAGCCTGCTGTCACTTTTCCTCCTGCATCCATATTTTGTGAATTGGATTCCTGGAAAATGAAAACGGCAAATTTTAATCTTGTGGACTGTACAACCTATTTTAAAGAACATGTATGGATACGAATCTGTTTGGCAACGCAAAGTCGGCATTGTGTTCACGGTGTCAGTGATGTTTTTGCCCGGACATAGAGTGTGCGAGCCTAAACGGGTGAATGTGGGTTACTGGCTAACTGGTTGACTGCCTGATCCCCCGATGTTGAAAAGCGCATTTGTAAATTTCGAGTGTTGAAAAGCGCATACGTAAATTTCGAGTGTTGAAAAGCGCATACGTAAATTTCGAGTGTTGAAAAGCGCATACGTAAATTTTGAGTAATTACGGTAAAGCGTTTGCCATCTACCTCCCCGTCCCCTTTTACTAGCACAAGTTGTAGCACCCAAAAACGATAATTGATTGTGGTACGAGCATAGCTATGAACCATTGTAGATTGCTCTATTGATTGACGTGGACCATAAAATAATTGCCAAAAGTCACAATGTTGAACACTATCTTCTTCATTGCAAAGAGGTAAAAAGCAGGCAAAGGGCGTGATATACAGGTGTCACTAAGCGACAGCATATTAACAGACGTACATTTTTTAAGTGTCAGACCTTTTATTTCGCTTCGTGTCACTTGAAAGATATCCCACCCTCTGCCTGCCAATGAAAATGATAGTGATCAACATTGTTACTCTTTGCAATTACTTTATGGTCGACCACAATCAATAGTACAATGGGTCGCCATCCTTAATTTCGAGTAATTACTGTAAGAAGGCGGCAGCAAAATAATCGTTCATTACAAACAACCAATCAGACCTAAACCACCCACATGAAAGACAACCTATGTAGGCTATTTGCGGGTGTCATAAGCTACTGTTGGAATTGATTTGTTCTGTCTGGACGCTGCGGTTCAATAAACATTCTATTTTGGTGAGGAGTGCAGACAAGCAAACTCCAAGTAGATCAGAGGATGTTGTTTTTGAGCAATTAAAAAACTTGTGAGAATGCTGTCAATGTGTGCATTCTCTGTATACAGAAAATGCCATTAAAACAACTTTAACTCTCCATATAGGCTAACAAAACGATGAATACATTTATATTTCATGAACTAAACTAATGTGGTATCTAAACAAAAAAATGTTAAAAAAAATGTTTTATCACAATATAAATACTGGAGCGAACTGGAGCTTGCGGAGTGGTAACGTCCTAATAATGCTCATCACTCTAATTAAATTACATCCACTTCCCCTCCTTGCTGGCTCACATACTCTGACACGCACAGCTTTGAGAATCAGATGCACTCCGTCGTCCCGGTATGCAGGCCAACCTGCATGCTCCAGAACAATATCTGCTGTGCCTTGTCAAATGTTACCCACTGGCTGCATACAGGCGTCCGGGCTGAGCTAGGCTTGCCTAGTCTTGTTTGCAAAGTGTTTCGAGCGGTCATATTTCTGCCAGAGTGACGGATCGCACACTGGCACACGCACCTCCCCCGCATGGCTTTGAACACTGCGACCAGCTTTTCAATGCCCACTCGTAGGTGTCCAACTCCGCTAACAGGACGTTGTTATTGGTGATGACCGGCAGCTGGTCTTCGTGAATTATGTACTTGTAGGTCAGGCTAATTTTAGCATCTTCCTCCTGGGGAATAACCTGGCGAAGAAGAAGTAGCACACTGATTACGTCGGGCCATCGCACATAATCAAAATCCAAGGCTCAGAGCCAATCAAAAAAAAAAAAGAGGGCACCAAACGGTCCCACTTTCCACCAGAATATTGTGGCCTTACCAGGACAACAATGCCTTCGTGAAGGGGGCCAATGGTTTTCAGACTCTCTTTGCCGCTTCCAACCAAGTACTCCCACTCCAAACCGCTTTCAATGAACGTCTTCGACTTGGCATCTTCGCTTTTGGCGTTCAGTATGAACGTGCCAGTCACTTGATTTTTAACAGCTGTTGCACGCGAGACAGAGGATACATAATTCACTTCCAACTTGCCAACTGTGCAAACATTTGGTTATACTTTTTTTGCACACGTTTCAGTATAGAAGAAAGCCTGATTTATAGTATTAATGACAATAACTACCATAGAATGACCATCTCTGTGCCTGCTGATTCTCACTCCTCAAACTTCCTTTTTTAAAAATCAAAATTCAGTATTACAGTATAACTGCATGGATTCAGTGAGAAATTAAATGTTCATTTAAAAAAAAAAATATTTGTTTTGTTGTGAGAAAACTTCTCTGCATGGTACTAATTAGAGATATTTAAAATTCTGGGCACATTTCTTTGACAAAAATATAATTAAAATTCTATTAAATTTCAGAGTTGCTTCTTCCCATTGCCTTCTCTGATTGTTATCTAGAAAATGAACCATATCGGGGGCAACTGTGGCATATTGATATATTCTTGAACATAAGTACACTACATTTGTCCAGCCCAGAGCTACCTTTTCATTCATTGTTCTGTATGATCTGAGGAGTTTTACAACACTTTAGACGAAAAGGGTTATATGGGCGTATTATGTTTGAAAGACGAAAGCGGGGAAAAATCCAGTTTTACTTCAAACGTCATCCCTCTAGTCTCACCGCCAGTGACGCACGCATTTCTCCCTCACAAGCGGTTCTCAGGGAGCCTCATCTCATCTCCCTTTGAATTAATAGCTTACATAGAAAGATCCTCAATGGCGGGCCTGGCTCGTAGCCACGGCGATACTGGCTCGCACAGCCGGACAGTGAGCCATTGTGCGCTGGAGACGAGCGCTCACACTCGCTCGTATACCTGAAGGTTTCCGGCACTCACGCCCTGCCCGTCACTCTATTTGTCCTCCTTCAACTAATGGTAGTGGCAGGGACTTGCCATAGTAAACACACAAATAAAAAACAGTTTCTCCTCTTTGCCATGAATTGGCTGAGGGAAGATCTTCATCCAAGCACTCAAACAAATAGGCGGTATCTTGGATTCATGCGTGACTGGCATATATTGAATGTTTTTTCAAAATTAATACAGTACTGCCTGTTGAATTTTACAAGTAGGCATTCCCACTTGCAAGACTAAATGGCAGTTCCATGTCTCATACACACACAATCCTTTCACCGCTGACTTCTCGAAACATCCATATGTTCAAATTTTGAAATACACAATTTCTGCGTGCTATATTCTTGAACCTTCGATAATGTTGGTTGCCCATTGAAAATGCTCAAAGCTTAAAGCACTCTTGGTCCTAGACACAAGCTGTAGTCCAGCCCACCAAACATTACACTATTCCACTAACTCTTTAAATATTAAACCCAAAAAAAGGCAAACTCACTGGAAGAAAAAGATAGAAAAAGCTAAAATTAAGACCATTAAAGGGGTCTCCCAGGTGGCATATTCAGCTCCATCAGTTCTCAGCGCAGAGATGTGCCTCATGGTCTGAAATTGAATCCTGGCCATCTCTGTGCCATGAGGCAATGTGTCCTCCCCATCACCCAGGGAGGGGACCTTTGACCCCGCCTCATTGAGGATTAGCAACTCCTGTGGTCTGCCTGCACCAGCTGGAGCGCATTCCCCTAGGGGGGAAACAACTCAGCTGGAGGACTACGGAGAGGAACAAAGCGGTGACCGGCCGCGTGTACTTCTGAGGAGACGTGCCAACCTGCGCTCGGCAGATGATGTCAGCAATGGGGCGGGAGATGACGCAGCAACGGGACGCGCCAGCAAATACGATTGGCCATTCCAAATATTAAAATTTAAAAAAAATAAGGGAAGGATATGCGAGTTCAGAAAGTGTAAATACATTTTAACTTTTAATTCCGAAGGCGTCTATATATTTTACTTCTCATATCTGGCCATTGCTCAAGTATCCTGGAATAAAAAAGGGCCTAACGTTTAAACGGGGAGTTTTGAATGGAAAGTTTAATTATATAACATCATTGCTATTTTTCCAAGGCAGAAAAGCCTAAAGTATGTTAACATTAATCCTGGTATTAGCGACGTCTTACCAATAACGTGGGGAGATGTCTCGTTTTCCTCTATGAGTATATGTCTGGCTCCGACTGGGATATCAAACATTTTCAGCATGCCTATTAAGAATAAGACAAGACAAGATTGAGGAGAAGACGGAAAAAACTGTTTCAAAATGTTTTTGAAAGCATTACATGTGAATTTTCAGTAATTGTTGCTAATGTTCTGTCTTTCAGCTTCATGAAAAAAGAGCCTCCAGACGAATAACGTTTCAATTCAGTTCATGGATATTATTAGTTATGTCATGCTGTCCACCGAATAATACTTTCTTTTGCCAAGCAGCAGCTGTATATCTTCCAGTTTCACCGTTTCCTCTGCCAATTCAATAATACAAACCAGATTTTAACTGAGAACATCATGGAAAAGTATATGGAATTATCCAACAAAGGTAGCTGAGTACCGGTTTTCTTGGGCGTCTTGGTGAGGGTCAATTTGACGGTCCGACAGTGGGAGTTGTCCCCTCCGCATACTCCGCACTTATCTTCCTGTTTGTACGAGCCCACCTCTTTGTCGCAGCCCACGTGCTACGATGACAGAAAACCGAATCGATGAACCAAGAGCTTGACAAAGGCTCCAAAAAAAATGGCGTGCAGCATCGCAGAATAATGACACATTTAACGTTTCCTCCTCTCGATATTTCTGTGGTAGACACTCGCCACTGGTGTTTTCTGAGGTTCTACCACAGACAACAATATGTATTCTGGCCACGGATAAATCTTCAGTATATTTACTGTATAATATTCTGGATAGTGTTATACAGTCAGCTGACTCACGCAGCACTTTCAATGAAAAATTCCTGGGATATTACAAGGACCTTCATGACCTCATGAATCTTATTAGTAAATTCATTCATGCATAATGGTCTGTAACCAGTTTCTCAGGGTGCATGGTTGGATGCTATGGAGAGCAATGCTGACGTGTCTTTTTTTATTATTATTTTTTAAATGCAACTAACAGAAAATCAAGGGCCTTCAGCAACTCCAACTTTCACGACCTCGAAATTCCCACATTCAAAATGGAGGGCCTGTTAGAAAGGTTATTGATGAGAAAAAGCGTCACCATACGCCACACCTTCAGTTTATAATTTGTGCATTTGTACTATGTATCGGCTAAGGGAGACTTAAATAAATAAATAGGAGTCAAACATCACTCAAAGGGCTGCTACAAACATAATTGCAGAGTAGGTGCACGCAATCTTGACAGATTTAATGAGGGGGAGGAGTGAGAGGCTTCTTACCAGGCATTCCCCGCGGGTGCACACACTGAAGGGGTCTGTATAGCTGCAGCGTGTCCCATCATGCATCACCTGGTTCATGAACACCACCTCTCCCGTTTCCTTGGACTGGCAGCTCATCTCACACTTGTGGGCCTCTGGAAGAAATATGCATTTTCATATTGTTATGGCCTCAGCTAAAAGGAGAATGTTACCCACACACACATTTTTTTTTGCATATGTACATATTTTCTTGCAGATATAAGAATTGATGATTTAAAGCTAAAGTGATTTAAAATACATCTGAATTAGTACATTCCTGTTCAGCGTACCGAAACTCAAGCTCCCACAATGCATTTATTTCTCTCTGGACAACAACAATGCAAAAACTTCACAGTGCATTCTGGGGGAAAATGGGAACAATGGGGAAAATAAAATAACGGCTCTTTTTCCACCTTGAGTAAAATATAACATAATATTGAGTTGACATTTTGAAATATTGAGTTGAGTCAATGCAAAGTAAAGGGCTTAATACATCCAGGGCAATAGTGAGCACATGCTATGACACTCCGCAATGCAACTAACAACTCAAATAAAATAAAAAAAGAATGAAAATGCTATCCATGCATTTTCATATCTCTTCTCTGACTCGCTGTCATAAATGATGTTTAGGAGAAACAGACTTAATTCAATGAACGTGATACCTTGAACTGCAATCTATACTTATTTTTTATCTAATATGTATAGATTTTCTCGCCCAATGCATGCTGGGATAGGCTCCAGCGCCCCCCGCGACCCTGACCAGGAATAAGCAGGTTAGATAATGGATGGATGGATGGATGTATAGATTTTATAAAGACGGACGAAACATAAAGCTGGGGTTTTTAGGTAAAGTTGGCCTTTAAGCCTCTCTGTCTCTAGGAAGAGGGCACCACTCAGAACAGAGTAACGATTCCCTTACTCCGCCTGCTAGGCCCCCCCTGCCCAGATCTCCGTTTATGTAATCTCCCCCCAGCCACTCCCCATTTCCTGTCCTGAATAAAATCTTTCAGCTGTTATTAAAGAGGGAGACCGGGCCTCACCGTCTGGGTGCTCATATGGGAGCCAGGTGTGTTTGACATTGTGGTGGTACTTGTTGCTCCTCTGTACGCACTGCTGAGCGCGGAAGTCTTCATACGGCCCGGGACAATCGTCCGTGTTGCACATCTGGTAGTCGAACGTGGAGCCAGGACAATCCCTGCCGCCGTAGGCAGGCCTGTAGCAGAACAGTTCGACACACAGGACCTAGTAAAGCGGCGCTCTGTCCCCCGGTTTGCATATTGTATGAGCAACCGATGAGAAGTCTCGTGGGACAGAGATTGGTGTACCGAACGGCAAACAAAAAGGCATGAACAGTGAAGAGGTATGCATGCAGGAAGTTATTTGTGTGCTTAGAATTTTTAGGTTCCCACCAAAATCTGTCAAAAATAAGTTATCATGGAAATTCTTTTTCTGTGTCTTTTTGTTACTACGCACGTAAAATTACTTTTAAAGGAGGAAACACAAAACAAAGATTAGATATGCAAAGATTAGATATTTGTAATCTGAAACCTATGCTATTTGCAGATAGTACACCATAGTTTTTTAGCTCACAAATTGTGCAAGCTTGCCAAAACAGAAATTCAAACCCTTTCCTGCCACAGGACAGGAGCATGTGCATGTGCGCGCTTGCGTGTGCGCGCGTGTGCGTATGCGTGTTTTTGAGTGTGTATGTGTGTCTGTGTGTGCGTGCATGTGTATGTGTGTGTGTCTGTGCGCGTGTATGCCTGTGCGTGTTTTTTGCGTGTGTGTGTCTGTGTGTGTTTTTGCATGTGTGTGTGTGCATCTGTGTGTGTGTGTGTGTGTGTGTGTGTGCGTGCATGCGTGTGTGTGTGTGTGTGTGTGTGTGTGTGTGTGTGTGTGTGTGCGTGTATGCGTGTGTGTTTTTGCATGTGTGTGCGTATGTGTGTCTGTGTGTGTGTGCGTGCATATGTGTGTCTGTGCGCGTGCATGTTTTTGCATGTGTGTCTGTCTGTACGTGTGTTTTTGCATGTGTGTGTGAGTATGTGTGTCTGTCTGCGTGCGTGCGTGCTTGTGCGTGCGCGCGCCCACGTGTGTATGTATGTGTGTGCATGCTCTTTGCCCATCCCCGTGAGAGCTTCCCCTCTCCTCCTGAACCCCAGCAGGTCTTAAGCTTTCCCTCTCCTCCTGAACCCCAGCAGGTCTTAAGCTTTCCCTCTCCTCCTGAACCCCAGCAGGTCTTAAGCTTTCCCTCTCCTCCTGAACCCCAGCAGGTCTTAAGCTTTCCCTCTCCTCCTGAACCCCAGCAGGTCTTAAGCTTTCCCTCTCCTCCTGAACCCCAGCAGGTCTTAAGCTTTCCCTCTCCTCCTGAACCCCAGCAGGTCTTAAGCTTTCCCTCTCCTCCTGAACCCCAGCAGGTCTTAAGCTTTCCCTCTCCTCCTGAACCCCAGCAGGTCTTAAGCTTTCCCTCTCCTCCTGAACCCCAGCAGGTCTTAAGCTTAACCTCTCCTCCTGAACCCCAGCAGGTCTTAAGCTTTCCCTCTCCTCCTGAACCCCAGCAGGTCTTAAGCTTTCCCTCTCCTCCTGAACCCCAGCAGGTCTTAAGCTTTCCCTCTCCTCCTGAACCCCAGCAGGTCTTAAGCTTTCCCTCTCCTCCTGAACCCCAGCAGGTCTTAAGCTTAACCTCTCCTCCTGAACCCCAGCAGGTCTTAAGCTTTCCCTCTCCTCCTGAACCCCAGCAGGTCTTAAGCTTTCCCTCTCCTCCTGAACCCCAGCAGGTCTTACGCTTCCCCTCTCCTCCTGAACCCCAGCAGGTCTTAGCTTTCCCTCTCCTCCTGAACCCCAGCAGGTCTTAAGCTTTCCCTCTCCTCCTGAACCCCAGCAGGTCTTAAGCTTCCCCTCTCCTCCTGAACCCCAGCAGGTCTTAAGCTTCCCCTCTCCTCCTGAACCCCAGCAGGTCTTAAGCTTCCCCTCTCCTCCTGAACCCCAGCGGGTCTTAAGCTTCCCCTCTCCTCCTGAACCCCAACAGGTCTTACGCTTTCCCTCTCCTCCTGAACCCCAGCAGGTCTTAAGCTTTCCCTCTCCTCCTGAACCCCAGCAGGTCTTAAGCTTTCCCTCTCCTCCTGAACCCCAGCAGGTCTTAAGCTTCCCCTCTCCTCCTGAACCCCAGCAGGTCTTAAGCTTTCCCTCTCCTCCTGAACCCCAGCAGGTCTTAAGCTTTCCCTCTCCTCCTGAACCCCAGCAGGTCTTAGCTTTCCCTCTCCTCCTGAACCCCAGCAGGTCTTAAGCTTTCCCTCTCCTCCTGAACCCCAGCAGGTCTTAGCTTTCCCTCTCCTCCTGAACCCCAGCAGGTCTTAGCTTTCCCTCTCCTCCTGAACCCCAGCAGGTCTTAAGCTTTCCCTCTCCTCCTGAACCCCAGCAGGTCTTAAGCTTTCCCTCTCCTCCTGAACCCCAGCAGGTCTTACGGGGGGTTGTTGCAATGTCTGCTCCGGGAGCGCACCCCGCCCCCACAGGTCCGGGAACAGGAGCCAATCTTCCCCCAGGACCCCCAGTTCCCGTCGTGACCGTACGGCTCTTGACTCGTCCTCCAGATGCAGTGACCCTTGAAGCACCACTGGACACACAAAAAAACAAGCAGCGAGACCCTAAAGCAGGGGTGGGCAACTCCAGTCCTGGAGGGCCGTATCCGTTTTTGGATTTCAGACAAACTTAATTATTTAATTAGCCCAATCATTTACGCTAGCTGATATTTTAGCTACATTCTGCGATATGAACAGCAGCTGATGAATGTTCTTGTATGCATTTTAGTGTTTTATTGTGGCCTAATCTGCGAGTGAATCTGTGTTGTTGTGTATGACTAATTAGCTGATTGATACAGGATAACTGGTGGCAGCAAAAACCTGCATACACACCGGCCCTCCAGGACTGGAGTTGCCCACCCCTTCCCTAAAGCCTGCAGGTCTGTCTGAGCAAAACGCTGACATAACCTCCCAACGGCTAATTATAATCAGTGGCGGCTCCTGAGCTGAAAATTGAGGAGGCAGAAAACCTCCCTTTAAACTGATTATTGGTCTCAATCATTTTTTTTCAATCATTTTCCTTGATTAACAAGTGTGCCAATGATATGAGTAGTCCATTTGCAGGTGAAGACACAGCTTCATTCTTCACATCGTGTTAGGGAGATTAAATGGAAAAGTACACTTTACGAAAAAAGCACAACCTGCAATAAAAATAATCTAACAAAAGCTGAGCTTTAAGATCGTTTAATTTCCATGAATATTTTCGGAATTAGAGTGCGGAGAACGAAGAGCACATGTATCCACAATTATAATGTTGATAAAAATGTGCACAATTTTGCGATGCAAGTTAAAAGAATTTCATTACTTGCCTAATGCCCCATTGAGGAGAACTGGCTACATTTGATGGCAAAGAGTAATTTGTGAATTGATTGAAAAATGATCGAGACCAATAATCAGTTTAAGGGGACGTTTTCTGCCTCCTCAATTTTCAGCTCAGGAGCCGCCACTGATTATACACTGCCTGGCCAAAAAACAAGTCGCACTCTATTATTTAGTTGGACTGCCTTTAGCTTTGAATATGGAGCGCATTCATCGTGGCATTGTTTCGACAACCTTATGCAACGTCACAACATTTATTTCCGCCCAGAGTTGCATTCATTTTTGGCTGAGATCTTGTATTGATGATGGGAGAGTCAAACCACTCCGTAAAGTCTTCTCCAGCACATCCCAAAGACTTTCAATGGGGTTGAGGTAAATTCAATTCATGTGTGAAACTGATTCCTCATGCTCCCTGAACCACTCTTTCACAATTTGAGCACGATGAATCTTGGCATTGTTGTCCTGGAATATGCCCATTGATGGGATAACCTGGTCATTCAGTACATTCAGGTACTCAGCTGACTTCATTTTATTACTGCATAATGTTGCTGAGCCTAGACCTGACCAATTGAAGCAACCCCAGATCATAACACTGCCTCCAGGGGCTTGTACAGTGGGCACTATGCATGACGGGTGCAACAGCGACATTTTTTTTGGCCAGGCAGTGTAATACACATTAATTGACATCCACGCAGAATGGAAACAGTTGCATAGGAGACTTCAATGTCGTCTCCGTTACCAGTGGGAACGAGCATTGCCTCGCTGTTTCCGCACTAGTCGATAATGAATGTAGCATTTCATAATCAACCTTATTACACTTAACACACACACATGCAAGCAGAAATCAGCTGGATTAAGGTTTTGCCTATAAATAATTCCATCTAACAAGGAGTAGTCACAGAGGAGAGAGAGCGTTAAGCACTTTGTATTGCAATCCTGCACGACAGGTGCCACGTTCAATCAATCAACAGCTACAGCGCAAAACTTAGTGTAATAAAAATAAACGAGGGCACGTGACTGGCGGCCTCTCTCCCCGTCTGTTTTTCGTCCTGCGCCAGGTATGATCCTGGCTCCACCCACCTTTCCGGGCGCACATTCCGTTCCGTCGACAGGGGGACCCTTTTTAGTTTTGCAGAAGTACTGGTTGTCGGGGTGACTGCACCACAGCTGCTTACAGGGGTCGTACGTGCGGAACTAGGGAGAGAGAGAGAGCGAGAGAGAGAGAGAGAGAGAGTCAGGCGGCGTCAAGGCGACGTGGGCGGAAGGAGAGCATGATCACGCCAAAGACCTCGGGGGGGGCCCCCGAGGGGAGGGGAGGGGAGGGGGGGGGGGGGGGGGGGGGGCAACAGCGCCTCGTTTCTCAATGAAATATTTCCTCTCGCACGTTCCTGGCTTCTCTCGAGGGAGCGGGCCTCTCCCGGGCGCGGTCACGTGCGCGCATTCCTGCGCCCTGCGGGGGGGGGGGCCCGCGCTAAGCCCGCCCGCCCGTCCTGGCTGAGCCGGTCGCCGACAGCACCTGGATTACGCCCTCTGAGGATGAAAGGCGACCCGTGCGAGTTTGAAAACAAAACAGGCTGCCTGAGGGCTTTCTAACACGAGCGTGTGGAGGAGGGGGAGGCCAGGGGAGAGGAGAGGGAGAGAGAGAGAGAGAGAGAGAGAGAGAGAGAGAGAGAGAGAGAGAGAGAGACAGAGACAGGGCATGTACTTACAGCCGTGCACATCTTGTATCCCACGCCGAAATCAAAGCGACACTGTTCGTCCATGGAGTAGTTGATACCCGGCAACTCAGGTAGCTTGGGCCATTTGTGCTCGAAGGGATCGTCCAGCAGACAGTCGTAAGAGCTGGACGGAAATACCACAAGCGCGTAAGAGCATCGCGTGCGGCAGCGTATCGACGCGGCCAGAACAAACGAGAGGGAGAGGCCATTAAAGTTAAAGCGAGGCGGAGAGACAGGAGAGTCGAGGGCAGGGTGGGGACAGCGCGGGACGTACTGGATGTAGCGATTGAGCTCCTGCTTGCTGCAGCGTGACCAGTGGTAGCGGTGGAAGGCCGCCTGCACCAGGGGCGCCATGATGCTCCCCATACTGGTCTCGTCCGCACAGCGATTCCCCTGGCCATCATGTTCCATACCTAACCTGTTAACATTTCATATTAGTTTATGAGGAAAAACATTTTCGTATATTCCACTCAATAGGACTGCTTCAGCAATATGGCTGTTTCATGGAATTTCAGGCCTTGAAACATGCTTACGAATCTGGCATAAACATGGACTGCAATGTCGGCTACACTTCTAGTTCAGCTCAGCCCTGTGCAGAATTCCTTTTTACAAGACCAAGGAGAGGAAATATCACTAGTAGTCTTACATCACTGGATTTAGACAATATCAATGTAGTTCGCAGATGGTTACATTCACTCAAACACAAGAGCCTTCCCATTGCTTTTTATCACAATAATAATAATACTAATAATAATAATAATAATAATAATAATAATAATAATAATAATAAACTTTATTTGTATAGCACATTTCATACATAAAATGCAACCAAGTGTTGCGCAACAATATAGGTGCTTGATACACAGTTCAATGAAAGGTTAGTGTCTGTCTGTTTTGTGATAGTCTCATATTACTATGAAAACATTTTTAGTCACTCATAGGCTATGGAAAATATAACGTGTGAAATTCCAGAGGTAACACACAAACACATACAAGCCTTGTTATATGAAATGTTAACATTGATATTGTCTAAATACATTCTCCAGTGATGTAAGACTACCAGTGATATTTATCTTTTATCTTTGCACTATTTTTTTTAATCTACTTATACTGTTTCATTATTTTTAATTGTCTTGTTGTCCACTGTTTATTGATGTAAAGCACTTTGAACTGCATTCAATTGTATGAAATGTGCTATATAAATACACTTGACTTGACTTGACCCTTCCTGCGGTTAGCGCTGCTGAGCTAGCCTGGCTGAACACCTGTACGACAGCCCCACACTGCACTTACACGTGGCCGGTCTCGTGAGCGACGACGAAGGCAGAGGAGAAGCCGTCCTCATGGTTCAGGGTGCAGCTCCGTAGGGGGTGGCACATCCCGGTTACTGGGGCGTAACCTGGGCAGAAAAGGGGCCAGAGGGCACTGGTGAATGGGTAAGCAGTGATTCGCCCACGCCACCGACCTGACAACGTGGACCAATGGGAGCGGAGGCAAGGCCAGTGGGTGTGGCCCCTCTTCCACTGGTAAGCCCCAGCAAACTTAATGAGTCAAAGTGAATGCTGTCCTGTAATGCACTTCAAAAGATGGCCGCCCAAAGATGTTTATGTTGATTGCATTTTAAATCGCCCATTCCACAATCACTTTTGATGGTTTGGGGAAAATTTATTAGAAAAAATTAAAGGCTACAATATGAACTAAATGTGTTTCCAAAAAAATAAAATAAAGATTAAATGCAAATGCTTGAATTATGAATGGCTGCCTGCCAACAAACGGCTGATTGGCAGAAATTTGAAGATAACTTTTCATAATGATGCAAATGCATTGTGCACTCAGGGTTTATTTAGCCCAGTTGTGGGTGAGAAGTATTTAATTACTTTACCAGAGCCACGTGGACATAAAATTCCACAAACAGACCTCAGTGAACAGAATCTAATGCCTGTAAAAACACGTTGCATTAATCATATGGCACAAAATAAGTCTTATATAATATAATATGAGATGGTGGAAGACTGATGTAGGCCTGACCCTGCCATTGTGAAAATAATTATCCATAGAGAAAGCAGTATGGGTAAATGAATCTGAAAACTGCAAATAAAAAATAAAAAGAATTTTAAAAAACCCAAGACAGCGGAAAAGCTTGAAAGCATTCAGTGCAACCCAGCACAGACCAGCGCAAAAACACGATCAAATCAAACATGACCGCACCGCATCATGGAGACCGTGCAGTATTGCTTTTCACCAGAAAAAAAAAAAAATCTATCAACCCTTACAGAGCAAAGCGAGACAAACACACATTGTATGACACTCGATCAAGAGATGTGCAGTGATTCAGCTTAGCGCATTTAATTTGGTCCAGAAGCACATTCTCGTCTTGTTTTTTTAATCTTGCTCTTATTTTATTCATTTGTTGCTTTAAACAAGTTCCATGCTTTCTGACCATTTGAAGACCTTTGGCATGCAAGTAAAAAGCGGTAAATGCAGACACTATTGTGGATAAACAACACAAAAAAAGCCATCAGAAAGCGCAGGGGCAAGCGGCAGAGAGACAAGCAGCATCCATTAAGGAATCGATAGCAAACCCAGTTGTCAGCCAGCCCACATTCCCAGCATCACAAAAAGGGCATTGATGTCACATTGAGCACCATCTGTGGTTAAACTGCATAATTCATTTGTTGTTGGATTTTTTTGAATACTAATTGATAACACACGCTAAAAGCCCAATGCCTCTTGTGCATGCATGTCATTTAAAAACATCGAAGCAGAATAGGCAGTTGGGTAACATTTGAGAGGGTGCTAGACACGCCCCTAACAGTAAGCCAATGTATGCTTTGCATCATGAAAACATCACGGAAAGCTGTGGAGTTAACATAAATTAGCTTGAATTGATGGTCCACTTCATTATACATGCATATACTGTATACATATACTGTAGGTCTCACAAATATGTATAGGTAACCATAGAATTCTGCCATGGGAGTACTTTATGAAGAACATTTTTAAACATCAGCTCAAATAAGCTCTGTGAGTTGCAATCAATGTAACAGTAAAAAGCTCTAAGCAAACATTTTGGGGGAAAAAAAAGGTCACAATGGAAACCTTGCTGTACTGGGTCTATTATCGTGTCACATGCTGGGTGAGCTCGTGTGGAATCCAATAAAAGATCTTTGAATGAAGAGAGTGCAAATTAATCAATATGACACAATGGAGACCAGTGTTTGCCTGTGCAGTAGTAGCTACCCAGTTGGCTGTGCCTAAGTGAATTGAAAGTTAAAATGTTTTCAGAACATTCAGTTGAACACCATGACATGCAAGGGCGTAGCCGTGGTTTGGCAAGTGGGGGGGACACTTAAGTGCTAGGGGGGTCCGGGGGGTCCGGGGAGCCAGACCGCGGAAGAACATTTTTGAAAAACAGCACTTACATGCTCATTTCTAGTGCCCTTTGAGAACAGTATTTATTAATTTGCTGTTAAAAAATGACTAACAAAAGCACTCCAAACAAGCTAACAATACTGCAAAATAAACCAATCTTTAAAAAAAAAATCTAACGTTATGTACGCGCTCAGATCTGGCAAACAGGAGCGGACCGCCCGAGTGCCATCACTGGCCCAGATCTGGCAAACAGAAGTGGACCGCCCAAGTGCCATCATTCCACGCGGTATGTGGGCCGGATGAACATGTCGGTGTGGGCCGGATTTGGGCCGCAGCAATTTTGCTATCTGGGTATAAAGCATGGTTTGGATATAGTTTTCATTTCATTCAATTTTTCGATAGAACATATAGCCTAGCCTATAGGACATGTCTGAGTAGCCTATAGTGTGCATTTCTCATTTTCGAAAAGGTGATTTATCGCGGTTTTTGAAGGCAAAACTACTTGCCCTAATTGGAACGCGTTTAAACCCACTGAGAAGCTGCAGTTAAAATGTAAAGGTTGTGATGTAAATCAGTGAGGTTGTGCTATGTATGTATTATATGTATTATAAATTATGGGAAACAATCGTTCAATAAGGTCCGGGTTGAAAAGTGAAAAGTGAACCAGTTTACCATTTAAACCAGTTTACCTCAAGAGTAGGAATACGCAGCTCACCACTGTCACCAAAACACTCAGATGACGGATCCCACCGGAGTTCTAGCCAGTCCGTTTTTTCTCTGGGCAGAACACTCTCCTCTACAATCTACAGCAAGAGTACTCAAGTGAGTACGTCAGACGTCAGTGGGCGGAGTCTGGTTTCGGAAATAAATTCCCTATGACAGATAGAACGGGCTTCGGAGACTATCGACTACTTCTTGAAATCTGATTTATAGAATGAGACGAAACGTTCCTGGATTAGCCTGTGTGGTATAAGGATATAGACCATATATCGCATGTTCCAATTTTTATTTTTTAAAGTAATGGATTAATGATTGTACTTCGATTTGTAGTCCACTTTAACGGACTACATATCCAGTACAGGTTCTCAATCAATAAGATATCATCATCTCGTCTGTCTGGACATTTTTGGCAGATGGGAGTACTGCCACTGAAGATGAGCTAATGTTAGCTTACTAAGTTGAGAAGCCCGCCCGACAAGGTCAGAAACTACACTTCGGTTAACCACATAAAGCAATTCTAGCTTTTAGTTCTTCAAGCTAGCTATCTAACGTTAGAAAAAAACGGAGCTGTGTGCTACTGCTGGCTAACGTTATATGACATCGTCCGGAGGGAATTATGGGATGTCGAGTTTTTAAACAGTGCCAGCGCTGGTATATTCACAAAAAAATACAAAACCATAAAATATACTCAAAGCTGCTCCAGAAAAACGACATAGTTTGCGAACGGACATTATATTGAACAATCCAGGAAATTGACCGTAAGACATAATCACTAGAAATGGTTTAAAAGTAAGCTTTAATTAATGTCTCTAAATGAATGGGGAATTTACTTCCGAAACCAGTTTGATGTAGTCACTTGAGTACTAGCATTCCAAGCGTTGTGATTGGTTGATCTGCCCTCGACCCACAGATACTAGTTGACTGCGCTCTCGCAGCATGCCTTTCAAAGTAAAAGTGGCCCACATGGCTAACGTTTTTTTTTTCTCTGTACAATTTCAATTTAGGACAAGTTCAACAGGACTAATGTTAACTGTAACAACATGTATTGTCACAAAATTGGCCTTGGATTGTGGTATAATGTGTGGGGGACGGAATGGCCAGGTACTGGAAGTGCGAGGGATATGTCACCCGCATACCCAGCGCGTCCGCTACGCCCCCTGATGACATGTCTAATCTCTTGACTGACCCACCACATACATTGAATTGTATTCTCTCCTTCTTCTAAGTGTCCTAAATGTGCCTTTTGAATCTACTGACTCTTACAGGTGAGTGTGATGTTTACCTTCCTACCTCAAAGGGTGATCTCTGCACAGAACAAGGTCTGGCCCAACCAGGTCTAAGGTGCCATAGAGACTAGGCTGTTGTGGCCAACATACAGCTGAAACTATGGGAACGCTTCAAGTATGACAAAAACAACACCTGCGAATGTCGTTTGAACATGACATTTTGTAACTGAAGATGAAACACAACAGAAGGACATCAAAGTAACACAGATCAAACAGAAATTCCTGACTTTTTATGTATGATATAACACTTATATTGAAAGGTGAATTGTTTTCACTAAGTAGCAAGTATGCTTTTCTGGTGATGCTCTATGCTTTCATGAACCTAAGTGGCTGTTTGTATTTTATTTTTTCAAAATTACCGATTACATTAGAATCCTGGAGAAACCATGTGTAGACTTTTGATCCAACCTTAAAAACAATGACTGAATAACTGTTCACTGTTCACTTTTTATTTTTAGTGGGGAATGTCAGAAACAGATCAGTTTTCAGAGACCTAGTGCTTTCATTTTCTGTACTGTATTTGCGGCACATCATTCCTATTGAAAATGCTTTACATTTTGCATTGATTAATTCATGGACTTTCAGCTCAAATCAGTGAAGTTCTGAAAGCCCAGACACTCCTGGTCACTGAAGCCAAATCTGCACTGTGTTACAAATCAGAAAAAAAATCATGGAACTTAAAAATATGTTCTTTTTTAACCTTAATTAAGCAGCATTAACCAGCAGACACACAGCTTCTCTGGGACCAGGATTGGGAACCACTGGGTTAGAGCACTGTTTGATCCAATCTTGGTTCTGCTACTTTCCTCGTATTCATAATCACTGTTTAAATATGTATCTGAGCATCACATTTACAGAAGCACATGGTCATCATTAGGAACTCTCGATTATTCTGTGAATCTGTAATCAGATTTAGCCCACCCGTATTCGGAAAGGAACAAAAACATTCCATGCACTGTTGCCTAATTCAATTACACTGATACAACACTGTATACGACTGACTTCAACCACGGTCATTCATCATGGTGACATCAGGGACATGCATGTTGGGATTAGGAAACAATGTGGAGCTTTATTATAAGTGATTTAAAATGAGAGTCTGTGCTAGTACGGATAGGGAGACATGCACACTAAATCTATACGTTAGATGGAGGAGGGGAGTGGAGATCAAACACGATAGACTGGGAGATCGTCCTGTTAGATACAGCAGAAGGCGGCGGTTGTTTGATGGTGAAATATTTAGGGCCAGATTTACTAAAGGATTGCGAGTCGACTGCTTTTCCGACGCAAGGTCGCAATATCTACGTCGGATTTACTAAAAGGTCGCACTTAAACAGATTTACTAATGGTGGTTACCACTTGTGCCTGGTTGCCCCGTATCCATTTCTTAGCGCCTTGTAATCTGGAAGGGCCATTGTTTCTGACCCTTTTCATGCATGACTCCTACCGCAAAATTGTGAATGAGAGTGTTTTCATTTCTTTAATTGCACAAATAAGACCAATCATAGTAAATCGGTCGTTAATTTTTCGGTATCTGAGACCACAACAGAGCCGCAATATAATTAATGTTTTGCGCTGTGACTGCTTCCTTAGTAAATCCGGCCCTTAGACTGACTATGTCTTAAAGACAGAGCTACTAAAGGGAAACACAGAAAGTTAACAAACCTTTGGGGGAAAAAAGTCGTTTTGTATATTCAGTGCCACGTCCCACCAAAAATGTTAGCGTACCTTAAGTGTTTTCTTTTTCCTCTACATGCCAAAAACTCTCCTTTTTGAAACTTTATGGAAAAATATAATTTTTTTTTATTAAACAGGTTGGCACCAATACCCAGTCAGCAAGGTGCTGGAAAAATACTCAAGGACAACTACGGTGTACGATGAGGATCACCGCCGGAGGAGGGGTGGGGGTTGGGGGGGGGGGGGGGGGGTAACCGTGGCCGACCCGAATGGCGGCAGCACCGTAAGTTTCCAGGAACCTTACCTGAGCAAGACTTGAAGCCAACCCTTGTGAATGGAAGCAGATACTGATCAGCATTCACTCTGCACAGGCCTCGATCGAGAGAAGTACAGTACCTTGCATACCTGCGGGACCAAAATCTTGCCTTGTAAGGAAGATGGCATGATCATGGTACTCAGTGTGGTCAGGGTTGCGGCGCTGTTGTGTGTTGGCCCAGCGACACACCTGCTCAAGGCTACGTGAGGGGTTCCCTCGCTCGATTAAGCTGATAGACTGTGAACACACACACACACACACACACACAGATAAATACAAGTGTGTACACACAAGGACAACGCGTGCACACACAAACACACAGATAAATACACGTTTGCACACAGGATGACACAGAAAAACACACACACAGATAAATACAAGGTTGTACACACAATGACAACACGTGCACACACAAACACACAGACAAATACACGTTTGCACACAGAATGACACACAAAACACACACACATACAGAGATAAATACAAGGTTGTACACATGACAACACGTGCACACACAAACACACAGACAAATTACGTTTGCACACAGAATGACACACAAAAACACACACACACACACACACACACACACACACACACACAGATAAATACAAGTGCGTACACACAATGACAACACAACTACACACAAACACACAGACAAATAAACATTTGGACACAGAATGACACACACAAACACACACACACACAGATAAATACAAGGTTGTACACACAATGACAACACGTGCACACACAAACACACAGACAAATACACGTTTGCACACAGATTCACACGCCGCACAACCACGCAGACAGATAAATACAAGTGCGTACACACAATGACAACACATGCACACAAAAATAAGCACACACACAAGCAAATACATGTTTGGACACAGAATGACACACACACAAACAAACACAAATATACAAATACTGTATGCATGCACACAGATGACCAATAAACGTGCACACGCAATGACACACACATATGCACGGGCAAATTTTTGAGGCTACTCAAATATTCTAGTTGATATTTTAAATTGATATGCTCTCTGAATAGAACATTGCCTTTACTCTGTTGTTTGAAACCTGCAGTACTTAATGTTCTTTTAGATTTTCCCATAGTGCATTGCCATTTCATGAACACATATGCAGAATAAAAACACACTGTACAGACTTATGTAAGACACCCATATCTATACTCAGTGTAAAATAATGTAAGCAAACTTGAGCTGAGATCCCTTCAGTGAAAGATGTGAGGCCTGTGCAATTTTGACCTTCCCTGGACCGTCACTCAACGGGCAGAATGTGACCCGCGTGTGTGCTTGTGAAACACACGGGCACGCCTCTTCCTCTTTCTTATCACAGCTATATGAGAAAACTATAAATCAAAGCAAAATGCAGCCTAGGAACTGGTGGGAATGAGAGAAGGGCAGAAATGGCATTGTCTCCAACCCCTACGATCAGGCGCTTTCTGCTGACATTTAGTTGTCGTGACAGCATGCTAGCACGTCTCTCATGCAAGTCCTAAAAATAGGCATTCACACAAAAAAATATTATTATTATTCTGGCCATACCAGAAATCTCAAACTTTTCTCTCATTCAAAATATCTTACAAGATATTTGATATACTATTTTCTGTACAAAGTTTAGGTCGCTGTTTTTCTCCTATGAAAGTGGTCTATGTGACTAAGTATATTTTCAGTATTTTATGGCCGGCTTTACTGGAGTTTTAGCATAGTCTGCTTTACCAGACAGCCCACCTGTCATAAAACCCAGCCGGTGGTCACGATCGTCTGGCAGAGAGGGCTTAAGGTCAGGAAATGAATCAAGTCAAGAGAACTAAATCATACCCCGCATAAAATGGCAAAAGCAGATCCAAGCTCCCGTTCTCTGTAACCTCAACTCACTTGAGTTGCACTTTGCAGAAATACAAAAAACCTGATGGTGTATGTCTCTGTTCCGATAGGCATAGGCACAATTAATATTGGGCAGCCAGAGTCATGTGGAAAGAACGAATCCCCAAGTGCTAAAATTCTGCTGGAAAAAAAAAACATCCACACATATGGTGGTCCCTCAAATATGCACAGGGCAGCATATCTCACTTGAACGAAACTATACGACTGCTGAAATTTTATTGGACACACAGCCAAGCAGCAGGCTGGTGATTATGATGTCTTCGAATATTGACCAGATTCCAAAAACACAAGAAGCAGAAGTGCTTCCTTGGAGGGGGGTAACATCAATATAGTTGATGACATTAAAGGCACGCCAGGTGAGAGATACAATAGCAGCACTGGGGTGAGTCTTGGACCGGCGCTGGTTCGCTCGCTGTGCCGAGACACGTTTAGTAGGTATCAACTTGCCTAAGCAGGGTTGTGTCGACATAGAATCTGCTTTGGCAGCCAGGGGAGAGAAGAGAGGCCAGATATCAGCGGCATTATTGGGACCCAGAGGCAGCCAGTCATGCGAATTTGAGAGAAAAACAACCAGTGGCGGCACTGAAGCATTTGGTAGAGCAGTTTATTGGCAATACTCAATTTGGGGAGAGCTTGAGATAGCAGTTATTATACAGTGAATCACTGTGATACAAATTAGTCATCGCCCAAGGGGAATTAAGTGAATTTAAATAAATGTTATTTGAATAATTCTTCATTATGAATAATAAAAATAATATTCATTTCCAAACGGCTTCAAAGTAATTTTAGATAATGAGGTAAATAATTAGTCCTACTTGTCTTCAGTTTGTCCCTTAGTCCAAATATTGGTAACAGGAGTACCTGATCTTCACCTTGTCTTCCTCAAAAAGTCCAAGACTATGCACAAGTTCCCATCTTTAATGTTCCATATCAACAGATAATCTAATCTTCACATACATTGTTGCTAAGCGCTGGTGAGAACAAAAATCTGTCAATTTAGCAGCTAATTTAATAGTTCATTAACCACAGTTTTCTGATTGAAAGGTACAGTCACAGGATACTGCAGCTATGCTTAAAATGTTGTCTACACAAGTGATGATAGATTTTACATCTATATTAGCTTTTAAAAGAAATGCATTTTGAATCATAAGATTGAAGAGATAAACCTTACCTGTCTATACCCGACCATTATCATACGAACAAGGACTATATTGATGTTGGCACCCAAGGATTCGTCGTGGTAGATTTCATCAACCTGAAACAATAATTCAAGAAAAGTTACCCAAGTGAAAAACAACCCCAGTCCTTTTCATACCACAGTGGTGTGTAGGCTACTGGAAGCAAATATGCTCTGAATATCACTTCCTTTCATACAAACAAAAGAACACCTTCAATTCCCATAGACCGTAAAGCATTTCTCCATTCAAGGAAGCAAAAATAAATAAAATAAAAAGTGATACTGCTTGAGAGCTTATGAAATTGGAATGGAATAGTAAAGCATGGAGAAAAACAAATATATATAATATATTTATATAATAAAGCGGTGAGAAACCATGGTTCTGACATTAGGGGGTAATAACATTGGCCCTGTTGACCCTGTTGTGGCTGTGAGGCGGTGATGATGCTGACTGCAAGCCGGATGGCTTCTCGTCCCCAGAGAGAGGCTGGCACTACGCTCCCCTGCTCGTTCTGTGAGGGCTCTGGCTCATCAACTCAACATAAATTGAGAATTTTTTTTTTGTGGCGTGACTGCAAGTTTTCAGAAAAGTTTTGGAACATTCTGTTCGAATGAACAAATGACAAAGTCCAGCTATGAGATGCATAGTGAAGCAGCTAACATTCAATGTCTGATGTGTAATTATTGATTATAGAACATTTACGTTTATCTCTGGATAGTAGCTAAAATGATAAGCCTAGATGTGGCGTCGCCTTTTTTCATCATTAAACTTTTTTATGTCTTTATGTTCTCATACCTATTACTAATCAATAAGATGACCACCTTAAACTGAGTTACTAACAATATTGCTTCATAGGACTACTGTACAACCTGTAAAAAATAAATGGCTATGCTCTCATATGTAATGGACTACAGGTGACGCAACTTTTTTGTGGTCATTAAAATTCCATGGTAGGTAGTTCCCCAGTGTCCTGGCGAATTCACAAACTGACAGTAAAATTGGTTATAAATTGCCGTCGCCTACAAGAAACAAAACTGAAATTTGTAAGGGCCAATTTTGCAGTATATTATTATTATACCTATATTTATACTTCTAATTATTTCTGATTGAGTTGGTTGAATCAAACTGGTACATGTAAATTTCCTTTAAGTATCATATTCAGAGTGACACAACCTCCCTCCACTAGCATATATTATTTTCTGCATACTAATCACATTATTTAAAGAAACTAATACATTCATGCTGCTATCTTCTCAGCCGAGAGAACAGCTTTATAAGCACTATTTGATTCAAGAGGCAATTATGTGCACTTTCTTGTTAAGACATTGACAAGATACTCTCCTATTAGACAGCATATTATGCAATGATTGGCACAGCAGACCTAGAATGGATATGAGCATTTTTGGGCACTTTTGACCAACAGTCAAGGAACATTAATGCATGATAAATGGTAAACCATGGATTTACAATCAAATTTCTATTTCAGCACTCTTAATTTCCATCATGTAATCCCATCCCATGTCAACACAGCTCTGTGAAATCTTTCAAGGGATTAAATGGAGGAAATGGATTTGTGTTTGTTTTTCCATTAATCAAAATGACCAGATATGCTTATTATCAGTTTTGCTTATTCACACGCCAAACTCAAAAACAGGAGTCATTTTGACAAGACAAAATATTTAAGACAACTCTAACAGAGTACGTATCGTGACCATATATGAGCTCTGTAAGAGTTTATTTAACACTGAACATTTTTCTGTGCGCTATCTACTCTTTTTAAAGCTATTTTAAACATCACTTCTCTACAGCACATGTAACAGCCATATTTAAACTATTTTACAAGTCGCATTCCCATGCGTATCGTTCATAACTTCAAAGTTATGATCAAAAACTGTGAAAGAAAGACACAATATATAAAGGCCTTTCCTTGGAGGTTTGGCTGCCGCTGATAAATTTCACAAACTTTTTAAAAAGAGAATGACCCAAGGGCAGCACACAGTAACCTGAGTAAATATGGAGAAGCAACTCTTACATACTGTATACGCAGTTTTCAGAGACTCCCAAGGCATAAATCCTTTGTAACAAGGGGAATCCAGTCAGAACATGTAGCTGAAGGCGGAGCACTATTCCAACTTACAGGAAACTGAAAGTACACAGCATTGGTAATAATAGGAAAGCTTGCATATCTTTTGCTTGTGTCGTTTGTGATTACGTATTACAGTATACGTCTCCATACTGTCATGTTATTAAGCGAACGCAAGCCATTTGCACTTTTGGTCCCTTAAATAAATTCTACACTGATTTACTAAGGCCTTTAGCATGCGCAAAACCTTTTAGCACACGCAAAACCAATAACACGAGTCACGACCAATGGTTGGGTCGTGGTATTTGTTTTGCACCAATCATTGGTTGTGTTACTGGTTTTGCGTGTGCTAAAAGGTTTTGCACATGCTAAATGTCTCAGTAAATCAGGCCCTAAATTGTTAAGAGGGTAGTTTGACATTCTGAGTTTTAAGGTCATTATACAAGCGAGAAGAGACAATGTACTCAAAATCAAGGAATATGTTTCTTCTGTGTAAGATTACAGGCTTTAGACTTTAGACTCTAGTGTGTTTATGGAAGCCATGGGGGCCATACACATTCATTTTTCTTTCACTGCTCTGCAGTCAAAGTATTGTTAAAATAAACCTCTATCACCAAATAAATTATGATAACTAAAATTAAAATGAATTTACCAATAACGTCCTGTGACATGGTAACTCGTGAGATAATTCAAGAGGACTGCCTTTATGTGAAACCTTTAAAAATAAGCGAACGGTAGCCTACTCAACAGGCTCGTCAATGACCGTAGCCCTTCCTAATATGCAGTACATCAGAACGGCAGGTGAAAATTGTGCTACACCCATATCCTGGCTCCTGGAATCCGGGAGGTTCCTCTGCGTTTCGTTCCGCTCATGTCCGAAATTGCATAACTGGATCAGCTATTAGCCGGGACTACCACTAGGGACCACGTGTGCTTGGGGCAGTCCTTTTTTATTTTACTATTTAGAGCAACTATTTAGAGAACAACTCCAGCGGATTGTGGGTGCCCTGGAACATGGAGTTGCCCTGCACTGTCCATACTTTGTATTTATGTCGCAAGCGTATAATATTATCCGTCTACGCTTGTCGGCCTAAACGGGCTGCGAATCGCGCCTCCGCGCAAAGGACACCAGTCGCTTTGCTAGGCACCAGCTGGGTTGCTGACTCAGCGCATGCCCAGGACACTGTCAGTAGACCGTTTTATACTCAAACTGGAAAAGGATGACGTTCAGCATGAAGCACAAACCCATGAAGAACACTTGTGTGGGAATCAAAGCCTCGCCCTTGTTTGCGTGGGGACCGTTGAGATTCCGTAGTTTTGTTTTGACACGCTTGAAAAGCAGGGCATGCTCTACAATGACAGCGGATAATGGCACTCAGTCTGGTTACTAAGCTCACTGCAAAGTGCTAAATGTTTACCCCGATGCATACCGCCTAATCCCCCAAGACAACAGTGCGTAAAAATACCCCAGGGGTACAGTATGTGCCTCTGTAACCATGTAATTAATAAATTAAATTAATATAGTAAATAATCAGGCTTCATGCAATCAGGGTTTCAAAACTAAAATGTCTCCTTCAGTCATCTGATGATAAAAGTATCTGTGGTGGTTTATTTGTAGCTACTCTTAACGCAGCTCTTTACATAGGGTGGAAGCAATACCTAAAACATTCTTGAAATACATACCTAATGACTAGAAAATCCTTAAAATGATATGTCGACACAGAAGACCTCCTGGTGACCCATTTGACTTAATTCTTCCTTCCTGATTGTTGGAGTCCTAATAACATGTTATTTTAAAAGCTGCTAGCGATGTAAATGCATGCTGAAGATTGAGGCCTGCTTCTCAGATTAAATGCTTGGACCCTTCACCTGATAACCACAACCTTAATGTCTGAGTCATGCAGGTTTTGAAATTATTTTTCAGTTTGCGACTCGTTTTGCAATAACAATTGAGCTATCTTGCTTTCCAAAAATAGACTGATCATATAATAAATTAGATAAAACATAATATAAATAAAAATGTATTGCCCGTGAAACCAATCGACTCAAAATACTGCCTTTGCTTCTCTTAATACAGAGTTTACTGTACTCACATGTCCTACATTCTGGGTGCTGAAATTCCTAGACTAAGTTTAATGTTGACCTACATAAATTAGTTTATTTTGGACGTTCAACAGAGCAGCTGCTGAAAAACGAGGACATCAAAAATAGCCATCGCCTTTCCAATGACTATTTTAAACATCACAAAATGGCACCTAATGCATTTGCATTTGTATACTCTCATTGGGTGTTACTTGTGCAATAATAAACACAGACTGACTGAGCCTGGAAATTTCACTGAAAAAATGTGGAAAATGGATCAAAACGTCTCACTGTGGCAAAAAAAGTCATCACTTTTAGTACTGACTGGGGATAAAATTATTTCTTCAAGAAGCTCATACTATTCAAAACATTTTCTACAGCCTTATACATTGTCAGATTAGCCAACAAGGAAGTGATCAAACTTGAATACACAGAAATAGAAGTACTGCTTGGTGCAGCAGCCCAAAGCAGTTCACCATATAGCGCATGAAAAAATAGTGGCAGCAGCTGTAGCCTAGTAGGAAAGAGGGCCCCTAGCTTCTGTACAGTATCACATTGATGCAGAACAAACATCTATAATTTAAAACAACACAGCCATTGTGCACAAGCACTGGCTTTGTCAAGGCAGGATGTGCAGTGATTCAGTGGTTCTCAAGTTCGGTCCTCTGGGACCCCTGTGTATGCTGGTTTTCGTTCCAACCACATTTGCAATCCCAGGATTGTAACGAGCCGTTAATTTTTCTTAATTAAGTCTTTCATGTTTTTAAGGATTGTTTACCCTCTTAAACCACATTATGTCAGAGAAAGCTATGCATTCCATGAAGAATAAAAGTCCCATATTTACATTGTGCTATGTTGCAAACGATTACATAAAGGTACATTATGCAGGATTTTTAGCCTTGCTGTAGTCCTGTGTTTACAATCAAAGAAGTCTCCTTCTCCATCCTAAACCCTGCCCACTCACCTCCATTCAGGGCAATAAACAAGATTGAGAGCAGCAAGCAAAATGTCAAGGGAAGATAAAAATTTAAATAAGATTTTGAGCAACATGAAAGCATTGCTCTATATGGATGGTAAAAGAAATTAGGCAGTGTCATACTGATGAAATAAACGCGTCAGTCAGTCAGCTTATAAAAGAGAGAAGGTGTTCTCAGTATGGGAGAGTGCATATAAAGAAAAATGTACCCAGGCCCATCAAACAGACTGCCCAGAGTAAATACTGAAGCACTCCTAATAGAATGAAGGATGTTTATTTAATACATTTCTGACATTTCAACTTAGGGTCTTCTTCAGAGTCAACAGGTCATATGACGATCTTAACACTATAAGTGCACCTCGTAGGAACATTGTTACTGTAACAGTAGCATTTTTCCTTGTTCAGTATTTAGCTAGCATTATTCTGAACATTCATTTAGAACTGGGATGTAAAGACGGAACCGTGTGTAGAACATCAGCGGACTATATCTTGTCTATCATAGCTAGATAATACCCCTGTAAAGCAAATTACTTTTTCATGAAAATATTTGTATACAAATATTATTTAATTTTATCGAATGCAATGTAATATTACATTGTTATATTAATTCAATTCCTACCTAACATAGCTGGATAGATAGAGGTAACGTTACTTAAGGTCCGACAGCAAACACTCCAACACTTTTCATTCCCATGCTAAGCTTTAGCTGTTGCCATTGAGGAAAAGCAAATCCTAGGTTGAATCTGGTTCTTGAACGAACGATTTCGGCTTGTTTGGCTTTGTTGTGATCCGTTTCTTCACTCCCGCCATTGCAGTAGCTAGCAAGCAATAAACACTCTGCTGAAAGTAACCTGACCTACTCCACAGTCTCTGTAGCCACACCCACCCCTCCCCACAAAGAAAAGAGCACCAGGCCCAGAAACATCCCGCAGTCAAACAAATGTTTGAATAATAAATACAGACAGAGGAGCAAAGTTTCTGAATTTCTTTTTCTCAACAGAGATTGCCAGTGTGTTATTACATGTGACTGAGCATGGTTATTTTTTAAAATATCTTCTAGGTAAAATTCTGCATAGTGCACCTTGAAAGACAGTTAAAAAATGTTTTTACTTGATCAAATTAAAAACTAAGGTGAACTCAAAGGCACAGCAAATGAGCCAAACCTGCACTGTGTTAACAAGTTTAAGGAAATAATTATCAAAGAATTTAAACACGTGTTCAACAACCTTAATTAAGCAAGAGATTGGCTGCACCAAAAACCAGCATACACAGGCGTACCCCAGGTACAGACCTTCAGAACCACGGCAGTAATTAGTTCCTCAAGGAGGGTTTCTCTATGTGGTACTGCAGTTTCTAAGGGTGGAAGAACTGAAGGATGTATGTGGGCAGGACTCTTTCTTTCAGACACAATGAGCCACTGGCTTATGGGGATCGATTGCAACATTTGCGCAGACCGCTCCTTTCTGCACTCCTTTTGAAGCTATTTATCTTGGGTCCATAGACAAGTGGCCTGTGCTTTCAGAGAAACTAATGTCAGACAAATTCATTCAGCTCTTTCAGACTCACTGCAATTAGTTTTATTGCTTACATCTAAAGGCAGGAAACGCAAACAAAAAAAACTATTTCCTGTTGTTGCTGCTGCTGCTGCTTTGGGTGGGTGTTCTATAGAACTGAATTTCTTTGAATGAATACTGGTCAAACGAGAGCAAGGTCATCGGCATACACACCTTTGTGCAACTTCTCCGCTATTGAATAACAGACAGCTGTAAAATGATGGCTCTCATTAACGCACCTGCAGCTGCCTCCATTAACAGCAGATGCCACCCTGCAGCGCGCCTTTAATCCCGGCCGTGGTAGGCCGCTCACACTGAATCGTTTGTGATCCATCGCTGCCTTGTACCGCCCTGAAGCTCCGCCTGCTCCCTCCATTCTCTGCAGTCAAGTCCATAATTGGCCCACTGCTACTAATCAGACCACCCTGTTGGGGCCAAAATCGTAACTGTTACAGAGTGAAACCAGCACGCTATGAAAATCTGACTTGGGGGGGATTTTCTCCCTCTAATAAGCTTAAGGTGACAGGAGCTGGTGTAAACCGTAATGAACAAGCTGAAGGTTTTCCTTTTTCTTTGTCTTTTTAAATAGGTAATCCAGAAACAGTCATAGAAGCGAGGGAAGTAGAATGAGAAATGTGGCAATGTCCAAAAGGGAAGCCCGAATGACTGTAGTAAGCTGTGGAAACGCAGCAAAAATGTTTATGTTGTGGGCACCCAGGACATCTTACCAGCTCTGTAGGTACCTTCCCCGCTGAGAGTGCATAAGTGCGTCAGACAAGCTCGTTGTGAGAGCTTAAGCTTTGGGGCTTACGGAGGCTAGTAATCATTTTGTGCCATAAATCCCATAAATAAGGTGTTAAAATATGTCTTAAAATACAAGCTAAGGAAAATAGTTTGCTACAGGCTTGAATGCTTTGTATTTTGGATCTCAAACTTTAACAAACGTCTCGTTCCAACAGGCCATTCCCGACTGCAGGTATGCCATTGAATACTGCCTACGTATAACAGAAAGAATCAAAACACTTCTTTTTCTTTTTTCCTTCGTTTTTATGATACTCTTGTGTTTATGAAAAAAAAAAAACTGGCAAAAGAAAGAACCTACGGGGCGTGTGGCGAGTCCTTTTTCTGTGCACGTTTAGTCCAAGTTTTCCTCTCGAGTGCTTTCTTTGCTATGTGCCAAGCCACCAATTTCTTGAGCTAATGTGAGTGTGTGGTGTGTAGTCTGCGAGATGATTTGTGGTCTGCAGAAGCTGGCAATGCTGTAAATTCACTGAGTCTCACATATAAAATTCAAAACTGCCTGGGGAGAGTTTTGAATTTTACTCTCTTTAACCACATGCAGTGAAGAAGAGTTGCACTGTTCGTTTCGTTTGAAAAGATAATGGGGCCAATTAAATTTGAAAGCACGGCATGGCGTGGTGACAAACGTGACAACCAATTAATTCTCCTGGATTTCGAGATATGCAAGAACAGACATACGTATGTGGAGACATTCAGAATTGTTTGCATTCAGGGCATGGGTTATGGGAAGCTGTGTTATCTATAGGTCAAAATTCGATTATTACATTACATTACAATTATTTGGCAGACGCTTTTATCCAAAGCGACGTACAATAAATGCATATTGAAGGTCATGGACGTGACTACAAAGCAGATCCGACAAAGCACAACTTTCTCACAACGTAGGAGCTATCCCTATTAATGAACAGTACAGCTATACATTCTGAACTATAAAAAACACAACTTAAATAGAAAACAGAAAAATGATCTCAAATAATAATCTTAAGACTGTCAGTCCACCCGCAACATGGAAGCTATGCTTCTTTTTTTTAAATGGAAGAGAAAAGGTTATCATTTCCAAGACACTCCACACACATACTCTATTGGGGTGAAACCCTAGAACATGTATACAGAAGGCAGAATTGAATCTCTACCAACCCCCCTCATCAAATTTACAATGTTAATACATATATCTCTCCATTCTGTTGTACACACAAAACCACCTTGCCAAAAATTGCATTATAAACTGGCCTAACTTGTACTTTAGAAAACTGGGAAATGAAGGATCTTACGGTGGGTCATGGCGGGCTTAAGACAGTATATTATTTGTATGGGAATACAAATAAAATAGGGCAATGAAGAATTGGGAATTTAAAAGGAGGAAAAAAGTAGATATTTTTGATATTCACAGAATGGGAACAATAACAGGTTCCCCTAACATTGTATATATAGAGTAACATTTGTTGGTGACTGCAAGCTTTTTTCTTAAGTCAAGGATTGGTTATTGTTTGTATTGACAGAATCCACTTCCACTATCCACGCGTTCATATACGTGCTAGAAGTGTCATTTTGAGACCGTTTTAGCTGCACTATAGAAGTGAATGGAGAGCGACAAATACCCTATTCAGGGCATCTATTCACATCTGGACTGTCATCTAGCTGCTGCTAATTCTATTAACACGGACATTGGCTGTTTTGACCGTGCCGGTCTCAGCCTACCAGAAGAGGATGGGTTCCCCCCTTGAGTCTGGTTCCTCCCAAGGGGCCAAGACTGGGCTTTCGTTTTGAAGCTCACTTCCTGGTTTGGCTGGGAGCAGCAATTGTGCCGTTGCTCACTAGCGCCACTGCGATTGGCTCCAGTATAGGTCTTTCACCATGTAAGTCAATGGCAGCAATGTGGTCAAAATACTCAGTCAGTAAATTTTTCCCACAAAAAAATGTAATTGCAATAGGTGCCTTTCCTTCATCTAATGCCTCTGCATGTACTGATCTTTAAAAATTTTGTGTCGTTTGGACAGGGTATTAACATTTGTTCAGGACCAATCAGAGGGACAGGTTGAATCCTCTTCGGCTCCACAGAGCAGGCACAGTTTGTACAAACGGACGGCGAAAAAGACATCCAGAGCTTTAATTCAGTTTTTACGAGGCCGTGGAAAGGCAATGGGTGAGGTCACAGTGGCTTTGTCCATATTTTTATACAGTCTATGGTTCCTCCCAAGGTTTCTTCCTAGTTACACCAGGGAGTTTTTCCTTGCCACTGCTGCCTTTGGCTTGCTCTTGTGGGGGTTTAATTTGGGTTTTTCTGTGAAGCGTATTGTGACAACCAGTTGTGAAATGCACTACATAAATAAATATTGATTTGATTTGATTTGATTATTCTGGATTATCACCCCAGGGGAGCACAGAGCAATTAATGAACATATTTCGCCACCATTTGGACACACATCATGGCCCGGGTAACTACACAACCCAAAGTTCTACCAAAGTTAATTTGTGCTTTAAGAGTGCAGGGTGAAGGGCTGACTCAGGACTGAAGGACTTACGATGTTCATGAGCGTCAGGACGTAGTTCTGGACGTGCTCCTTCCCGTGAAACCGCACCACTGAGTCATCCACCGCCAGCAGCACCTCGATATTGTAATCGTCCGTCCCGGCGTGTCTGCGCTTGCGCTCCGACTCGGAGAGCTTGTGCTCTACCAGGTCCAAATTGTTGTGAAGTTTGCCGATTCCAAAGTCCGAAACTGAAACAGAATGCCAGCGCAATTAGTGCATGGAACACAGCCGTGCAAAGTAATACGACAATCACACAAGAACAATCCAATTAATTGACTAACAACTTTAGTATTTAAGTATGTTGGATTGACAGGGCCCATGTTGTTTGGGAGAAAACAAAGAATAAAAAATAGTGAAACATAGGGCATACTTCTACATAATTATCTGTTTTATTTAGACCATCTTTTTTTAAAAAGCACTACTTTGCCTACTTGTTGTCTGCTTGTTGTCTACTAATACTACCTGGAGTCAGTGGTTGAACTGCTCTCTTTACACAGCATTTTTTTTATTGAAGAGCATATGCGCTCTGATATCTCAACAAGGAATCTCTTTCTAATACATACAATCATCCTCCTTGAATTATCCATCTGATTGGATGACCAAAAAAATCAGAAATAGAGAACAAACAGATGTTAAGAGATTCATGCCGATTCATGATCAGCACCTGAAGGATATTTCTTGGACCATCCTATCTCATTCCGCTATCCTGTAGCATAAATATGAATAACACAATCTAAGGAAATGACTGAGATCGTGTTTAGCCTGGGCTGGGAAGCACATGTACCTCTGTTCCTTTGGTACTTATGTGATAGGACCTTTTATGCCGCACTGAGACTACCTTATTACATTTTTGACATTTATGGCCACGCGTGGCTTTCATTTGAATTTATTATCCTATCAGAAACTGATTTACGACTCATAGCCATAAATCTTTCGAAAGTGTATCCTGTATATACAGGCACCCCATGAGTAATATAAGTGCATTCTTACATTTACATTTTAGGCATTTGGCTGACACTCTTATCCAGAGCGACTTACAATTAGTGCACAAACAAAAGGCCTAAATTCGTACATCACCAACATTCCAAGTAGCAATTAATGAGAGTAAAAGTACAAAAAAGATAGTATGGACATATAATAATTTAAACATGGATTGGATTTATGGCTCAATTAGGAATGACTTTCAATGGGCCCAATATGGAATCTGTAAAGGCAAACAACACCCCCTCCTTAAGTCTTTTCGATATATTTATCCCCAAAAGTGACAGATTTGTGCACAGCAAGAGAGTACATTTTCACCCTGGACAATTCTTTCCTTATAAAGCCAGGTCAGAGACTTGTATTTCCCTGCACCACAATCCCCCCCCCCTCCTCTCTTCTGAGTCATGCATTTAGAGCAGCTGTTTGAAAAGCCCCCCAACCTCCTATATATTGTCGGACATCAGGGTTTTCTCTGCCTGCGAACGCGGTGAACCGCCATGCAACAGCTTCCGCAAGAGTCTGAGGGAGGCCGAATGTACACTCTCAGTACACACCGTTTTATTTGGAGTTCTGTCTGCACTCTCTGATTAATTTACTAATTTACTAAATAGTTTCAGGGAAGGGTCAAACGGTTTCTGCGTGAAGGCCTGTTAGTTTGTGGAATGACACGGCACAGAATTGTACTATGCTACAGCATGAGGTAGCATTCCACATGTTATGCAGAGAGCTTTTTGAAAGTACAATCACAGGTAACATACAGTGTTATGTTAACGTAGATAAAATGAGCAAATAAAATATATGTATATAAATGTATTTTAAGCGCTTAAATGTTTTCTTTTCGTAGACAACAGCTAGGACCACATTAGGGTTGTTAAGTCCCATGAAAATGTCTAACCAATGTCATAAAGCAACGTTGAGAATGTGCAGTAGGTATATGCAGTTGGTATTATCACATTCCGTGATGATTGATCCACATGCAGGGCAAAGCAAGAAATATCCCTTTGTGGGGGGGGGAGGCGGGGGGGGGCAGTGACCACCAGACCTTTTTCTTCTCAATGGGGCAAAGCAGGCAGCTATGCAGAGAGAATAGAATCAATGGAGGCTCACCAGCGGGAGTCCTCTCCTGCTGCTCAGACGCGTATCAATGGGGGTACTCACTATGGACATGTCGCAGGGGAGCTTTATTTCCCGAAATTGCGGTCAGACAGGACCCGATCTGTCAGATAGCGAAATTGAGGCAGCGGTCACGGAAATGAAGCAGCAGAAAACGGAAGGTGTGGATGGAATGCTATCCGAATATCGGAGGTGTCTCGGAGAGAAAGAACAACAAAGGAATTGGCCGGCTGGAGCAGAAGAATGTACCGGCAAAGAGAGGGGACCTGAAAACTGACAGGGTTCCAGAAATGAGCTGGCAGATTATCTAAACTGCCTACGCAGCGTATGGTGTGCAATATGAAGAAAACAGAAAACAGCTGAAAACAGACGCAAAGAAAGCATCTAGGAAAATAAAGGAGAGGACAAAATGTGTTCATTGTAGTGGATATACAGGTCAGAAGTTTACATACACTAAGTTGACTGTGCCTTTAAATTTTTAATATTTGGTCGCATATCCTTTGGCTTTGCATGCTATGACTTCCTGATGTCTGTGACCCAACAATATTAAAAGACTCTTGATATCTTATTTCCTGGTACTCTTACAAGCGATACTACAACGTCTCTGCATTTGAATGGATCTCTATGGGAATTGGAGGGTGGGACTAGTTTTAGCTGTAAATTATGCTGGAACCGTATGGAATAAATGATTGGTAAAATGGCTGTAAGTCATCAAGGGTCTGAGGTATCAAACGAGCCTCAAGCCATCACTGTGCTACCAGATATGCAGTAGATATGGATGGATCACTTTAAGGGTTGTTTCTCCTGACAAATTTTCCTATTGAACTCTATGGAAAAATAAGTCAGGAGAAGAAACCCTTCAAGTTATCCATCCATATCTATTGTATTACCGGCAGCAGAGTGATGATTTAAGGCTTGTTTGATACGTCAGACCCTTGATGACTACAACTAGGTGTGAAAAAACATTATCGTAAACGGAACTAAAAATGAAAACGAGAGTTTTTTTAAAAACAAAGCTAAACTGAAACTAGCAAAGCTGCTCTTAAAACTAACTAAAACTAAACAGAAATTTTTATCAAAATCTGAAATGAAATGAAAATAAAAACTAGTGAAAGATTTGAGCTGATTCACATAGGTTAGTTTATAGTTAAGTTATAGCCTATGCCTAAGATTGCATTGATAAGCATTTTGTTTTAATATGAGGTCTGTAACTACTTAAATTGACATTGCATAAATAATGAAGCATTATAAATAGAAACCTATTTGGGACATACTGTATGCCTTTATTCAGATGAGAAAAAAGATGAATGCTGAAATGTTCTAACGCAAAGTTTACAATCAAATCTAATCGTGTACATGTCTCATGAATGAGGTCCATTGTGCTGGTAATTCCTCAAAGATTTTATATTGACGATAAGTTCTTAATGGTACGCACGAAAAGGTCACTAACAGCAGCTGGGTCTTGAAGGATCTTGAAAGCTGGAAAATGATAGACGGAGGGAGTTCATTTAATGACTGTACAAAAGATGGGAAAGAGAGGAGCTCTCGGCTGTGGGATTACGAGATGACAGGACCTGTCAGTGGATTGGATGTCATTGAAGAAGAGCAAGATTGTCTTACAAGAGGAGAAGAGCAGAAAACTGAGAGAGAGAACTGAGAGAGCATATGCTCACGGCTGGCCATTAGGCACTATTCATACAGGAACAAAAAAAACGGTCATAAAAAATGGTCTATTGTCAAAGACACCTTCTCCACTCAGCTATTTATAGGTCATTTACAGTTAAATTCCTCCCAGCATTAAAAAATCATCATAGTATAGTCCATCTAGATATTATGCGCATGGTTTTTAAAAAAAAATACAGCAGACCTCCAGGTCTTATTAAATTTCAGGAATGCCATAAACTAAATTATTGGTCACTGCAGTGCAGGTGTATGCTAATATAACAGTTACATATTTCCATCCACATGCTTCTTATGTTAGTCTGTAAAAATAAATTATGACATTTCAACCCAATGTGCTGAAAAGAAAATACATTGGTAAAGAGCACCATAATATAATGTCTATCATAAATATAATACACTGCCCGGCCAAAAGAAAAAGTTGCCATTGCACCCGTCATGCATAGTGCCCACTGTACAAGCCTCTGGAGGCAGTGTTTTGATCTGGGGTTGCTTCAGTTGGTCAGGTCTAGGCTCAGCAACATTATGCAGCAATAAAATTAAGTCAACGAAGTACCAGAATGTACTGAATGACCAGGTTATCCCATCAATGGGCATATGCCAGGATGACAATGCCAAGATTCATCGGGCTCAAATTGTGAAAGAGTGGTTCGGGGATCATGAGGAATCATTTTCACACATGAATTAGCCACCAGATTCCTGACCTTAACCCCATTGAAAGTCTTTGGGATGTGCTGGAGAACACTTTACGGAGTGGTTCGACTCTCCCATCGTCAATACAAGATCTCAGCCAAAAACTTATGCTACTCTGGATGGAAATAAATGTTGTGACATTGCATAAGGTTGTCGAAACAATGCCACGACGAATGCGCGCCGTAATCAAAGCTAAAGGCGGTCCAACGAAATATTAGAGTGTGCAACTTTTTTTTTGGCCGGGCAGTGTATAATATAATATAATATAATTTGTAGTATAATAGATCCATGAGCACTGCCAGATTTTCAAGCTCCTGGTACATTTTTATAAATATATCTACTCTGTTAAGAAAATCTGCAACCAAATTATAGGTATATACACCGGAAACTGATTTGCCAATTTGTGATTATACAGGTTTACTAAGTAGCCTATGTTTAACTGTACTATTCCAAGACCGTAGCATATTAAGAGGAGAAATGAAGTGATTTCCTTCCTGTCTCCGAGGTCCATCCAACTGCATTAAGCATCTATCAAAACTTAACAACTAGCCATTATTTTAAAACGGTCTGTGAATAATTTGAAAGGCCGTTAGACATGCCTGTGTACAGCACATTGACAGTAATAAACTGTCTTCGGTGGACAACTGCCTTTTTCCACAGGGCGGTACTTTTTGTCAGTCCTCATATCACAGAGGAAGAAGTATGCTATTCTCAAGGAAGAATGCAGCCATATTGCAGATAAAGTAAAAATGCATACAGGGAGGACTGGACTATAGTGCTGCACTATGAAAGCTATTCAATATTCCGCGAACTGTCTTCACAGCAAAGTTGATATTACCAAACATGGCAAAGCTGCACAAACTCCCACCATCTCCTGTCATAGGGGTCAGCATTGTTGAGACAGCCCTGCTTGTAAATGGAGGCCCATAGGTCTGTTTACAGTACTATTATGTAGGTCTATCCTCTTGTCAAGATCCACTGTTCACTGTACACAGACAAGAGAAACAAAATCTCATTCAAAAGCAAATCTGACATTAATCAATTATGGACAATGACAATCCTGCCTTGAATGCCCCTCTGCTGTTTATCTATGGATCTATGTACCTATAAACAAATATGCATATACATATATACAGATCAAGATCATACAGTTACCAATATTTTACAAAATAAGGAGAGTCGAACACAAATTATTTCTACACTGGAGTCGAACTACAGTGTAGAAATAATAAAATTAATGAAAACCAAACGGTAGTTTCAATCTGAAATCCCACTGAAGTAATATTGCCTTGAACTATAATGTCTCCCCGGCATTAGATAACTTTGTAATTAAAACTGTACTGTTTATTCAGCCCCTTCAAAACCTTCTGAGATTATGGAGGCAGTTATTCACCCCAGTAATCCTGAATTTCTGTGATTGATTTTCAGTTTTTGTGCAGGGATGTGTTGTTTAAATTCCCAGGGCGACCAAGCCATTTTAATTGCACAACCCCTGCACATCCATAGGAACCCTGCATTCCTCATTTTACCAGCTGGGGCCCTGAGACCTGGAGCAGCTGTGCCTGCCTGTTATTTTGGTGGAATGAGTCAGTCTAGAGGGGAGGGGCTTCCTACATACAGTGGAACAACTTCTCTTCAGTTACTTGAAAAAAAACAACTTTGCTTGTATTCACAGAACGACATTGATTTCATTCTCAAATTTGATCCCATTGCACACTCTTTTCTACTGACTACTGACACAATAGCTAACCCGCACCACATTGAATGGGTTTTACTTCAGAAGAAGGCATAACGATTTGCTATTTCCTTCAAGCAATCACAGGATTTGCAGAATCTTTCAGCCCCAATACGCCATCGTTACTTACTGCAGTTACAGCGGAGTGCAGTTCTGCATACACACCGTCTTTAGTTGTTCATGCTATAATTTCTTCTTTTGAATGCCTGTAATAATGAAAACCAATGGTCCCGCAACTCTCTTATGCCCATGATGTCATAATCCTTGCCTACCTTCGTTGTGGAGGTCCTCCCTTCTTTTGGTTGGTTCACTTTTGATGGCGGACCTGCGGTACACCACGTGAACACGCCCCTTCTCTTCCACTTCCTGTTGTCCCTTCTCTAAGGGCTCAATGAAAAACTCCCCATTATCAGTGCGAATCAGGCCTGCCTGGAAAAAGAGTTCTCCATATTAGTACGGTCATCTCGCTTCAGGGCCTATCAAGCAAACGGAAACTTCCGGTACTGTCAATTATCCAATGCCTCAGCAATCAGCTGGGCATTGGCACCCCATGTTGCATGTGGGAACCTAATGTAGGTCACTAAATCATGAGAAGTTGTATGTACACTGCAGCCATTTTTGTATTTGTTGATATCTGCATACAACTTCTCAAACACTGATTCCATGTTTAAAACTCCTCCTAAAAAAAACATAGCTACTTCATGAACTGGCAGTGAGTCTTTATTACTGATGGTATTATGAGTTTGTATTACCATTACTGATGGTATTATGAGTTGCAGATACAGTGTATTACTTAAATACTGAATATACAGAATACTCTGGGAAAGGATTAATTGATCTATTAAAATGGCATCATTATATGCACCAAAACTCAGATTGTATTGGTGTCATTAATAGGGTATGCAGTGTGGATTCAAAGAGGACTAACAAAAAAAGAACAGAACTAAAGCACAGAAATTACAACGACTGTAACATTCATACGTCAAGGATAAGGATGACATACAGGCAACGGATAGTAAGAGACAGTTTTCAAAAGAAGTCTGAAATCCTTTTGATTTATCGAGTCCCTGATTGTAGTGGAAACTTTTCCTTCTCTAACTCCTCTCAGTAATTGCAACCCTTTACAGAAGTCTCACAAGCTCATATAATGGAAAACTGTCACTCATATTATACTGTACACTCGCAGAAGAAAGGGTTCCAAAAGGCTGCCCTGTGTCTCCATAGATTAACCCTATCTAGTTCAAGGTTCTTTGCCTGGAAAAATGGTTCAATCTGGGAGCTTTCACACTTTCCACATCTACCATAGAAGGTTCCATACGGAACTAAAAAGGGTTCCACTATGAAGGCAAGCCAAAGAACCCTTTCAGAACCCTTTTTTCTAAGAGTAGTACAGTTGTATGGAATACATTTGTGAGAACCTAGCAACCTAGTGTGTGTGTGTGCGTGTGTGTGTGTGTGTGTGTGTGTGTGTGTGTGTGTGTGTGTGTGTGTGTGTGTGTGTGTGTGTGTGTGTGTGTGTGTGTGTGTGTGTGTGTGTGTGTGTGTGTGTGTAATTCAATAGCAGCACGTGTAATTCTCATCTCTTCATTTCCCCCCACTGTCTGTGTACCTCAGTTCCTTGTTCAGGTTTTCAGGCTTTCTTCATATTAGACCTTCAGTCTACCTTAGTGAAAGATGGGAAGTTCTGAGTCAGACAAACAACTGAAGCTCATCTCTTCACAGGCCACAATCAGTGACGCATCATGGACAAGTTCTGAATCCATCCATTGAATTAAGATCAATAAATATCTGGATGAAAATGTCTATAGACAATAAGAAAAACCATTTTAATCCCCTTGTGGCAGCATTTTAGCAGCCCACAGGAACAGCTTTGATATTAACTGTATCTAGATTTTAGAAGAATTGGTGGGGAGTGGAAGTCTGTGTGTGTTGGAATAGTGCAAAAATGTGCTGTAGGGTGTTGGAAAGCAGAAAACCACAAAACAGCCAAACAAAACATCCATGTGGCAAGAGAGAGATAGAGAGATACTTCGGCCACTCAGACTATATAGCCTGCACACCACACTGCAAAAAATGTCTGTCTTTCTTAACAAGTGGTTTAGTCTTGTAATGAGAATTAAAATCTTTTTTTTTTCTCTGAAGTAGAAAATATTAGCTAGCTTGTTTTAAATTACTTTTTGCTTGACAAGTGAAATTGTCGTACCCCATTGCCAAATCTTGAAATTAGTAAAACTCACCTCAGTGGCAATCTTTTTGTGTTATTTAGCAAAAATCTAATATAAATAAGATTCTAAGTCTAAATATAACACTAAAATGCTTGTTATGTTTTGGTTTTGCAGTGCAGCTGCAGGAAATCTCCCCAGTCTATCTTGGCCACGCCTCCACCGTCAGTCCTGGCAAAACGGACAGAACTCACCAGGTCACAGGTGCAAGTGCACATGGTGCGTAACAATATTTAAAACTGAGATATTTTTATTAACAATATAATCAAGAGCAAAGCAAAAGTGTCATAATGCGACTGACACAGTATATTCAATTTCAAAAACTCCAAAATGGCTTTCTAGTCTCTGACGCCATAGGACTACAGAAATGACAGTTAGAAAACCACATTACCCAGGGGCCTACTATCACTTCATCACTGATGATGCACTTGAAAGGACTGCCACTCCCCAAAAGACACATGTACGCATAAGATCCTATCTAAGGAGCCCAACAACTTTTGGCCTGAGGACCATTTTACGTCACCACCGCCACACCCTTTTGAAGACCGCAGAAAGCTATCATTTAGCTTGTAAAAACGGAAGAGAAAGTATATCCACAAGCATTGTGGCAGACGGAAAATGCAATCTTGAGACAAAATTATACATGGTTAACAATAAACCAAAAATTGTCTGTCAACTGCTTTTCAGATAGTTTTACTATACAACACTATATAGGTCTCACTTCCCCAAACGCAGATACAACTTTAATACACCTTTTTGAGCCACAAGCACAAAGGAATAACAAGAAACACACAGATTATCAGAGCACCTGGATATGAAAATGAGATATATTCAATAGAAAGGTTCTCGGTGTGACAAAAAAAGTTTTGAAAAACCTGAAAAAATGGATACAATTTCAAAACCTGGGCTGAAAGAATGGATGGATTTAGGAAAAGTGAGCAAACAAAAACTATTCCCCTCTGTGCACTACATATTTTATGATACTGGGTCACACTTTAAACAAAGTCTCCATATAAAGGCTTTATATAGCATATATAAAGCCTTCATAAACGTGACATAATGGCTTCATAAATCATACATAAGCAAATGTCATGCTTCATAAATGGTGACATAACACCTTCTTATGCAACATGTTTTGCCAAATATGTCATAACCAACAATGTCACCAGGCTAATGGCTAAACATTATACAGGGTGACATAAAACATGCTCGTGTAGGATGCTAGGCTAACTGTGCATTTGGCATAACAGGTTGCATAAGAAGGCGTTATGTCACCCTTTATTAAAGTGTGACCTGATATTGTGTACATATCACAAAAGGTTGAACACCGTCAATGATTTGTTGAGAGACGCGAGACAGCCGATGGCAATGCAAAGGAGAGCACAGATTTGAATCTAGGAATGTTCAGGACCATACTGGGCACTGATACACAAAGCACTGAAGTGCAGTTTCTGCAGCCTGCACTGTCTGTAGCCAATGGGACCAGCGTTTGAACTGTCAGAGCAGGACGCCTGCACACCGCTATGTGAGCCAAAAAATCTGTGAGGTAGGAGACAGCCGAGAAGAGTGGAAAATAATCGCATGCAGAGTAAGACTCTCACACCTGGGCTGTTCCCTACAACTCCCTACATTTACTGCAGTGGCTCCCCCCCGTCAAATCATCCACATGTTTTACTATGCATTATACCTGAGAGACCACACACACACGCACACACACACAAACACACACACGGATATGTCCACAGATGTGCCCACAGACTCACTCACCCTCTCTCTCACTCTCTCTCTCTCTCTCTCTCTCTCCCTCCCTCCCTCCCCTTGCTCCATCCCTCAGTCACTCACTATCACAGTGACTGTGCAGCATGATTCCGTCAGTTATCGCTGCAGGAAGAGTGTCCTTGCATAAAATTAAATTCAAATTTGCACCTGTGAATGTCAATAAACGGCAAAAACATTTTTTACATATTATGCGTCACAGAAAATATATCCAAAAACAGCTTTCAGATACCAAAATACCGGATGTCGTGGATCTCTTTTATCTGACCTCTGACATCCACAGCAAATACACCTCAACTTACAGGTCACAGATGCACAAAATTTCGCAAGCCAACACTACAAACTTTGAAGGTGGATATTTATGCAATTCAGCACTGCAACGTCATTTTCCCATTTAAGGAAGCTATCAAGACCTGGGAGATAGACCAGTGCATACTTCATCATAAGCAAAACATTCTGAATGACTGAATGCGCAAATTCCACAAAATTCCAAAGCATAACTTAAACTTCAATACACCATGCATTAAAGGAGTTGTTTAGACAACCTTTTCTAGGGTGCCTACTAAGTCAAGCAAGTTGATGCAACAATAAAGTCAATAAAAAGGCCAGCCAAGCTGTTAAACTGACAGAGGAAAAAGTTAAATCTGTGATGCTCATTCGTGAATATGTTCAGTAAATCTCCTCCGACAACTGAAGATTGCGATTATACAAGTCAACACTTCAGCCAGCGTAAACAGAAACAAAGAAACAAAAACACTTTGTATAACCAGTAGTTACACCGAGAGAATGCAATTCTAAATATTGAATCTTTTCATCGGCAAAGTGTAGGATTCCAGACGGTAACATTAGCTGTCATCCTTGTCATGCCTTCCTGGACAAATATGCATACCGCTCACCCCAAATGATCTCTCTACATGTCGGGAAGGAGCACGTGCATTTTCTACTCATCTAAGTGCAATTCAAGTGAAGGGAAATCTCTTAAAGGTCCTCTACTCTGCAGATCCCATCTACATCAGCATAATTACATCAACAGCTTGTGTGGACTCTCAAAGCGAACAGAAGACGTCTGCGTGGGCCTTCCACATTTATGGAAACAACTGAGAGAGCAGATGAGTCTGAAAAAAGGTGATTTCTCTGACAGTTCTTATTTAACAGTGTATATGTGCAATAGCATTTGCCATTTTATTGTTCTGTTTTCAAGAAACCACCAAAAAACATTTGACAATGAATCCCTTTTAGGAAAGAGTTTTCTTTTACCACATAGCTCACACCCTCAAAGGGTTGAATGGCAACACTTTGGCACATCTAAGCACTCTCGTTCCCTTGGTTCTGTTTTCTATTTGAAATACTGTATTGCAGGTAACGGTTCAGTTGTTTTAAGTGTCTTACATGCGTTATACTCGTAGATTAACTGATTTAAATTGGAATCCTGCTCTTGAGGCTATTGAGTCAAGCGACTATTCTTTTCCCACGGACACTGCAAGAGGTCGGAGACAAGATCCCACGGTCGGCATACTGATATCGCCAAATGAGAATGATTACGCAGTAACATAAATGTTTCCAGAACGGGGTGATTAGATAGGAAGAAGAAATAGAAGAATTTGAATCGGAACACATCAGCCAATATGCAACAGCACTGGGGATGAGAAGCACAAACGATAGACATTAGACACAATTTACATTTTTGACAACCGTAACCTCGCCTTTGACCGTTAAAACGGCAATAAAAAAATCATATAGTCCCTGAGAGATTCCTATTTTGCCTCTCTCACTCAGACGAAACTCGTCTCAGCACATGCCGAGCTGACAGACAGACTTGCACGTCTGAATTTGTCCACGACGTTATGAGCCAAATGATGGGGGGAGAGGCATAGGGAGTAGTGTAATATATGCTGGGATCATTTGGTTTGAATAGTGATTAAGGGCTAAGCTGAGCTAGTGGAGTTAGCAGTTGCAATAATGCTGTGGGACAGCTCCTCAGAGGAGAGAATGATCAGTTCAGTCTCATTCACCTCTCAGTACTGTGCCAGATGGTGAGCCTAGCTCGGATGCATGATGAGGATTATACAGTCAAAATTATGAAATTCACATGACACATACCACTGGTGAGCCTCCTGAGCAGTTTGCCATTAACCATCTCCAGTCATGTACCCAAAAAGCCTCAGGACTGTCATTATGCTTCCATAAATGTTATTGCTAAAACTATGACAGTACAACATGTTTGAACGTGCAAAAGGTTCAATGATAACATTAAAGGAGTCTTCCGTTTATTGTAAACTTTAAAATGTAGTTTTCTACCAATATTTCTGTCAGAAGACCATAGCCAATTCTTGTCACGCTCTTATAGACTTTTGTACAAAAGTAATCATCATTATATTCTCAAATGCCCCGTTTTAGTGCTTAATAAGGTCTAGTTCACACGTATGGTTATGAACGAGAGAGAAAACTAGTGGTAACGAGAGACGTTTTGATATAAACTGACTAGGTTAACCCCGATATAGCTCAGGTTTTATGCGGATATAGCCTGGCTTCGTCCTAGTCGGCTAGAAAACATTTCAACCAATTGTCACCGGGTTTTCACCTGAAGACCTAGATGGCGTTTCACTGACTTTTCAACATAAATAAATCAGGGCACTCACAATCTGTGTAGCTAATGCATTGCTATGATATATTGAAAAGTAATAATAATAGATTTCATTTACGCATCTTCCATGATCTCAAAGCGCCTCATCTCAGCCTCCTTCCAATGTGCCAGAACATTTGCCATACAACAGCCTCAGTGGAGAAGAAGAGAATTACACGAATCACGCTGTTGCACAAATCGGATCAAATCACACTGCTTTAAAATCCAAATGAGACTGAACAATGTTGGATCGCTTCCGCACAACAATCGCACGCTCTGTGTGTAAGATGCAAAAGGAAAGATACGTACCAGTTTCATTTACATTTTTTTTTACGTCGTGCAAAGCACGGATTGTGGCTACAGTGGCCTTAATCTTCTGGAATCTCTTTGTGCGACGTAACATGAAATAAAGAAAACGGTCAGGCGTGCAAGAATGCAATTAGTCTACGCCTCTAAAGAGTGGAGTAGAACTCATGAGTGGCAAGACGGTAATGGGGGCGTAAACATGAATTGAATATACCGTATGATCTCCTAAATCTAACCACTTCTTCAAAGGCTTTTTCCCCCAGGGGGCCCAGTAAATACATTAATACATACAGTAGGGTCCAAAAGTCTGAGACCACAAGTGAAAATGCTTCTATTTTGAATTTCTTTCATTAGAAATAGTATTATCAGCATTACAATTTGAATGAAAAGTTACATAATTGAAAAGTTCTTATGAATGAAAAGAATTATTAGTATTTGGTATGTCCCCCTTTTGCATTGATGACAGCTTCTACTCGAGCTGGCATGGACTCCACAAGTTTGTGCAGAACCTGATGATCCATGTTATCCCAAAATGATTTGACAATGTTCCAAAGAGTATCTTATCTTACTGAATGTGGCTTTCTCTGTCTTCAAGTGCCCCCATAAATGTTCGATGGGGTTGAGGTCAGGTCACTGTGGAGGAAGGTCCATGACAGTCAGCACTCCTTGCTCCTCTTTGGTTTTCAAGTAGTTCTTTTAAGCTTTGAGATGTATTTAGGGTCATTATCCTGTTGCAGTATGAATCCTTCTCCACAAAGCTCCAAACCAGAGGGCATAGCATGTCTCTGAGTCGTACTTTTCTTTTGTCAGGGTGTAGTCGATTCGGTGCAGGTGTCCAACTCCAGAGTAGGCAAAACAGCCCCAGACTTGAATATTCCCACCACCATATTTCACTGTTGGTTTGATGCACTGTGGTATCAATCGCTCTCCAATTCATCTCCTTATATAAACCGTTCTGTTGCTGCCATAAATCTCAAACTTGAATTCATCAGTAAAAAATACTTTTTTCCAGTGATCCACTGTGAAATGCTGGTATGTCTTAGCCCATGCCAATCGGTTGGCCTTGTTTCCCCTCCTGAGAAGTGGTTTAGAGACTGCTACTAGCTAGCCTTCTTTTGACAGTACTGTTACTGATTGGAGTCTCTTGTTCTTTATTCAGCACATTCTGTATGTGCGATGCAGATCATGTTCTCTCTTTCAGTGAACAAATCTTTACGTATTGGTCTTCTGATGGTGCAAGCCAATTAACAATTAACAAGCCACTGTTGACTAGATCAAATCCACTTGAGTGTCGTCTGAACACATGCTTCAATGGAAGGGATAAGACTCAAGGAAATTTGATTAGTGACCTGGAAATAGTGCAGAATCTAAAAAGCTGTTCATTTCACGTCATAACTTTTCTTTGTTTTAGATTTTTTTCCAAAAACTTATTGTTTATTTCCAAGTTTACATGAAAAAATGTCAGATTGTCAATGTGGCCTCAGACTTTTGGACCCCACTGTATAAGATATGAAGACCTGGGTGCTAAAAGTACTGAAGTCACATTTTTAGACAATTCAAGTTGAGCATAGAAACATGTTGTATAAGTCCACCCTATAAATATTGCTAACAGAAAAAGTGCCTAAGTCTCTTTTCTCCACTATGGAAACAATGGCTGATTTCATGGATCAATGATATTTTCGGATTTGATTTTCTAAAAATAAAAAAAAATTTGTGACTTCAGTACTTTTAGCACCAGAGTCTTCATATACTTCATATACTTCATATACTTTATTGACCCCGTGGGGTAATGTGTCATCTGCATTTGGCTCATCCTGGCTGCTTGGGGGAGGGGGTGGCCACGGTGCAGTGCCCGGGGACCCACTCTGAGGCCAGTGCCCTAGTCAAGGGAAATGGGAGGAGTAGAGGTATGCCTAACCTGACATTACATTACAGGTATTTAGCAGACGCTCTTATCCAGAGCGACTTACACAACTTTTTTTTTTTTACATATCCATTTATACAGCTGGATATATACTGAAGCGATTCAGGTTAAGTACCTTTAGCTCAAGGGTACAACGGCAGTGTCCTACCTGGGAATCGAACCTGCAACCTTTCGGTTACAAGGCTAGTTCCTCAACCATTATTATGCTGCCCTGCTGCCCTGACATGCGCATCTTTGGTGTGTGTGTGTGGGGGGGGCGGGGGGCGGCGGTGCCTGGGGGGGGCCCACGCGAGCACGGGGAGAGCATGCAGGCTTCAAGCAGGGGGGGGCTCGGAATGGGACTTGAGCCTGGAGCCTCTTTCTTGTGAGGTGACGGCTCTAACCACTACACCACCCTGCCGCCCATGGCAGTAGACTAATATACCAGTATACATGGTATTTTGTGCATTTTTTTAATAAATGCTTGTTGGATGTTTAAAACACAAACAAAATTGTAGCGTACAGTAGCCTCTGCAACATTAGCCCTGTTGCTGGGCTGACCTCTCTCTTTTGAATGCATAAATAGCGCATCCCCCCCCACCCCCCCCCCTTACTGGAATACTTGTTTTTCAACTCGACTGGACTCTCCGTCACACAGGTAACCTGATCATTCCTCACCAGCGTTAATTCCCTTCAGTCTCCTGGTCGTTCTGTAACAGCCGTCATTTAATCCTGTTGAACAATGGTGGAATCAGTCCAGGGGCGCACAGCTGTTCATCCAGCTGTCAGTTCTTAGGCACAAAACCCTCCTTTCATTTGGGTATTTTCCCTGCCCTTCAGCCAGCATGTAGGCATGACATTTACTGCAAGAAAAAACACGCAAAAAAAACTGCCGAGTTTCGTTTAATTCTCATGCCTCTCTTCTGCTTTCTGTTCCCCACCTGTCTCTGTTGAGTAGGCTATATATACACAGGGGACATCCAGCATAAAAACGGCTCTATTGCTCGTGGTATGTTCCCTCTGTCATTTGTCAGATGTCTAAGATGAGAAATCCTGTTCCTCCGGGGCTCATGGCTGGGAACCAAGATAAGGTAATGCCAAAGTGATGATGTCACGCATCATTCTTACAGAGAGCTCCACGTGTTCTAAACGGGGAACTCAACGGCTCTGACGGCCCCGAAGCTTAACGTGTAACCTTGAGAAGGTTTGTGTTACATCTCATCTGCCTTTTCAAAAGTGAATGTAGAGACAAACATTTCTTTAAAGCTGTGGCAAATTGTTGCATATCATAGTTCTATTCATCCAAAGAGTTGTTTCAGCTCAGGGAGGGAAGAATAACCTAAAATGTTGTGATGGATTCTAATGTCCCAGATTATAACCGAAACACCATACTTGCGCTACATATGTTTGGATCACTCCACTGCAGAATCTCTGCTCTCCTTTCTCCAAGAGCACCTCTATCTCACCTGTAAAATTGTAGTTTCAGATAATAAACTTGAAAAGCAATTTAACTGAAAAAAAAAAACAATTAGACCTTAATCACACCCACCTGCACCTATCCTTTTTTTTATTATCAAGCTAGCAATAGACCACCCACACATTGTGCCGCTGTGCTAGATCATATTGTCCCATGGTAAGATCAATATCGACCTTACTATTCATTCATTTGCCAAAGTACATTGGCAAGAGCAGAAAACACATTAGACCCATTCTGCTGTGGAAAAATTGCTATAGTCAATAAATGTTCTCTACATAGCAAGAGAGGGAGCTTTTTATCAGCAAAAATCCATACCTATGTTAGCATCCGAAGATAACAGGCAGAACGAGCAACAATACAAACTGTATTAAAACACGCCAGAGTCACTGTAACAAGCTGTATTTGTGTCCCTATGCTTTAAAATCAGAAAATACTGGCATTGTCAATGTAAAAGGCAGCAGCAAAGACAGTTGGCTCAAGACCAATAATACAAAGAATATGCTATGCGTATGAAAAGTGGGGCTGAATGCAATTCCTAGTGCGCTCTCCACATCTTAAAGTACAAACTGGACTTTCACTGGATGGGTCTCAGGCGTGCATGTGTTTGGCTTTTATTCTGCAGGTATGGGCTCGAGCTACGGTGATAATTATGCTGCTTGGTTCACAATAAAAATGTTTACAGCAAGGATCAAATTGGTGGTTATTGACTTCACCCTATCTAGTATACATAGGCTGTCATATTCCATTATCATTTACATCTCTCATACTCATACATATGAGGATGAGAGATGTGAAAATATGAAAATTCATAATTAATGCTATGAGCCCTTTTATTCCAAATCGGTGGCATTGTTTTGATTTTTCTTTTTTGTTTGCCAGTAATGCTTTTTATAGAAATTGTTAGCATGCACAGATTCAACAAGTTAAGTGTGGTGACCAAAGAGAGAGGCCTGTGAAAGAAAACACGCTTGGCTCCAGTTATCTGAAGGGTATAAGCCAACAGGCCACTCACCTTGTGTGAACAGAGAGAACAAACTGAATTAATCACCATAATGGCCTAGATGTCAGCAAGAAGTAAACACGAGCTTTAAAAGCCTGCAGCTGTTTAAAAATAGCAATCTTGCTTACCTCAAAAAGTAACAAAATGCTGCTTTTCTTAACAAAAATGAAGTTCACTTTGTAATGCAAAATACACAGGTTCAGAATGCAGGCAACTGTTGTCCATGTGCCTCTGGCTGTAATTCACAGTCTCAGTGTAGTATAATGGTTAAGGAACAGGCCTTGTAACCGAAAGGTTGCAGGTTCGATTCCCAGGTAGGACACTGCCATTGTACCCTTGAGCTAAAGGTACTTAACCTGAATCACTTCAGTATATATCCAGCTGTATAAATGGATAATATGTAAAAAATGCTAAAAAGTTGTGTAAGTCACTCTATACCTGTACTGTAATGTACCCATGTGTGTCTTAGAAATATTGGCAAAGGAAGTCACAAACTGAAACAACTCAAGCAAACTCACACAGACTCTTAATCCTTCCTAATCTTCAATAAGAATATTTTTTCACCATATGCTACACTAATAGCTTGCACATGGTTTAAATAACTTTCCACCATGGCCTATCCAATTGGCCAGTTTTCATTGTACAAAGTCTTCAAAATCCAATATGTGGCAGTTGAACAATGATAAAAAGGCCCTTTACTGTGTATCACTGCTAACATCCCTACAGTCACTCTTTTGTTGCTCACTGCAGCGTATGAAGGGTCTCTGATTAATCTTGTGAAGGAATGCCAATTCACCAGCTCACCGACGCTTTCAGAGATAGGGCCAATTCAGCTTACTCAGAAGCTGTCAACGTGAAATGTTGCACCATCACCAGCAGCTCTGAACTTTCTCCAGCCCGCAAACTACACAGCCAACGGTACAACTTGCGTTTTTAGCTACTGCATTGGCACAGTCCAGGTACAGTTTTTCCAGTTCATTGCCTGGGGAAGACCCATCCAGTTGAAATGCAAAGCCAGAAAAGTGAAAAGATTATAAGTAGAATGGGGATGAGTCACTATTTTTATTGTTTTGTTTCCATGTGAAACCCTTTGGGCCTGAGAAGTGCCTGATAAAACTCACTGAATGCTCTCCCTTTGAAATTATGAATAGATTTTTCTGATCTGATAGTTACATCTGTGTGTCACAACAAGCCATGAAACATGTATACTGTACTGTAGCATGACAGAAACATGTATACTGTACTGTAGCATGCCAGAAACATGTATACTGTACTGTAGCATGCCAGTATAATGGCAGACCTGTTTGAGTGCCCTGTTCAGGGTGCACTATATCCTACTGCTTTCATCTCAAAAAGAATATATCTTTACCAATTAAATTTTCCTATGGCAGAATAATCAGGTTAATATGTATGTGAATTATGCTTCAAAAGAATGCAAAATTGCTCTTTAAAGTTGATTGTGTGTGTGTGCATCTGTGTGTGTGCATGTGCTCGTGTGTGTGTGTGTGTGTGTGTGTGTGTGCGTGTGCGTGTGCGTGTGCGTGTGCGTGTGTGTGGTGTGTGTGTGTGTGTGTGTGTGTGTGTGTGTGTGTGTGTGTGTGTGTGTGTGTGTGTGCATGTGCTCGTGTGTGTGTGTGTGTGTGTCTGTGTTCTGTGGCAATACAAATCATCTTGAAGCCCTATACGTAAATTGCCATGTCTGCACACAAACAAATTATAAGCTTTGCATTTGCAATTATAGACTGTGCAGTTTGGACCATATCAACATGTAAGCAAGTAATTTAATTTTGAACATTACTTTAGGTCCTTTATACCATCTGTAGATTCATTTATAATGAATATACCCATAAGGCCATTGTTATAGCATACACAGGAGCTCACTCAAGGGCTTGAGGCGAATTATGACATGCAAGCCATTCATTCTCCAAAAGATGCTGTTCCCAGAGAAAGGTATTTAAACATAATTTCTGGAATGTATGTGAAGCAGTGCACATTGCCCTGGACAATAGTGTCTGGTGAGTGCAATCCCACCTTAGGTGAGTGATGTCACTCATCCCTTCACAAACACAAAACAATGTGAAGGGGTGTAGGTGAGACAGACTGCTACTATCACCACCACCACTACTAATAATAGGGAGACCAAGCGACCTGTTTTTCCCGGGACAGTCCCGTATTTTAGACCATTTTGAGGGGTCCCGATTCTAAAATACCATGATTTGTCCTGTATTTTGGTCACCTTAGTTTTTCAATGGGTTTTCTGATTGTGATTGACGCACTGACTGACTGACTGACTGACTGTGTGTGCGTGTTGCGCCTATACCCCTCCCCCCCAACTAATAATAATAATAATAATAATAATGCACAACTGGAGAAGTCTTATTATGTTCATCCACAGTCTTGAAGGAATCTTAATATCCAGAGGAACTCTATGCAGCTGCTTAACATGTGTACCTTATATAACAGTCACGGGAAATAAATTATTGCATTCCCTCATCTAAAATACCATCATATTCTTTGCTCACAGTTGTCTCATGAGGCAAAAAATCTGCAACGATAGTCTGCACATGGCTCGCTGGCATTGAGGGGCATGCAAAGGAACTTCATGACCTGCATGATTAGGAAGCCTATCAATTACTCCTTTGCTAAGAATAGTTAGTTCTATACCGTATATTCTATATCGGAGGCTATTATATAAGGTTGTCGTGGAAAATAACTTACCAGTCCATCACAGTTGCTTATTGCCACTGTGGCTTCTGGCATATCTGATACATCCCCCGTGAAAACGCAGTCACCGTTAAGTCGCTCGTGGGCCTTTTCCTCAAAGTCTTCCTGCCATTCCACGGATGCGCCTGGAGCAACCAGTCTTCTGTTGGCTTTCAGGCGTAAGTGCAATTCCTTTCCAAATACAGTGACATTGAAAAACAAGTGTTGTCCAGTTGAGGTTACAGAAAGGGTCTCGGAGGCGCTGCGGGCTACCCGTCTTCGTCCAGGGCGCGAAGTTGAACCCCCACCTTTGCTTCCAGTTGCAGCTGAGACCACGTGAGAAATGTACCGGCCATGGGAGTCTGTACTGAATGGCACGATAAGACCATATTCATTTAACTTTCCAGAGAGATTGGCTGATGGAACAAATATGCAAGTAAGAAACACGTTCACTGAGGAATAAAATAAACAGAAATGCAAAGCGTACTACCCAAATAATCATACTAATCTAATAAGCAATGTCGTGCATAAGGTCAAAAGCATCGATAACTATTTAATTACTTATTTATTAATTAATTGAAAATGCACTTACTCATCTGCAAAGATAAGTTCAGAAAACTATAGCGTTTAACACAGCGTTTAATAAGTTTACGTTGAACAGATAATTGTTTATCTTAATAAAGATAAGTAGGACGTTACAGCTGTGTATTTAATTTAAACCAAATATTTTCGTCACCTAAGAATAAGTGACACCGTGATCTGGACATTTGCCAAATTAGGACTCCCGTCACGGTGTCCTTGGGACACAATGTGGTTCACATGGTATTGATGTGCACTTTCATAATGAATCATAATTTGCCATTTAAAAAAAGTTATGTAACAATGCTGTTCCTCAGGTCTGCATTTGATTTCGCCTCAAGCCATTACCAGAATCAAAGTTAAATGACAAGTCCAAAGTTTTAAAAGAAAAACTTACCATGGGCTTTTGCAGAAAGTCTGTAATCGAGAAATAATAAACTGATAGAGCAGTACATAATAAAATAGACATAATCCATAGCGAGACTTAATATGATATTGAAAGCTGCCACTTCAAACCAACGGGAGGAGAAGTAAAGCAATGTAAAGTCTTTCAAATGAGCCCTCTTCCCGGACCCACAGTCTGTGGGACAAGTATTCAATCTGTTGCTGCAGCGAAACTGGCTAGCATTCTGCGCGTTACCCTAAAAGCCAAACTTACGGATATTCATAAGTTGTTGCAATCTTTTGGCCTCTGTTGAACTGTGCATAAACCAGGACAGACCCATCCATTTAGGAAGGGAGCGCTGATGACGACATCTCACTGGCTAATCACAGAGTCCAGTGAAGTAAAAATGGTCTGCACGGGAGAGTCGGACGCCGGAGTCTTGTGTCTTTTTTTTGTTGCTTGCAAAACAAATAGAAATGCATATATTTCAGTTGTAAGAGACCATATCAATAGACGTGTCGCCGTTTCATTTCAGTTTAATGGACCTGGTGCGCGCAATTATGCACTGATTTTGTGTACAGAAAAGCAGCAGTCACTACCTCCTGAACTTCTACCCACCGAAGCAGAAGTTAGTTACAACTCTGAAGTTACAGCACTGAAAGCAAGTTATGGCGAATGATTATGAGGGAAACAACTCCAGGAATACACTGAAAAGCTTTTACACACTGCTGTAACAGTGCAGCTTGTTTGTGATCGACTAGACCATTGCTAGCAATGCAATTGTTCATGAAAATATGCAACTTATTTCTATCAAAGCGGTAATACTGGGATCCCAGGTTTTTAAGTAGTCTATACAGTGTGTGTTTTTGCCGGTATTTGTCTTTAGTTCGGGAAATCGGAAACATTCACGTAATCGATTTGCCATGGCTGGCTACAATATGTTATTTAAATATGCTATTTAAAACAATCATAAACATAAGCTAAATAACTACATTTTTAAGAATAAATTACTACATTCAATAGCAGCACCGCCTACTAGAGGAGGTTTCAGCAATGGACATTTAAGTTGGGGAGAGCGACAAAACCTTTTAAGGTTAGCCTATTTCCGGCAGGTTATTTTTTAAGGTTATGATTTCAATTTTGTCGTTGTCTTTCATTTGTAGTAAGTACACATACAAAATGCTAATCTTCCCAGGATAGTTCACACAACTATTCAAGGTCTTGTGCGATGTCGAAAGTGATATTAAACATAGCATCCTTAAAGAGCGTTTAGTATTACAATAGCCAATTTTTTTATGTATCGTCACCCTTGCGAGTCGCGACTATGTCGCTTCTCTGGTTGTTCTTACCACTGAAAACAACTATCGAGTGGTATTTTAATAGATGTAATTAAAGTGTCAGAACAGTTAAGTAAAAATGCCAGTAGCTGCATGATCGGTATAATTATATACAGTTCACAAAATTCTTGTTGAACGTACGTCTTCATTATACTATCACCGTAATAACAGCAACTCTTTGACATTTTGCACTTCGAGCAATTAGCAATTTAAAAGCAACAGTCCCTGTGAAATATTCTAGGTTACTAATGTCTCAGCTTTTTTATGTCCAAACTTCTACACTTTACATTGAACAATTAATCTGTGATATACTTTAAGATAAAGCTGAATCAATTGCTTGTGCTGCAACTTTCATGAAATATAAACCCTGTGTATTGCGAGTGTTGCTTCAAAATAAGGTGCAACATTGAGCTTTCTATGCAGTGTCACTCACATTCCATTTTTGAGATGCAGAGAACCAGGTCCATAGTTACTGTACAGTATATAACTACATTACCCACATGGCATTTAATTCCCTCTCTACTGAAGAGATATACTGTACATACATTGCAATTATCATGCTCTTTGCAAAAGCGTATTATAAGTTTATTTAGTCTTAGGGTTTAATGCCAATGATGGTGCAGACATTTTGAGACAGGAGTGTGTTCCCACCTGAATGGTAGCCTATATAAACGTCCATAAGAAGCAAAGGTTTCCATTAGTGCACTCCATCCAGAGTAAAACTGGGAAGCATGGCAACCTTTTTCCAATTTGTATGGAAATATGCACATATTATTAGATACTAATATCAAGTGAAATACAGTAGCAACAATAATAAACACTGCATCCCCATTGAACTGTAAAACTGGAAGGCAGCAGGCTGAGGTATGAAATCACTTACTGTATATACTCAACCTGAATAGGGCAACTGTATGAATCCGCAGAGATGACCGAAACCTCATTTTTAATCGGGGATATTTATAACGATGCCCTACTGTCCACTAGTGGCCAAGCCACAGTGAATCAGATAATGACGGTACAGACCAATAACTAAAAATGTATGGGTATTAAATGTTTGCATATTTATTTGACATTTATCTGATAATTCTCATTATAGCTAATATGCCGTTGGCATGCTTTGAGTTTTTTGTATTTTAGCTAGGCTATAATTGCAGTAGTTCTGGATAAACTTGATCAAACTTGTTTTCACTTTCCTACAAGTTAACAACGTGCCATATGCTTGTATTTACGGTTTTGATAAAGCATGCAAGTTATTGAAGAAACGTGCCTGTCTCATCCTATTACTTTGTTGCAGTATAGACAACCACAATGTAGGGTTCTGTGTTGTGCTGAAGCGATACATTGTATTCAGTTTTTAAATTTTTCTGCTCCCTGGCAGGCTGGCACTTAGGCCTACAGCGCAGCCCATAGCATAGACCTACCGTAGACTAATTGGCTATCTTTATTTTTTTTATGGTGACGTCATACAAAACTGCCCCTCCAGAAATGTCATGCTAAAATCGCCACTGAGCTTGAGAGATGTTTGAAATTCTTTTTGATGCATTAATTATGTCCAATTTCCTTCGTCAAAGACTGCACACATCATTCAAAGGTTATGATCATTACTGAGATAGTGGTTTGGTTTCCAAACGAAAGGTGTCTAGACTACATTTTTTCCCAAACAAGTTTCAGAATGCGTCTGCGGTGTATAGAATTCACAAGACGGACCTCCCCTGGACGTCCGTGCCGTCTGTGGGTAATTGTCTCCATACTTCGTGGATGGCCGATGTGCAGCAGGTGTGTTTTTATATGCGTTCGCTCCCAGGGGCAGTATGAGCGCTCGCAATCCACAGCTCAACATTCATAAGCAACGGAAACTAACCGCAGTATGAAGAGATGGAAACCATTAACTGCCTTATAAGAAGTTTAATTCTCTATTTTTCCATTCATGGTATTGGTACAGTACATGCAAGGCTTTGAGAAGGTCCAGAAAGCCATCCAAGAAAATGCAGAGCGTTTAATTAAAAGCCTCACCCCCCCCCCCTATATAAACAGCCCCGGTCTCCGTCTCTGATTCGAATGACAAACAACGTAAGAGTGGGGTGCAGTAGCAGAGATGTTATGTTATGGAATAAGCTGAGTAGTCTACTGGTTTCTAAGTACATTTAATTCAGTTATTACCTTCGATTCCCCCTGCTGACTGTAATGTCGGCAGCGCCATAGTTCTGGTAGCAATTATTTGCACTTTTTGAAATGAGCCATTTTCAGCAAGATGTACATATTACTGCCAGTGATCACACAGCAATCTGCACGCCCCAGCACAGACAGAGTACTTTTAATCAGTTAGGTTTTTGACTCAATAGAGAGATCCTAATATGTATGTTTTCCAGGCCCCATTTGAAACCACACAGTGTGGTGAGGCACATTGGTGATGTCAGTTTTGGCAGTAGTTACCAGCTTACATATTCACTTTGTCTTCTCCCTTCTCTACAGTGAAACATCTGATGGTTGTTCACTAGCCTTAGCCTGGGGGGTGGTATGTTTCATGGTTTTTCCTCCTTCACTTTGTCTGCCTATGTATTCAGAGAGCTACTTTGAAGTTTATGTGGCAAGTTGCTTGGAGCGATGTAATGTTTTGAGTAAATAAAGCAACGGTGAACAATGCGATTTTTCCCGCTACTTTCTGCAGATTGACCAAATGATGGTGTTAACTTGCACAGTCTGTGTTGCTCAAGTGCTTTTGAGGAGAACCTCAGTACTTCAAACCCTTAACTGAAGAGGGTCAATGATACTGTGTGCGATGTAGTGTGTTTAGATAATCCTTAGGTGCTCCAATGCGATGCCAGCCTGCTGAGAAAATTTGTTACTCTTCTTCGTTAAAATTCTTAAGGCGCAAGGCAGCCGCAGCACTTCGGACCAGCTTTATGGGAGAGTCCATGCCAAGTAAACACCAGACAGTTTCGAGCTCTAATTTCGTCCCTTAGCCCTGTGAGCTCATAAAATATAGATATGAGAGAAGCATGTTTGGAAAAACAAAGCCAAGAAATCAGAAGTTAAAGCATGTGTGCTGAAATCTGTTATGACGATAAAATGGATATTCTGGGTCAGCTGTGTTTAGATAACGACACTTGGAAACGCTCAAGCATATAAAGATATCAATTATATCAGAAGGCTTTTAGATATGAGTTTTAAAATATTTTTAAGTGAGATTTTAGACTAGTGGTTCCCTCAGTGATTACTATAGAACGTACAGTATAACCCCACAACAGTGGGAAATGAAACCAAGATGAATGGGCCAGTCATGTATTCTAGACCAACTGTGGAGGCATTTCCTGCAAAGAGCGTTTTGTTCCATTTTGATAAACATATATTGTTTTTCTCCCTTTCAGAAAATAAAAAGTTCATGGCAACATTCAGTAACCAATATTTTATTGCTCAGTGCAGCTGCTAATTCCATGAAAGGCTTTTTTTCTTAGCTCGCATCAGAAAATAACTTAAAAGATTACAAGGGGTGAAATGAGAGTCGACACACTCCCGGGCAGCTCAAACCAGTCAGTGCGCTGTGCTCTTCTCTCATCTCTGGAGGAAGCTTTCAAACGAAGTTCATTACATCCCCTCTGGCCAGATACAGCTCAATACAGCTCTTTGTGCACGTAATCTCCGAATCCCTCTGAACAGAAAGCTTGAGTTACATGTTAGGATATCTCAATGAGTTTGGAAAGCATTTCAAAGTGCCGCGCCGCTATATCAGCCAACCGCGTTCTTCAGGTCTTAAGCTTATCTTGACCCCCGAGTCAAGTTAGCCACATGCTGAAGCGGAATAGCTTAACCCCATGTTGCTTCATGATAGAGTACGTTGAGGATCGTCATTTTCACATTAGAGTGCTTTGCAATGTGGTCATTCATGTTCTTTGACTCTCCCGCTTAGAAAAGTAGAATTGATCTGTTGATTAACGGGGATCATAAATGTATACCTTCATGGATCACATTGTGGTCTTTGGTCATGTTCAGAGCCATCTTGGACCGTAAGAGCACCGCTGTTAAACCACGTTCTGTTTCATTGTACAACAGACTGTGAATGAAAACTGTGAAAGTAATGGAATAAATGATCTTCATGGAAACAATGAACGCTACAGGACTTTGTTATGCTTATCTAAAGTTGGAATATTACAGACTAAGCTCGGCATGACTAACCCCTTTAGCCATTGTAAACTACAAAGGTCCTTTAATCTATACCACTCGGTTTCCCTTTTCATTAATCCAGGATAGGCTGCATTGAGATAAAATCCTAACAACTTCCGTACTTAGAGATAACCTCTTTATGCACTTAAGAACCGGGAAGTGAGCTGGGATATCAACCTTTCAAAGCTGGACCGAGGAAGCAAATGGCAAGAGCTTCACTCCTATACAGAGGTATCTTTTCAGGCAGACTAAATGGAATTATCCAGACTGCAAGACCAAAGATCACTTGAGCGTAGTCTTTAGTTAGTTCAGACATTAAAGTCATTTAAAATCTTCAACAAACCCCTGTATTTGAATTTTATTAAAATTAATTTTGGTATTCAGAAATCTGTTTGAGCAGGTAATTTTACATCTCAGTTTTTTTATCCTTTTAAATTATTTTAAAAGAACAAAGGGATTTAGACTTAAATGAAGTGACCAAGAGTAAAATCGAGCTTTAATCATCCTGTTCCCTTATACTTTATAGCTAGGGAGTCAGAATCTTTAACCCAGGACTATTAAGTCCATATACAGTGCAACAGTGACTTGCATCACTGAACAATATTCAGTAGTTGCCCAAAGTGGATCTGAGGTTAAGAGGGCACTTGGATGTATAATTAGTGGTGTGATACTACAGCACTGGGGCCAGGATTCAAAGAGACAAGGGAAGCAAGAATGGCTTGAGAGGAAAATGGCAATTACCTAAATGCTTTGCCATCTAAATAAAGGGGTCCTCTGACATTGGGCAGTGATTATTCCGAGTCACGTTCCGAGTGTGTGTGTGTGTGTGTGTGTGTGTGTGTGTGTGTGTGTGTGTGTAGCACAAAAATAACTGCAAGCTTCAGAATAACCTCAGAAACCTGCGAATTGCACCCTTCCCACAGAGGAAATGGTGATCCGGGGCCGAGTTTCCACGGAGAGTTTGTCTCCAGAAAGAGATGTCAGGCCAAGATTTATGTTGGCCTGAGACTCGCCAACATTTGAGACGCTGGCGGAAACATGGAAATATCAGCTGTAGTTTGAGCTACAAATCAGCTATTCATTGTGTTTATTTTCAGCAATGTCAAAACACGGCTAATTTTGTTTTCGTCATTCAGGAAGTGCAGTATGAAATATCAGCATCAGACTCCATCTCACACTCACAATATTAGTCAAATAATGAAAAACAAAAACTTTATTTTGCATGGTTTATTTATCCTTAATACAAAATATAGTTGCGGCAATGGAAAATGAGAATAATACAGTCCAAATACATCCTTGTATTTCAGAGCAAAAACATTTTTTTTTTGTACAAATAAAATGCGTTAGGTTTAAGAAGGCACAGAATCTCTGCATGTGCAATTACCAGAAACATCATCGAAAAACACATTTGGAATAGATTATCTCCTTCTGGAAGTCAGGCAGAAAATCAGTTCAGACATCGACTTCACACTTACCACAGCAGCCATGCTTATTATGAGCCTACTCCTGTCTGAGATCAATACTTTACCAACTTCAGTAATAATGAAAAAACATTTCTAATTAAATAGTAGATATTACATTAGAGTGGCTTTTTAAATTATGTAAATGTACAAACGAGGCTGAATACATACAGTCAAGCCGGAAAGTCTCCCCACCCCTTTCACCTTCTCCACGTTTTATTACGTTACAGACATATTCCAAAATTGATTAAATTCATTTTTTCCCTCAAAATTCTACACACAACACCCCATAATGACAATGTGAAAAAAGTTTTTTTGAGATTTTTGCAAATTTATTAAAAATAAAAAACTAAAATTTCTCATTAACGAGCCCCAAACCATTACTCTGTTGCCAGATATGGAGTAGATGTGGATGGATCACTGCAAGGGTTATTTCTCCGGACTCATTTTCCTATAGAACTCTATGGGGGAAAAAAGTCAGGAGAAACAACCCTTAAAGTGATCCATCCACATCTACTCCATATCTGGCAAGAGAGTGATGGTTTGGGGCTCGTTTGATAGCTCAGACCCTTGATAACTTACAGCCATTTAGCCAGCCATGTGTTCCATACTGTACCAGTGTAATTTACAGCTGAATCTAGTCTCACCCCCCAATTTCCATAGAGATCCATTCAAATGCAGAGAGGTTATAGTATCGCTTGTAACAGTACCTGAAAATAAGATATTGACAGTTTTTTGATGTTGATGGTCACAGACTTCAGGAAGTAACAGCATGTAAAGGATATGCGACCAAATATGAAATATGATACTTTAAAAATACGTTAAAGCAAAGGGTATGAATACTTATGTAAATGAGAAATTTTAGTGTTTTATTTTTAATAAATTTGCTAAAATCTCAAAAAAACTTTTTTCACATTGTCATTATGGGGTGTTTTATGTAGATGTTTGAGGCAAAAAATGAACTCAATCTATTGTAGTATAAGTCTGTAACATAATAAAACGTGGAGAAGGTGAAAGGGTGGGGAGACTTTCCGGCTTGACTGTAGGTAATGCGATGGAACATCATTATGCGAGATCAAAGATTAAGCTATGTTATAAGAATAGCATTCTAAAGGTCCTAGCTTCTCATAAATGACCTTGATGAACTGAAAACCTAGTTAAGTTACATAAGAAAAGCCATTAAAAAAACACTATGTACAAGCAAATGTTGGACTGCCCACAGAGTTCATTCTTTTTTCACTAAATGTCAAATGCATAGTTTTCATTAAAAGACAAATTTGTTTCCAACATTACAAGACTTACGTTAACAAAACTAACAGACACTCTTTGCATGATCTGCAGGAAGAAGCATGATCAAATTAAGAGAGAGTATATATGACAAAGTGCATATAACCATAAGAAGCACAGTACAGTGACTGTAATGTACACACACGCAGTTGAAAACAGTTTTGGGAGCAGAAAAGGGGCTCCAACACAACGATACTTAGGAAGGAAAATTATTCTCCAGCTGTCTCCACATTGCATAACCTCACTAAAAAAAAACCTGCGATTGTGAAAGGGCACGATTATTTATCACCGTTTGTGGCCAAATGTAAATTGGCCTGGTCCTAACGCAGCCGTTGAAGTTTCCTACTGTAGGTTTGACGGTATTCTACATAATTAAATTCTTGTAGCCGGGCCAATCCCATGACATAACAGAAACATATGGTCCTCCGTGGTCGTTAGTCATAGAGACATCACGTCCAGCTTTTCCACCATCAATTAAAGCCAGGCCAGATTCTCTAGGTTCTTCCATGAATCCTTAATCCCTGTTCTAATGTGAAGCAGACACGGAACCCAGAGAAACACATTTAAATAATCCCATGTACATTTGGCAAACATAAATGGTGTTTAACTTATATTGGCCATTAAACTGATGTTCACATTAAATGCATTATTCAGACAATAAGAGAATTCCACCTTTAGAATTATTTTTTTTGCTTCCTCATTTCCAGTAGCTAAATATATTTTTGTCATTTATGGTGAAAAATATTCATTGTTTACAAAGTGACAGAGAGCATAGTTATGATATTTGCGTACAATACGAAAATACCTATTGTACAATCTTATTTGACTTATTTATACAACTATAATCTATTGAGTACAAAATCTGAATGTTTATCTGAAACTTATTATTGTCCAAAAATATAAACTGGTGACCAACTGATCTTGATGCAATCTTTCATAATAGTTCAAGAGCTTTTCTATAGTCAACCTTTTCTGCCAAGGCGTGCACAGAAAACAATTGTTAAATTTCTAGTTAAATTAGTTTAGACTTTTATATACACTGTTTGCCTGCATGGTTATCACAGGTTTTGTATTTGTGGTGAAAAGTCTTAGACAATAGAGCCTTAATGTCTTGAAGGGAGACAAGACTAATTCTCCATCTCAAAAAGACATGCATCTATTAATGTTAGCTGGATGAGCTTTACTTAAATCTTCAATTGCTTTCGGTCAGCATGACACATGTATGGAGTTCACCCAAACGATCTTTAATGTTCTTTTGAATGCACTAATGTTTGGCTTCTGATTCCTTCACATATTCATTGGCAATTCTGTTTTATAACTCCAATTCTTTAAAAAATAAAAATGAAAGATAAACATGAACAGTCCAATATGCATTGGTGGTAGATATAGATTTGCAATAGGTTTGCCATTAATAAAAACACAGACAACAGCGTTGAATGGGCGCCTGGGAGAAGACAGCAAAATCATAAAGTACAACCCCATGGCCTGGATCAGTGATTCACCAGGGATTACATAGGATATTACCATGTGAGGACTACATACAGGAATTCACAACATAACTGATTAGATAATACTGAGAAGAGCATGAAGACGCACTGATGATTGGCTTTGGGGTTGACAGATGAACCCAACATTAGAGTTAACCATGTTAAGCAAGGCAGCTTTGAAATTAACTAAAAACAAACTAACAAAAAAACATGGTGTGCCCAACTTGCATTGTACAGACACTTTAAAATGACATTAAAAGCTTGAAAGGCCACTATTTGTAACTACTCCCTTTGTTGTGGCAACCCAGTGATTTCTCCAAACTGTGGCATAAAACCGCATTGTCTAGGACTACAGTTACCAGACAGCTCAGCATCGGTGTGAGTGGAAAGTTTGTGCTGCGCTCTGACCTCATTCTTCATCGTACATTAAAAACTATTAATACCTAGAGCCAGGCCAGAGCAAATATTGAATAGCACATAACTCAGGCAATATGGGCCTGATTTACTTAAGACAGTTAGCATTTGCAAAGCCTTTTAGCACACGCAAAACCAATAACATGGACAATGATTGGTCATGGCATTTTTTTTTGTTGCACCAATCATTGGCTGTGTTATTAGTTTTGCGTGCGCTAAAAGGTTTTGCACATCCTAACGGTCTTAGTAACTCAGGCCCCAAGTGTTACAAAAAATCTGTTCTGCAATTAAGACTATTTCTATAACGGTATTTATTTTAAAAAACAAAACAAAACGTTTTCTCAGGAAGAGAGGGAAATAAAAAATAATGGCAAAGGCATAAAGGAAAGATAGAAGGGGATGGGGGGCGAGGCCGAAGGTTTTTGGCAGTTCACAGTGATCCCGTCTCAGATGAAGTCCCCCCTGAAAGGAAGCGAGTGGACGTGCTGCGGTTGCCAGCGGCGACGCAGCCTGGCGAGCGGCTTGTCCTTGGGGTTTTCGAACTCGGAGAAGCCCAGCTGGTTCAGGATGTCATAAACCCCAGCTCTGGCAGCCACCTAAACAAGAGGGGAACACGGGACATGCACTCATAAAGAGCCCTACACCAACAGCATCAACAGTGCCTTTTCCATTTGGCCCTCAAGGCCCGCAGTACGGCTGGTTTTCATTAGTCCCCTCTAATCAGTAGCCGATTTAAACCTGGGACACCAGCGGAGCGAACAAGGCTAACGTTTGCGAACGTTTGCAAACTATTTCTTTTTTCCGTTAGCTTTGTGTTCGCCGCAAACGTTTGCAAACATAAGCGAACGGTCGGAAAAGGTAGTTTGCGGCAAACAAAAATGGACGCTGGACTGAGGGAAATGTGTTCCCAGAAGGAGATTTCAATTGAAGATACCGGTAATGCAAACAATTTGGAAAGTTCTTAAAAAAGCCATTCAAATTTAACCGTTCAAAGAAAACATGTTTGCCACGCACGTTCGGCTCTGTTTGCTGAATTTGAACGCACCTCTGGTGACGTAAATATCTGAGCAATCAATGGCATTTATCAATTACCTATCGGGTCGAAAAGAAAACCAGCCGTACTCCTGGCCTTGTGGGCCAGATTTGGTCTTTGTAATCCTTGGTCTACTGTAATATAATTTAATTGAAAATCAAATTACCTTTCCACGATCTTCAATAGACATATACAGTGCCTTATTATGCATCACATAAAACGGCATAATGACATGTACAGCCCATACTATGCATTCGTAAGGCATTTAACTGTGTTAATGATCATCTATAGACATCCATAGTCACATATTACCGCTATCAGAGAGAACACTCAGCGCATGCACCCAGCAGTAACTGCATCAAACAGTCTGGCAACTATAATAACCTCTTACAACCTCTGACCCCCAGCACAAGCGCACTGGGACCCCTTAAGACTCCGACATGGACACAAAAGACTCTCAAAATAAAAGTGTTCAGAAGGTTCAACGCGGTCGGGGAAAAGGACAAAGCAAAAATTGATCAAAACATGTTTTAGAAACGAACAGGGGCACAGAAATCCCAGGCGGTAGCCCCACAGTGACCAGACCAAATGTTGAGCTAAAACACACAATAGCTATAAAAAATGATGTGGAGAGAGGTGGGAAACGAGAGCAGTGAACATGAAGAAGCAGGGACAACACTAAGGCATTTCAAATTACCCTCGCTGAAACTCCACACGCGAAGAAACGGAAGAACAGGATGTACTTTCAGAGATCCCAAATGTGCAGGTGAAAAGGACAGAAAGAGAGGATTCAGAGTTTATAAAAAGTGAAGAAATGGGAGTTTGCGGAGAAAATGGTTTATCAAACACCACAGGGTTGATTTGGTTTTCGGGTCGGCTCTGATTGCTCCGTTTTTATCTCAGTGTGTGCGTAGGTGTGTGTGGGTACACAGGCGTGTGTGTGTGTGTGTGTGTGTGTGTGTACATAGTGCCTATTTATTTGAAAAACTCTGGTTGAATTGCAGTCATGGCATTAACAGCTACAAATGTCTATTTCTATTCATCCTTGCAAAGAATTAGGATGGAATGATTTCCACGGAGCACGGAGGTCAAGAGGTAAGGATGTGAGAGACGTGTAATGAATGCAGTTGTGCAGTACTTGTACATAATGAGCAGGAAGTGTGGAAGAGTACAGGAAATGAAAGATGGACTGATAAACAGTGAAATGAGGACTGAGAAAATCTCTCGCTGATAAGACCTTCAACACTGGGGAAATAAGAGGAAACGTCCAGGTCAACAATCTTTTGCACGTGCGTGCGTGCGTGCACAATTCATATAAATTTATTTATGTGAGTTACGTTCACTCTTATGTTTAGGATGAGGGTTAAACAGGTCTCTGATGTAAATAATGAACCTATGGGAATTATATAGAATGATTTAAAAAAATAAAAGACGAAATTTAGCAGAATGCGAAAAGTGAAAACAAACTACCATTATTTGCATGCTACTGTTGACCAAGCAATAAAAACTGTTGACCTCTAAGAAATCCATGCTGAAATGAAATGTGGAAGTAAATGACCTCTGACACCAGTATAAAAAGTGTTGTTTTACACGTCTCGATTATAAACGAGTCTCTGTGACTGCCGATTGTATTAACACTGATGTTCTCCACTACTGTATGTCACTCTAGATAAGACAGACCTTTAGTTTTCCCCAGAGTGCAAGTATATGTGAAGGGGAAACAAACAGGAAGAACTGAAAACAATAACTCTTATGTTGCTGATACAGTGCTCGATCCCAAAAAAAATAAAAAAATAATTTAAATTCCCTAAAAACGAAAACTTTAAATTCTATGATTAATATCCACCACACAGTTAAGCACAGTGGACAGGAAGGACAAGAGCCAAGAGAAAATACATCCAGGTAGCCAAACGTCACTTTCAGAAATCAAGCAAAGATTAACTTATTGGGAACACTAAGGTTGAGCACAAATTTTCACACAGGATTTATAACCTGGGCACAACTGCTTGGACGGATGAATACCTTGACTTCTGGTAAAGTAACACTGGGTAAAACCAAAATCACAAAAAAAAAAAAAACAGAACCAGCTATGCAGCACACAAACCATGCTTTTAAGTCAAATAGCACAAAGCACTGCTTAAGTAATTCATACAACTACCGCCGTCAGGCACTTCATAATACAACTTTGAAAAGAGGCTCAGGACACAACAAATGAAGTGCATTGCTTTTGACAGCCAAGTAAGAGAAAAAAAAACACGGGGTATTTCAGGTCCCCTGAGAACATACGCAGTGACTTAAATACAAAGCTGCCGTTTGTCCTTCAATTCTGTGGTCCTGATTAAATATCCAAACAGGACTAAGTTGGGAATTGGAGAATTGGACAAAGTAAAGGAAAAACGACTGCGACTCTGGACCGGGAGCGAGCGGGACAGCCCGACTCTCCTCCGGGGGGCTATGAAATAGGTCACTGGCCAGGGCCCGCGCCGGCCGGCCGGGTTTTTACGACCTCGTTCCCCCCGCAGGTGACATCTGGCAGCTGCCTAGCGACAGGCCTTTCCGCGGCCCGCAGCAGCCGCCTCAGAAAACAGATTAAGCACGCCGTTAAAACCGTCACAGCTTGCTTAGTTTACACTGCTCGCTATTTACACGCCACGGTGGGCGTCCGCCCGAGCCCACGCAACCCGACAGCATTCCTTACAGAGGTCCCGCTTTAATAAAAACGAAAGAAATACATACTTATGTCCTAAAAGCTTGGCTTTCACCAGTGTGGGCTGCCACGGCCTCCTTTACAGCACATCCTGAGAATCCTTAAGCTTCAGCCTCACACCGTGTTTGGATGCTTCCTGGTTCTATCGCTTCATTTCCAGGGCTGTGTTTGAATCAGAGCCCTATCTACTGCGTCTTGTGTCCTAGCACAGTGTGTACTGCATACTAGTACGTGACATGCAGTATGCAAAAAATATCCTCCATACTATTATAAGTGAAAACCTGAAAGTAAGTATATCACCTGGCGATTTTAAGCACAGTACATTTAGAGAAAGTTCGCCTAGTTTCTCATGCAGTGTACTCGACAAGCATACTCAATAATATGGAAAGGCATTGATTCAGATACAGCCCCAGACTCACCTGCTGTACTTGCACAGCTTCAGTGATTCAACGGTCATTGATTCTTTGTCTTTGATGGACTCATCCACTCCATTTCCCAGTTGATACAGACGGAAAAGCACAAGCTGTTCTTCCAATAGTCGCTACTTACCGTGGGCGCCTGGAAGCGCCCCAGAGTTCACTCAAGGCAAATCACACACCTTAAAATCACAGCTTAGAAAATACAAGCAGGGGAAAAGGACATAACGGTCTTGAAGTGCTGCCAAATACGACCTCCAACAAGGTCAATCTCCTCTCTGTGGCCATACTTTTGGATTTTCAACAGGACAAATGGCTAACAGACCCCGCTTATTCTCCAGCCTATGTTTTTTAACCACTTTTAACCACTGTATAGTATCCAGCAATGGAGCAGCTATATTTGTCATTGTCTATCCTGTTGTTGGATCAAGTGGAACAGAAACATCTCCAAATTGTCTGTGCCTGGCCTACAATATCACCCCTGATTCAATCAATATCTGCCTTTAACTTTAACCAACATTTGTCTTTAACTTTAACTACTTTTACATACCTAGTTTAAGAAGTTCAACAGTGGTCACCAAAATAAATGAAAATAAGCACTTGCATTCATGTTTCGGTTTCATTCAAAGTCAAGGACAAGGGTTGGCTGAATCCAGAGGTAGCAAAGTACGGAAAGGCAACCCAATCGTGAAATTCACGAAAAAAACATCTTAAAACCCAACCCAGTTTAGGAAAGTGATAACCAGACTTTATGTCCGTGTGGTTCCACCACCAACCCAGTTCTGGAGGTCATCTCTCGTGTACATGTATTCTTGTATTTATATTTATATCATTCTCCCCTAAATTTTATTACTTTTGTTAAAATAAAATAAAATACAATATACTGAACTACGACATTTTGGCGGACTAACCAGCGAGATAACACATAATAAAATGGCTGTTATGTCCCATAGGAGCTTTGAATCCCAAGTTCCCACCATCGTAGCCTCTACTGCATTACTGACCTGAAGTGGCTTACGTAAATATGACATATAGTGCATAAACGGGTCATGCATTACAAAACATATGATATATAACCTACCATGCCTGCAACGGTCAATGAATAAGGAGAACAGTTATACCATTATAATTCATAGTGCATATGGCAGCAAGTCCTCATTTCCATCACAGTATGTGGAACCTTGCCCATTTTTTTATTCTAATGACAGACCATTATCCCTCCCTCACTCCAAATATGGAGCACTAAGGCAAAGCTTCCGGGTGTTTCGCAGGACTACTAAAATTAGGCAAAGCCATACTGTGACACATCCGTTTCCTGATGCCAAACCGGCTCCACTCAGTTATACTGGACTATGTTACATCCAGGGCACCAATAAACGTATGCAGCACTGTCCACCGTAAGCCTACTTTAATCAACCTGCTGTTTAGTTCCCAGGGAAACTGCTGTTCCCTGAGGCTCCCTGTACCCAGCACAGCAGTGGAGCTGACAGACGAGTCTCTTGTATGGAGTTCACAGGTGTCAGCAGCTCCAATACAAATGCCAAGGGTTCCCACAGGGTTTGCCAGGGTTAATTCTCGCCTACGGAGAAATGCATGTTCACAGCAGCCATATTTGCATTTTCAGACCTCCCGGTTATGTGGACACACAGGCTTGCACGTAGCGAAGCGGAGGATGCTTTTATTCTAAATGTTTACCTTTGGAATTGCTTTCATGCAAACATTTATGCGCGTGTATCCGTGGGTGTTTGCGTGTGACTGTAAGCACCCTGTGAGTGTGAGTGTGTGTGCGCATGCGTAAGTACCCTTTCTGTGTGTGTGTGTGTGTGTGTGTGTGTGTGTGTGTATGGTAAACACCCTTTCTTCTTACTCGAGGAGAGAGTGTGCAGTGTAGTTTCCAAGGAGAACGACCGAAAAATAACCAAAGCATTCGAGTGTGGCAGCTGCAGTGACATAACTCCTGGTCAAAATGGGTCACTCCAGAAGACTGTCCGCTGTGTGGCTGTGCCCATGTAAACAGGCGAAGGCCTACTTTATAACATTACGGAATGGGGCTAGTAAAAAAAGCTATTTGGCAATAACAACTAATCGCACATGGCTGCACTATGTCTACACTTGGAACCTGGTCTCTGATTCTCCAATGGCCTGTTCCTGTTCTTACCCCCACTGTGGTGCTAATCCTTCCTGGTGCAGACTGAATGCTCACAAAGTCACAGAACAGAAGAAATATCACACGGGTTCATACTCTTATACACCTCCCCTATTACCCAAGTCAAACGTGAACAGCTTTAACGCCACGTGAACTGTATCTTGCACGTGCAAGGCGGTTTTTTTTTTCAAGGTCCTAGAGAAAATAACACCACTAGAATTAAAATGATTTCTGACACTTCTGTGATGATCACCATAGAAACTATTCTAGCGGTCACTCAGCCGTGCGTATTTCCAGGCCAGGGTGTCTCAGGGGTGCGCTGTTGGGTTCACGTCGATTGCGGCGGGAGGCCATTCAATCAGCCGCTATTTGTTTTTTCAGCGGGGCAGTCTGACTGCATTAAAAATACGGCAGTGCAGTCACATTTTCCGCTTCTGAACTGGTCAACCCCTGCAGTGTGTATGATACACCCCCTCACACACACACACACACACACACACACACACACACACACACACAGACAGACAGACATGCACATATACACACACACACACACACACGTCTGCTGTACACTCACCTTCTGCTGTCGTGCCAAAATAAACATCTGTGTCTGCTAAGTTTTTGTTGGAATGTCTTTACTCCCAGGCAGGGCACACTGCCTCACAACAGTAGCGCTGATAGCACCCGTGGTTCTGGAGAAGGTGCGTGACAGCACAGGAGCGGTCAGGTCAGGGTGAGCCCGGGGCAGTTTGGGACACTCCGACACGGGCATGCTGGAGATGCTTCACTCAGATATACTAACCCTCGCGCTGGAGTCTTCACTCCTGGCTGCACTGACTGATATAGGAGCCAATTAGGACTGATATAGGAACTGATATCCTGTCAATTTATTACCTGCACGGCCATGTAATTGCAGACCAGAGCACGTACAAGTGTCTGGTGTCTCCGCTACAGGCACGGACAGCCCCCCTTTGGCTTCTTGCCTCGCCATACCGTTATCCGCTATCAGACTAAATGTTTGTTCGGTCATTATTAATGGCTGTTTTTCCTGGAATTCCATACTAACAGCTAGTGGGGAAAGACACATGACAAATTCCACAATGGCACTCGATGCATGAAATCCAATCTACCATATATGGTATGACACTGCTATGCTGGGCATGAATGCGATTTGTTTTTCACGTCTGGGCAATGAATCTTTTGTGAATCTTGAAAATTCAATGAATTGTCCTTGGCTGTCAACGTGATGTCAGTACAGTTCTGGAGGAATGTTTTTTTATGCATTATGGTTTTTACCAAATTAATGTCTACACTGAAAAGCCACTGCTGTATGTTTTAAATTTTAATGTAATTTTAATCATCAATGAATTGATAAATTAAAAATATTTGCAGAGCAGTACAGTGAAGCATGAATCCTTAATGGAATGTTAATTTTATTCCCATACCAACTGTATTGTCAAAAACAATTTCCTTGTCGACAACGTATTATGTCTAACATATGTTGTGGGTGACTAGTTTAATGTGAAACACATCCTGCTCATTCAATACAGGAAGTATATGCCTCTCCTGCCACACATATTTCAGCAAAGTGTTTTTACAGCAATTGTTCAACAATCTATTTTGGTATTCAATGTTTTTACAGACTAGGATCTTTTCAAATCAGTGTATTCCACTTCATAAGCAACAGTTGGACCGCATGCTTGCCAAACACATTACTAAGCTGCATATCTATCAATTTAAATATGTTATTTAATATTATCATCATCGTTCGTCATCAAGCAGTGATCATATTTTTCGGAGAAATTCCCTTAGCACAGTGGTCCCCAACCCTTGTTCCAGGAAATCCATCATCCTGTAGGTTTTCACTCCCAACCCTAACAATTCACACCTCATTCAACAGCTAGAGATGTTGTTGAGCTGCTAATTAGTACGATCAGGTGTGCCAAATTAGGGGTGAAATGAAAACCTACAGGATGGTAGATCTCCAGGAACAATGGCGGGGGACCGTCATCGTAATATTCTCTCGGAAGCGGCGACGTGCCAATAGCGTGTCGTCAGAAATTAAATTTGTCAATCTAATTTGTATGGGCAGTGACCTGCTGCATTAGAGAGGATTTCAAGGATGTCATTGTAAGAACCAGCTTCTTCCAGCACGACTATGCATTTCACTTCACAATAATAATGTGTTTTTGTTTAAGAAACCTTACTTAGCATTCTTAGCACACTGAGGGGAAACTGAATTTAAAGCACGAGGACAACCGCGCGCTGACCAGTCACCCAGGCAGGGGTTACAGGGGTAGAGACAACCGTTTGTTTGGAATGCACGTAAACTCCGACGCTTTACTATGGAAAACAGCTGGCCGAACCAGGCCGAATGATGAATGCAGCAACAAAGCAGTGCTGCCAGACATTACGAAGTTCAATGTGTAAAGGACCAGGCTACAACAGAACTAGAATAAGCTTGTAAATTCCAGGGGGGTAAATCCAAATTAAACTCCGGTTGCAGTTCACAGCACACAAACACACAAAAAAAAAAGGCATTTAAGTGCATTTTTCAACTTTTCACTTCTGATAGTCAATGACTTCCTGAAATCTGGAGAGAAATACTACTTTTGCCTTAAAGGGCCTGTCCACAAGACAAATTGGTAATTTTTAGCTTTAATTTCAGAAACTACTTACACAAAGCCCTTACATTGCTGCTGTGCATTAAAAAAAATAAAATAATATTTCACGTCTTTCATACAAACGTTTCCCTTCCTAATGCCCATTTAATGCAAATGATTAAATAAAGTAATTTCTAGTCACTAGAAATGCATGCCGTTTTTCTTCTTTTACCAAACGTTCCCGGTGTGATTTCCTGTAAGTAACCTGAGCACTTTCCCTCTCAGCAGAAAAATGCTGACAGCGTGGGTTCTCCAATCCCAGAGACACACCCCTTATGGAAATGTAATTTACAGCAGTATATTGTAACTATATCACAATTATCGTCAAATATATTTAAAATATACTGCAGTATATTACATTTCCATAAGGGATTATTGAGTATTTTATAAGGATTTTGATAATTCAATGACAACAGTCATCAAAAAAAATCCAAAACCACACGGAAATTGAAGGCCCTAACCACGAAGTAATTAACAGATGCCGTCAAACACCGTGGGCGCCTCCTTCACCTTAAAGGAGCTATATGTAACATTGACACCGAGCATTTAAAATGGGTACTGCAGTCCAAATTCCCAATATTGGAGAGAGTTGTCTCCGCCCGCCCCTTCCTCCCCAGACTCGAAGCTCACGCGGGTTGCCAGGTTGAGGACACTGAACGAACACGAGCGCAAGACGAGCCGAGCGCAACATTATATTTTTTGAGACAAGCTTATTCTAAATTTTGACAATGACAAGCGACGACGAGTCCCACACTGTAAGTTGATCAGCTAAAGTATACGTTTGCAATTTATTTATTGTTTGCAAATTATAAACCAGCTCATATGGATTTTTTATAACTCTGTCAATGTTAGCTAGGTGCATGGCTGCCTATGTTTACGGTCACACAGATATAAGCTAACGTTAGTGGTATGTTTAGCTAGTAACTATATACATATATATATCTTTAAATCTTTAGCTAGCTAGCTAAATGAAAACGATGTTGAACTTAGCTTAGGCATTCGTAAATCGGCTGTCGGAGTGCCGGAGTACCTCTGGTTGTTCGTAATGGGCAGTGGACTCGGAGTCAACTCGGAGAATAGTGAATCACACAGGCCAAAACAAACACAGACGTCCGACCCGGAATGGAAAAGGAGAACATACTGGCTGCAGCATTGTTGTCGGAGAAGCCAGTATTTCGATTTTGTATGTTTCCTTAATCTCTGATGACATATCATGGTCATTTTATGATTTAGTACAGTAAATATGTTACATACAGCTCCTTTAACATTTAACACAAGCTAAGAGCCAGAGGCATCGAGCTGTATGAGGACTGTGGAGGGAGGAGGAAGAAATGTGATTAAGACACCATAATTATTATTTATTATAATCAGGCGTAATTACAGGCCTGACTTCATAACAAGGCCCTATGAAACATGGTGTGCAAATCGAGCTTGTTGGGGACGGGCCGGGGGAAACGTGCGGGAGAAGCGTATTCCATCGGATGGCGGCTCCCACCTGGTGCATCCAAGCGCTGAAAGACCGTTGCCAGGAGTCCTTCTTCTCCAGGTGAAGGTAAGTGTTGAAGAGGATGAGGTAAATGTAGCGCTCCAGGTACTGAAGGCTCTTCAGCAGCAACTGTTGCGTCTCCTTCTCAGTTTTCGCAGATTTGATCTGGGGAAAAAATATATACATTTGTTTTTTTAAATTATGTAATGAAGAAAAATTAATTTTCAGATAGAATATGTGAGATTTTTTATTATTATCAGTGCCTCAAAATTATCCAACAATGGCCTCTTGATTAGAATACATCATGTGCAGTATTTGGTGGTTTCAAGGAAAATCTAGGGGAAAGGGTTGCTTTGACCCTGGCCTGCCAATTCATTTCATATTCCTATTCATAAAATAGACATTGCAACTGATGACGCAAATACACTGTGTTCATGTTCATATTCCGTGAGTGAATACACTGCCGTCTGACTGCCTTATAATACCATTCACTGCTGTCTGACTGCGTTATAATGCTGTCTGTGCACTGAATACATTTCAGTGCTTTCCTTTTCACACACAATAACTAATTCACAGGATGGAAAAATTCACTGTCTGCTCGCCCCGAGACCAGCGGTGGGCAATCTTATCCAAAAAGGCCCGCTGCAGGTGCAGGTGCAGGTTTTTGATTTAGCCCATGAAGACTATTAGTCTTCATTCAGGACCTTGATAATGTTCCAAAATGTTCCAACAAGCTAAGGCAACCTCTGCCCTAGACCAACCCCATTAAACAAAAATACAACCATAATATAGGTTTGTCTTGCAGCAGTTTAAAAATTCTATGGGCAAAAACATTATTTGTTTGACCACAATGATCTCCAATATCTTTGTTATAGTGTAGGAGTGGTCTGGAAGGGCTCAAAAAATTAACTGACGATTTGTCTCTTTTAATCTTTTTTTTTTCCATCTGTATAGGACTAATCTGACAAGAGTCCCAAATCCTTGTGCTTGCCCTTTAAACTCTGATAATTGCACATCTACTCCCATTCTGCTCAATCCTTAACAGGATTCACTTCAAAGCTCTCCTCCCCTTTAACAACTGAAGGAGCGTGACAAATGAGCACGGGTACGGCTGGAAAGAGAGGGGAAAAAAACAACAGCATATCTCTTTGGCTTTCGAAAGACCTCATACCTGTGAAGCATAAACACGGACCACTGCTGTAAACAGAAACATCTTTGACATCTTTGAGTCTTTGGAAAAACAAGCCCACAACAGTAAATCAGGGTGGGTGTGTGTGTCTGTGTGGGGGGCAATGGCATAGAAGGTCAGACAGGAGTGAAAAAACAACAAGCGTGGGTTTTTCCATGAAGTCTGCCATCAAGTACTTAACAGCTGGTGGTAAAGGTAAGCTAAGAGGAACAATAATGATGATAATGATTGACAGAGAGAGAGAGAGAAAAACAGAAAGAGAAACCTTAGTTTCAACTCAAGCTTAGTTTGTTCAACTTTGGTGCCTAAAATGCCTCACAATTGTGTTTACAACGGACATCTTAAAGTCTGAGAATAATAAAGATGTCGAATTTGTTTGAGTGTGGACATTCATATTAGCCATGAAACCACGTGTGCTTTGTCACACACTGACGTACTGTTTTCTCTCAGACAAGAAGGTAATCAACTTGAGTGGTTTTCAAATAATAATGTTTAGAATTTAGTCAAGGTTAAATGTATCTAATCAAAGAGAAAAGCTGAATCTCAAAAAGAAATAACATTTCAAAATGTCAAAAACTCAAGATCAAAAGCAACCAGGAAACACAGGAATAGATCCAGGGCTAGACCTTTAATCTGTGAGACGAAGATGGACCCTCTGATTTAAGTACAGTGAGTATAACGAACATCATTACCAATTTGTTGCCTGCCGTTAGGTCAACTGCATTAAAATGTGCAATAGAAAACTGAGAAATCAACATCTAGTCCAATTTGTCCACAGTGCCAATAAAACCACATCACCGCATCCTTAAGACATACATCATGTCTGAAGAATGCATATGTAACAGTACTACAAAGATTTCTGATGTAGTGTGGTTTCCCCAATAACAGAACTACGGAGATTTCTGATGTAGTACCATTTCCCCAGTAACAAAACTACCACCTGTGCTACGTCAGACATGTCCATTCTGTCAGTTGTCTGAAAAAATCTTGAAAAAAAATAAAATAAAAAATACATTTAAAAAAAGAGTTCTCTCATGTAACGGAGCTTTCCTTACACAAGAATTTGAGGCCACAATATATTTTATTTAGTATTATAAACAAATTTTCTCAAATTATTTTAAAATAAAAAGTGTGACAACGGCTCTAAATAGCAATTTCAGAAAATTATGAAGCAGCATGTATAAAACCAAAACTAAAAAAGCCATGAAGAATTATCAGGATTGGAGTTATAAAATGGTCTCTGAGGTACATTAACAATATTTCTAGACCATTGTGCAAATACAAAAATGAGTGTCCACACAAATAGATTATGTGGAGGAAAATGGAGAAATCATTGCGATTATCACAAAAAAAAAAAAAAAACGCTCCTCTAGGACCCAAGGAAGTATCTCTGTAATTCATCAGGAAGCAGACCATTTAAAATAACTATCCCAGCATTCCTGCATGTCTCTGTTCCCAAAAGGAAAACCCTTGGCCTCATTTTTCAAGAGTTTCAAGGGAATGAGGAATTTCAAATGATTTCTCCTTGGATGGCTACACATTTAAGGTATTGTTTAAGGACTTGAAGCACAAGAAGCTTGTCTTGAGAGACAGGGAGAGAGCATTTGCCTCCAGCCTGACAATTATATCCAAGGCTTTATTGCATTTATGTAATAAGAAATATTATTAAGGGTTATACCATTCAATGATGTGAGCAAAGTAATAAAGACTATTGAATTGCACGTATGCAAGTCTTATTTTAGGGTGGGTGGGTGTTGAAACTTTAACCATTTTTCTTTAAACGCCAATGTTGAATGGCAAAGTGCAATTGTACTGTTTCCACATCGAAGCTGCTATGCTTAAATGCAACATTTATTTCAGGCAACAGGCATAACAAACGCGACTTATTTGCTCAATATTTTTCAACACTCAGAAGAGAATAAGAATTAAACATGCACAACCCACGTGCATCCCGTGACAACCAATAACAAAAGATGCCTTTACAAACAGCAGGCCTTAGCAAAATCCTGAGCGAACACTGCAAATGTGGCCATTTTAACTTTTACATAAGACTACATCAAAGCCAGCTTTCCCACTAGCCTGTGGGTTTGGAAAGTTGAGTCTCTCTAACGCAACAGCGGCGATTTTTAACAGGCTGGCGGCACATGGTGACAGATTGTTCCCCACCGTGTTTGATGTGGTGCAGTACCGACGCTGATCTAGCATGCTGGTACTATGAGCTCCAGCTCCCAGCAGACACAGGGCAAGAGGTGGGGACGTGCCTACCAACCTAATGTGCAACAGTTTTCTATTATTCCGTTGTTGTGAGAAAATATGGAATGAACCTGGAGTCCTTCACACAGCCAGAGAATGTGGTTTGAAGTGTGAAGGATGGCTAAGGATTTTCACGAGCTGCATCACGGAGAACAGGGTGTGAAATTATAATCCGCCACCAGCCAAATGCTGGTAAAATTCAGATCGTGGCCAGTAAAATTTGCTACTCTAGCAGGCACGTTGGCGGGCAACCAACCAGGTTGTGTCGTATTGTAAAAGGTAATGTGGCTGGTAAAATGCTGAAAACTGCTGGTGATTTTTAGAATCCACATCCACAGCGGGTGAAACAGTTAATTTCATGGCATGCAGACAGTGCTCATTTAGCAAGTTTGGCCAATTAGCTAGTTTGGCACTTCCACACCGTGAATTAAGGGAGGGAACTGCACTGTAAGCCTGTTAAGTAAGTGTAAAAATGGTAGAGGTAGACTAGTCCCTTGACAATCAGAGAATAGCCCTTTTCCTTTTGGAGGTCCTTACACATAATGCTTTCAGTCCCGGTTTGAAGGGGGAAACCAGGCAGAGCTTCCCCTCTCCCTCGTGCAGTGTCCGCACGCTCCCCCCTTGGAGGTGGATCAGAGACAGGATGTTCACCGCATCGCTCCGGTGACCGGGAATCCCTGCTCTGATGGCACTGACCCCCAAGATTCTCGGAGGTCAATGAGTCAATATACACTGGAGCATTGGAGCCGTTAGGAATGGACTTCCATGTCACCTAAATCAAAGCACGCACACTGCCCGAGGCTGTATGGTTTTAAATATACGTGCGAAAAAAACCCCAAAAAAAACAGCACGAAACACAAGCCAATTCAGGTGTTTGAGGTGAACGTGTCCTCTACTATTACCATAAACAGGTATATGTGTGATATTTATCTACCAAATAATAAAACGCTCATCACATTTCCCCATTCTATTAAAGCAATTGTATGGCTTCATGCAGAATTTTAAATGGCACCTATGAGTACCATGATCCACTGAGGTACTTAGTTGCCATGCATGTTATGTTCGTCGATAAGCAACCAAAATTACTGAATGGGCCTTTAATTCAAAAGGTATCAAACTACACTGCACGCACGCACGCACGCACGCACGCACGCACGCACGCACGCACGCACGCACGCACACACGCACACACACACACACAAACATATATAAGCATATAAATATACTGTATTTGACTGGCTCAGAGCCAAGCTTGTAGCTTTTTGAAGCTAATCACGAGACCTGCTACAATCATTCATTGGAGGCTTACTATCTGGTCCGTTAGAGAGTGCGTAACCTAACAAGCCAAAAGCCTAATCACAAACCAGGGGGTGGAATATGCACTGACATCATCAGGGAAATGCTTTTTGGCTCTGAATAACCTCGTCCTCCACCCATTCTCCTCCAATAACTGTTGGCAACCTGGTATCTGCCGACAAGGCTCCTTCTGGATCATGAATCAGATCTGAGCAGAGACAGGCTTCTTTGTGTGGCCTTCATTGCTTTAGGCCTTGAGGTTGCCCTGGCAGGGAGTCAGTCGTATACGTATGCCTTAGAATGCGTTTAGTGGCAAGGTCCTGCAGCGTACAGCCCGCAGCTGTGCGGAGCGAGGGCAGAAAGTGGCTAGCGCAGAAAAGGTTAGCATAGCATCGGCCGCCGTAAGAACGCAGTCTGCATACTGACAATGAAGAAAGCAGTGGCCAGGGGCCGCTCTGCTTCGCCGCTAAGCTGCTGAAAACCACCGCTGGTATTTATTAAAATCCAAGTAAACCCAGGCCCCCAGCGGTATGGACCTCTGAAAGTGGACCTTTGAACACTGACCCATTTACGGTGGTTACGTCAGAGGTTTTCGTAGCGGGAGTGTAGAGAAGAGGAGCTCAGACCGCCGCAGGCCAATTCCACGGCCGCTGATGCAAAGCTCTGCAAAAACATCTGCCCTCGACCTTTCCGGCCCCCTAAGAAAGCGCCGGCGAGGCAGGTTGGGAATGCCGTTCGGCACAGTCGCTCTCCTGACACTTTGCAGCAGGTGTGTGAAGAAGCTGACCGATGCTCTTCGGACCCCCTTGCAGCTGTGCTTTTGCACCCTGACCACCGCATGGACCCTGCACTCCCAGGAGCTCCAACCACTTCTTATTTGGTCCCAGCGCCAGACCCTGGCTTCTACTCAGCCATGTGTGCACTGCCTGTGGCCAGACACCACCCCCACCCCCCCACACGGGTAGCCACGACACCCCCCCACCCCCCTTCACACCTCCCACACAGTCTACATGCTCCAGTCCCCTCCATTCCCACAACTCACACAAAAAAAAAAAAAACACACACATGCACTGCTCAGCTCCCTCTCCTTTCGATTGGTTCCCAAGCCTGAGTCTGAACCCTCCCCCCTCCACGAGCACTTCCTACGGAACTCCTTATGCCTAACTCAAACGCCTCAGGGACATTTAGGAATGTGACGCACTGGATACCCACCACATCCCTAAGCAACACTTTCCATGCAGTAACGTAATGCTATACTCAGGGCCTCAGCTCGAACAAAGACAGCGACAAGAAATGAAGCCAAATTAAGGTGTTCCAAAGCAAGTACATTTCTCAATGGACACCATGCCACAGCGGCGAAGAAAAAACCAAGGAGGAAAAAAAGAAAACTCCCATCATCCCAGGTAACATGGTGCAGACGGCCGGAAAATTAAAAAGATTACACAGATTACACACTGCTGAATATATATATATATAAAATAAATAGCAAATGTGTATTGTTTTTTTTTTTTTGTTTTTTTTAATCATTCAAAAGACATGGAGACAATGAAAATGCTCATTAAAAAAATTGTTTAGTTTAAAATAATAATGAAGGTTTCATTATCAAACAAGCAGACATGTTATGTAAAAAATACATGATTTATTTATTTGATTTCCGTTTTGGAAGCTCAGGCTTCTTGATGAAAATTTGAGTAACTGAATCTTGGACAATGTGAAACACACTTTTGCAAGTCACTTTGACTAAAAGCATCTTCTAAAATATCAAAATAGTAAATTGTAGTACGCTATCCCCATCTGTGTCAGTGCTGGAGAAACACTGCTGTACCACGTCCCACGCGTTCCTCTCAGTCGGGGGCATTTCAGATGACCGGCCGAGATTACACATTGACCTCACGTCGCTGAAGAGGAAACGGGGCCGTAGAGGGCAGATTAATTCCGTGCCACGTGCGGCAGGGGGTGAGCGTTGAGCCCCGTCCGAGCCCTCATACCGCGGAGCGATTACCCCCCTTCAAACCTGAGGTGTTGTGTGCATTAGCCGCATCCAACTAAACCAATAACCTCTGATCTCACATTCACGTCAGCCTCTTTAAAGTTCTCGACAAGTGGAAATTTTACCCATCACGCCCCCTGCAATTAACACTGTCGGAGTCCGTTCCGGAAAGCCGCCGTGTGAATGGACCAATGAGAAGGCGGGCGGGTGGAACCGGCAGCAAGACCGGAGTTCTATTTCCATCTACCTCAAGATTAACCGCGCGGGCTCAATTATTTAAACTGCACTCGTTAATGCACATGGTGGAGTGACGTAATGCTCCCCCCCACCACAGGTGGCACAATCACTTTCTGCTACAAGGTGTCCACAAGAGAACGCCTATGACTAACGCACGCACAGCCAACTTCTAATGTAGCAAATCATTGCGGAGCATACCGCTGCATGCACTGTAGACCCCTGAAATTATTGCAGGCGAGCCAACGTAAGAAGACTTGCATTCTTTTAACGGGTAAATTAAAGGTAGTGAGGTTCAAAAAAGTAGACTTTCAGGAATAATGCTGCAGGTACGAATCCGGGACCCGACACCGCCGCTTTACACTGCAGCAAGATATCTTCAGTAACCCAAGTCAAAAAATTATCATATCTGATGAGCTTCGAGCTGCGAAAGTCACTGGATGCCAACTGTGTGTAGGGCGGCAGTGTAGTATAACAGGTAAGGAACTGGACTTGTAACCGAAAGGTTGCATTCCCAGGTAGGACACTGCCGTTGTACCCTTGAGCAAGGTACTTAACCTGAATCGCTTCAGTATATATCCAGCTGTATAAATGGATAAATGTAATAAGAAGTTGTGTAAGTCGCTCTGGATAAGAGCGCCTGCTAAATGCCTGTAATGTAATGAGACAGTATAGCTGGATATATGCATTTCCCATGCTTATTGTTGTATACTGCTGCAGTAATAAGGACAACGGTATCACTGCCCTGGCGCGATATGCGGCAGGTGTGTGGGTCTCATGCGTCATGCTTTTCAATGTGTACTTCATACATATTTCACAAGGTTGGACATCAAAAGGCTGTGCTTCCCACACGTGATGATAAAGACACTGGGGGGTAGGGGGTGTAGATTGGGGGCAGCCTTGTCACCGCCTCTTTAGCGGCAACCCCCCCCCCCCCCCCCCCCCTCGGCCTCTCAGGACAAAGGCCGCTCCGCGCGGAACCTTGTTCGCTGTCAAAGGTGAAAGCCATAACTCCGCCGCCCTTTTGAGTCCCGATGATGGATGGTCTCGGAGCAGCCGGGGCGCCTGTGTGAAATGGAGCCAGGCCAAGGCTACACCGCATTCCATTGTTGCCGGAGAGCCGAGGATGCGGGACCGCGCGATTCTGCGGGCACCTATGACGGACGACGGAAAGCTGAGGGCGTGGGGGGGAGGGTGGGTTTAGCACGCAAACTAATTTAGTGGTTTCTTTGCGGAAATTGCGCGAGTGTGCGTGCGTGTCTGTCTGTGTATGTGTACGTGCTACATCAACCGGGATATAGATTTCATACCCAAGTAAAGGTGTTCGAAACTGCCGAAAAGCTTGAATAGCTCTTAGCTCTTGAATAGCTCTCACTCGCACACTTGCAAAATGTCTGCAAATAAACCACTAAATTCGTTTGTGGGCTGATGAAATGCTCCCCCTCAGCTTTGTTCTAGAAAGCTGAGGGAGGGCTTTGTTCTCGAAGCAATTTTCGACATTTCCGTTAAACAGTTCTAACAACGGTCATTTAATTGGTGACAGCCATCTGCATTTCAATGGTGCTATTAAAAAGTCATGTCATGATACAAAGGACAGAAAATAAACCTCAGCATGCCACATACTGTATTGCAGTCTATTCACAGGAGCTGAATGTTGCACATTGCAAATGGTTGCCTTCTGAAAATATTTAGCTCTATATCAACGGCTCGTATTCCTCGCGTGTAGTCGGGCATTTTTTCTGTCTCAGAAATGCGAGCAGAGGGACAGACGCGGTACGTTTTTTCGCTGGTTTCCGCGTGTTGAAATGATAAGCCCGGCGGTGAAAGCGCCACTTTTCTCCCGCGTTCCCGCTCTCTCATTACCTGAACAGAGTCAACAAACATGTCTTTAGCAGAGGCCCCAGGCTCCGTGCTAACAACCCTCAGATATGCACTGGAAGCTCCAGAGGTGCCTGACAGTGCCAAAGTGCCAGAGGAGAAACTGAGAAGAATGTGGTCGTGACCCCTCTACCTCTGGTCGGTCTGTCCACCCTGACCTTGGCAACGAGTCGGCGAGCGGCAGTCTCCACAGACATACAGACGGACCGTACAAATAACACATCACACAATGTACTAAAACGAATACAAAACAGCCATTTTCTCCCATTGTCTCCGAGCGCCACTGTGTGTCACTGAATTGCTAAGGCCAATGGAAAAATTTACAAACTTATATACGTATATACCAGTGTATGTGTGTGTGTGTGTGTGTGTGTGTGTGTGTGTGTGTGTGTGTGTGTGTGTGTGTGTGTGTGCGAAAAGCTGCATTATCCAATGAGTAGCCGCTAATGAAATGGCAAAATCACCAATGTAATTCTGAAAGGTCAGAGGCTTGACCATAATTGAAGTTCAATTATAATCACAAACATTAACTGTATTAAATTCCATTAAGCAGACACACACACACGCACGCACAAACGTACACACAGGAATATAAATAAAAATCGAAATGTTAAAAAGAAAAAGAAAATGGCCCAATATGTCTCGTGCACAATGAATGGCTCACATCCTCAGAGCTGCTGAGAATTCATCTTTGTAACCGTTATGAACGAGCCGTCTGCCGAGAGTGAGGCCTGACCACCCTTTTTAATAAGACATCGAGTGATCTGAAGCAGTCAGTGAAAAGGTCTATCTGGACACATGTTGTCAATTACTGAGCAATATGCGAGTCGAATAAAAAGAGCCAGCCCACGCGTCTCCCCGCTCGCTCGTCTCACCAACGTTAGCACAACCGGCTATTCATCCGGCCCCTGGCACAATCGCTCCCGATTCAACGATTCAAGTCCCAACGCTCAATTTGACATTGTACATTAACACTCAATTTGTACTCAAAATGTCGCTTCACAGACATTATAAGGACCGACTAACAGAGGTTTTGACTGCCTTTAGCAACTGGCAGCTAAATTGCTGGAGTGAACTGTTTTTTCAGAATGGAAACTCTTCAGCGAGCATGATAAAAAGGGGAGAGGCCATTGAGGAAGTGTGATAAGAACGGATTTAAAATGGTGACATCGCTACATCTTTTCAGTTTCCCAGGACTGCACTTACTCTGATGCATTCTCTAATGGATTCTACTCACGCTGCGAGCCACTGACATTCAAAGAAATGAAAAAGGAAGAGAGCAAAAGCCAGTTTCATAACAGTGCGGAAAGAACTTGGCGCTTGGCGGGTGATGAATTATGTACGAGTTATACGTTTCTGAATGAAGACACGGATAAACCATCTTTTTGAGAAGTTAAAATGTTTTTTTCCCCAGGCACAAGAAACGTCACATCTCGAGGCATTCTTCTTGCCATTTTCAGTTTCTGAGTCCCTATTGGGAAGAGACGAGATTATAAATGGCAGAAATCCAAACTGTAGAAGGTGAAGGGGAAGGGGGGGGGGGGGGGGGGGGGTACTCCACATTCAATGATGCTCTTGTCCCTTTAATTTCCTGTCCAAGGTTAACAAGCAGTATTAAGTGACATTAGCCTTCTGTTGCCTCCAGTTTTCAATAAAGCCAGAGACAGAACCTCACATCCCTGGTCCATACACTGTACGCTCTGTTGTGCAAGTAAACCCATTTTCTGGACAACTGCGCGGCCCCGCGTTCATAATATGTTTGAAGATTATATGTGGTGCCCCCACCGATGACACACTCACTCGCTGACACAATTTGAGCTAAGTTTCAAGATTGCTTCCTATATAGTGTGTGCTCCGGTTTTAAATAAAGGACACGGTTATGCACCCGATTCCTATAGGATAAAAAATAATAATAATTAGCATCATGCAGGCGGTCAACAGTAAATTACATATTCTGACTGGAATACAACCCCCCCCCCCCCCCCCCTCAAAAAAATAAATAAGTAAAAAAATCAATACAGGTATTTTGCCGGCTAGTTGAAAGCCAAGGCTAGTTTCCAGCCCAGGCTGTTGTGTATACTTATGTCAGATCTAGCAGTCAGAGCCCATAAGACCCTCAATTGTTTCTTCTTAGAACTAATGAAATCCCATCCCCCTAAGGTGCCACTTTATTATTGCACTGGCTTTGGGATATAGTTTCCCTTCAGGCGAGGTCATTCATACCCCCTCAAAAATATCCCCTTTCCAGGTCTACCACAATGTCTCCACAGATACTGAATCTTTGTACTCCTTTTGAGGGCCTAGTGTATGCCCTTCAGATCTACAGCCTGGTAAAATCCAGACACCTGCTAGAAAATAAATAAATGCCTTTGCACAAGAGCACTTACTCAGTAGAGTACAGAAGTAAAATGCAGCTTGTTGTGAGCTACAAGCTCATATTAACCCAGTGAATATTCTGCTACGTTTTACACATACCATAGTCCTCATATAGCCCAAATCATTTATAGGCTTCACTAGTCCATGAAATATGGAGTATGGGGCTCCAGCGTACCACAGACTGAAAAGAATCTCCATGCAACAACTGCAATTTAAAGTTAGCGACAGGCGGGGGGGGGGGGGGTGGTGGCATTCACAGGGCGAATGAGCACCCTGATCCCTCACAGACAGGCTGGGGAGGTTAAGCTCACGAAAGTGGAAGCAGTCATTTGTGTCCCCAAAGTCCAATTGAGAAGGGCTCGCGGGCAGAGAGACGCCTGGGGTGGACAGAGGCCTGGCATTATCTCTAAGTCCCAAGATTCCTTTAGGTATTCCGAGACCAGGCATTCAATCAGCCGCAACGCTTCATCCATGTCTCGTACGAAGACGGCCACGCCGCGCTGTGAAATGAAACGCTATGCCGCGGCTTCAGTGAGCGCACACACACGGCGGTATGTCCACGCACATCCTACATAAGGCCCCTGCAAACATAAACTACGGCGGGTGAGATATTCTCAATAGGGTCGGGCTATCTCCAAACGCGTTACAGAACCGGCGGCTTTCCCTGGAGAGAAGCTCGCTTTGGCACCACTCAGAAAAAAAAATTCTTTACAGAAGTAATAAAACAAAGTTAAGTAAATAAGGAGATGGTGGTTTCAACATTGTAAAAGCTAGCACAGCAGTCTACAGGCTACCTTCCTGCCACAATGTCTCGTCTTGTCTGTGGCGGAAGGTGGAGAGGTCAGCCATCGGTGTTCCTCTCTCCCATTAACCCACCGCTAGCTCCTCTGCTAGCACTCAGGCACAGCGGGGAGGTCGACCTGTTGCTGCTGCCATTCACAATCTGCAGGTGAAAGGTGAGAGGCTTCAGGTGTAAACTGAATTGGATCCGACGTTTTTGTTGCTCGTCTCAGTAGCTGGCCGTCTCCGCCGTAAGGATCTCCTAGCTTGTTTGATAGCTAACGTTAGCGGAAACGGTTTGTTCCTGTTCAGTCACAGTAGCAAGCTGTTCTTCTGCCAAGGCCAAAGTCTCTTGGAAGAAATATCCTCACATCCACACAGTTTATTGATAGCTAGCAAACAAGTTGGGTGTCATTACATTACACCCCCCCCCCCCCCCCCCCCCTCCCCCGTCAGGTACCTTCTACTCCTCTCAATAACAAGGGTGTTCCAGCACAATGCCAATCCCTCACCTGAGTCACACACACATAGACACACATACAGTTAATGAACAAATTGTTCATCAAGCAAAATAAATGAGAACTTGCTGAGAGAAAGGTTGAGGTGAAAAACTTTTCCTCGACACTGTTCTTTACACTGAAGAGATCCTCACTTTCTAGTATTCTACTCATATGGGAACATCTGGAATTCTGTAGATGTGCTCACCGCCACTGTAACCCTCCTATACGATATGGGCAAAACAGGTGTGTACTGTGCTCAAAGTCTGTCAACAGAAGCGAGAGGCCTAGCTGCGAGCAACTCAAAACAAGTCTTCTGTGCTCACCATGCGTCTGGATAATTAGCTATCTCGCTAGTTAGCTTAGTTTTCTATTTGATAGCCCTGAGCACTTTGTTCGGTCCTGCCAGGACTAGCGACCAGCTTGGGGGAGGTTTTAATAGCTGGATACACATAGTTACCTGGCAACTGTCGGGCACCATTCAGCAGGCCAATGAACAAGGCTCCAGATCAGTGTGCCCTAGGGGCCAGAGGCCTCAGGGTTAGACCACCAACCCTGGTGGGGCCCTGGTAACACATTCCACACCCCCTTCCCTGACGGTCTGGAGTCCAGGGACATCATCATGTTTTCCCCCTCTTATTTTATAAAGTGGAGGGCGGGCATAGAGGACCTCTGGATCAAGTTAATGATCTCACAGGGCTACAGGCCTCCCTCAAAAAACGTTAAACGGGTGGTTCACACTTCTATGCCCAGTTCTTTCTGGTTTGGCACCGTGGGCAGAAGCCACCAGAGCTCCCTGCAATACAGCCCCTGCATCAGAACTGCGAGCGGGTTCTACTCTCTTTTCATTTTCAAAACCAAGATGAATGGGAGGGTTCGCTTTCAGAGCAATGACCCAGCGTTTATTTCACTAAAAAATGTCGGCGGACGCCACCCTTGCAGTACATTATGAAATGGGGAAAGACATAGCGGGACTTGGAAACCTTGTTGGACCTACAGCTTATGATCCAAAGGGCATTTAATATCTGTCAGAGCCAGGAGAGGGAATGACACCTCTTAATGTCTTTTACAGACTGAGCTCAGAGGCCACTCTCTTTCCCCAGTTGCAGGGTGATGTGGGAATACACAGGAGGTGAATGTGTCAGTCTGTGCAGTCACAAAACTCCAAATCTTCAAGCACCTCCATGCTACAAGACAACAATGTCTAGAAACATATCCAGATAACCATTATTTTACAATACTTCATGAATGACTGCTGGAAAAAATCTATACTTCTAAATTTAAACAGCAGTACAACCTAAAAACAGAGAAACAGTTATACAGTGGGTTGAAAAAGCCCCCTTAGACTTTTTCATATTTTATTGTGTACAAACATTTGATAAAAATGTATTTAATCAGGCTTTTTTCCTGGTATTCAACACAAAGAAAACAATGAGTTCCTATTCAGCCCCCTTGCTTCATTGTACTTTAACAGCCATACAGGCAAACCTTTGTTCAAAATTGCACATCATAAGTTGCCCAGACATCAACAGTATTTTCTATTAAATGTCTTTCTTGGTAACAAAGCCAAGATGAGGTCCCTTCAATGCATGGATTTTATGGAGTATGATGAAAATATAAATCATCACCTCTCCATCACTATATGCAAAAATGTAGAAGGTGCAAATTCAGTAACTTTTTCCCATCAGATTTCACCATAGTGAAACCAGACAGGATGTACTCAACTTGCACCTTCTACATTTTCGCATATTGTACTGGAGAGGTGATGATTTATATTTTCTTTGAACCCACAGGGACTGGTCTCAAATGCCATCCATGAGTGAACAATATCACATATACTGTGTGAGTATTGTTATGTCCATTGTACTTCCTAAAATCCCATTAAGAGCCATTAAAATGCAGTGAAGGGACCTGCTCTTGGCTTTGTTACAAAGAAAGACATTAACACACATTTTAAAAGAAAATATTGTTCAAAGTTAAATTAAATACAATCTAAACATGACGTCTGGGCAACTTATGATGTGCAATTTTGAGCAAAGTTTTGCCTATATGGCTGTTAAAATACAATAAAGCAAGGCGGCTGATTACTTAAGGAATTTTAGAAGGAGTTTTATATTTGTAAATAATTTGGAACAAATTGTAGATTTTTTTTCACATAGATATTGTATTAATTTTATCAAATGTTAATTAAAGGGGGCGGAACACCTAAATCAAAGGGGGCGGAACACTTTTTCAACCCACTATATATATGTGGGTTTTTCCATGTATTTCAACTCCAACGAGCATGAGCAGAAACGTACGTGTATTCCGAGCAAAACCCCATTGCACAAGTCCTATATTAGCTTCTGCTACTGGGGAGTTTGCCGTATTGCCTTCACCCTGACCTCTGAACCCCGAGGGGAGAAGACGACATGATCCTTCCATGTCCTCACGTTGAACGGGCTTCCCCTGCAGTGGGCCGGTGGCGTAGGAGGAAGGAGAGGTCAGAGGGGAGGCTAAAAGGGACGTGGTGTGATTTAAGTGCCTCTGGTTTTGTATCATTCCGCGGTTCATTGCAAGCCACAGAGGAAACGAAAACAAACAAACAAACCGAAAGACCTGTTTTTCTACCATTCAGGATTCATAAAGCAAACCAGCATTTGACTCAAAATACAATAGAACATCAGGGACTGGGTATGAACTCAGAAGCATCATAATCATAAGCAATTATGCCTTATTAAAGCTCCTTATTATCACTGATGCAAAAAGGTAGTATGAAACAGAAGCAAGTCACAGTAAAAAAATAATAACCCTAAACACTATGAAAATGAGATAAAGCACCATGCATTATTCGTACAGATAAAGAATATACGTATCTATGAAAGTTAAGTTTTATATAAAGAAAGTGTGAACAGACAGGCCAAAACCAAAAGTAGAAAAAAGCTCAAATTAAAGGGAAACAGATGGAGAATGACAAAATGTGAAAGTTTCCTGACCTGCTTATATCAAGTAGAGCAAAATACTTTCGCCTTTGCGGGTTATAAATTTAGATATTTATCATTCATAATTAAGACATGTTAGATTTAAGTCAACAGCACAAATGGTGGGTGCTGATTTTTGTATTCAGTGGTGACTGACTTTCAGGCAACACAAAAGGCAAAAAACTTTTTTCAATAAAACTTTCCTACAGTAGAACCTACGAGATATCTACACATCAGGAATGAAGGTTGCCCAAACAACCCTTAAAGTGATCCATCCATATGTACTGCATATCTGGCAGCAGTGATGATTTGAGGCTCATTTGATACCTCAGACCCTTGATGACTTACTGCCATTTGGCCAACAATGGGTTCCATACTCTTCCAGCATAGTTTACAGCTTAATCTAGTCCCACCCTCCAATTCCCATAGAGATCCATTCAAATGCAGAGAGGTTATAGTATCGCTTGTAAGAGTACCTGAAAATAAGATATCAAGAGTCTTTCAAACTTCCAAATTATTATCTAATAATTGGACAATCATTTACACCTGTTTTGTGCACCAGACATCAAATTTTTTTTTTGATAGTAAAGGTAGGGGTGCACTTACTTTTTCCTCATGAGGAATTTGCATTTATGTTAATTTCAATTGCTTAAGTGATTCCAAAGTCCACTTGTTTAACATAATTTGTTGAATTAGTTTACCTTAATCAATCAATATGGTTGAAATTAAAATAAAATAAACTTGTGTCCAGATGTGTCAAAAAAACTGACTACCGTTTGAGGGTGTACTTTCTTTTTTTCACGACTGTAAATGGCCTTTCAAATGTTTTTTTCTCCATCTTCACTGAAAGCACTCAATTCTTTCTGCAAGATTGTCACTTACTTTCCATTTCAATAACCTCGCTTGATACAAAAATAACATATCAATGCATGTAAATAATTAAAGATTCAACCTTGATGGGTATGAATCATACCTTTTTTTTCTCCAGTGCACTCATGGTTATGCAATTGTAACCTTTTACGCACGCTTGTATACATTCCATACAGGCTTGAAGGCAGAGTACATAATTTCAGCAGGACCGCAAGCCAAGGCCCATGGAGAGACCAAATTTAAACACACAATTTCTGAGCACACAGAATATGCTATTGCTCTGGCCACTTCAATCATTCCGATGGTTTTCACTACTCTCATCCCATGAAATAAGACCGTTATTCCCTGCAGTCTCGCAGTGCTTTTCCAGGGCAAATGCCACCCAGTAGTATGAAAATTCAATAGACAGGCAGCACAGAGTCAATAGCAATACCCTGTGGAAGACCTCTAAATCAATCACGGTTGGTTACAGAGTGTTCATTAAAACGCTAATTACCATGGATATCGACAACTGGTGATAATATCGACTGATGTACCCTCCCTTAATGGCACTAGACCACAACGCCACTGTGCACAGCAGGGTAGAGGTAAGGGTGACATCGTTAAGTTCTGAAACAGAGTCCATGCTATGCCGTTCTCAATTCACATCCTATTAGCACTGCACTAATCTTTTTTTTCACCCTCAAACCAATTTCACCGACTAACACCAGCTGCATTGCCTGTTGAACGGCCTCTATAAATCCAGAAGCCGATTGTGTAAAATGGCAATGCGAGTGAGGGAACAGCTATGGCGTCCTCCTTACTGAGACCTGGGGAGGGTCGATTTGAAGAGGAGATCGCGGTGCCGTTTACGCCCCGGGCTCCGCCCACGCTCGCGCACTAAAACGCGCAATCCTCCTGCAACTTGAACCGGTCACGGTTTCCGCACTGGCCCGCGCGGAGCTGGCATTCGAGCCACGCGGGGCTGCGTGACTCCAGAGCTATTCCCGAAGGCGTTCGCTCGAACCCAGACGAGCATTAAGGAAGAGCGGCACTCGCCGCGGCGGGCTAATTTTACTTCTCTGGAACCGAGCCCCGGCGCTGCCAAATCCCTCAGATACCATAACCACAGCTACAGGGACATGCCTAAACACTCAGGGTTGGGTCTTAAGTGCTGTTATTCTGGGTCCTCAGACCAAAGGCAATGATAGGTTTCGTGGGGGGGGGGGGGGGGGGAATGATAGTCCTTCGTAGCGCCCCGCGCGAGGAATGACAGTTTTTTTTTGAAAATGCAGAGAAGAAGAAGTAGCATCGGCGGCAGCTACACAGTTCAGAGCACGGTCGAAAAAAGATTCCCAAAACCGATCGGCCTCAACATGTGCAGACGATTAGCCCCCGAGATGGGAGCGCCTCGAGGAGGCCGTCCGCAGGCAAAGCTGAGCCTGACCCGCCGGGGTCAGCCGCCACTTCCCCCTCGTTTGTTTGTCTTTTCTCGCACCCTTCATCCCGACATCTCTCCGTACGTATGGCCCACTACTTTGCGGACCCTCCGGAAAACGAAGATGAAAGAAAGGGGGGGACATGCTCACAGTCGCACACTTTGCAGGGCTTTTCTCCCAAGTTTGCGCCCGCAAACTTCCTCTCTGCTCTCGTTCCGCTACGCTCACGTAAACCGATGGCAGTGAAAACCTAACATTATCCTTTTAGAGAGGCATTCCCAGAGCCAGACCATCTGTTGCCATCCAGGGCCCCATCTCACAGAGGTAGTTGAAAGCATTAGCAAAGACATTAATCTCCATGCGTTGAAAGCGGTGTCATTCCCCTGCACTGGAAATGTGGTTTCCCTGCGTCACACTCAGAGAGGAGTTTAAAAGCATGAAACTGCTCTTTTCCTAGTAGGCAGTGTCTAGGTTGTGTGACTTTGTTTTATTGGAATACACCATCTATGATAACTGATAACTGGCAACTGGCTTCCTGTTATGAGATCAAGAAAATATTTTGAGAACATACCCAGCAACAAATGCAATCAATCAGTTTTATAGGATATCAAGTGTGTATGGATCAAATGTTGCCAAATATAGCAAAAGAATAACTGTATTTGGACTTAAGATATGAATGTAGAAAGTTGAAGTACCTGGCCAGCTATAAGTTACAGTAGGTAACATGTATTAAAACCAGTTTATTTTATGGCCTACTACACCTGCTAGTTACGTTTATGTAGTCTCAGCGGTGGCAAGGCAGCACCAGCTGTCCGACTGAATTTATTTAGGGGGTGGGTATAGTCATTAATATGGCTGATGCCTTTATCAGTCTTGAGTTACTACACTAGTGTCTAAGCCCCTGACTGATGACCAAGTCAAGTCCTGGGCTTAAAGACGCGGCAACCAAAGTGTCACCGCTGGAATGTGACAAACTAACAAACCCTCCATTGTGACAGGCAGGGGTTGTCATGTGTGTTAAATCACGCCGGCCATACATCAGCGTTAACCGATGCCGGCCCCGCAGTAGCCCCGTTGGAAGTAAATCTAATCCATTCTCAATCTGCAGTCCGCCACGTTACAGTCGGATATTCCTGCACGGCGTCTTTTTCAGAGATTCCAAAGCGCAGGTCACATCTGAGCAGCAAAGCGGCACTCAGGCGAAGAGTCGTGAACTTAAACGAAGGACTCTTAGAGATCGTAGGTTTGCCAATGTCACACGAGTGCATGTCGGCATATTTCTTTGACCCGTTTATGGGGTGCGGCTCTTAATGTCCGCTTCTTACCTCGGTTTTTACAACCAGGCAAACATGCCAGAGTGGATCACTGTCAGCACAGCTCAGCACATACCTCTTGCAGACATAAACTGCAAGTTGCGAGTTGTTGTCCACAGTCGAGTCATCCATATAAAAAAACAGAGTAGCCTAAAATAGCTGAAGTAGCCTAAACAGATTACTGTAGCCAAATAGCAGAAAATCTTTACAGTACATGAACTGAAATATAAGACCTGCCTCGAGACGCCGTCTCATATCAACTATCATTTATATGAGCTATCATTTGCACCCGCATCTGATGCACAAGACGCAAACTGCAAACTGTATTTACCCGATTTCAGACAAACAAAGACAGTCTATTACACAAACATTTCATCCTCCTCGCACACTGTTGCGCTTAAATACAGTTATCTAAAACAAAACAGAAAAACTACAGTATTATTTAAACTATAGGGAGAGCTTATCATTTCATGTTCATCCTTGGATATCTCATTGTTGGGTGAAAAAAAAAAAAAAAAAAAAACTTAAAAAGTAAAAATGGTTTATACATGTATGGCACTTCCCTTACAAAACTGGATAGTTTGCTGCAAACTTGCAGCTAATATGTAGGGCATTTGCTGCAAACTAAATAGTTTTCCGCAAAATGTTGCCAGAGGTTGACGTCGAAACGTCAGTCGCATTAAAATATTTTGTTTTGCTCTGAGCTCTGTGTGTTCCAGTCCTCCTTATCTCGGGTTAGTCCTAGCGAAGTAGTCCGGGTTTGGTATTCTTTCTGTTGCCAGAGGTTTGTCAGACTGACAGTTGTGGCGAACTAAATACTTTGCCAGAAGTGAATGGCAGTCCCGCAAAGCTAATTTGCATAAGTTGCGAAACAAAGTTTTGTACACTTGAACTACAGTCTGTACTTGTAAATGTCAATCTGAATTTATGCTATGACATTTTTAAAGGTGCAATATCAATTATGACTTTTGTGATAATACATCCAAAGGCAAAGACAAAAACGAATAAATCAAATGTCCTCAAGGGATACCAGTTTTAAACATGGTTGCCTTCCCTCTTCCGCTCCATTGCAAATAGACTCAAATCTGACTGCTATACCTGAAAATGGCACATAATGGCAAAATAAGGGACGATAAGCAGGTACATCCGAATCATTTCGAAAAGGAGTACTACAGGATAGAAATTAACCATATTCTTCTGTCGAACTACATCTCCCTCAAGTCACTTAAAAGCTGCGGGAGGCTGTTCTAAAAACCTATTTAGCTATGCAGTGTGCACTCAACTTGGTCTCGCTGATCAGGGAATCAGCTTGCCCGTGAGCTGCTAAGGCTAAGTTCTAATGAGACCACAATGAAGAAAAAATCCTTCACATGGCACAGACACCTTGGGGATGCCGTGGGGGGGGGGGGGGGGGGGGGGGGGCGGACGGACGGTCATTGTGTGCCCCAGTGCAAGAAACAGTCATGCTATCTAATGAGTCACATGACTCAACTGTCTGGGCAAAAAAAAAAAAGAAAGACATAACGGTGGATCCAAACTGAAAAATGTATTCCGTACACAGCTACCGCAAATATTAGCATTGGCTGGAGCAGGAAAAACACTGGGGATCAGCAATTAATACCGTTTTCCTCCAACGGCTCACTCGGGCCCCTCTCTCACTTAAAGCAAAAGAACCTGCTTGACCATGAAGACGGTATATATACATAACTAATGTTTTCCTTTGCTCGCCAGTCCTGACCCAATCGTAATTGGCCAACTTGCGTCAAGAGGACTTCTAAATGAACTCTGTCTGAAACCACAGTGGGCCCTTCCTCTGGATTAATCGTCTTGGTCCTCAAGCTTAATGTTTTTAAAAGGAGCCGAGGGCTCAGCGCTTCCTCACCAGAGCACCCCCACTCCCCCCTAAAACAATCCAGCAGCTGCACCTCTCCATGTCTCTGGAAGCCCATGATTCCTTCTCTCTGCCTCCCGATGACGTCCTTTACCTTTGCTCGGAAACCTGCTCGTAAACGGCAACAAAAAGGTTTTTCCACTTCACTGTTGAAACCAAGAGCCCTTCTTTGGGGACAGGCTCACGTGATTTAAATACTTCAGTTGTTTTTCTACTTTTCCCTTTTCCACTATTGGCATCTGATCGTTGCGCTGATCGTTGGAAAATACATATTTTATAATCCACAAATAAAAGATGTACATGAACACACTTTACTGTGAGATTCATCAGTCTGTTGGCTTAGGCAATCACAAACAGACCATCAAGATCGTCAGGAGGCTGTTCCAAATTTATTCCAGCACACACATCGTGGATGTTTCACCCCTTCAATTGAATAGTACCACATTTTATCATGAGCACAGGCGTAATAATTGCCTTGATTAACCTCTTTGTAAAAAATAAAATAAAAAAAATAAATAAATAAATCAACACAGTGAACTGAATCTCGGGGGGAAAAGACCATTAAGGCACAGTTTGTATGCTAAGAGCACATGGCCAAGCTCATGAAGCCTGATGGTGGTTAGCCTTCAGCCCAGAGGCACATATGGCTGTGATAGAGAGAGGGAGAGGAAGGGATAAATGGAGAGATGGTTGGGGGGGGGGGGGGGGGGGGGGGGGGTACAAGCAAGGTACCAGAATAATGGCATTGAAACACAAACGGATGGATTATGCACAAAAAAAAAAAAAAAAAAAACCTGATACGCCATATGGACCTGATTTCCTCTTAACCCTTTCTTGACCTGTGCGGAATTATGTCAACGCCACAGGAACAAAGAATACTTTAATTAGCCTGGCTTCAGAGACGTAAACTTGGCTATGTTTATTCATAACAAAGTAACGACTGTCATCTGTCCATTTCACATGGGAGCGCGCAGAGTCACAAGAGTGTAGCGTCTGAGGCGTCTGCAAGTCCTCTCAGACAGGCGGAGCCTGCGTCGCAGAATTAAAACAATGGCCGCGTTATCGGGGTGCTCACCGATTTCAAATTGTAATCAGGAGACGTACGTGTCCCTGGAGGTGGGGAAGGGATTTTGGGGCTCGGGGCGAGACCCCCCGATTGGTCACGGACAAACTGCGCTCCGTCTCACGCCGTTGTAAGCGAGGGTGGGACCTACTGTACCTTCATTAATATTTTGTAAGCGAAGAGACCCATTCCCACCTAACCCTTTCACACGTTTTTTTTTTTGCCTCGGTACATTTCTCTCTATCAAAGACACATTTTCCAACCAGTGTCAGCGAGCGGGGGCCGCCGATGAGGGGGGGATTGGGGGGTGAGGGGAACAAGATGTGCCTTTCTCCGCGCCACACGTCACCCCGCGCCGCCACACCTGGCACTGCTTACACCGTTGCCCCCGCCAGCACGAGGAGGGCCAAAGGCCAGGAGGAGAACAGAGTGCCAACCTGACACCCCGCCCCCGCCCCTTTCCGCAGAGGTAAAGGTCAAAGGTAAAGACTTCAGAACCGATGGGAGATAATCGCCTGTGGCAGCTTCGGCGGGCACGAACAAAGCCCTCTCATTCATCACACCCTCTCAAAAAAGCTGTAAATAATTTTTCTTTTTTAGCAAAAAAGCAAAAAAGCAAAAAGCGGAGCCTGGCATTGGGCGGGCGGGCGGCTGGCGGACGGACCACCGCGAGCCTCTCGGTTTGAGGGGAAGGCACGGCCGGCGTCGGGAGGAAAGGCCGGACACTTGCTGAGTGGACTACCGCTTTGTTGGAATGAGCAAACAGAGAGCGTGGCGCGGGACAATGAGTCCCATTGACAGAGTGGAGAAGGAGCGAGGTTTCTCCAGCCCATGTGCGAAAGCAGCGCACAGACCTACATTGATTAGGGCCCGCATTACAAATGAAAAACAGGCAGTCAGATGAGCAACTGCCTCAAACAAAGAACCTTATTTTGTACATTCACATTGTTCATTTCAATTGCCTTCACCACTTGCTCACTCTAAACAAACTGAGCAGACGTCCCTGTAACAGTTACAGAAATACAAGGATTTTGAATAAAGTTGAATGTCACTATATCAATATATCACTTTAAGAAGAAGTGAGATTTCCTGTTTGACTACACAAAGCATTGTATTCTTTACCTGTTCTTCTAAATCGTTATTTTCAAATCAATGAAACAGTTATTTAAATGCAGCATGAGGATTTATGCTCAAATCAGAAAATCTGTTTTGAAAGATGTTGTCCTGCATACTCCTAAAAAAGGCAAGAATGATGTAAATACTGAAACAGTACCTTTGGGATTTACCTCCAGTGCTCTTTTGCATTTGTTTTATTTGCTTGGCTTGACTGCCAAACTTTTGGATACACACATGCTGAAAAGTTAGCGTGCGCCACCTACAGTCCACCTTGAGAACTGTTTATTGTGTGTATTGTGTTATTCCGTTTTCCATCTGAATCGTCTTCTCCGTGTTTGCAGTGTCTCTAGTGATATTGTACATTCAAACGTCCAACTCAGCCTCCAAATATAATAATTTTTTCACTCAATACTCCAGTGTGAGGAGTGATTTATTCTTGCAGAGCCATTAAACGATGAGCATACTAATCTAACTGCAACCTGCTCGGTTATAATTATGATAATAATATAATAATAATCTTGTCAAAGCCACCTCTGTTGATTAACTTGTTATTTTGCATTATAAAGTATGCCGGTCATGTTGATTGGTACAGCAGCGCATTGCTGCCACACTGAAAAAAAATGTTCTGCCCAGTATCACGTTATAATGAGAAACTTCACTCATTAGGACAAGACATTTTTCTTGTTAAATTGAGACCGTTACCTTGTTAAAACGACATCATATAATTAAGGGATAATGGCCTCAAGCAGTCTGAAGCAGGGTCAAGCAGTTTTATGCCTGATGTAGAGTTAGTAAATTTCCCCAGGCTTGCCGAATGCAATGCCCAGCTCCAAGGTCATTATCCCGCTTGTACAATGGCATCATCAAGAGTGCTTACAAACAAACGTGATCCATTTGACAGACATGATGATGAGGCCATTTGTGTTTGTTTTAGGTTCAGACGAGAGCAAAATTCATTTGTTTGTTGATTCAAACAACGTAAATTCTTTCAAATAATAGTAATAATTTTACATTTTGATGTAGCTCTGATTTTTCTTTCTTTTTCTTGGGGGGGGGGGGGGGGCAGGTGCAAGTCTCATGCGTCAATAGAACTATCACCACCTTCTGGTAAACTACAAAAATAAATGTCATTTAAAAATAAAGAGTTTGAATGGGGACAAATGGAACATCAGTGATCTTTTTGCAATCTGTTGAAGGCAAATTAATCAGGAATTGCCATTACTATTAAGAGCATAGCTATACAGGGTGGCACGGTGGTGCAGTGGATAGCACTGTCACCTCACAGCAAGAAGGTCCTGGGTTAAAATCCGGGCCAGCGTCCTTTCTGTGTGGACTTTGCATGTTCTCCGCATGGGTTTGTCTCCACGTGGGCTTACGTAGATTACAGTGAAACACATATTACATGGTTATACAGCCCTAGAACGCCCTGTCCTGGGATTATAGAGAGCTGAAATATGCATTATGAGCTACTGCTATCAATACACACAGCATATTGAAAATTATTCAATAGCTCAAAGGGTCAGACTTACTTATTTTTCAGTACAGCTCCATACATTTCACAATTCTTCTTAGTGTATGCATACTTATAACAATACCATCTACAGTGCTCAAGGACAGCTGAATCTTGCCATATCTCAACTCAAGAATAAAGTAAAACTTGTTCAACTCAAGCTTTCATTCTCCAAGTTGTTCGCCTTCACTGAACACCATCTATTATCATTATAACAAGATCCCTTTCTCATTATAGAGATGAGACAGGTGAAAATGAAATCTTGTTTCAAGGAGAAACATTTCTTGTTATAATGAGAAATGTTTCAGGTTATGACGCAAGTTTTCTAGTGATACCGAGATACTGAGCGGAAGATATTTTTTCACTGTGGCAGCAATGCATACATTGGACATATTTAAGCTTTAAAATTTATGTTTAAAGTTAGTATTAAATGTCCAGTAAATAATTCTTGGTTCAGTGACTGTAGTAAACTAGTATTCCGATACAAAATCCTCAAATACAAAGCTCAAGAGAAGCATTTGATTTACCTTTAGAAAGCAAATAGGTTTTTGTAAATTAACATGCAATATTTGGAACACTTAAAGTAAAATTAGAAAGCTCTGTCGTGATTTTTTGCCCTGTTACGGGACCGCTAGATTATTAATAATAAAGATCATATTAAAATCATATTGCTGCAGGAGCCTATGCATAGTTCCCATTTTCCCATCTATCATAGGGGCGACAAATGTATTCTCTGAACCCTGACTGCAGCCAAGCGCCAGTTTTATAGACGGTATATGCTCCACTGCATTTGCAGTCACAGTTTTATATTGCTCAACAGCGCCCACTGGTGGTTGTGGTTTACCTAGGAGATATATTTCCAAAGGGAGCAACTGAACGCCCTACACCAAACATGCATAACAGCGGTGGACTGTGTATGCACATGAATATTCACGCGCACGCGCACGCGCACACGCACACGCACACACACACACACACACACACACACACACACACACACACACACACAGAAAATCATCCTACCTGTCTGTAGGTACAGATGATGATCTCCCTCAAGTGGTAATGCATGGGCGTCATAGTCTCGCTGACAGCGTCCAAAGCAATGTCCACTTCTCTTTTCATACGGTGACCGTCAGGGAGCAGTCTGACCAGCTGCATCACCACCTGCACATTGCACAAACTCACACAGTCAAATACGCACCTTCCAAAAGTAACGCATCTGCCACTCGCACAACAGCTTTCCGTTCAGCGCGTATGCAAATGGGCCCAGTGGCCGTTTGAGGCAACCGCCTTGTGGGATCATTCTGAGGGAAGCGGCCGGCGTGCACAGTTTACGCGCGACGGCCCAGCGCTTCCCCCGGACCGCGCTTCGATCCTCGATCATATCGGAGGGTGGGACTCGTCCGGGACTAACCCTCCCCAGCCGGTTTAGACCGAACAGACTGCGGCTCAATGCAACGGCAAGTCCGGCGAGGGCAGTCTCCGAGGCGCGGCGACCTCCGACCTCAGCAGGGACCTCGCCTCGGCTTTCGGCCTCATCCGTACGACGTTTCGTGCCGAGATTGATGGAGGGACGCCCACGCTAACATATCCGTGGGCTGAGCGACGCAGCGGCGGCTGACTTGTGAACATTTGCAGTCGGGCGGAAAGGTATTTAAAAGCGTCGCTGTGACAGGAGAGCCGTTAAATACCGTTTGAAATATTAAGCTGCGACGGCTTCCGCGCCAAAGCCGTGACTCCGTGTCCAGCGTCGGCTTAGCACCCAGACTCCCTGAAATAGACTGGGAACAGGGAACAGGGAAGCCGGCAGCACGGGAGGTCAAGGGGTGACGTTTAAAAGGAGGCCAGCGGCACTGGCCTGTATCCAAAGCTTGGGGTTGCCCAAGGGGGAGGGCAGAGACGAATGGGTTAAAATCCCCCGACAACGGCCTCACCACCAGTCATGCGCGTCAAATGGAGAGGCCTAAATGGACTGCCCCAGGCCTCGGGGGTTAACATGCGTGATGAAGAGGATTGTCGATGCAGTCACATGACTTCCACGCTATGCTGAGTCCAGGATTCAGAATCAATACCGTTGTTGCTTCTGTGTCCATTTTTTTTTCAAATGACAGAATTAGAAAATTAACAAATTAACAGTAAATTCATTAAATTACATAACAATGAGAGCTGTTACTTTTACAAGGCCTTGCATTTTAACACAGGAACGTATTTTCAGCTATAGAGAGCTAAGTAAACAACTTTTCAGGCTCATCCTTTAGGTCATTTTTCCATCAAATTGAACAGCTTGATTGCCCATTTTCTCCTAAGGGGAAAAAATGGCATTTCACACAGAAACCCTGACGCCAAAGTCTACGCAGATAAAAACAGACTTGTCCAAACATGTCACTCTCCATGCCATTTCAAAGTGGCTTTAAAACCCATCCAATTTCACACAGGCATTTTTACCAGACGAAATACAATGCCATGCACCCTACTGTGCGATTACCCACGCCAACTCCCCCACCAGGAACCAAACACAGAGCCATTCTCCATGCGTTGTATTCTGGAGCAGGGGCCTGTAAGTGGGCTGAGCTCACATTAAGGACCATGCACAAGGGGCTGTGCCTGCAACCTCTTAAAAGCCTAGTTACGTACCCAGTGCAAACACTGTGACATAAAATATGTAGGAGAGACAAGAAATACAATTAAGACCAGATTGGCACAACACATACATAACATAAAAAAATCATAGACAGACACACACATAGTGGCTCATTTCCTACACCATGGACTTGAAGCAGTAGAAATATCCGGACACAGGAGGACAGACGTAGGACAGAAAGACATTGGATTAGAAAACTCAACACCATATTCCCAGGAGGATTAAACCAATGCTGGTAAAAATTCAACACAAGAGGGACCAAATTCTCAATTTAAAGGCTACAGTACACTGAATGGCCAGTGCAAACTTTTCTTTCCCAAGGGGCCCTCATAAAGGGCCTAAACCTAGTTACCTACCAATTATACTACACTTCACATACACATCTCCCAAATCACAATAAGCGTGCACGCCTGTATGTCATCTACAAAATTTTGTGAAAAACGGACAGACAGGTGCCATTACAAAGCCACACCTCAAACAATGTCAAAGTTGGTGACTCACTCAGTTTTAATAATCAGAAACGAGGGCTGTGTCCAAATTAGCACCCTTCCATACTATTAAGCAGGCTTCTTGAGTAGACAGGACGAGAAAGTCGTTAAGTAGACAAAAGTTCTCTCTAAATATAGTATATTTAAAACCCCCGTATGATATACTTACTTCCGAAGTTTCGCTGAGTATATTCGGGAGCACACTTTTCAAGAAGTACGGGAACATTTTGGTCGCATAAATATGATGCGCAGCTTCATTTTAAAAAATGAGGCGCCGCTTCGCTGACGTTTCCTTTCAATAACAACAAAAACAACACGTGACATGGCCGCGCAAGCGTGGGACGTCTTACGACACTTCCACGCTATGGTGGAAAATAGTATGGTGCTGCACATCGAATACTAAACAGTGCACATTAAACAGCACACATCTGCCAGTGGACTCTACAAAGAAGACAGGACGCAGTAGATAGGGCTCTGATTCGGACACAGCCGATATCACATCAAACACCGAGCACTGAGATGAGAACGACTTTGCAGCATGAAAAGCTACTCGCCCTTTCTTCTTCCTCAGTGCTCGGCCGACACGCCGTCAGAACAAAAGGCAGCATTACCTCAAATTCTCCCTTGGTGTATTTGGCATCAGGAACACTGACAATCTCGTCGTCGCCAAACTCGGGGAAACCCTGGAGAGACAGAGCGGACAAGGGCTCAGATGCCGCCATACTGAATCCCGAGAACAGACTATACAGAGGGCACTTCGATAGTACACTGAAAGCACAGCATAACCAGAACCCTGTACACACAAACAGCAGGAGAGTGTAACATGCGTACATTAAACGAGACACACGTAGCATTTACTGGAAACAAGACATTCAACAGGAAGGTGTGTAACCCACATGAATGAAACAAATTCAACAAACTTCACCCTAAAGAAAAGACATGAAGCAGGAGTACATTATATTACAGGCATTTAGCAGACGCTCTTATCCAGAGCGACTTACACAACTTTAAAAAAAAAAAAAATGTTTTATAACATTTATCCATTTATACAGCTGGATATATACTGAAGCGATTCAGGTTAAGTACCTTGCTCAAGGGTACAACGGCAGTGTCCTACCTGGGAATCGAACCAGCAACCTTTCGGTTATAAGACCAGTTCCTTAACCATTATACTACACTGCCGCCATAGACGGAGTAAGGCGAATTAGACGAGAGTTGTATACGATTACGAAAAGCGGGCAGCGTGGGGCGTGGAGCTCTGGAAGAGGAGGAGAAGGAGGAGGTGGAGGAGAAGGAGAGGGAGAGGGACCCACGTTGAAGTGCCAGAGGGTGAGCGTCGCAACGACCATGCAGGTGGTGGTCCTGCCCTTGCCGTTGATGCAGTTGAAGACGAAGGCCGCGTGCAAGTCCTCCGCCAGAGTGCTCTTCATCGCGTCCATCAGCTTGTCGAAGTCCTGAGGACGACACGCAGGGATCAGACAAGGCGTCTACACGCACGCCTGCGCACACGCAAAGGATTATACATCACATCACAGATATACGGGCTTGCTATAAACATTATTACCTTCTTGTGAGTATCACTTTTAATGTTAGTACAAAAAAAAGTAAAGCATTATAAATGTATTAAATGGAAATTATTTTATAATAATTACAGGGAATTTCACAAAAGTATACTTTAAATAACTCACAAGAGCAAAAAAGAGCAAAATAGCAACTGCAAAAGAATTTACTCCAGCAGAGCAACAGGTCAGCCATTTAACATTCCTGGTGCCATTTTAAACCACTAGATGGAGTCCGAAGCATGTTTTACTCTCCCTGCAGCGTGGAGTGGCCCAGCGTGCGGCGCGCGGGGTTACCTCCTCTCTGGGGCCGCAGCAGTCGGGTAGGGGGATGCGCCTGTACACCAGGCCCTCGTGCGAACTCTTATGCTGGTTAAAGATCTCCTGCACGGTCAGGCAGCTCTTGAACATCTTCAGCTGCTTCTCCTGTTCCAGGGTGACCTCCAGCCACTTCTGCGCCCGCAGAACCTCTTCCTTCACGGCCGTCTCCAGCGTCTGAGGGAGGGAAACGCACGTCTCATTCCGGCTGTACGATCTCGTATTCGCCGTACGGATCGAACGCTGATGTTCCCGCAGACGCCTTAAAGCAGAGCGAGGCCTCAAAATGTATTGCAAGTCACCCTAGCTATATGTGACGAGTGAGAAGCACTCGTCCGCGGCGAGATTTGAACTCGTACCTCTCGTTCGTCCAAAGTCTCTGAAGACGAACTCGTTACCAGTCAGCTAAAGGCAAAATAGTTATTTTGAACCTGAGGGTTACGTTGCCGGAGTGTTGTCACGGTATCCCGCTACAAGACCTTCGCTTTACTACACGTCGCTGCACTAACTAGCGAACTAGCCGAGCTACACCCGCTACATATACAATAAGCCATTGCATTCCATTACCAGAACCTCTATAATGCAATCCAGTTAATTCCTTTTTTTTTTTTAAATCTACATATTGGTTAATAATCCAACGTCCTTTGGCCTACTGAGCCTTCTTAACATTCCTCAGCCAAATCTGTTCAGAAACATCCGGAAAACTTCAATGTCTGACAATAAGGGATGTGTCAGTAGTGATGGCTTTAGAGGAGGGACTGTTTAAAGCGGAGAGGCTGAGAACACGATGAACAGGAAAGAGAATTGGGGTCTCTCGTCCCGATCTGCTCTGTATCACTGGCCAGGACGGGGATGTGCCGTTCCAGGCAAGACATTAGCAGTGATGTCTTTAAAGGAAGGACAGGACTATATTAAGATGGCCGGTGCCTTGAGGGAGCAGCAAATTGGGTGGCTGCTCCCGGGATGGGGGGGGAAGGGGCTCGGCAGGGGGAGAATCATAGCGCACATAGCGGCTCCGTGCAGCGTTGGAATCACAGTCAGGGGCACGATGAGTCACGCCCTGAAGACGACGTGGTGACCCCCTTCGTACCACCAGCCGACGGGGTTGTGTAGCAGTGAATTCTCACCGGTTGTTACATGGGGAATTGAATCTCACTAGGGTACAATTGGCTACCAAATTGGGAGAAAATCAGAAACTATTTTTTAAATAAATAAGCAGAGAAGGTGAGAACACCATGAACAGGCAGGAGAACGCGGGTCTCTCACCTCGATCTGCTCTGTATCTCTGGCCAGGATGGGGATGTGCTGTTCCAGGCAGGATGGCTCTCGCGGGGTGAACATCTGACCGTTCCCCTCCAATACCAGCTCCTCCTGCAGGTTCACCCACAGCACGTGGGCGTGCTTCCTCTTCTCGTCCGTCAGGTACGTCAGCACCGCCCCCGTGGCCTGAAAGCCCCGCCCCCCAACATCGTCAAGCTGCATTTTTAAAGACTGGGGCTGTGTCCCAATATTCTTCACTCCCCACCTCCTTTCCTCCACTCCCCCACAACCACTCCTCTCCTACCCGGAAGTATGCAAAACTGCCTGAACGTTTCGAGTACAACTATTTGCATGTACAGTATACAATGTACCTGACATTGCGGTTTGCGTCGAGACATTAATTCATATGTAACCATTAATATGCACTTAAGATGTAATCAGCAACATTAGATTCAAACACAAATATCCATTTCTGGGGCACGGAGGAGAGGAGGTGGTAGTGGAGGAAGGGAGGGTGCATATTGGGATGCACCCTGGGTACTTATTTCTGCAGTCCAGATGTGGGCATTGCAACAAACAAAAACCAACATGCATCAATCCTATGAAGCTCTGTTAGAAAAATCTATCAATGTTTATTTTGTATAGTGTCATTTGCAAAAAGATGAGCCTTGTAGCCCTTCATAATGGAAGTTTAAAAATCAAGTTTACAGAGGGAATTTTAAAAAACCAAACAATTTCAGCCAATGTGGAAAACTAAAATTATTACCAGACCCCTGAAACATAATTCAAACTGGATTCCTGGAAAATAGTGGAATAAAGACAACAGATTTTTGGCAAAAATAAGCCGAAATAAGGGTGACTGAGCAATTCATGCCCTGTGATGGCCAGCTTTGCACGTCATTTATAAGACTGCATTGAATTAAGAAAAATAGTCTTAGAAAGTAGTCTTAGTAAAATAGTCTTAAAATAGTCTTAATAAAAACACCACAGTGAGCTAATAACACCATATGGGAATGAACATTTTCTTGTTCTACTGAAATAAAAATGAGAGAATGATGAATCTATACACAAGAATGTGAGCAAACCTCGGAGGTGGGCTGGGCCATGCCGTACACAGACATCTTGGGAACCCTTCGGAAGTTGGCTACCTTCATCTCCTTGACAGTGCTGAGGACGTCCGGCGCCAGGAACTCGTTGGCCACCTAGAGGACAGAGTGCATTTCCTCACGCACGTCCTTCACTCCTTTCAATAACCAGTTAGCGCTTAAGCGGGGGGGGGGGACACTGCAGAGAAAGCCACTGAGACTTTTTCGGCTGAAATCAGGGCTCACCAGCACACGCACTCCCTTGGTGACCAGATGGGCTGGGGCAGAGAGCTCAGAGAGGTCCCTGCAGGCCAGTAGTCTGTAGATCCAGGGGTTAGCACACATCCACTGGCTAAAGCTGGATGCAAAGGCAAGATGATACTGCAACACAGAAACAAGCATAAACACACACACATACACAAACACACACGCATATACACAAACACACACACACACACACACACATATACACAGACATACATACACAAACACACACACACACACACACACACACACATATACACAGACATACATACACAAATACACACACACACACACACATATACACGCACACGTTATCAGGCTGAGGAAAAATCCAATCAAAAGTAGAATCAGATCCAATACATTATTAACAACAATGTATTAAAAACACAGTAACACAGCACGCAGGATAACAGAAACGTTTGAAATTGTAAACAGGGTTGCAAAACTTACTGGGAACACAACTATTAAATCAATCAGAATAAGTAAACATATTAGCATAGAACTTAAAACTTTCACTTGAAATTCCAAAAGTTCCTCTTGGAAAGTTTCTTATGACATTGAATTTAGCCTGAGTCTAGCACCTCACTTATCTCTGAAATCGATGTTTCTGCCAAAAGATACCTGATCATGAAGATAAGAGTTGAAGGCTATCAGGTAAAAGTAACGCTCCACACTCTGCAACGTCCTTTGAAGAAAATACTGCTTGGTACTGCTACCCTGAAAAGAAAAGGGGAGAGCCAATTACACGGCCAATTAGACGGAGATAGTCAAGCAACAATAGAGAGAAGCTCTCACATCGCTGCGGTTCATTTAGTTTAGTTCTTGTTCCCCTTGTTCAGTAGTTGGGCCACGAATCAGAAAGTCAGTTCACAGAAAGAAATTAGGCGCTGGTGTGTTTGCAGATAATCGCAAAGCAACGTTTTGCATCTGGAAACTACTTTATAAGCTTGCGGCAGGTATAAGGCGCAGGCTGGCAGGCTGAGCTCTTGTTTCTCACTTTGCACTGTCACATTCTGCTTCTCTAAAGCCTTTGCAGCAAAGCCTGGTAATTTCAGGGTCTGAGTGGCGAATCATTCATGTTGGTCTCCCAGGCAAGTGGGCAGAAGGAGCCCTTTTTTCAGCTTCCTGCCACCACCACATTCATGTAGCTGAGGTGCCGCACCTCTGCTCCAATCACAAGGCCTGAAGTGGGACGGGGGCACCTCTGCTCCAATCACAAGGGCTGAAGTGGGACAGGGGCACCTCTGCTCCAATCACAAGGGCTGAAGTGGGAGAGGGGCACCTCTGTTCCAATCACAAGGCCTGAAGTGGGACAGGGGCACCTCTGTTCCAATCACAAGGCCTGAAGTGGGACAGGGGCACCTCTGCTCCAATCACAAGGGCTGAAGTGGGACAGGGGCACCTCTGCTCCAATCACAAGGGCTGAAGTGGGACAGGGGCACCTCTGCTCCAATCACAAGGGCTGAAGTGGGACAGGGCACCTCTGCTCCAACCACAAGGCTTGAATTGGGACAGGGGCACCTCTGCTCCAATCACAAGGCATGAAGTGGGACAGGGGCACCTCTGCTCCAATCACAAGGCCTGAAGTGGGACAGGGGCACCTCTGCTCCAATCACAAGGGCTGAAGTGGAACAGGGGCACCTCTGCTCCAATCACAAGGCCTGAAGTGGAACAGGGGCACCTCTGCTCCAATCACAAGGCCTGAAGTGGGACAGGGGCACCTCTGCTCCAATCACAAGGCCTGAAGTGGGACAGAGGCACCTCTGCTCCAATCACAAGGCCTGAAGTGGGACAGGGGCACCTCTGCTCCAATCACAAGGCCTGAAGTGGGACAGGGGCACCTCTGCTCCAATCACAAGGCCTGAAGTGGGACAGGGGCACTCCACAACACAGTTCCCAAGCCAGTCAGGCTTAATGCACTCATGGTCTAAAACCAGGGCTTTGCGTCTGCTGCAACAACCAATATAATATGGGACGTGTCACAATACATATGCATGTATGTGCGTGTGTGTGTGAGTATATACTCACACATACACATACATATCATTCATCACAGTTTACCTGAATCTGATAATCCTCTCCTATTCCTTCTAGCTTCTTCTTGTTTTCATAGATGGCCTCCTTAATGTCGTGCATCTCCGAACACAGGTCAATGGCACTGTCGACCTGCGGCGAGACCAAAGCCAAAACCTTATGAGTCACGCCAGGGGCGTAGGAGGCCGGCTGCGAGCCTCAGCGCCCAGGCCGTACACACTGGCATGCCGCAGGGGAGCAGCTTCTCTACTGCGCTTTAGAACACACATAATGATGGGACTATACAGGTACATTCATATCATTCATTTTCACAGGACCTGAAAATGCTTTGTAGTGGAGGGGGGTGGGCAGTTCAGTCCACTTTACCGCCCCTAACCGTTTCAATAAGTGTGCGACTTTCTGTGACCAAAGTGTCACGGCGCCTCAGTTTTATCAGCAAGACCGCGTCACTTACAAAGCAGTATTCTTGTCACTCCACTGGGGCACTGATTTTCTGCTTGGTTTCCAACTAAGACTGCCCTCTGCTGGCCGACCTATATCACTTCCAGCACCAACCTGGTTTCCACAAGAGGTCTCCTTTCCAAGTACTAACCAAGCACAGCCCCATTTAACTTTAGCCACTGTGCAGAACACACAACGTGGTATGGCTCTGCAATAAATTATATGAAATTGTTCTCTAAAAATTATTCTACTTTCATATAGCTTCTCAAACGTTGCTAACAAATGTAACAGTGTTTAAGGGATCATCTGTAGGGTGCAGGGTTGGTTAGGGGGCCTCACATTTCAGCTGTGAAAGTGGAGAACACTAAATGCATAATATTCAAAAACCTTAAATGGGAGAAAGTGAATGTCCTCTTACCTCCTCCAGGACCTGCTGTCCTTTGGGAAGCTTGCCGATTAAGGCCTGGATTATCCAGAAAAGTGGTTTTGGCGTTGAACCGCCTGCTTCATCCGCTCTGTCAATGAGACGGGTACACTTTTGGATTTTGGAGAAAAAAAACAACCTTTGTGCGTGTGTGAACATTCCACATTTTTTTATGTACTCAGCAGAATGTTTGTTATTTAATCTTCCTTCAGTGTCACCAGCTGTTTTACAACTGCGCAATGTAGTACTCACACTTCCCCAAACTTCTGCAGGTCATGTGACACAAGACTTCACGGTCGGTTGTGTAAAGAGTTATCTAACCCAGAAGGTCTGCATAAGCTGTACTATACAGGAGAGGCGGGTTGCTGGAAAACGTATGCCACACACACATTGCTGCCCTTACAAAAATGTCACATTGAATAGGCCAGTTTACAACACTTTTCATAGATTTTTTTCATTGTATTTCCATAAGTCCCAGAGGACATTTATAAAGGTGAGTGCTTACTTGGCTTTCTCAGGCATGCCTCTCAGATGGTACATAACCAGAGTGCCCAAGATCATGGCCAGGTTGGTGCGTCCCACGCCAACCTGGCAGCTGAAGACCAAGGCTGGCAGTGGCCTGGACTTGTCCCGGGTGTGCAACAGGTTCGGGTTCTCCTGCATGGGAAGTTGGGACATTGAAGTTGGGACATTGTCTTCAACTACTGCAGCACCATTGGGGTTAGAGGTCATTAGTGTGCAGTTCAATGTTCCATGTACTATACAGTGAATGCATTGAGCGCAATACCTATCTGGAGTGAAAATGAAGGGAAAATATCAATCTCGCAGTTCAGTGCAGTAAGCAACAACATATGGAAATATTTATTCCTAGTCACACGCTCGATACAACCAGCACATCAGTCGGAGAATCAAACAACACTTATGGTCAAATCAAAAGGAATGAAGTTAAAAGAGGGGGGGGAGCATTCTAGTTTCAATCTGAGACCATATAAGTAGACTACAGGGAATGTGGCAAGGCTTCTGGAATGTTGAAAATTGAAATTATGCATATTTTACACACAAGTCATATTACTCGTGGGGTTTGGTGCGAGCAAGTCACATCAGCAGCATGGCATATAGTTACCAATTGTATAAAAGTCAGATTTATGCATAGCAAAATACAAACGTGACGTGAGGATGTTCATTTTATGCACGGCCATCCAGCCATTTTATATACAGACAATTCTCTGTGCATGACGTGCATAAAAACTGTGGTTTTTGGGTATTAAATGTTCCCAGTTGAGCCCTACTTGACACAGGAAACGGGTAGTTCAGGAATAAGTCTAAGGAATTAATGGCCAAATCCGGAAAATGTGAAATAGGCAGCACTCTGCTAGCCTAACTAAACACTTCAGGGAGATGGGATGGATATGACAGGATTTAGAGGATCATTTGCGTACACTTTAAAAAAAAAAACCGATTCCACTTCCCTCAGTAACAAAGAGCTGAACTGTCAACCTGGATACCATCACTCCAAAAAAGCGATGATAAACGGAATTTCTGAGGGCCGGGAGTAAAACCAGACAAGTTTGGGAAGAGCCAGCTCTGGTCTTCAGGTGCCAAAAGACTAATTCTAACCTGTGTGTACAGATTTTATGTTTTATTCCATTTTCATAACCATCCTAGTCTTTGGTGATTAATAACACACACACAGAGAGCGCATGAAGCAGAATTTATTGAGAGAGTGAGGCCAATATGGCCTGCCGTCTACCACGCTGACAACCTGCAGAAGTTCCAGAACATTCTGTCGGTTCATCTTCTCGTTCACCAGGCATTATAAAAGGGCTCAGAAGCCACCAACACCAGTGCAGAACAAATTCACTCTGAGGCAGTGCTGTGGGAATATATTTCGCAGTCCGTCTATAAATAGACGCAAGGAATTTTATTTCTTGTTTAGTCCCCTTTGGTCTGCTGCACACATTATGTTCCTTCATGGGTGTAGCACGCTCCTCAGTAAGAGCTCAAATCTTACCCTGAGTATGTCTACAAAGGCATCGAATTCCTCTTCAAGAGGAGCCCCTTCCACCGGCAGTGGTAACCGGTAATACCTTTAAAACAAAAGGTGCAGGATTTCAGACGAAGCTGGAAGAAGAACTATATATATATATATATATTCAGACATGGAAATTAAAAACACCACATTACATTCCACAAAAAAGGCAGCACAATTCCTGAGCGCTAAAAAATACTGTGTTATAAATTTTTAATACTTTATACTTAATTGCCTTTTAAATTGCAAAAGGCAAATAAAATAAAAAAATGCTTCAATGAGTCATGTAATTACTGGCTTACTGTGGTTTAACATCAGGAAGTCACATCCCAAGCCAGGCTATACTTTGTAACATGTTATCAAATCAAATGTATTTCTAGAACAATCCGAACCGTCCCTCTCTACAGCCACATGCTTGTCATTACCCACTCTAAATCTAAAATATATTTGCGCTGGACTACGTAATCAAAGTAATACACAGGTAAATCAGGGCACCAAACGCACACTTTGGAAAGCCTTGTGTTGAAAAAAGCAATCTCTTTCAATTGCACCAGCTAGGTGCTTTAATACCAAATACAATACAATGCTTTGTAAACCACACAGAGCAATAATTGCGTCTTGCTAAAGCAGACCTCGGTCATCTGATTACAAACTGGAGGCTACGGACACACTCTCCCTCCGAACACACTTCCCCAGAATGCACTTGACCTTTGTACAAACGCACGCCACTATTCACGAGGAAATCCGGCGGCCTCCAACCTAAATTGCGCGGCTAGATTTTCAAAAGCGGTCGAGACCTGTATGAGGGCATGGTGAAAACGGGTCTCTTGTAAACTTCCTCTGTGACGTGGATGTCCTCTTCGCAGGCGATCGTGACGTGCTGAGGCTCCTCTTTAAGGTGCTCGATGTCGTTGTAGACGTAGTACACGTTCTCGTTGAGTTTCGCAAAGTCGTACAGCTGGGGGAGGCGGGAGGGCGGAAGTTTAGATAGCATCACAAACACGCTCACGTTTCATGCATTTCTGCAGACCTAATTGATTTATCAAGACTGTTGAGGCAGCCGTGTTTTTGCCTCTTATGACAGGAAGTTGGCTTTCATTGGCCCACAAAAAGCACCACACTAAACCCACGGGGGTCACTGCACATGGAACCACAGATCAAAAAACCAAACATCAGTGCATCGGAAAACTCATTCATAGAAACTGTCTAGTGAAAGTTTACTTCGAAATGTACAGAACAAACCTCCTTTCTTATAGTGAGCTCCAGGGCTTCTGCGGCGAGCCCTTTCTCCAGGCCGTTCAAGTTTTCATGCAGGTTCTCCTTTCTCCTTGGGGTGTATGGCACAAAGTCGTTTTCCAAGTGAATGAACACAACTGGCTCCTCTCGTACACAGAAGAACATAACCTCCTGAACAAAAAGAACAATTTGAAAATTTATATGTACTTCGCTTACCCCTGCGGGATCTATTGCAGTTTTTGACAGAAGTAGCAGAAAAAGAAAAAGAAAAAAAAAAAGAAATAACATTTTAAATACAATTTCACTTCATGGAATAGTCTGTATAATTATCTGTGCAACTTCCAAACCCTTCTGGATATGTGCCGTGACACGCTGTGCACATAATGGGGAGATTTTCACTAAGACGCATTCCATCATTGTTAATGTGGTCTTCCACACTGCCCACGCTATTGCCGTGCAGCTTTCCCCCTGAAACCTGATCGCTCAACTCTGCTTGATTTACGTTGCCAGACGAATTCTAGGAATCCGTTCACTGCCCATGGACCAAACTACTGTTCTTTTCTTCTGCTATGGCCTCTCCCAGGCAAACCTTGGTTTGAAAGCTATGAGACCATTTAAAAAAAAAAATACATTGGAGAGATTTGAGTATTTACACTGAATAAAATGTGGTTACATATCTTTATACTTAGTCCCATTCACTGTGCCTTTTCATACAGTGGTCAAAAGCGTACCCTGTCAGTCCGAATTTAATTTATTTGTACCAGCCAATTTCTCTAAATGTATTACTGACATGTTTTATATTAAAATCGCAAATGAACTGGAAAGGGGGGTGGTAAGAAAGGCAGAGAAAAGCATGTCAATAAAAACAGGCTGTAGATGTACTGTAGATGTAATGTACTGTAATGCAGATGTAAATGTAATATGAACTTAAGACAAATAGAACTGAGAATCATATTTAACCAGGTTAGCTGTTGACAGGAAGACACTGACCTCGTGCCCTTCATTCTGCAGCCTCTGGAGGACCTGCTTAAAGCCATTGAGGCTGGGCTGGCCCATTCCAAACAAGGGGTAGTTTCCCTTGGCCTGCCGAAAGTTTGGGGCTCCATAGCTGCCCGTAGTGTTTAAGACGTCTGCCTTGCTGTACACATCCTGAACCATGAAGAATGTCCCCTGTAGGAAGAGCATCCGTTTTAGCTGTGGCTCCTAACCTTGGTTTCACTGAACACCCTCTGCCAGTTGATCATTTGAGGCGAAACCGATGCAGTGAATTAGCAAACAAAACATCGACCTCACAAAACAAAAGGATTAGAGACCTTAAGTGCTGTGTGGGCAAAGGTGATAACAGTTCAGAGAGATAATTAACGGGAAACAGTTAATCCATTTGGGACTCTTAAGTAAACTTAATGACTTGCTAAAACGTCATTCTTTTCTATTTTAAACAGGAGTAATTTTGAAAAAGCCTACAAATTTGGCAGTTTGCAAAAGGCAAACTGAAGCATAAGGCTTCATACGGATCTTCGTTTCTTACCTGAACCAGGTAGTGTTCAGGCATCGTGTCTGAAATTCGTCCAACTTTGTAATTCGGTCTGAGGAGGTCATCATGAATCTGAAATTCTTGCCTGCAATTATATCTACAGGGAAAAAAGGAGATTTGGATCAGATACAATCTCAAACATTTTAAAAGAACAAAAAATAAAATAGCCAGTGGCATAACAATGTACAATTTATCCATTTACTCCGTTTGTTACCGCCATCTGCCAAATTATCCCTTAAGATTTCAACAACAAAAAAAAGAGACCCGTCTTAAAAGTCGAGACATGGATTTGTCTCCAGCGGCCCAGTACTCTGTGATTAAAGCGGATTAGCAGGCGGCTGTTCACCCACGACTGTTAAGTTGTACTTACGTGATGACAACGGGAGCCACCTTATTGGTGATGATAGACTTGGCCTTGTTGTTGTGAATGCTGACTGTCTGAAAGGAGTTCATGCTTAGCGATCGCCTGCTGTCCGCCATCCCGTTGCCATGGACACCTTCGTGTGGAGGGGCTTGTGACACTGGCTGCGGGGCTGCGCTAGCAGTTGTACCCATAATCCACGAGCAGCTGCGGAAGACACCGGCGCACATTCAGTGAAGACGGAACCTGGCTGTCACGGCGCTGCGAAACGCAGCGTTTGCAACACCCGCTCCCGTTTTCTAACCTCCCCGCCCGTTACTTACAGTCGAGCGCAGAGCGCACCGACTACATGCACAACAGCCCCTTTAATAGACCTGTGTGGCAGACTGCACAGAGTGATGTCAGCGGAGTGCATGCACTTATCTGGCGGTTTGCTTCAATCTTACTACAGAAAATAACACTGAAACAGCCCATTACTGTAGGCTGCACAAATACCATCAAAACTAACAGAGGCTAATCCAAAAGCATGCCATCTCGCGCAGTGTTTCCATGCCGTTAACTCCAGCAACAGCAAACATCTGAGTTTTAGGCAGGCTAGTCGTGAGCCATTATTTATTTTCCGGTGGTCTTTGAAGTCCAGATAAACAATATTTTACTGTCATAGTAAAATACAGGTCTACAGCTCCACACTGTTGGTTTGAGGCTGGCCCAGAAGCATGTGTTTACACATTAATTACAGAGTGCTTAATATGGAGCACCGTGTATTCTCAACCATGAAAACAATCCCACTATTTCGGCAGGCCTTTCGGTTCCCCAGAGTAAACAAGGCTTCACTGTGATTTGGGTAGATAAACAAATTAATCTCCTGGAATCATGCGGGCCCTGCCAGTCCTACCCTGCACTTCTGCAAATTTTATCAGGGGTTTCGACAACGGGCTAACATGGTGGCCTTGAGGCTTTGGTTCCAGCTTCGTGAAGGTCGTCATTAAGGCGAGATGAAATTGCCCTATCTTTCGCCACGTGCCCCCCTGCCATGTCAGACTTTAAACAAAGCTTACCCATTACATGACATTACCCAAGCACGTTGGTGAAACTATTTTTTTCTTTTTTTAAAATGACTGTAGAATGTCTAGAGCATTCGGTGGTGAGTCACTCGCTCCTGCTGACAACACGCCTTGACGATGAGAGCTGATCAGATGTTCCATGTAAGAACCTTGCTTGGACAAAACAGCTTGCTTCCGGATCATACCAATGACACGCAGCGACAGAAAACAGCAACGACATGACAAAGGGACCTTTTGTTACATTCAATATCAACACACATGTACAAACAACACACAGACGCACACACGCATACATCCATTACGGTTATTGGGTTGTTTACCCGTTTTCCTTCTTCAAAAAATTTTAAACAATGCACAAAGCGTTACAAAAAAACAGCAGCCTTTTAACTGACAGGACCCAACACGCGCGTTTAATTGATTCCAGAACACTGTCTCACAGACGCAGCGTAAAACAAAATTACCTGAAGAAACATTCCCACTAAGACGGTAGGATTAACAGAATTGTGAGACCTACCTACTTAACAGTACTGGGGTGGGAAAAAAGGCATTAGAGTTTTCTGTTCACTTTTGCAACAAACATGCAACACTGTGACAGAAAGCTCAAGGTTGTTCTAACAAAGGCCCAGGTGCATCGGGGCGTCAGAGGGATTCTTTCAGCGTCTCCCACGTCGACAGTTTGAATAAGCACTCGGACACAGAGCAAATCAATAGCACGCAGCGAGGGCTGTTTTTCATATTAAATGTAAAAAGGATAACCGATTGGACGTTAAATTGTGTGCACATTGCTTGAAAACATGAAAGGAGTTCTGAAACTGGCCGTGGCCCACCCGTTGACACAGGTGTAGGCCTGTTCTTTACATGAAGAACATCAGTAAAGACAGAAGCTATAATTTAGCTTTTCATACCCTTGCCTCTTCTTTGTGTTGGGCAAATGCCCTCCGAAAGCTGGAAGGCTGTGTCAGAGCAAGAAACATCAAATGTGTCCACCTGTAGTACTTACAGCCGACGGCATCACAATGCATAAGGTGGCCAAAGGGACAATGAATGCCTGTTGAAAAAGAAAAACACTGAGGAGAATTCTTTTTCAAAAATCCCTGAAGAGGAAGGCGCATCTATTTTCGGACGACGTGTGACCTTAAAGGCTTTTTGGCCGTGTTCATTTTTTTGTGGTTAAAGTAAGCCATCTGTTATCTGCAGAGAGACAATACCACTGATTATTAACACACTGCTCCATGGGAATAACAGCTGTGCAGGTGGCAAAGTAACCTCTTACTCACAGCCTATTTTTGTCCTCTACGTTCATCAACAAACATACGGCCATGTCGTCCAGTTCCCTTCGCCGGGTTCCTATAAAAAATTAATTCCTGGATGAGAGTCTCATGCATATCAGATGCGCACAAGCCGAGGAGTGCATTTAGGGTAGACGGCTCATCTTACCGCTTTTAGAACGAGATAAAAGTGAAAGCCGTAAACCTGTGCGACGACGTAAAAGCTTCCAGACAGTAAATATACAGTGATCACCGGCACAACTGCATGCCCGTGCAAAACGTACACGTCTGCTTCAATGCCAACTTCAATATACAAAAACATGCGCCTGTGATGACATCACAGGTTTAACCGAAGCCATTGCAGTTGGGTCAAATATCCAGAGGAGAACGCACACATTTCTTCAGAACGCACTTCTTCAGCATTAACACTAAAGAATATGCGAGTGCTCTTTGCAAACTAACCCTTGTCTGGTACCTGATAAGCTAATGTAAAAATATTTAACGAGATAAATTGTTTTACTTTTTCCTATTTTTCATGCCGCTGTTGTATCCTGGATTGAAATCAATGAAAACAAGATCCAGAAATCATTGGATTCTGCCTGTAATAATGCAGCCTAACAAGCGTGGTATGTTACAAGACGCCTCCATTTATCTCAATGAAAGCATAATTTCTTAAAGGTCAACGTTTGAGCAGTCTGCACGCAGTACTCTCCATCTTCCTTAGTGCCGCTTGTTCTTCACAATATTCCATGTTTGCGTGAGCTTGGCATTCATTCCTGCTATCGAGTCATTTGGATACGGTGCCACAGTATGCCATACTTGTCTTGTGGCCAGCATGCCGGCCTGGTCCCTGGCACAGTTTGTGGGACTGGTCCCTTGGTTGGTTTTTGAGACTGGTGCCTCACACAGTTTGTGGGACTGGTCCCTTGGTTGGTTTTTGAGACTGGTGCCTCACACAGTTTGTGGGACTGGTCCCTTGGTTGGTTTTTGGGACTGGTGCCTCACACAGTTTGTGGGACGGGTCCCTTGGTAGGTTTTTGGGACTGGTGCCTCACACAGTTTGTGGGACTGGTCCCTTGGTTGGTTTTTGGGACTGGTGCCTCACAGTTTGTGGGACTGGTCCCTTGGTAGGTTTTTGGGACTGGTGCCTCACAGAGTTTCTTGGACGGGTCCCTTGGTAGGTTTTTGGGAATGGTGCCTCACAGAGTTTGTGGGACTGGTCCCTTGGTAGGTTTTTGGGACTGGTGCTTCACACAGTTTGTTGGACGGGTCCCTTGGTAGGTTTTTGGGACTGGTGCTTCACACAGTTTGTGGGACGGGTCCCTTGGTAGGTTTTTGGGAATGGTGCCTCGCACAGTTTGTGGGACTGGTCCCTTGGTTGGTTTTTGGGAATGGTGCCTCGCACAGTTTGTGGGACTGGTCCCTTGGTTGGTTTTTGAGACTGGTGCTTCACACAGTTTGTGGGACTGGTCCCTTGGTAGGTTTTTGGGACTGGTGCTTCACACAGTTTGTGGGACTGGTCCCTTGGTAGGTTTTTGAGACTGGTGCCTCACACAGTTTGTGGGACTGGTCCCTTGGTAGGTTTTTGGGACTGGTGCCTCACAGAGTTTGTGGGACGGGTCCCTTGGTAGGTTTTTGGGACTGGTGCTTCACACAGTTTGTGGGACGGGTCCCTTGGTAGGTTTTTGGGACTGGTGCCTCACAGAGTTTGTGGGGAACAGACTTTGGCGATATCACATGCCCCTCCGATGCCCTTCTGAGAACGTGAGACCTCTCCCAATAATACCATCGCTGGGCTTTACTGAAAGTTTTTCTTCCCTATCCTGGCCTGTACCGAGGAGGCCAAGAGAAACAGTTTACATCTGGCAGCCAGATGGCTAGGAGGCAGTTTCACAGGGACATTGGATAAGGACAGCACTTTTGACTCTTGACTTTTAGTCTTGTCCCCATGGAACAGACAAAGACCAGGAGCAGCCACACATCTACTTAGAGGGTGATAAACTTCTTAATATTTTTGAGTCTGCCAACTTGGGGAAAACCGCATTGTACTGCCATTGTATTTTAAGCACATAACTACATAGACAATTCCCTTCAAATTCTGAAAACGAAAACATTCAAGGATTTCTGCTTGTATTGCCTACCATGTAACGACAATCTGTCAGGCAGTTACGGACTGAGAGCCACTATTCATATGGACCAATTTTAACCAAAAGTAATCAATATATAAGCACTCTGAACAGCTGCAATATGAAGCATCCTCATTGAGCCCTGCCTGTTTGTAACTTCCAGCAGGCGTTGGCACACTAAGTTGGGCTTCTGAAGATTTCCTTCATTTTGTCAAACCAAATTTATATTGGCAAACTTTGCTTATTTATTAAGAGGTCTGTCAAGAAATGATTGATTCAAACTAACCAGTGCAAGCAAAAACATATCCACATCAGTGTCTGTCTACTGGAGCTGGAGTACCAATCGATACCAATTGACTACCAGGAGTACCAATCAATATGGGTGAAAATATAGAGAGCCTGTAGTTACCCACTGTTTCATGTTGAGAATCACACCACAAAACACACCAGACAAAATTTAAAATAAACACGCACTTGCAAGTGAATGTGATCCCCAGATAGAAATAATGAAAATACACACCTTTCCAAAATTAACATTTCCACCCTCTGACCTCATGTAACACACATAATTCATGTACTACTTCACACAGGGCAAAACTACTTGACAGGAATTATGGGTAGCATTGCTTTGAAATGCAGCTTGTTTACTTTCTTTGAAATACAAATGGTGAAAGTTCAGTTGTGACTCAGCATCGTTCTGATATCAATAATTGTGTACACAACTTTTTAGGAACTTAGAGAGTGTTTGCGTGTGTATGCGAGTAATCTGCTTCTTTTCATTTCATTTTAATTTCTTAATTTTTTCTCTCAGATAACATGTAGGCTACAGCTAGCTAAATGCTAATGTGCTGTAGTCTCAAGCTACAACAAGCTACAAATTAAAACAGAAAGTATCGACAATGCTCACTTCCTATGAACAAGGAATTCCAAATGGAGCCCCCCAAACTGTTCCTAGTGGGCCCCCCTTCTCTTCTTCTCTTTAAGGATTTGCCAGAATAGTTAAGATCCAATCAACCACAAATCTGCTGAGCTTTTGTGTTTCTTTATTTGAGAGAACATGAGCAGAACAAAGGTAGCATTCTCCTTCACTTCGTTTGGCTGCACAGCAGATATTCAATATATTCTCCTGTTTATTTATCCCCATAGAGGGGTATACACTTAAGAATTTAGGAAACATTCATTTTCTTAATGACCCTGGGCCCGTGCACAATGGCCTACAGAGATTTCTTTATTCAATACAACTTGATTCATTGTCTTTTTTCATTTGAAGTTTTAAATTGGTAATCTTACAGGAAACATCATCACCACGGTCCGTATATCTGAAAACAGCAGGCGTTGGCACACTAAGTTGGGCTTTTGAAGATTTCCTTCATTTTGTCAAACCAAATTTATATTGGCAAACTTTGCTTATTTATTAAAGGTTGTATCAGCGATTTTGGGTGGAAACATAAATGATCACATTCATCTGATTTTTCCTCACGATCCGCTAGCTGCCCGCCCCATAAGCAGGCCGTCAAAAAACCGCGTCTCTGTAGGCAGCCTATGCTCCAAGATCGTACACAAAAACAAATGGTACTACCAACCACTCAAAACCAAATAAACAGTATTCCAACCAATCACAATGATCTGCACAAACGCTAATACTCTTATCTCGCTGAAATCTTGACGGATTTACAAACGGTTTGGTTTCTTACAAACGTTATTAACGTGGTTATAATTCTGGATGCTTGAACACTATTTTTTAAAACATAACATAATTATTCATAAGTATGTTTTTTTGGGATTTCGCTTCAGAAGTGACGTCACCCAAAATCGCTGATACAACCTTTAAGAGGTCTGTCAAGAAATGATTGATTCAAACTAACCAGTGCAAGCAAAAACATATCCACATCAGTGTCTGTCTACTGGAGCTGGAGTACCAATCAATACCAATTGACTACCAGGAGTACCAATCAATATGGGTGAAAATATAGTGAGCCGGCAGTCACCCAATGTTACATGTTGAGAATCACACCACAAAACACACCAGACAAAATTTAAAATAAACACGCACTTGCAAGTGAACGTGATCCCCAGATAGAAATAATGAAAATACACACCTTTCCAAAATTAACATTTCCACCCTCTGACCTCATGTAACACACATAATTCACGTACTACTTCACACAGGGCCAAACTACTTGACAGGAATTATGGGTAGCATTGCTTTGAAATGCAGCTTGTTTACTTTCTTTGAAATACAAATGGTGAAAGTTCAGTTGTGACTCAGCATCGTTCTGATATCAATAATTGTGTACACAACTTTTTAGGAACTTAGAGAGTGTTTGCGTGTGTATGCGAGTAATCTGCTTCTTCATTTCATTTTCATTTCTTAATTTTTCTCTCAGATAACATGTAGGCTACAGCTAGCTAAATGCTAATGTGCTGTAGTCTCAAGCTACAAATTAAAACAGAAAGTATCAACAATGCTCACTTCCTATGAACAAGGAATCCCAAATGAAGCCCCCTAAACTGTTCCTAGTGGGCCCCCTTCTCTTCTTCTCTTTAAGGATTTGCCAGAATAGTTAAGATCCAATCAACCACAAATCTGCTGAGCTTTTGTATTTCTTTATTTGAGAGAACATGAGCAGAACAAAGGTAGCATTCTCCTTCACTTCGTTTGGCCACACAGCAGATATTCAATATATTCTCCTGTTTTTTTCTCCCCATAGAGGGGTATACACTTAAGAATTTAGGAAACATTCATTTTCTTAATGACCCTGCACAATGGCCTACAGAGATTTCTTTATTCAATACAACTTGATCCATTGTCTTTTTTCATTTGAAGTTTTAAATTGGTAATCTTACAGGAAACATCTTCACCACGGTCCGTATATCTGAAAACAGCAGGAGCTATATTTCCGTTTACATATTACGAGCGGGGACAATAAGTATCTGTTCGTTTCCTCCATTCATGCTCAAAGATAATTATGATCACAGATTTGCGAATGGGACATGCGTTCCTAGGGAGCCTAGATTCTTAGGATAACAATAAATTGTGGAATTCAAATTAGTAAGTAAGCCATGTTTTTAGAGGGGAATCTGATCAGCAGGTTTCCTGTGTCCACAACAGACTCGCTATTGTCCAAAATAGTGTCGAGCCTCCTTGTAAAGCCAACCCACTGGCTAGCAACACGGAAAGACAGTTCTGAATACCAAGGAAGGATTCCAGCATAATTCACACTGCAATTATGAGATAAAGAGTTGAATATTAAGAAACAGAGATACAACATTGAGACATGAGTTTAACAAGATTAATGAAGCTGGCCCAGTTCCAACTTCCTTTACAAGATTTTTATTAATTTCCTGACCGCAGCTTTTCAAAAGGAGGAGAACAGTTGACATTTTTTGCAGCGGTTTTCGTGACAAATTGCGTCGTTTATGGTTGTCATGCAGAATTGGCCGCAGAGAGCTTCTGCGCGTGTTGGGCAGCAGTACTCTGGCCGCTCCTCGCGACCCGAAGCATGCCAGCTTCTGCAGCGCGGTACGGAGATCTGACACGTTCACGCGGCCGATCCGAGCGGACACGCACCCACCCTCATTCCAGCTGGGGTCGGCCGGCCCGGTCATCTCCGTAGAAATCGCCCACGCTCATAAACATCCTCTTCAGAGCCAGTAAGGCCGGGTCACCGTAGCGGCCGTTTGGTCCACTGTGCCACAAGCGGCTATCTGAATGTCCAGTTGAACCAGCCTTTCTGGCTAACATAGTGACAAATAGGTGGCAAAAACTGTTTTTCAGCAATGCAAGGACGGACGTTTTTTCCCCACTAGGGGCGCTTCTCTACATTCTTACATCACAACACCTCAAACACTGAGCGTTTCTAATTATACTCGGTAGAAGAGTTATTCATTAGCTTGGTTACTGGTGTACTGTAACAGTTATTGGTTTACTATGATGGTATGCTTGCACACAGGCGCTGGTGCTTATGTTTCCGTCTTTAAAATCTGTAAACCAATTATACTTAGGTTGAAAGTCACAAAGAACCACAAATAAATCGCCCTAAACAGTGAAATCGCCCAAAAGCGTTGATATAACTGGATGGGATGATGGCAACCATGAGCGATGGAACCGACCTTGGAGATGGAAAGGAGCCAAAAGATGAACAAAGCAGATTGTTGAGGGTTGAGTGATGGGTACACTGTTCCGGCTCACCGGCTGATTTCTGGACTCCATTTTAAATCTGTCCAACTGATCTACGGCTCATTCACAAAACCTTGCGCCGTGTCCCCCATTCACCAACGAGACTATCCTAATGCATTCTCGTAGGAGTCCCCTGTGGTACCCAGGCTAGGCCACCGCAAGCACAATGATGGACAAGAACTGCACTTCTTGGAGCAGTGCTCCTGGACTTCACACATTTTGCTAAAAAAAAAAAAATGCCAGCGACGTGTCACCGTCGCATAATTCCAGTCAGACGTGAAAAGACCGTTTAATGGTTTATTTTGGGGAAAAGCTGCATAAATATTGTGTCACTTCAGCGAACGTTTTTCAGTCTTTTTTAGAGGTGAAGGAAGTTCAAACCGGATTTATTTTCCACGGTTATGTAAACAGCCGTTTCGTTGACGAAATCATAAAAATAAACTTACACGTCAGGAAACGTACTGCACAGCGAGCGCACTGTTCAACGTTAGCGTGTGGCGGGGAAAAATATCAAGGTCACCATATACAGTACATCTGGTCGACTTCAATATTAGTTCTTGATGGCCAGGCAAAGGAAATGTATCATTTACAGAAACATAATGATTCCAGCTTGACTAAGATCCAGGGCAAAACTACTGTATATAGAGACACAGAAGTCAAAAAACAGAAAAGAGCATTCTCCATGAAGCAGAGAATTACGCAGTGAAATTACAGTGGGTTTAAACATTATTACTGTGAGCGCATGCCAGACGCGTCCGTTTGTGCAGTTAGCTTTTCCATTACTGGGTTCATGAGAGAGCCGTGGAAGCCCCTCCTGAGCCAGCTCGGCCCCGTTTCGGCTCCTGCCCATTTAAATTCCAGCAGTGTCCCGACTTTGCTGTAGAAACCTTCAAACAAAAGGCCCTAAATACAGGCAGGAAGGAGCATGCAGCTGGCGGATGCATCTGTCCCTCTCCGCACTAATAAGAGGAAGGATGCAAACTCTCCTCATTCTTACGAGATGCGGGGGGTTCGGAGAGACTGCTATCAGCTTGTTGGCTCATTTGGAATTTGAAGAGAGGCACCCTTTTTTTTGGGGGGGGGGGGGGGGGGGGTGGTTTTGCCAACTTGCTCAAACCATTGAGCCTTGCAGTGAAATCTACAAATCGGTTTGAATTTGATGCTCATAATTGGACACCATTTTACGCTCGTTACAAACAAATGTACACACAACCAACAAGACACTGCGATTACCTGCAGCACATCATGTAGATTTCCGTTACATAAAAATTGTGATCGCTTCTAGCAAAACAGTGAACCGCAGTTCATAAGAATCACAAAAAAAAACACTAAGAAATCTTAGTGACTCATTCTCACCATGCGTTGCACCAACAATATAAGCAGCAAACAATGTGCTCAAGTCCTTAACTCTCTGCATGAAAAGCAAGAGATCGCTCTCATTTATTTTTTCAAGGCTATTGAGAATGCTGCAGCTCATGTAGCCGATACACTCCAATGACTGTACTGAGCATCGGTAATAGTCATGCAGGAATCTGATATGAACCCCACGAAATAGGACGTCCTTTGTGCATTCCTAAGTTGACCTGATTTGCGTGACCACAGCGTGCTTTAAGAGGTTTTGACTGAACTGCGTGCTGCACCATTGCATGTCTAAGGAAAGCGATAAAGGGCATCTTTGTGAGTTTCTCAGCAGAGCAATGCTCCAGATATGCATGCTAAATCATGCTAAAACTGGTGCATGCTACCTGACCGACCTGAAGCTGCTCTGCATCCCATAGTGCATCCCCTCAGACTGCAGGCAATTACAAATCGAGGTTCATTAAAACAAAAATGGGCAAAGCTACCATACGCTACTGGTGACTCACTGATTTAAACAAAACATTCTGTTTTCCTGTGTTGAAAAAAAGAAAAAACCTTTTGATTGGTTAAAACAATTCAACAATGAAACCTTACTCTTGCTTCACTACCGCGCAGTAACCTAAAGGCTAGTATCACTAGAGACAGTTTTAACAATAAGACCTGAACTTCAAAGAGGAAATTCTCCAATGTTGCGAGCATTCTTCCTCGCGCTCCCTCGCCACAGGATGCAGTCGATTCATGCTGTTGAGAAACTAGTCTCACACACCTCCAAGCAAGGAAGTGCTTTTGCACCTTGACAGGAAGTGGGGTATTAAAGGCACATCTGATTTCTGTGTCGGCACCCCTCCTGAAACCGGTCAAGGGTCACAGTAATGTGGGACAACAGGACATTGCAAAAGCCCAGGGCCTCGTGTAGACCCTGCACCGAAATTACCTCATCGCCACAACAGGACTGCACTTCCTCTTCCATTTTATTTGCCATTAGTTTCCTTTCATCTAGTCCCACGAACAAACCGAATCACAATAGCACAATCAGGCTAATTCCACTGTCGGGAAATTCAGCAGTTATTTTTTTCTTCAAGTAGGTAGCCCATCAAATCAAATCAATATTTATTTATATAGCGCATTTCACAACTAGTCACAATGCGCTTCACACAAAAAACCCAGCCTAAACCCCCCACAAGAGCCAGCCAAAGGCAACAGTGGCAAGGAAAAACTCCCTGGCGTAACTAGGAAGAAACCTTGGGAGGAACCAGACTCAAGGGGGGAACCCATCCTCCTCTGGTCGGCTCAGGGTCTAAGGCTTAAAGACCAGCATGGTCAAAACAGCCAATCTTGCAGTTAATCTTTTAGTGGCCCATCTTACAGACACTGTGTATGCTGTGACTAGACATGTAATTCTGACCGATCAAAATTTTTTAACATCTTTATAAAAAAGCCATTTATTAATAAGGTTAGTCAAGTTTCTATGAGACTCAAAGGCTTTGAGTTTATTGTCATCCAGCTGTTAATACGCTATAATTTTGTAATTCTACATTAGATTTTATCAGTCACTTCCCTTTTGACATGATGCTTATCATTTTACAAGCCCACAATCTGCAACAAACAATTCATGACTCATGACATTATCTGCCATTAAATCAGAGCACAAAGATATGCTGCATTAGAATACCATATATGAACAGCAGCGACGTAGCCTACTGCAGTATTTTTCCCCATGAACCCATAAAATAACTAATGGATCTTAATACCTTAAAGGGGATGAGAATTTGCCATTGAAAATATGGGATTTTCACCGGCAACAAAAAGTGTTAAACTGTTGATTGTGTCGTGCAGACAATATGCTTACTACTACTTAATATGCTGGGCCCACATCGCGTCCTCTTGCTCACTGCTGAGAAAGGTTCAAACAACCAGTTCTGTTAAGCAAAGCTCAGGAAATCAAGAGACACTTCCTCGCTACTCTTCCTGCGTGTCACCACCCATAGGGACGGTACTATACTCAATTCAAAACCTGGGTGGGACTCGCAGTCTTTGAGGAACATCTTTTAACTACCTGAATTAGGCTAATCAGAATACAATTGCTTGCTTCTTCTGGAATAAAAGACCAATTTCACTCAAACAATTCGACCCTGTAAATGTTGATGACACGATCAAAAGTTGTTTCTGAATTGTTTAAAGAATCTATCTTGCACTAGGTCTGCAAGACTAGAAGAGGCGCCTGAGAAATTCATAATTCAATCAAAACAGGTTCAACTGCCCCAAACCTGTACCCCTTGCCAATGTGAAGCACCAAATGTACTATTTATTAGTGCTCAGTGTTTTTTTATATCCAAGCGCGCAACCTGAAGAAAATAAAATTCTTCCATGACTTTGTGCTTATGCTGTAGCCTAAACATTCCTGCAGACCGGAACTTCTGACAATTATGGAAACCCTGATAAACAGGAACGTTCCGATATTCAAACGCCGCTCGCAGAAGCGCGGTATATAGGGCAGTTCAAAATATGAAAGACCACAAAAATGATGGCGGTTATTATTAAACTGAACAACCGTCTGAAAACAGCAACATGGGCATGTACCATGCATCCCTCTTCCTGCGCAAACCACGTTCATGCCCTGAGTGCAGCTCTGCAGCTCTGCGGTAGAGCACAACCTAGAACAACCTAGAACAAACTAGCAATTACATGAGTCCCGATTTAGACTCCACTCTAGTCATAGCAAATACAGTGTTATGAAGCTAAACGGTCAATTAGCCTAGATTTTATTGAAATATCCATTATTGCAAAGCCTTTGAGCCGAGGTTTTGTTTCATGCTTCATAAATTGTCTCCTCTCCTGAACACACAAAAGGGTCAATAAATAATGATAATGTGTATTTGTATTAAACCTTATCATACAAAAAGCAGCTGAAAGTGCTTCACACAAACATGAAACTATTGTATAGTTATTGTATTATTTCTTTATTTATTTATCTTCTGGGGCTTTCTATAAAAATCATATAAACATGGTATTGAATGACTACTCATATTTCATTTGCTTTTGTACAATAAGACAAATATTTCAGCCCTGCTGCACAATATTGTTTACAACATGAATTTCAGCATATACACAAAACAATATAAAAAGCAATTGCCTGGATATGGCAATTGTAAGAGAATGCAGGGGGTCTCACGTGGAGTTATTTTGGAGTTATGTTCAAAGAGTTATTTCAGATTCCTGGCTGTAATCTTTCCCAAGAGTGCATATCTTTTTTTAAACAAAAACAAACTGAAGATAAAAAAAACAAAAAAAACACAAGATGCAATGTCCCACATTCTTACTGTTCTTCCCCCCATAGTCTTTTTAAGCACACTGACCCAACCAAACTATTATTTTTATCCGTTCACCAGACAGTGAATGTGACACAATTCACGAAGAAGAGGCCTGTTCCCAAGTGTTAGTTAGAATCCTCAGATCAACGGTTATCCAAAGCACAGTTAAATCTGGATTGTAAATCTATTTTAAAAACCCTGCCTGTAATTTATTTTTATTTAAACACAGCTATTTTACCCCTATGATTTGAAGGCTTGTGTAATGTGGGTTTCCATTTTTTTGAAAGCTCCGCCGGCTACCCACAGTACGTTTGCCAAACTGCACCAGTCAGCACCAACAGGCCACTGGATAATATTTTATATCGGCTCTGGTGAAATCTACATACAAGACAGGCTCAAGACAAAGGCCAAAAAAAAACTCTTCTCCAATGAAAGCAGTTTCATTCTGAATACTGCAACAGTCATTTGTCAGTTACTACTCTAAGGAACTGATAGGGAAGAGGAAGTCATCTCTGAACCGTTCACTCTTCAAAAAAAAAAAAAAAAAAAAAAAAACTTAAGTAAAACTTCCTTCAACTCCACTGCAGTTCATAATTAATCTGGCACATGGTAAATAAGGGTCTTAATTGTCTGGTTGACTGTACCATGCCAAGATATAGGATCCTTTTTATAATGCTACCCAATAAAAACAACCAGAAACATAGGACTGTCTATTACCTGCTGCGTTTTTACAACTCTGTTACTATGACAAAAACCTTAAAACTTCACAGGCCAGTATGAGATCAATGAGATCTCTTGTATTACTTCACAAGGAATCCTCTACGTATATTTTCCAATGAAAACCATAAAACACCATATTTCTATTCACAAACAAAAAAAGACCTTACTGCATGGTCGTGGAAACTTGGACAGATGTACCCTATAGATAGAGTGAGGAACCCTTTGGTCTTTTATACTGTAGCTGAGCTGAACATATTTCAAATAAAGAGAATTGTATCGATTGAAGTTACACCAAAATAAATTAACACAAGTAGCCATTTTGGCTTTGGCACTATTGTCCTTAGACAGGTGTTTACACAAACCTGATAATCACCAGCTGGGTGAACGCTACCACCAGCACTGTTATCATCCGCGATTGAGACACAAGATACCGTGAACAAACTGACGGAGAGAAGTTGCCAGTTTGTTATGGATTTACATATACTAGCATCTGAGTGGTCAGTTTTCTACCACAGATAATCACAACACAACGAGGCATGAGAAGAACCAATGCAATACAATTCAAAAAAAAAAAAAAAAAACCATTTACAATTTCAGGGACACCAACATGCATGTTAAAGGTGAGGAAAAAGCAAGGCAAAGGACAAAGACCGCCAACACTTTTTTTCAGACGCTATCCCTGACGCACGTGAACATGCCACCGCTGAAAAGAAGCGTGGTTAGACGCCCGGAGACATGCAACAATGTAAACCAGGGCATGAGCGCATGGTTAATAACGCCACAGTTCTAACATGCTGAAATTTGCCTACGTTCAGAGCACAAAGTCAAAAGCTAAAATAGTTCCGAAACAACTGACAGAAACATTTCATTTGCAAAATTAAACGGGCTTCAATGTCGCCAGAAACAGACGCAGGGTTGACAGCCTCCGAGTCTCTAACCTTGGCTTTGAAACTACAAGAGAAACCTTAGTCAGTCGTCTGGACGCAGAAAGCTCAGAAGGGCTCCGTTCGCGGGTGCACACTCTCCAGACACTCCAACGCATCGAAGAGAGACGACAGCAAGTAAATACCGACAGCCTCAGAGAAACTCTAAAGACACGAGGTGCGCCCCTCTGCCTTGAAGCCGGCAGCAGACGGCTTGTAAAAGGAAGAGGTCAAAATGGAATTTGGAGACATTAACTGTACCTGGGTTTGTTTTCCTGTATACCATCCAGTTGCTTTCTCGAGTGTTTGAGAGGAGAGAGCTGGGGGGTGTGGGGTGGGGTGGGGAGGGGTGCGTGGGGGGGGGGGGGGTGAGGGGGTGGTTGTGGGTTGGGGGGGGGGGGGGGGAAGAGCAGAAATGGAACGGCAGTTGTCCTGGCGCAAGTCTCACTCACACATCCTTCCTCCCTCCAGCGACTTGTTTGCGTCTCCCTGGGTCTCGCATGCGGCCGGGGCCACGTATCGTTAGCGCTTCCTTATAAAGACGGGCGAGTCAGTGACAGCGGCCGTCACTCGAGAGCCGCGGAGGGAGTAGTGGCCGGCGAAGCTGAGCTCCGCATCTCGGCGGCGCGGATCAGCGCCCTGCCAGAGGATGTGGGGGCGGGCCCTGGGAGCCTTACTCATCGGCCGGCGGGCCCGGCCAATCGGAGGCCTGGCTTCCTGGCAACGGCACGCCTCCCACACACCGGAGTTCAGACGGAACCCGAGCATGCTCCCCGCACACTGCACACCGGGAGAATGGCGCGGTTGTGCACAGTCGCGCAGTCTCACACACACTCACACACACACACACACACACGCACACACACATGCACGCACGCACGCACACACGCACACGCACACACGCGCGCGCGCGCACACACACACACACACACACACACGACATTGTCATCAGTGTTACACAAGCTTAGGAACTACATTACCAAGAGGAGTTCATAAAATAGTGCAAGGCCCCCAATGAGGAAGTGACAGTGGCCAGTGGCATGTCACTCGGTGTGCCTGTCTAATCACTTAATTCAACAGCAACCAACCCCACAGTGCCACGGTTTCACAGGGGAAACGGGCAAACAAGCAGCAAGTACCACAAAGGCTGACATGTTGGCTCTGGCTTCAGAAAACATGCAAGGCTTTTTGCACTTCTTCCTGTCCAGCTCAGACGCTGCAAAACTTTATACGAGGACAGCATCCCTACATAACAGACAAGCATAAAGCAGAGCCCCCACTGCCAAATTGCACATGTGAAAAATTGCATACAGCAAGGTTACCTAGCAATATTAACTTTTATTTTAGCTTACTTTTAAGATAATTTGAGAATTCTTCATGCATTAACCCCGACTGAACTAAATTAAATCCACTGTAACGGACTCCTCCAGCCCACAAGCACATAGGCCATGTTTCATCAGGAATTCACTGTCACCGACAGATCGCACTCCCTCAATCAGACTATGTCAGCAAGTGATATTTCACACCACTCTTTGCACACGTCACTGCTTTACAGACCAGAAAATGAACACCATGTCAATCTTAAAATGGTCTGGGAAGACTTCGGCAACAATTCCCGAGAACCAGTTGCCTACTACAACCCATTGTTTTTGCAACTTACAGACATTGTACCATGGGAGAGTGCTTACAGTTGTCTTGCATTGGCTACAATGAAAACTACTATGGATCCCATTTGTTCAGGTGTCTACATCTGTGACAGGCTGAAGTTACTATTCAAATTCCAGTTTGATTCAAATTGTAATATTTAAATCAACAGAAATTAAAAATTAGAACTTCAAATCTAGGATTGTGCACTGGTTAGAACTGTACTGGCATAAGACCAATTGCCATACATGAAGAGAACATGCTCCTGTGCAGTACCGTTAAGACAGAAGACATATTTATGTCCTGAGATTGTTCTCTATCAAATTGGAACGTTAATGGACATCTGTTGGGAAGCAAAGGCTCTTTTCTGCCTACACTACAAAGGTACTTAATCTTATTTATCATGCAGACACTGTAAGAAAAGTTTTATTGACCAAAGGTTTACCACTCTTACTGCCACTTCCTTATGATTTAGACTTTCAATTCTGTTTAATTTGGGTAGTTCTTTTCACAAAGGACCAATGTCTATACGGACATTCCAGGCCCAGGTTCACAAGGGAAAGCCAAGGGCTACAGTGGCACGGAATTCCCTCAAGGGAATAAGAAGGAACTGTGGGTGGATCCCGCATCAGGGGGCATGGCTACCCACTCCGGGCAGACGTGCTACGGAGCGGGACTGATGTTACTGCGCTCTTGGCCTGAACTGATCTCATTACGCAGATTCCCTGCCCCTTCCACCGTCTGACTTCTGATCAGTGACATTAGTCAAAAAGTCTTTTGAAATTCACAACAGTTCTGTGAACAATTCAAATTCTAAAGAATGAATCGTAAAGGGGCTCTCTAGCCATATCCAGCACTCATTCTCGGATAGGCCCCAGAATCAAACCCTCACTATCCCAGTACCTGACCATAACAGCTGTGATGAGGACTCCCACAGAGTGACACATAACCGGTCACAACATAGCCCAGGAGGAGGGATGCTTTCAGCCGGCAGGGTATTTCACAACCTCTCTGCGCAACAGTGCCCCCTCTGGCCGATCGGGGCATCTGCGGGCTGCCTGTACTGGCTGTGCATGAAGTGCAGCTCTCCGGAGCGATGGAGGACTGCAGGAGCAGCTGCTAGCTTTACGCATACTGGATAGCGCACATGCTAGTCTGAACCCTGCTTAACTGACGGAGCACGTTGTCGACAGGCCTTCAAAAATGCCTCGGGATGAACAAGTATAACTAAATAGACGATAAAAAGTAAAAAGAAAACCATGTTTCTTCAATCGCATAAAATAACATGAATGTTTAAAAACCAAGGAGCTTCTAGAAAATGGAGAAACCACAATAGATTCACAAGATATTTAAAGAATGTTAAACATTAACAGGGTTATAAACCAGCAGAATAACAACCGCAATAAATAGCCCAGCCTTAAATAAAGCATCAAAAACCTTCACCAATGAGGCTGCTTATTAAGTAACCACTCTACAAAAAAAAATAGGGAAAGCAAATTTGGACATTAAATAATCAAAAGAATGAGGCAATGTTTCACCAAAAAAATAGAAAAGCCTAAACTTTGGAAATAAAACATTGTGTTTCAGCGGGCAAATGAACAACTTAAATGCAGAGCAGAGAGTTCCTTTCTGAAATAACATTTGGGAAATACGTTAATTTGTCTCTGTACAGACTTCCCATGTAAGTAGGCTTGGCCCTGGCTGAATGCTGTTTACATGAGATTTCACAGGGCCACACCTGTTACTTCCTTCCTGCAAAAGTGGAGGGCAAGTCTTTGATGAGGTTCTCCTCACAGAAACCGCCTCAGTCTGGTGTACACGGTTTTTTTGCTAACGGCTAATCTCGATATAGAATTACAGTTTGCCATGGCTAAGGCTGTAGCCGTATCTAGCGTATTAATCACTTTTTTGCTGACGTGGATATGACTGGTTAAGTCTCAGAGCGTTGTGTGGGGGAGGCAGGTGGGGCGATTCAGAAAGGACCGTCATTTCTTTTCAAGCTGAAATAAGAGGGTGAGAACTGAAATCCTGTGGTAGAGCATGCGAGATTTGAACTGAGATTTTCCTGAACAGCTCGGCCAGAACCACGACATGCAATAAGAAAGTCCTTCGGCAGCCCGCCTGTTCTTAACACAGAGTTGTGGCCGTTGAATATTTCCGCGAGATGCGATACTTTCCTGGAAGGGAAGGTCTGACCAAAGTACTCAGAATCCAAGATGCTAAAATTCTGCGGAAAGGGTAACTATGCGCGGAGCAGGGCTCATCCAACTTCAGCTGTCCGACGCCCCTCTGGCCTAGGCCCGCCTCCAGCCTCACCATCCACTTACAACTCATCCTGCTTTTATCGCACTCTTCCTCAGCAGAGCACGCCTCTCCAAATCCCCTCCCTCCCAGCAGACTGACACCTGTGTTTACAGTGCTGCCTGCAGCCCGGACATGAAGCAGTGGAAGCCGTGGGGTCTGGCCTGGAACGCAAATACAGACCAGAAGCCGTTCGCGGACTCCTCTTTCTCAAAAAAGGAGAGAGACCGCGCTTAAGTAGCAGGCTCACATCATCCTGGCAGAGCCCGCTGGAAAAAGAAACAAGGTCCCTACCTAGTGACCGTTCATCTGTCTCTGTCGTTTGTAAATACAGACCTGTTGCCCAGTGAGTGCTTCTTCTTCTACATGTTACCAGCAGTACTTTCCAGCACCGAAATTCAACCGTCACTCCTACCATCGTATACAACACAAAACAAGGAGTATTTCAGCAGCGCCCACATCCCTAAGCATCAACCAATTTACTTGGCATTATAATGGAGGTACTTTACTGCAATTTAGCAGATCTTCTCTTACACAGATGATGATTGGCTGTTTTTTCCTCCCCAGTTTGAAACACCCTATCCTATTTGTCAGAGCTCATTGCTGCTACCTCTGCAATTGGCTCGGATGAGTGCAGACAAGCATGTGATGTCAGCTGCCACTTCATTCTTACATCAGTGCAGTTCCCAAGTCAGGCTCGCGAGGACATAAATCGGAGGTAGTCGCATCGTGCGCTCCCGAACTGGCAGACTTGCGGGCACCTTATCGACAAGCGAGGGCCAGCGGCGGACGATAAAACACAACCATCCCGGCTGACTGAAATCCTCCAGTCCCTCACAACTGCCATGTCCACAATGCTAACTGCCAAAAACAAAGTGAGGGAGTGGAAATGGAAGGAATGTAGTCTAATTAACGAGCTAAAAACTAGTTAATATGGCGGCCATTTTCCTACTCATCATGGGATATGACAGGAGGAAGGAATATCACTATTCTGATCTGGACTGACAGTTCAATGCTGCACTGTTTAAAAGTGCCACTTCAGCACAGGGTCTTCCTTCCCACCGTAGTTGAACTACAACTGTAAATGAACGTAGAAAACTGGGCCCACTGACTTTGCCTGTGTACCGAAGAAAACCGTGTAATGTTAATATCAATCACAGTCTATAAATTTACAGGCTAGAATAATTTTCCCTCTGGAACTTGTTGAGTGTGAAGTGCTGTGCAGTGATATTGACAATAATTGGCGCTACACAGAATAAAGACTGATTGAAATATTCAACATTTCACCATTAAAAAAAATTTCTCCTCACAGACACCATTTTGATCACATTGTGCACCCATAAAAAAAATGCAGTAGCCAGCTTAGCTTCGTGTGACATTATGAGCCACCTACCCCTGAATATGCATGCAGCTGCTACAGATTACTGACAGCTTCATGCACTAAAACCATAGAACCGGCAGTGAAAGAACTGCACTCCTCCCATTCTGTGAACAGAAGCATTGTATGCAAAATGAAGTGGTTTTTTTTCTCCAAAAAACATGCTGAGTTCTCTGTCTCAGTTTTCTATTCCAATTATCCCAATAGCCTACACTATATGGTAAAGTAATTTCTGAATGCAGCCAAAATCATTTGTGTATGGGGTTTTCTCAATCCCCTCATTCAAAGCAAGGATCAAACATTAGTTTTAATCTTTAAATCGGTAAACCCAGATGGCTGTAGTTTTTAAATTAATCACTGACTGAAATAAGAGGTGTGCCATCTAGAGGCAAAGGTGAAAATGGCACGTTTTTTTAGCCAAAAAGAATAGAAGCCCATCTTGAAGGCCACACAATCGGTAAGCGTACTTGTGAAAACACTTGCTCACATCAAGGTTAACAAAAGTGGAACAGATCTATCCTTTACCACAGGGGAAACTAAATCTTTCATGAGAGACAACACTTTTGTTTTTAGAAAGCTTACACTGGTGTGCCCCCTCTCCTTAGTATTCGATAACGACGCACACATGCAGGGTGCTAAAGCTATCCATATCAAAGACGATCTCTTTAAAGAGGCAAGTGCACAATGAAAGTGAAGAAAAGGACAGGGCTATATGTGCTGACATGTTTTTCAACTGAGAAAACAAATCAGCTCCTTCTTGTTTCAATCCAGGCCCATTATGATGTTTCGGTTGAAATACATGCCAGGAAGAAGTGCTTCTTTCAGAAACGGTAGGTGCTTATCACAGAGGAACTTTTGAGGAAGAGGACTTTGATAGTGATGCCTCTCGTGCCGTATTAATACTTAACAAAGGAAAAGGGAAATTAGAAACCCTGCACAGTGACTTCATATGCACTAAATTATATTAATTCTTCCCCTTTCCACTTTATACAAAACATAAGCTTAATTACTTTGTTCTTCATTCATTTAAAAATGGTTTCATTTATAAAAGGGGGAGAATATTGTGAGTTTGGGAACATCCAGTCAATCTCATTCAAATAGCAAGGAATTAACAGCCATGATCATTTAAAAAAAATAATAATAATAATTAAAACAGCAACACCAGAAATGATTGCATGATTCAATGGCCTACTGTCAGTCTTACTCTGAGGAGAGAGCAGAAAGCCTCTGAACTTCATTACCCAAAAAGCTTGAGAATACCATTTAAACCAGCACCACACTATTCATACCTTCCATCTCTGCGTCTCATTTTGAGCAAATGGAGAAGTTAATTTCACATCGTGTTTAACAAACAGGCTTCTGCACAGGTGAAAATGTGTGCATTCTAGATACAATGCCCGACTACGAGTCCGACTATATGGCATATATATGAGTAAAAAGGCCATATGCGTGGACGTGAGGAGCTATGCATAAAATCTACTTCATTTCAAGCGGGAAAGTCAATGTATGGACATATTCAGCGCCCACCCTCGCTTCATTGCTCAATCCCGTTGTTCTGTTCTTTAATTCTTTGTTACTTAAGACAAGCAATGACCACGTGCGGTGGCCTTCTTTGGGAGGGGCGCATTAGCCTAAATGGTATCGATATTCAGGTATTGATTAATCTTCATACATCTCATCATCACTTGTGTTCGGTAAAAATAAGGATTTAATCTCCACTAATGAATCAAGGCAAGTATCTGTCAGGGGATTTATGAAGATTTTTGAATTGTAAGATTATCGAGCCAGATTGAGTAGTATAATGTCGAGAAAAACAAAAGTAACACGAATGCAAATTAACAGCACTTTATTTGAATTGCCTAAAGGCCACAATGGATAATGTTCCATTATTATACCAGGCTGAAGAAGAGTACAGCAGCTGAGATTTTATGCATTTTTAGTTGGTTTAGTGTCTTCAAAAATACAAATAAAAGATAAAAAATCCCTGCATCAGCCTTAAAAGGCTGCAATTGTCACCTGTTAATCAAAGGGATGTTCAATAGCTCCGTATTTGCATAAATGTACTACACTAATGGAAGGTCAATTTCAATGACTAATAGGCTACAGAGCTTTTGTTCGCATTGAATATACAAGTGTCATGCGTTCAAAGTAGATTCGGTATATTCACCGTTCTCCACCAATAACTAAATCTGATAATTGTATGCAAATATATGTTGTAAATATACAGGGGGGGACTGTGAAGAACTGGTACCTAAATGCCTAGGTAGCTATGGAAATATCTCACTGCTATGCACAAAAAACATTTGGTGACCACTGGTAGCATAGGGTAGGTAAACTGTTTCAGTCCAAACGTCCCATCATAAGGAGGTGGAATTTCACCTTGTCTAGCTAACATGAAGATTATACAAGGTCATTTTTTTAAATCTTCAAGTTTTCCGATAGCATGGGCAGCTATTGTAAAGCTCGTTTACGTCGATGGTGGTATAGGCGTAATGATCTCAGCTGTAAATGGCAAGATAGCAATTTTGTTGTACCCAACTAGTTTACAACCTTTAAGTAAAATTTCGTCATTTGAATCAAGCACAATCAGTTGACTGTCGGCATGGGGATAATGCTAGACAGATGCCACACAAAAAACAAAAAAACAATAATACAAAGCCTATATTTGGTATGAATAAGTCTAATGCTAAACCGGGGCTGAGGCTATTCTCATAACCACCGTTTAGATAAAACGCGTACGTACAACATGTGGCGATAGCTATACGAGTTATAACGCATTATTTATAGTGTCAAGTTACGCAGTGCACTAATGCGATTCTCATTTCAAAGATGTATGCATGCAGACGGTAGAGTGGCTAGAACTTTACTCACCATTTCACTGCCGTGAAGAGAAATCTGCTATCCTAACTGAATGCCCTCGCTACTTTCCTCTGTCCTAAAACAAAACTTAATTTCATCGCATTCATTTAGCGCATTTTAGCCGAAAGTTCGCCTACTTCGTTCTCTATAGAGCACTTTCTCTCCCGTTAGCTTGCGTTCTTCCAAAGTCTTTTGTGGTAAATACACCACTTCACGAGGAGAAAAAAAAAAGACTCACACGTGAGCATGCGCACATTTAAGGGCACATTTACCCCCACTTGTTCAATGCTTTTTGTAGTTGATAAACGTTTTTTATGCATATTCAGTTAATTACATTGCAGTGCTCTCAAATTATGTCATATCCAGAATTTTTTTTATTCAGCTACCAAAATAAGCTAGGCCTATTATGTGATGCTGCATTTGGACAAGGAAGTAATCTGCCCTGTATTCTCCTGGGGGGGGGGGGGGGGGGGGAATTACAAGCAACAGGCTGTGTAGAAATATATGTAGGCTAATAGCTTGAAAAGGTAATGCTACACTAGTATTCTAAAGGAATGTGTCGGTGTGTTGCCGCTAAAGATTTACATTGTGGCATTTCAAATGGCCCCAAATGAACACAACTCAAACAAAAACGCAGGCTAAAAATCAACCAGCCCATGTCTTGTGCTATTCATTTTTATATAGGCCTGTTCATATTTAATACCTCTTCCATGATCTAACCATGTATATTTTCATATAACACAACAAGTAATCAGAATGAGCCTAATAAATCTACGCCATAACTTGTGCGAAAACGACAAAAAAAAAAGTATGGAGCTGTTACATCATTAATTGGAACCATCATGTAAGAACAGTTATTGGCAGAACTCGAACAGAATATGAGTATTTAGAAGAAGTAGAAGAAAAAGAAGACCATTACAGCCCCCCAAAACATTTAACGAATAAGCTTTTAATGTGGTGAAATTTAATTGAATATATGCATTGGAAAGAACATCTAATAATGCTCATTTTAAAGTGCGTGTCTCGGCCTCTCATTAGCAAAACAATTGCTATTGACATGTCATGTCACTAGCCTTGAGGAGGCATGTCAATTTCCTTTAATGTCCCCAGCTACTTGTTAAATATGCATCATGGGAAAGGCAGAGCCTAGGCCTATAAAAGACAACCTGCCCTGCCTGTGAGGATAACTGTCATCCCACGTTGGTACGACATGCGCTCACTTGGAGCACTAAGTGCACTGATGTGCTTCTCTCTGTTAACGATGGTAGCTCCAACAGTTAAAATAACCGGCGATTTAAAGATTGCACCCCGGTCTGCATCTATTCGTTCACCTGGACACCACTTGCCAACGTACATGATGCATCTCTACCGGAATTTTAAAACGAATCAGTCTCCTTCCATGGATTTCTCGGAGCCGAGAACGGTGAGCGACACAGTCCGGAGTGTAGTTGCCAAAAGTAAGATTTTTTTATTTTATTATTTTTACTTGTCTGTTATAGTTCACTGTCTCCTATTTTAAGTTATAGCCATTATGTCTATATTGTAACGAATATGATGCGTCTGAAAGCGTGAAACTGTCACGCAAGGTTAAGCACAAATAACCTTGTTTCGTTGAGTATCACTTCGATTCCTTTTAATTTAAACTAGAAACAAGATGTAGCATAGGGTACTATGTATCCTGACTAATGCTGTGGAACGCTGCGGTTGGCTGTCAAATGTCTGAGCCAGACAACCTCTGGGGTTGCAATCCACATTCGTTTCACTGGGTGAATAAGCATTGCATGGGATCAGTGTGTGAAAAGGTTCGTTTTCAGTCTAATGCTCAAAGAAGACCTCTTCTTACTTAACTAGGTGATGTTGATTGGACGTCTTCCCAGACGGCCCTATACAAATCACTTGTCCGCTGAAATCAACATCGCTCTTTAGTTCTTTTCACACGTCTCTTGATTAGATTAGCTGTCTATATTTCTGCTAGGCGGGTTTTAACAAGTTGTAAGGTACTCCCAGTGTCCCCTACTGGCCTACAGCTAATTTAACATCACTGCGAAGTGGGCGAGTTGTATTTGTTTAGATGATGATATGCGGAAGCAACGCAAAAGATGTGTGAATCGCTTGGTTTCGATCCGGTGTTTATTTTGAGTAGATTAATGTTGTGTCAAATTTCGAATCCACTCGAAATATATTGTTATAACTTATTTACAAGAAGATATGCTATTTCCACCTTTTAAAGAAGTGGTCAACTCGCAAATCCTGTTTTTCTTTATATTATAGACAATCAGGAGCATGCAATTTTCAGATATAGCCTAATGTTGGTCATAGTCTTTTCCCAAATGCTCCATTAGGCTACACATTTAATCAACAAATGATAAACAGCACACCAGGAAGAACAGCATTGTATTTTGTAATAATTCAAATTTAGTGCCTTTCGCTATTCTTCTTATTACTTTTTTTTTAACGTTTTCTTCTATTTGATGGAGTCAAATGCAAATGAACCCCCCAATTCACACCTGTAAGATAGTGCTTCTGTATTGTTTTGAACCTACAACAAAGTGGATTGGTGTGTAGACCATCGGGCAATCCACAAAGCAATTCAACAAAGCTCTCATTGCACAGCTTTAATCAGAACTGTTTTAAAATGTGAAAGGGGATACTGTCCCTTCCTAATGTAGGAATTTCTGAAATTCGCTAAACCGCAATAATGAGGGCTATTTAGACAACCAGAAGACAATGTAAAAATATGGCTCACAAGTAATTAAGCCAGCTAATTAATGAAATAAGAAATTAACCTGGAAGGATAAGCAGTAGCCTATCTTCTATATTGATCAATATTTTTCGAGTTTTATATATTGTGTTGTATAGATTTTTCTTCTTAAACTTTTTTATTCACAACAGAATCAAGTCATTAATGTGTGTAATGCTGTTGGCGGTACCTAGGCTATTATTTAATTCACGTGATCAGAATAGACAGTGATTACCAAATGATACCAAAATTTTAAGTGAAAGAAGCCTCTAGATATTTCTAATTACAATAATTATCGATATACTTTGGAGATTGCTAATTAATTCTAAATAAAATGATTAATTGGAGTTAATGTTATTCCCACTGTGCACTAGCCTGGTGTATATAATGAAAAGCAGTGTTATACTTATTTAATATTCTGAAAGTAAATAGTGTCATAACTTTGTGATGCAGAAAATAAAACCAGAATTTCTGTTTTTTTCTGTAAAGGTTTGGTTCAAAGAGGCCGCCGCTGGATTGCCACCTTTGATTTCTCATCCCTTTTCGCTGAGGAGCAGCTTCAGATGGCTGAGTTGAGGATCAGGTTGCCCAGGGTCACAAACATTACAGATGTTACAGTGGAAATCTATCATCAGCACGAGTACCCGTGCCAGAGGCAAGGGATGTGCCTTGAACAAATCCCTATGGGCTCTCTGTCAGCGTCCTCCCTGGTGAATTTGTCTCACAACTGGAAGGTTTACAATGTCACAAGCCTGCTGTTCGATTGGCTCAAGCTCGCCTTCAAGAAGAGGAGGCCGCCGGCTACAAGGAGAGGCTCGCTCTTCGCCGATCCGGCTCCGTTCTCCAGCCTTAAAAGTGACCAGGGTGTCAATGACAGAGCCCTGCTCGTGGTCTTCTCCCACGTGGGGTCCGAGGAGGGCTCCCAAGCCAGAGCCAGCCTGCTGCACACAGCCGAGCAGTCCAAGTTTTTGCTCAGCGCCGAAAACAAGAAGCTTCGGCGCCCGAAAAGGCATAAACGCAACAGGAAACGGAGAGCTCAGCCCATCAGAAGTATAGAAGTGCCTAGGAGAGGCACCACAAAGTCCCTGTGTCGGAAAGTGGATCTGCACATAGACTTCAATACAATCGGTTGGGGCTCCTGGATTGTCTTCCCGAAGAGGTACAATGCCTACCGCTGTGAGGGAACCTGTCCTAACCCAGTTGGAGAAGACTTCAAACCAACTAACCACGCCTACATGCAGGTGAGTAAACCACTGTAATTTGGGGGCTATAGCTGGAAGGGAGAGTAACATGCAGTGCTATTATGCAGAAAAATGAAGGGGAGGGAGGCAGGGGGGGTTAGATTTCAGATGTGAGTTGTCGTGGCTCTGTAGAGAGACCACTTTAAAAGCCTGAAATTATGTGTCAGTGTTCACGCATACGTTTTGTTGCTGCCCATTGGATTTGTGTGTAAAACCCAAATCGGACGCTGGTACTTTGTCACTTCAGTAGGACACTTGTTTAACTGTAACTTTTTTTTTTAAGCCATTTATGTTTGGGGTCAAATTGACCTCAAAAGTTTAAACTGACTCAAAACTATTGTAATAGAACAATTTTGACACTTTCTGCATCACATTTTGCGTGTCTCCCAATTGACTAGCCTTTTATCCCTAAGTATTAAAAATCTGTGATGAAACATCTAATTTTAGAGCCTGAGGTAATGAACATTTGTGAAGTTTAAGACCTATATGGGGAAAGTGCCACCAGAATTACCCACAAAAAAATCAAGAGTTAAAAACTAATAAAGGTTGTATATTTTCTTACATTTTATACAGCTACCCCACAAACACCTTTTATACAAAGTTACCATAGGACTTTTCAAAATATAGCATTGTGTTTATTGTGTGTTTACTATTTAATCCCAACAAATTAGGAAAAATCACAGTGTCAAGATGAAAAAATAAGGTTAACTGGTTTTTAAGAGACGTCAAAGCATTGAATCGGGTCAAATTGACCCCGGAGCATAATACGAGGGTTAATTGGATGTTACTTATAATCTTTACCAGGGTATTCATTGTCCTCTCTCTACCGTTCCAGAGTCTATTAAAGTACTACCATCCCGAGCGAGTGCCACCAGCCTGCTGTGCTCCCACGAAGATGAGCCCATTGAGCATGATCTATTACGAGAACGGCGAAGTGCTCCTGCGGCACCATGAGGACATGATTGTGGACGAATGCGGCTGCCACTGATAACGCCAGACCGTTCCCTTGGAAACGGCTTTTGGAGGACACCGTTCAGTGAAAAAGGAAAAAAAAAACTTTGGGTTTAAATGAAGGCGCAGTTCAGGAATGTGTTTTTCAGGGGAAAACTGATCTGACTAATAATAACCTCAATGAAAATCCAAAAGGGAAAACCTTCCGCTGCCAGGAAAAGTGCCTGAGCTCTTCAATTCATACAGTTCTGAAGCCACCGAGACCAAAAGGTAATTAATTCTTCTCGTCTCATGCATAATGAGATGCTATTAGACTTCATAGCATAAGGCTGAAGGCAGAGGATCTTGAGAACCAGGTCTGCCAAGTAAAGATGAATAATGACTGAATAACATTTAGCCATTATCAAAGCGTCAGTATTTCATAAACCATATGAGATCTCATATCATTACACATCTTATATACAAAGATTTTGAATTATGTTATCATTTCAGTTATAGGTGAAAACTGGTGAAAGGCATTTAAGTTGTTGGGACCAAGTGAATAATTTTCATGACTCAAGCACTCTTAGATATCATAAGACAGGTACACCACGGGTGTAAAAATATATTTATTGTAAATAATACTGTATTTATATGAATGTAATTTATTTTTTATTGTTTTAAGTGAGAATTCCATCACAGTAGATGGTTTATTGCAGAGTTTTATTTGTTGCTGATTAAAGTTACATTTTGATGGAAATTGTGTATTCCACAGATTGTGTACATTGAATAATTTAAATCACATACATTTCAGTTAGACACTACTATATTTACTTGTAGGAGTGAGACACAAAACAGGCTGTTAGCCGTTTCCTTTCACACTTTGTATTTCATGGAAAGACGTGTTAAAAGGCAAATTTTACTCTGAATGGATAGGCCGAGGTACCATAGAAACACCAAGGGTCAACAGTGGGCTATGCAGTTACACAAACACCTTCCTGCTATTTAACATTGTATTGACTCAAATAGACAACTTGATGATAACCAAATAGCCATAACTAATATTCTCTTTGCGCAAGAGCTTTTGATCATCCGCTAACAGAGCACAACAGTCACTGGCATTCCCTTGAAAATCCGCTCTTTAATTATTCTAGAACATTTCAGGGAAACAGAAACACATGGGAGTTTTCTGTGACAAATCTCATTTGCTCCAAGACTTAAACAGTGAGTAGCCATACAGACCACCAGCTGGTTTCCATTTTCCATTGGTTATTCTCCCGACTCATTTTCCTATTGAACTCTACGGAAAAATAAATTAGGAGAAGAAACCCTTAAAGTGATCCATCCACATCTACTGCATATCTGGCAGCAGTGTGATGGTTTGAGGCTTGTTTGATACCTCAGATCCTTGATGACCTACAGCCATTTAGCCAACCATGTGTTCCATACTGTACCAGTAAAAACAATCCAGTAATTTACAAATTAGGAGAGAGACTACGTACAAAAGGTTCTATAATTTCTAAACGGTTCATCCGATATGGATGAAAATACCCTCAAATTAAAGCTGATAGTCTACACAACAAAAAATGTGTCACTGTCCAATGAATTATGGTGCTCACTGTATATGAGAACTAGAACACCGTTGAAAATGAACAATTAAAGACAGGAATACTTGTAGGGTAAAAATTGAAATATGAAAACCTGAATGTTAAAAGTATAATAAATAATAACAATGTTCTTCTAACAAAAACCGGTCCATCATTCAAAATAGTTGTTTGACTGTGCTGTATAAAATATAGTTTAAAACCACATTGCCAGGACATAAGGGAGAGGTACTTGAATTAGCTTCTAGCACACTCTGTGCTGAACTGTTCACTGCGCAGTATTGTCTGCATGTTTTGAAGCATGCCGTCACCGGTATTATCACCTAGACAACAGAACCACAGGGGGGGAAAGCATTGAGGCAAAACCTTTACTATTTCAAAAACAAAACACAGCGTCTAGATTGCATGAGTGACTGGCAGAAATTCTAGGCTAGGCACCAAGTTTTCCCTCTATTTACTGTGTTTGGAAGCTTTGGCCTAAATCTCAGGTAAGAACTATTTTTTCCTCAAGCTGTAAAATGTTTTATTCAAAGAAAGAATAAAGAAGGATTTGGAGATAAACGGGAAAACAATTTTGCACTGATGACAATGCATACACATATACAAGGTTTCATTTGCAGCCAAAAAATAAATGTTTCAGGCATAACTGATTAAACGGAATGAACTGGCTTTAAAACCACAAATTAATTGGCATGAATCCATGGGCAGGTTTTTGTTCCACACAGAACATAATTTAACCTTCATATTGTGTTCCGGGTCAATTTGATCCGATTCAATGTTTGACATCTCTTAAAAACCAGTTAACTTTATTTTTTCATCCTGACACTATATGATTTCCCTAATTTGTTGGAATTAAATGCTAACCATGCAACAAACAAAAGCCTGTCCTGTACCAACTTTGTATACAAAGGTGTTGTGTGGGGGTCATTTGTGGGGTAGCTGCATAAAATGTAAGAAAATATACCTTTTTTAGTTCTTATCTCTGATTTTGTGTAGGTGATTCTGGTGACACTTTCCCATACAGGTTTTAAACTTTCACTTACCTCAGGCTTTAAAATGAGATCTTTCAGCACAGATGTTTAATATTTAGGGATAGAAATTGAGAAGAAATAGCTTTCATGCACACAAAGTGTAGAAAATTTTCTATTACAATAGTTTTGTGTCAGTTAAAAATTTTGGGGTCAATTTGACCCCAAACATAAAAGGCATCATAAAATGTCAACATAAATGTTAACTAATGAGGGATGTTACATTACTGCGTGTAGCAATTCTAGCCATTTTTATACATAGCGAGCCCCCCCCGTCCCCCCCAATTTAGGGGACCAAGTGTAATTTGACAAATTAACAAACTTAAATAAAGTCATCATATCTAATATTTGGCTGCTTATCCTTTGGCATGCCATGACTTTTTTTTTTAATTTGTAAAATTTTCTTGTTGAACTCTATGGAGAAATAAGTCAGGAGAAACAACCCTTAAAGGCTTAGTTTGGAATTTTGGACATAATATCTCATTTACGACTTACCCATGATGTAGTTCATTGATGGAAACCATTTTCAGCTAATTCCATGCTGTCCTTTTGGACATACACACGTTGCTAATGCTAGCGCAACTCTATGGTAACCGGTAGCATCCACTACCAAACGCACTTAAACACTCCACAGTGCACCCAAAGCAAATAAAATACGACGACAGTCTATCGGGGTTATTTCGAGTGTTTATATCATAATTTTTTAAGTCAAACTATCGTTGAATCCTTTACTTTGTGCTGACCTATATTCTCTGTGGAAGTACGGCGGCGGAGCGAACATGGCCATTGCAACTTGTTGCTCTTCTTTATTGTTGTCGACCAGTGCCGACACTACATTCGTAGGTAACGTAAAGTATCGCTCCGCCGCTGTACTTCCACAGAGAATATAGGTGAATATAGAATATAGAAAATGATGGTATAAACAGTTGGCGTATTGCTATCTTGAGCCAGCACAAAGCGCTTGCGCTAGAACCACCACAAACCTGGTCTAAAGTCATGTCGTAGTTGTTTACTGCACACGTTATTTTAACGGTGCATATAAGTGCGTCTACATAGTCGTGTGCACAACGCGCATACACCCTCGTCTGTTACACACAGGGGCGCACACAAGCATGACTAAAATATCAAGATTACAATGTGAAATATTATTATTGTGTAGGCTATATCAAAAAATGCATAATAATAAAAGGGTCCATAGGTCAAAGACCACATACCTGTCCCTCAGCTCACTCCATCAACATCCAGGCGATGTGCGATGGTACGGGACAATGGCTATCCATTAAAAAGGAGCTGATAACACCTATATCAAGCACTTCCCATATTCCCACCCCCAATTCCCATAGAGATCCATTCAAATTCAGAGAGGTTATAGTATCCCTTGTAAGAGAACCTGAAAATAAGATATCAAGAGTCTTTGATGTTTTTGGGCCACAGACATCAGGAAGTCATGGAATTTCAAAGGATACGCAACCAAATGTTAAATATGATGACAAAGTTTATGTTAATTACTTTTGGTCCCCTAAAATGGGGGGGGGGGGGGGGGGGTGTATAAAAATGGCTACAATTGCTACACGGTTCACCTGATATGGATGTAAAAACCCTCACAGTCACTCTTCCATTTCAAATCCAACGTGCTGGAGTACAGAGCCAAAACAACACAAATTGTGTCACGGTCCAAATATTACGGACTGCACTTTAGGTTATTGCCTTGCCGAAAGGTACAATAGCAGTGTCCTCCCTGGAAATCAAACCTACAACATTTTGGTCACAAGCCCAGTCCCCTCCCCATTATACTGCACTATTGCCTGTATGTGAGAACTAAAAATTTAGCTAAACATTTTAACTAATCAGCTGGAATAAACAGAGGGGCTATAGCAGAGCATTCTGGGGGCAATTGTAACACAATTTTTTGTTAGAATTGCCCCCAACCCTGAACACATGAAACTAGCTAGCTTGCCGGATAGAATCTCAGCTCTAGCTTGTTTCAGATTTGTGCAATTTTATGGTGTTGCAATTGCCCCCAGAATACTCTACATGCCATGCTTTAACATGTGTGGTGGCTCCAGCCATTAGAACATTTGCTTCAGAGTTTGAACCCAGCATTTCAAGATTAGGAATGTCCGGAGAAAATCAGCTGGGCTCACCGACACTCAGAGATGTTCCATCTTTGGTTCGTGACTGAGGTGAATGGAGATTTCTCCATGCCCGAGCTGCTGGGTCTGCCCATGAAAATTCAAAGGCTCTCTGATAGCTGGGTTAGCCGATAACCTTTGAATATTTTTGTAGAACTAATGATAAAAAATTTTTAAAAAGACAGACCAATTTCCTTTGATGCTCAGTATACTTACCCACTGCTTGCCTGCCATTGACCACATTGCTTTCATTTCTGTTCATAAAGTATGCGTTGGTCAGCATGGTATTTATGCAACATCTTAGGTATAGAACAAAAAATCTCAAAAAAGACAATAATCACATCTTCAAAACCAATTCATACAGTTGTGTGAAAAATTGCATTTGGCATGGAGTTCTTGGCCTTATATTTGCATGCACAGTCTGTTGTAATTGTAATGTTACCTAGGCATTTCTGATTTAGGGAACCCTGGTCCTGGAGAGCCGCAGGGTCTGCTGGTTTTAGTTGTTACTCCCCGATCAATTAAAGCAGTTGATTACACACCTCACCTGGTTTCTTTGGTTTAAGTAGTTGCTGTATTTAAGGTGAAAACAAAAACCAGCAGACCCTGTGGCTCTCCAGGACCAGGGTTCCCTACCTCTGTTATACAGCCTCTGGTCTAAACACAGCCCGTTTAACATTGTATCACTGCCTCACGGAAATTATTGTATCGCAGACACGGCGGCGAGAACACAGGGCGGTGACGGGCATTGTCATTGTTAGTTTATTGGTTTGTTTAGCGAGCTTGTGACATTTACGCGGTTACATTCACGACAAACAAAGAGCTACCGGCTATTTACCATTTTCAGATTTGTATTGGACTCCTGGAGGTGGTTCGGTTGTGTCGGTAGGCTTATGCCGACTGAATAGGGATGGTACGAAATCTACGAATTCCGTTGTGCCAATGGGCATCATTATGGTCATCATTACCCGGTGGTTCCTACGAAAATGTGTTTGGCTTTTTTACTTACACCTCTACTAAAACAAATCACTATTATATCATTAATCTGATTCTGTTACTTGCTAAATCCATATTCACAAGTCTAAATTTGCCAATCACAAGCCATCTTTCTTAAGGTTTGTGAATGAAGTCAAACAATACATTTCTACAATCATATAGTCTAGAAATAAAGCCATTAAAACTATAAATGTATGTACTCTAACATTTTTAAGAACTGATCTGTGATTTCTGCTAATGTTATAATCCCCTGGCTTTATCCATTCCTGTTTTGTGTTTTTTTTTGTTTGTTTCCATGATTTTTGCTACAATATTGTTACCACAAAAAAAAAAATCATTACCCGCGGACTGCCTTTCCCGGATGTAGCCTGCACACCGTAACGAAGAAGTGAGCCAGTAGCCTATGCTAAATTCTCAAACCAGGTGGGCTAGAACCTGTTTAAGTGGAAACGTTACCGCCTAGCAAATACTTCGGGGAATCCATAGTCATTTAACCGACCCTACAGTAGCCTACTAACAAGACAGTGTTACTTTACATAGCTAACGTTAAGCATATAGCCCATAGCTAATAGACTACTGGTAAATTGAGCTGGTCTTAAAATGTTAAAGTTACTTAGTTGGTTATACCTTTCATTTTAACTTAGCTCGCTCACGTTAGCTATCAAACTATATTGATCTGAGCGAACCAAGGCTCCAAACGTTTGAAATAACGTTGCAATTAGTTAGCTAACAGCACTAAGTCAAAGCTAGGCTACATTGCCAACTACCCATGGCTGCAAACTACACAGCTGCTTGTGCTAAAAATAATACACACATGTAGCTAAATTTGTCACCATCGCAGTACCCAGCTTGGGGGCATAGGCTAGCATATCGAGCCAGTGAGCTAATAGCAGCGATAAAGTTTGCCGGTGATAGGACGAGCTGGAGGAATCATCGCTGCAGCACTAGCCAGTGCTCCTCTGACTGCAGACCTCGAGGACAGTGGGTAAGCTGGGTGGCTAAGCTAGCGTGTGGTGTATATATAGGCTGTTATTGTGAAATAAAATTTAAAATGCGCAGGCGTGATAATGTTTATTAGAATGGTAAACACCACTAACTTGTCTCGTGAGTCTTAAGACCAATCTAAAACCAGGTAGCTAACTTTGTGCAAGTAGCCTATACCTTGGCTAGTGCGGTTGCCAATGTATTGCAGATGGGCAGCCAGCGATAGTTTCAGAGCTAATGGCGAAAACTTGCTGATGTTGGCTTATATCTGACCACAGGGCTTCTTTAAAAACAATGTGAAGGGTTATGGTCTCGCACGAGCCAGTATCACGATCGTGAACACTTTGTCATTCATTTTAGTAGCCTCAGCTAAAAAATGTTACAATGAGTTTTCCAAAAATGGCAACAGTAACCTAACACTGGGACACAATGATAACTAAAATGTCATTTTCCCTCCGTTTCTAGATTGAAATATGTTGTAGTATATTATGGGAACTGGAAACAAAACCTGAAAATTGTAGCATAACGATGACTATAAAATGTCTGTCTTGTAAAATTGCGCAGTATTTGAATTAAAAATGTATTACCAGAAATAGGCCTACCCTATTTCCCCAATGCTGTGTTTGCTTTACAGTTAGACAAATGAAACGCCCATCGCAGTTTATTTATTTATTTTTTTTAACTGTTCCATCTCACCCAATTAAATCAATTGACTCTGCCTATTTGGAGGTGTTCTGCTTTATATGCAATAGTGAAATAAAACCATTATTCCTCAGTGTTAACAATATCTGAGAAGATGGGAGAAGCTGTGGCTAATGTTGCCAGGAGGATTAATGCGGCTGTGGAGGAAGAAAAAGACACACTGGGTAAGCAATAAAAAGGATGTGCTATTCACTGCCTCCTTTTTAATGGAATGAACATTGTCATCCCAACGACTGATTTTATTGTGATTTTTTAAATGTGATATCGCAAACTTGTACATGCCACTGCGTCTGGAAAGTCCTAACCCTCAGGATCCCACTTGGCTTTTTCAGACCTCATTAGCGTACTACACGATTCCCATTTCTGGGATCAGGCACAGAAACATGCTGTATCTCTGATTGCATCAATGTTTACACATTGATCCAATAATTGTAAAGAGTTGATGAGAATTCATACTATAACAATTACTTCGTGAATATATACTGTGCAAATGTGAAGCTATTAATAACGTGCACAAGTAGCCTAATGCCTTTCAGTGTGTATATTTATTGCAAGTCTGTATGTACAGTTGAAGTCAGAAGTTTACATACACTTAGGGTGAAGTCATTAAAACTAATTTTTAACCACTCCACAGATTTCATGTTAGCAAACTATAGTGTTGGCAAGTCAGTTAGGACATCTACTTTCTGCATGACACAAGTAAGTTTTCCAACAATAGTTTACAGACAGATTATTTCACTTTTAATTCACTATATCACAATTCCAGTGGGTCAGAAGTTTACATACACTAAGTTGACTTTGCCTTTAAACAGCTTGGAAAATTCCAGAAAATGATGTCATGGCTTCCGCTATTTTACATTATTTGAGTCAATTGGAGGTGTATTATCCTGTGGATGTATTTTAAGGCCTACCTTCAAACTCAGTGCCTCTTTGCTTGACAAAGAAAGAAAATTGTGGACCTCCACAAGTCTGGTTTATCCTTGGGAGCAATTTCCAAATGCCTGAAGGTACCACGTTTGTCTATACAAACAATAGTACGCACGTATAAATATCATGGGACCATGCAGCCGTCATACCGCTCAGGAAGGAGATGTGTTCTGTCTCCTAGAGATTAACGTACTTTGGTGGGAAAAGTGCAAATCAATCCCAGAACAACAGCAAAGGACCTTGTGAAGATGCTGGAGGGAACGGGTACAAAAGTATCTATATCCACAGTAAAACAAGTCCTATATCAACATAACCTGAAAGGCTGCTCAACAAGGAAGAAGCCACTACTCCAAAACCGCCATAAAAAGCCAGACTACAGTTTGCAACAGCACATGGGGACAAAGATCTTACTTTTTGGAAAAATGTCCTCTGGTCTGATGAAACTAAAATGTATCTGTTTGGCCATAATGACCATCGTTATGTTTGACGGAAAAAGGGTGAGGCTTGCCAGCCGAAGAACACCATCCCAACCGAGAAGCACAGGGGTGGCAGCATCATGTTGTGGGGGTGCTTTGCTGCAGGAGGGACTGGTGCACTCCATAAAATAGATGGCATCATGAGGAAGGAAAATTATGTGGATATATTGAAGCAACATCTCAAGACATCAGCCAGGAAGTTAAAGCTTGGTCGCAAATGGCTCTTCCAAATGGACAATGACCCAAAGCATACTTCCAAAGTTGTGGCAAAATGGCTTAAGGACAACAAAGTCAAGGTATTGGAGTGGCCATCACAAAGTCCTGACCTCAATCCAATTGAAAATTTGTGGGCAGAACTGAAAAAGTGTATGCGAGCAGGGAGGCCTACAAACCTGACTCAGTTACACCAGTTCTGTCAGGAGGAATGGGCCAAAATTCCAGCAACTTTTTGTGAGAAGCTTGTGGAAGGCTAACTGAAATGTTTGACCCAAGTTAAACAATTTAAGGCAATGCTAAAAAATACTAACAGAGTGTATGTAAACTTCTGACCCACTGGGAATGCGATGAAAGAAATAAAAGCTGAAATAAAAGCTGAAATAATTCTCTTTACTATTATTCTGACATTTCACATTCTTAAAATAAAGTTGTGATCCTAACTGACCTAAGACAGGGAATGTTTACTAGGATTAAATGTCAGGAATTGTGAAAAACTGAGTTTAAATGGATTTGGCTAAGGTGTAAATAAACTTTTGACTTCAACTGTATGTCTTGGGACTTCATTTCAGAAAGAACAAATTTAAAAGGGCATATTTCAAACAAATTGATTTATTTGCACAATCAGTGGAATGTGGAGAGTTTTTCATATTCAGAATTTGATTTAATTTATATATAATTAGGGAAAAAGTCGCCCAAGGCACCTTCACACCCATACACACCGAACCACCCATGCACAAAGCATGACTCGTATATCTTAGAATTCACTGCCATCTTTGATGGTCCATCCTCACTAGTGGCATATAGGGCCAGTTCTTCCGTAGAACAGCAGATGTCATTATTGTCTCAACAAAGCCATGTAAATTGATTCACAATGTATAGACATTTTAAAAGGAATCATACATATGGAGGAACTTCAAAATCATCAAAAAAATGACAGTGAACAGTGCAGTAAGTTATTAAGAATGTAAAATGTTATGTGATTTTAATGAATTGCACTTACAGTACAGAATGTAATGAACATATACATGTAGAATGAGACCACAGACATGAAGATACATAAAACCTGATAACAATAACCAGGTTACCAAACAGGCTGATTATGTCTTGCGTTCCTTAGGAGTCGCAGTTGGTGAAATTTTCAGGTTGTTACCTCTGTCTTATTGTCCAGAATTGCCATTTTCCCTATGCTGCAGATCTTTCTGACTGCAAACTGATTAGCTTCCCAGAGGGAGTCTTCAAAGTCCTGAAGACTGTGACAGAGAAGATTCACGTAATCTTACTGGCAAACAATGAAATTAAGGCAATATCTAGCAAGTTTTTTACGACCTTCACAGAATTAAGAGGTGAGCATTTTGTGCGTCGTAAAACGTCCGATGATGTCATTTTCAGTCCCTATGTTTATTGTGTTTATTATTCTGACTATCCTTATAAACAAAAAAAAGAATAAGGTTAAGTCTCATAGCAGAGCGTAGTATGTTGTTTTTTTTTGCTGTTGTTGGATTGTATGCATAAATTGGAGCGTTATAGCAGGTAGTTGTTCTAACACGCAGTGTGATGCCAGCATTCCCTTTTAGGTCAATTGAAGTTCTGTAAATGCATTTGCTGTAACATATACCACAAATCTCTTGAATCAATGATAGTGGGATATGAGATAACCACTCACCATAAATTATGTCTCACTCACAGAGAAGTTCTTGTAAAAGCTTCAGTAATACAACTTCAAAAACTGCTGTTCTGTGTTAAGGGGACCAGGTGATGGATCAGCATTTCAGTTAAAAATGCTTATTTTACATGAATGCTTAACAGGATGCATTTTGACAGAGGTTCTTTTTTTTTGTGGATGGACCATAGTGTTTGTGTTTTTTTCCCACCTGTGCACAAGATACAAATGATTATGCTAATTATTCAGTTGTCCTTCTTCAATCATTGTGAATAGTGAAGTTGTTTATTTATTTTTTTATTTTTTTACGACAGAAATTTTAATTGTTCCTGTATTCTTGACTATCAGTGCACTGTTGTTTTACTTCAACATTCGGTAGACCACTTGTATTGGGGTGTACTGTAGTGTACTTTTCAGTCCGTAAAACTATGACTTTAGATGATGACTTGCATTTATACAAGGCCTTTCATTGCATGATGTCAAGACGATTTATAGTGAAGGGGGAAATAAACTCAACAACCACCAATGTGAAACACCCACCTTGGTGATGTACGGCAGCCATTTTGTGCCAGGAAGCACACCACACATCTGAGGTGGAGAGAGCGGGACAGTGAGGCTAATTCAACTGAGTTGATGGTCAGATTGAGATGGCCAGGTTGGGAATTCTAGAGACAGGGAACCCCTCCTTTTTGCAATAATTGCCATCAGATCTAGCTTGTCCACAGTGAATATACTAAGTAGCTACTAGCCAGGTTTAAATTGCATTGCCTTTATCTGCAATTGGCTTTCAGAATTAGACTTGGAAGGAAATGCCCTCAGCAAGTTACCAGATGCTGCAGGAGAACTGCAACATTTGAGAAGCATCAATTTGGCCAGAAACAAGTTTTCCACTTTCCCAGAGAGACTCACTGAAATACACACTCTTGAAAAGATCAATCTGGAAGGAAATGAGATCACTGGTAAGTACGAATGACAACCCATCATGAATTTGGAAAAACTTATGAATAAATTGGGGTGCCACCCCCAGGGCCGTCTTTTGGGTTTGGGGGGGTGGGGGGGGGGTGGGGAGCAACCGGTGCGACCGCCCCACGCCCCGCACTTCACAGGGCACCGCGGTGAGAGGGGAAATTAATTAAAATAACAACCATTTCTTTTTTCTTTTAAAAAAAAAAAATCTAAAATAGCCTACATATCTTCGTGAAGCACACCCAGACACACAGAAATACATTTAGCCTGAATGGTGTTTTGGAAAGTTGACGTTATGTGGGAAGTAGCTATAGGCTTACGTCCCTATGCTGCACAGCCATGTGCAGCTATGATATTTTCAAGTTCGCCTAAAGTTTTTTTTTTTTTTTTTTTCTCTCCCGAGTCGGGTAGCAAGCTCAAACAGCAGACACAGAGACAAATTCATAATGTGTGCTGCAGTGCGGGAGCGTAAAAAAGAAACAAGAAAAAAAAAAATATATATATTAATCAAATGTAAAATTGAAAAGTTTGAAAAACGTGGAGGAGGAAGAGCAGGTCAACCCTGCTGAGGCAAGTATGCTGTTTTTCGACTGCCCTGCAGATTTCAACTCCCCTTTACGTGAATGCGCTCAAGCTAACATTACACAAAATGCACTTTGCTATTTGCAATTTCTCCAGTTAACATTTAAAAACCATAATACTGTTTGTAGTATGACCATAGCTATGAACCACAAATTGTAGATTGTCCTATTGATTGTGGTGGAGCAAAAAACAATTGCAAAGAGTCACGATGTTGAACACTATCTTTTTCATTGTAAAGAGGGGCAAAAGGCAGACAGAGGGTGGGATATCATTCAACTGTCACGAAGTGAAGTGCAACGTCTGACACTGCAACACAAGAAAATGATTCTGCAATGTTAACACGTCGAACACATGTATCTTCACAAACATTCTCATAAACATAGGCCAACTATAATGGGAATAATGATTAGAATCATCCAGAGAAATATGTGTGAAAAAATGCTTAATCAAATTCTGGTAGGTGCGACTTGCTGCGATGCATCTCTTAATATGCTGTCAGTATTTATAAATTTTTATTTATAGGCTTATATCCCACCCTCTGCCTGCTTTTTACCTCTTTACAATGAAAACATTGTGAACTCTTGCAATTATTTTATGGTCCACCTCAATCAATAGAACAATCTACAATTTATGGTTCATATTTAGGAAAAGAATTTATGGTTCATAGCTCGTACCACAATCCACAGTATTATTGTTTTCATTTTAATTGGAGAAATTAAGCAAAAGTGTGGCGAGTTGTCATCGTTAATTACAAAATTTTAATTCAAGGGCAGAGTAATGGCATAGTCTACTAATTCTTCAATCGGTTGGTTGTACATGTTTGGCTTGTGTGATATCATAGCCTGTAAATCCTTAGTTCAAAGTTATATAATAGGTACTATTTAAGCCTATGACGGGTTAGCTGTGATGTCATCGCGTTAACAGCTGGGCCCCACGTAGGTTGACTCGCCCCGGGCCCCGCCCACCCTTGAGACGGCCCTGGCCACCCCATCCATTGTGACTTGCGATGCCTATTAGAGTAGTAAAACAACACAGGAGGCACTCTTTTACATGATAATACATCGTATCTATAAAGATGCGGTAAACTCAGTTGCACCTTCATCTGATTCATTCTGTAAATTCATGTTCAAGTTTGGACATTGATAAATGTTAAATACTTTCGACCAGTGCCAGCACTACATTCGTAGGTAACGTAAAGTATCGCTCCGCCGCCATACTTCCACAGAGAATATAGGTTTCAACGATAGGATTCAACGATAGTTTGACTTAAAAAATGATGGTATAAACACTCAAAATAACCCCAATAGACTCGTCGTATTTTATTTGCTTTGGGTGCACTGTGGAGTGTTTAAGTGCGTTTGGTAGTGGATGCTACCGGTTACCTTAGAGTTGCGCTAGCATTAGCAACGTGTGTATGTCCAAAAGAAGGGACAGCATGGAATTAGCTGAAAATGGTTACCATCAATCAACTGCATCATGGGTAAGTCGTAATTGAGACATTATGTCCAAAATTCCGAACTATCCCTTTAAGAACTTGATTTGACAACACGGCAAGCATTTTATGACATCGTTGTGGTTGCCTCACTTTCCCTGTTGATAGCTTATCAGTGAGACTGCTTGTTTAGACTATGCTGCAGTTCAGCCTAAATTACACTCACTGGTGCTGCCATAACAACCACACTTGTGGCACTGCCCAATCACAATAGCAGAATTTCCAGTCAGGCCAATCGGGTTGAGCCAAAACCTTGAATGAGTTTGCAATAAAAAAAACATAGGCCAAAGACTGCTGGCTGGTTTTTCCAGGACCAGACCTCAGTGGAGCTAATTTTGCCCTAAATTCCACCCACACAAAGCATCCATGGTGTAAATGTCATAGTCCTATTGGCCACTGATGTCATAATTTTGATAGCAAGCTGCCTTTGATAACCAGCCTTGACCTCAACCACCCCCCTTTACCCTGACTGGTCCAATGAGGACCAAGGTTATTAGAAGGGACAAAGCTTGGGGTACGTCCCAATACTCGAAAAATGCACCCTCCTTTCCTTCACTACCACCTCCTCTCCTCCGTGCCCCGGAAACAGATCTTTGTGATCTAATGTTGCCGATTACATCTTAATTACGTATTAATGGTTACATATTAATTAATGGCTCAACGCAAACTGCAATGTCAGGTACATTGTATACTGCGCGTGCAAATACTTGTACTCGAAACGTTCAGGCAGTCTTGCATACTTCCGGTTAGCAGAGGAGTGGTAGTGGGAGAGTGGAGGAAAGAAGGGAGTGAAGAATATTGGGACTATGTACAAAAGGTTCTATAATTTCTAAACAGTTCATCCGATATGGATGAAAATACCCTCAAATTAAAGCTGAAAGTCTGCACTTCTACCACATTGTCATTGTATCCTTTCAAACTCAAAGTGCTAGAGTACAGAACCAAAATAACAACGAGACCAGTGATAATTTTGCAGTGGTCTATTAATTCTTTCCAGAGCTAGTTCTTAAGACTCCGCAGTAGTCTAAAAAAAAAAAAAAAAAGCATTTGCTAAAAGCAGATAAATGGCAACTCACATTCTGTTTTTGTCACAGAATCTTTTCTCTTTGTTCATCACTTATGTAATAGTTTCCACAGAGTTTTACTTTTAAATGGAAGATGTTGCTTTTTGTGTCGGAAACTGCATTATGCTAATGTGAAAATGTTGTGATTGATGCCTTTGGCAAATTTAATCATGGAATCGTCTGGTAGAAGTTTTCTCTAGGCCGTCAAAACAAAGGGTTAATAAAAAATTAAAAAAATGTTCCTGTTTGTAGGTGCAATGAAGCAGTGCATGGGATGGTAAATTAGAACATTTAGGGCCGACAGTGTAGTATAATGGTTAAGGAACTGGCCTTGTAACTGAAAGGTTGCAGGTTCGATTCCCAAGTAGGACACTGCCGTTGTACCCATGAGCAAGGTACTTAACCTGAATTGCTGTATGAATGGATAATATACAGTCAAGCCGGAAAGTCTGCACACTCTTTCACCTTCTCCACGTTTTATTACGTTACAGACATATTTTACAATAGATTGAGTTCATTTTTTGTCTCAAAATTCCACACAAAATAGCCCATAATGACAAAGTGAAAACAGGTTTTTAGACATTTGTGCTAATTTATTAAAAATCTAAATGTAAAATATCATGTGTACACAAATATGACACCCAAAAGTGAGCTGAGGTGCATTTTGTTTCCACTGATACTGCTTGAGATGTTTCTACAACTTAATTGGAGTCCACCTGTGATAGATTCAATTGATTGGACATGATTGGGGATTGCCAACACCTGCCTATATAAGGTCCCACAGTTGACAGTGCATGTCAGAGCAAACTCCAAGCCATGGGGTCAAAGGAATTATCTGCAGACCTCAGAAACAGGATTGTGTCAAGGCATAGATCTGGAGAAGGGTACGAAAAAATCTCTGCAGCTTTACAGGTCCCAAAGAGCACAGTGGCCAACATCATTCGTAAATGGAAGAAGTTTGGAACCACCAAGAATCTTCCTAGACCTGGCCGCCCGGCCAAACTGAGCAATCGGGGAAGACGGGCCTTGGCCAGGGAGGTGAGCAGGAACCTGAGGGTCACTCTGACAGAGCTCCAGTGTATCCTTGTGGAGATGGGAGAACCTTTCAGAAGATCAACCATCCAGGCAGCACTCCACCAATCAGGCCTTTATGGTAGAGTGGCCAGACGGAAGGCCCTCTTTAGTAAAAGGCACATCACAGCCCGCTTGGAGTTTGCCAAAAGGCACCTAGAGGACTCTCAAACCATGAGAATCAAGATTCTCTGGTCTGATGAAACCAAAATTGAACTTTTTGGCCTGAATACCAAGCGTCACGTCTGGAGGAAACCAGGCACCGCTCATCACCTGGCTAATACCATCCCTACAGTGAAGCATGTCGGTGGCAGCATCATGATGTGGGGATGTCTTTCAGCAGCGGGAACGGGGCGACTAGTCCTGATAGAGGGAAAGATGAATGCAGCTAAGTACACCGAGATCCTTGAAGAAAACCTGCTCCAGAGCGCTCTGGACCTCAGACTGGGGCGAAGGTTTACCTTCCAACATGACAACGACCCGAAGCACACAGCCAAGAGAACAAAGGAGTGGCTTCGGAGAAAGTCTGTGCATGTCCTTGAGTGGCCCAGCCAGAGCCCAGACCTGAATCCAATTGAACATCTGTGGAAAGAGCTGAAAATGGCTGTGTACCGACGCTCCCCATCCAACCTGACGGAGCTTGCAAGGATATGCCAAGAGGAATGGGCAAAAATGTCCAGAAACAAGTGTGCCAAGCTCGTAGCTTCTTTCCCAAGATGCCTTGAAGCTGTAATCGCTGCCAAAGGTGCAGCAACCAAGTATTAGGCTAAGGGTGTGTACAGATATGTAACCCCTAAATAACCTATTTTTGTCAGTAAAATAAAATTGCATATTTTCTAAAAACCTGTTTTCACTTCGTCATTATTGGCTATTGTGTGTAGATGTTTGAGGCAAAAAATGAACTCAATCTATTGTAGTATAAGTCTGTAATGTAATAAAACATGGCGAAGGTGAAAGGAGTGTTCAGACTTTCCGGCTTGACTGTATATAAAAGATGCTAAAAAGTGGTAAGTCGCTCTGGATAAAGGGAACGATTCTGAAAGGCAGTAGACGGCATTCTTCACCGCACTGTGGTACATTGGTCAGATGGCAGCCTTGACTACAGTCTTACAGATTTCTTCCTATGAAGAGGCAAAACCTCTTCTGCTTTTTTCCCCCGTCGTGTTCCTTTTTTCCTTCCTTTTGACAAACAAATTTCTTTAAGGGAAAAATTGGTGAATTCCCTAAATGTTTCTTTCTGGCATTCAAGTTGGAATGCCAGTAGGGCGCTGTTCAATTAATCAGCTTCCAGCTGATAGGCTTGCTCGTCCTTGCATTCTAAAATGAAAAGCTCACCACTCGAATTGCCCCTCCTACTCTGTCAGAATATGCCCCATAAAGTGTTTAGAAGGAGCGATAAATTGTCGGTGTTTTTGAGGATGTATGCCGATTCCTCATTTTACACAGACGGCTGTGGTATAGATGGACAGATGTGCACTTAGGGCAGCACATCTGTATATAATATGTCTTGTTTAGCTTAAAAACTGTAGTCGTGGTCACAAGTTAGAAAATGGGTTTGAAATTAAAATTACCAGCTGCCGCTAGAGTGGAGTTTTGAACATTCCACCATTTGTGTGAATGGGGAGCATGGTTTTCAAACAACACTGAATATTTTACAAACTAAAAATGTCACAGCTTAGATATTTACACTGTAGGACTCCTGGGAACCACAGGAACATTTTGATAACTATTATGTCTGTGTACCTTAAAAACTGTAGTCGTCGTCACAAGTTAGAAAATGGGTTCGAAATTGAAATTACCAACTGCCGCTAGAGTGGAGTTTTGAACATTCCACCTGTTAGCAAGGTGAGTCGCCGTAGCAACCCCCCGAAGCAAAATCAATACAAAATCTACCACCAGTGTTCTGCTGGACCCAGTCAGTTATGGAACGGCCCAACAATCCATGCACCCTCTTGTTGAGTTTGGAATTCCATTGTTATTGTTCAAGTAATAACTGTAATCTTTTTAATATGATTGCTCATAAACCTGCACCGCTTACTTCACCACCTGGGTGTGATTTTTTATTATTTTAAGGCTTTTCAGCATTACTGGACAGCACAGTGTAGAGGGAAAGGAAGAATGGGAGCGAGAGGGAGAAACGGAGAGACAAGCGACAAACGTCACGTGGCCAGATTCGAAGCGCTGTCGCAGCTCGCAATAAGCATGTGGACGGAGCTTGTACAGGCTACACCACCGAGATTCCAATGCACTTTTGTACTACAAAGCCACTGTGGGTGACAACTGAATGTGGTGTTCCCATATTCATGGGATCTGTTTGTCTATCGTATATGATGTAGGTGCCCATTAGGTTAGACAATTGAGCTAGAGATGACTTGAGCTATAGCTATAGTGTTTTATTTATTCTAGTTTTATAAGAATTTTGATAAGTAGGCTGGAAAGCGGGGGGAGGAATTTTTTGAGAGGGTAACCAAGTCTGTCAATTTCCGGCAAGCATGGGATTGCATTGGAAGTCACTAGATAACAGCGATGCTTGGAGTTTGGCATTTTGTTATAGTTTGGAGTTTATAGTAAATGGAAATATGCATTCTTTCAAATATTCATCAGTAGTGTCGGTATTGAGGTTGGTGTTCCAAGTCAGGATAATAGACGCTGATAAAGTTGGCTAAAAGATAAATTATTTGGATCTGGGTTTTGTGAGATGGGTGACGGATATGGTAGCTGCTTCAGTAGTTTGTTGAATTTGTTCCAGAATTAAATTGTGGTGTAGATGCAGGGGCTAGTGTACGGTGATAGCAATTTATTTTTGAGGCAAAGGAACGGAGGTCGGTGTCACCAACCTGATTATCATTATAGTGTGGAAAACATGAATTGGCACATTTTTATTTATTTTTACGTGCATTATTTCACGTGAGACTTACCATCTGCCTGATGCATTGTGGGTAATGTTAGTTTGTAATGGGACATTCCAGGTAATTTTAGTTTTGCAGCCTTACTTACACCTTGTTTAAGCTTCAAAATCAGGACTCTAATCAATTTGCGGAATACACAATACAACTGTTCTCTCCCATTGACAAAATGAAATATTTCCCCCCAATGTTAAATTTCTTTCTTCTCAGTGTAGGTATGTGATCCTTTAACATATTTATATTCAGGGTGGGTAGCCTTATCAATAGTTAAACAAAGGAAAGTGTCATGTGGAAAATTGGTTCTGCTGTAGTACCTAAAACTTTGTTTGGATGGATAATTCCAAGGGGCATGTAGGGTTTGGATTTGAGAGGGGAGATTTCAGGGTGATACCATTGAATGGGTGCAGTGGGGGGCCCCTCTCAACAAATATAACAGGATTCACGTCTATGCTATATGTTTTTTTGTGTGATAATGCATAGGTTTATTTATTATTGCATTAATTATCAAAAAATATCTGAACTATAAATACGTCTAAATACAGCATGATTGAAAACTGACCGTAGTATGAATTAGCCAACCATTTTATTTTAATATTCTGCTCACTCATTCTTCTATGAAAACATTAAAATGACATTGTTAGTTAAAGTATAAATGTAGTCAATTTTCACCATCCATTTCCTGGAACACAAACCTCCTTATGAACTTTACCGTTTCGCTCTGCCTTTGCAAGTAGTATTGGTTCTGTAGGCGTCGTGTTGCACAGTATCTAACAGAGTTCCATAGTTACAAGTGTTTATGGGATGGATTTTTATTTTTGTATTTATTTAATTTTTTTTTCTCTAAGAACGGTTTAATTGCTTATAGTGACCGGGGATTCCCAGTTCATTACATTAGCTGGTGAATATTTGTTCAGTCACAGGTGTCTTACAGAAGTTGAGAATGAGCGTCGCAAACGGGTTCGCAGAGCAAGTTCTGTCGGACAACCTCTCGCTGTAGCCGACCATGGTCGGCTAGCAATCACGCGTCACATACTCAACCAATCACTCGCACACACCTCTAATGGAGCGCCCTTTTTAAGCCAAGAATCAGTTCTCTCTGTACTGCTTGAATGCTGATGCGCTGCTCTTTGTTGCTTACGGCTTGTGTTAAAAGAAATTTTCTGTCACCCTCCACCACCCCAGCTTCCACCTGTTGTTTGGATCTGCTTTAGTATGGGGGGTTTCTGGTCATCTCCTGTTTAGCGGGGGGCGGGGCGGGGGGGGGGGGTGCCCGTGCTCCGGAGCAGTACTAAAGCAGATCCATTCACAGCCAAGCTAAAATAATTCATTCATTAAACATGTCGTTTAAATAAGTGAGTTGTCCTGAGAGAAATGGGGTTACCGGTGATATCTGTGGAAGGGGAACGCGTCATCTTCAGAAGACACGTGTCATTGGTGCCGCATTTTGATTGCAGTCATCTAGTGGATGCTGAGAAAAAAAATACATTCAGCTGCTAAGGAAGCATAAAGACCTGTTCAGACTGACATTTATTACTGTGATAAATTAAGATAGTCAGAACCTCACTAGTTGTGATTGGATTTTCATTCAGACCAAAGGGGGCCTTGTGTGACACAAATTTCAAGTATGTCAAGATTATACTGGGGAAATAATTTCCAAACAAGGGTGAATTTTTCTTAGGCTCCTTCATTACTGCTGTTACAACTGCCAGTACAGACAGGTGACATTTTGGGTTCCATTGTATTGGTACCTACGTTCCTTTCCAGTTTTTTTTTTTGTTCCATTATTGGTCTGATGAACCAAGTGTAACGATAACGCTATCTGTAAGAGTAACAACATAACACAGTTGGAGAGAACTTTGTGATTTCTTGTGAATCAGAAAAGGAGCAGTGAATTTTTTGTTAGACATGTCATCACAGTATTTGACAATATATTGCTTGTTTCTTTTACAGAAATACCAGTGGAGAAGCTCTCAGCGATGCCAGCTCTAATCTCCGTTAACATGAACTCCAATCCTGTGCACAAAGACGTCTTAGCTTCCATTCAATCCTCTGTAAAATTTGAGCTTTTAACAACCGAAGAAGTCTAAGAATGCCTTCTGGGTCCAATTATGCAAGTTCCATGTATTCTATAAACTTGGTACTTTATTTTCAAGTTGTTTTTGGGGAAGAATCTTCAGTTTAAATTAAATATTATTTATTTTACTATGGAGTCTCGTCAGTTTTTAGCACCAATTACCTAAACATTCACCATTCCCATACAGCTCTTTTGCAGCAATAGTAATGGATTGGAGGATTCAAGTGATTTTCTAATTGGTATGCAATGAAAGTTGAGAACATATTGCGAAGACTCTATTAAATCCAATTTCCATGGGTGCCCTATGCTGTACATATAGTTGTATAGAAGATAATATAATGATGTGTAGATAATGATATGGCGAAGTCCATGTCCAAGCCCAAATCCGCCGCTTCAGTTGATCCTGAGTTAGCCCGAGAGCGCACATGTTTTAGCAAGAACATGGGAAAAGCCATGACTTCTATGAGCTCATTTTCCAGCTGGCCCTTGGTGTAGTATAATGGTTAAGGAACTGGCCTTGTAACCTAAAGGTTGCAGGTTCGATTCCCAGGTAGGACACTGCCGTTGTACCCTTGAGCAAGGTACTCAACCTGAATCACCTCAGTATATATCCAGCTGTATAAATGGATATGTAAAAAATTATAAAAAGTTTCTCTGGATAAGAACGTCTGCTAAATGCCTGTAATGTAATGAGGATAATTTATTTCTACAATGGCTGTTTGCCATCTGATTTTTAGTAGTAGAGTATCCATCTATTTTAGGAAATTTGACACCCATAAATCTCACATGATTTACTGTTCCCGGTGGCAGTGGTTGTCATTGAAAGTTTAAAAAAAAAGAAGTGAATTCAGTTTTTCATTTAGCCCAATGGCCTCAACATTCCTGCGTAATTATAACGTGTTGTCTTCTGAGCAATCCTGCTCTCAAATCCTTCGGGCCCAAATAACCCATTAATTTGAGCCAGTTTCTGCATTATGTCTCTAGAGGACAGTCGTCGATAGCCTTTACTTGGATGCATTCAAAGTAATATCCCTTTTAAAACAATATTTCCCTTAATAGAAAGGGTATAATTCAGGACCAAATTCAGACCTACGCTTAAGTGCATTTTCCGCACTTGTCTCACACACTCGCAATGATCAGTTACATGGAAGATGCTCTAAAAAGCACAGGTCTGAATGCGGTCCTTACTCTTCAATGTTTCATGTCATGAACAGATGAGTCCTGAAGCCCTCTAATGGTAGTCCTCATCTGTGCCTGTTAGAAAGAAGAGCATTGTTTGTCCTCCTTTATAAAGCTATCTTAAATTATCCTCTGCAGTTACATTTGTGACATTACAGTTGGCAGGGGTTTTGAAATGTCCTCTTCCAGTATTTTAATTACTCAATGCATGTTTGGTGACTTAGACTGTAATACTTTATAAACACTTATTTTTTTCAGGTTCTTTAAACTAACTTCCAGATTCTACTTCAGTTGGACTGCATGAAATGCCGCACAACTTGACATTTACAGTGTGTCAAGTGACCAATCTGCTATTATGAAGGATGGTTGGGTTTGATATTTTTTTTGTATGATAGGAGGTATTAGTGGAAATCTATTTATTTTTTAAAATATGGCATTTGCCAAAGGAGCAAACCGTGGGAAGAAAGTGTATCACCCCCGATCAGTGGAAGAAACTGCTGACAGTTGAGAATTTTGTAGTTTGTATTGATTATGAACAATGATTCGCACACGAGGCTTGGATAGATTTATTATTTTTGTTTACTATGGTGTTCCGTAGCCTGTATATCGACGTATTTTTGCTAAGACAGAAGTTTGTTGTAAGATAGTTTGACCTTTCCGGGTTTCTTGCGCGGAATACGTCACTGGTTTGCCGATTTGAAATCAGGCAAGAAACGCTGAATATACACTTTTGTACAGATTTATAACCGAACAACACAGGTTAACAAATTAACCTACATTAAAAAGCCCAACTTGAAGATGAAAGCACCTCGTATTGTCCTACTGTCTTTCTGCAGCCTGTAAATTTACTGAAAGTTACAAAGTGCTTGTGGTGTTCAGTATCAGAGCTGGCAGCTGCTCAATGAAAAATAACACATTTTCTGAGATACTCTCAAGACGAACAAGGATTGCTTGAGACTACTCTACTCATCCCCGTGTCTGTGCTTTGCAACTCAAGCAGTCGAGGGGAGGGTCTCTGCTCTCGATGTAGCCTCATTAAAAAGCTGTGATCGAACTCGGGCTACATGCGATTGGGAATGAAAGGCAAAAGTAGTCTGCTGATATTTTTGCACAGGCAAGATTTTGATCTGATCATATTAAGCTGACGCAAAGAGAAAAAGATTGCTACTGTTTGGTACTGGAAATATTTCCAATATTTCGTACTGGAAAATTACTATGTCAAGGTTTTAATTGGCATTATACAACTTTGTCAGTATTGTAGAATAACTATTTTCTCGCAGTTTTTTCGAACGTCGAAGTGTAGAATACTTAATTATTATTAAAGAAACAAGATTTTAATAAAAAAATAAAATATGCAAGGTAAGAAGACTTTTTCAGAGATTATTATTTACCGACAACACGTTATTTTAATCGTGCATCTCTAAAAAATGAGCTTGCATGTACATGTTGATGTACCATTTTACTTTTAATTTAAAATGCAGCAAGATGCGATACATTGTTTATTGTTATACATATAATTGTTTAATTTTGGTAATTTAGTAGGTCACGAGTTAATTATACAATAATTAAATTGTGTCAATTTGTTTAGCCTACTCAAACGTGTGCACAGTTGAAGTCGGAAGTTTACATACACTTAGGTTGAAGTCATTAAAACTCATTTTTAACCACTCCACAGATTTCATGTTAGCAAACTATAGTGTTGGGAAGTCAGTTAGGACAGCTACTTTGTGCATGACACAAGTCATTTTTCCAACAATTGTTTGCAGACAGATGATTTCACTTTTAATTCACTATATCACAATTCCAGTGGGTCAGAAGTTTACATACACTAAGTTGACTGTGCCTTTAAATTTTTAATATTTGGTCGCATATCCTTTGCAGGCCATGACTTCCTGATGTCTGACCCAACAACATCAAAAGACTCTTGATTTCTTATTTTCTGGTACTCTTGCAAGCGATACTATAACGTCTCTGCATTTAAATGGATCTCTATGGGAATTGGGGGGTGGGACTAGATTTAGCTGTAAATTACACTGGAACAATATGGAAACACATGGTTAGCTAAATGGCTCTAACTCATCAAGGGTCTGATGTATCAAATAAGCCTTAAATCATACAGTAGATATGGATGGATAACTTGAAGGGTTTCTTCTCCTGACTTATTTTTCCATAGAGTTCAATATGAAAATTTGTCAGGAGAAACAACCCTTAAAGTGATCCATCCATATCTACTGCATATCTGACAGCAAAGTGATGGTTTGAGGCTTGTTTGATACCTCACACCCTTGATGACTTATAGCCATTTTACCAATCATGTATTCCATACTGTTCCAGCATAATTTACAGCTAAATCTCACACACCTCTTCAGACTCCACCTTGACTGATATCCTCACCTAGGAATATCAGTTCCCTGTTCCCTGTGTTTTCCTGTCTGCTTATTATAGTTTATAATAGTATTTGGAATGTTTTATCATAGTATAGTTTATAATAGTATTTGGAATGGTTTATGATAGCATAGTTTATAATAGTATTTGGAATGGTTTATAATAGTATAGTTTATAATAGTATTTGGAATGGAAGTGTGGTGTTGCTGATTTGCCCACAGCTTACTGTGAACTACAGTCAACGTTCACTGCTAGGGATAGCTGCTACATTATGCAAAGGATGTGCTTTGCCTCGTCTGTTCTGTAATGATGATGATGTCTCTGTACGCACTTACTGTACGTCGCTTTGGATAAAAGCGTCTGCTAAATAAATGTAATGTAATGTAATGTAAATCTAGTCCCACCCCCCAATTCCCATAAAGATCCATTCAAATGCAGAGATGTTACAGTATTGCTTGTAAGAGTAGCAGAAAATAAGATATTAAGAGTCTTTTGATGTTGTTGGGTCACAGACATAAGGTACCTTAGTGTATGTAAATTTCGGACCCACTGGAATTGTGATATAGTGAAATAATCTGTCTGTAAACAATTGTTGGAAAAGTTACTTGTGTCATGCACAAAGTAGATGTCCTAACTGACTTGCCAACACTATTGTTTGCTAACATGAAATCTGTGGAGTGGTTAAAAATGAGTTTTAATGACTTCAACCTAAGTGTATGTAAACTTCCGACTTCAACTGTAGGCTACATATGACAGTCCACATGCTGCATGACTGCATTCTGTGCATCTGAGGTATGGAGAATTTCAGTTGCATATAGATGGTGTAAATTTTTTCGTATTGCTCATTATGTCTTCAACTTTTTAGTTGGCAAATGGGGATTTTGTGCTAAGTGAAGCTCCATGTTTTCACAAACCTGCAGTTTGCATTGTTGCATTGATTAGTACTCCTATCTACACCAGGCTCTATTCCAAGCAATAGCCTATCGGGGAAAAAACAAGGGTCAGAGGAGCAGTGTAAAATACTATATGTTGTTATGTATAATGTTCTACCAGTGATGAATGTGTTAAAATATCCTGCTAAACCATCTGGACAAAAAGTGTCTAATTTACAGACCTTGCAATTAAGTCTAAAGAATGTTACTTAACATAATTAGCTGCTGCATGTTTACCTGTGTCCAAGTTAGCAAACGTTTTTTTAAAAAAAAAATTTTTTATAATCCTGTGAATATAATCGTTTAATTTGGTTTGTGTAATTTGAAGACCGAGATAAATAGCTCAAGGAAAAATAGTTCAATACCATGAAACTTAAAGGAGCAGATTAATGTTTTTTTCCCTCCCTTTCATTGTTGTGTATAGGGTCAACCGTTTCCCCATCTCCCAACACGAGCTCGTTGGACTGGACAATGGGGCAGGAGAATATAGTCTCATGGGACATGAACAATTACACATTCTCCACCTACTACCAACACTCTCTCCCTGTTGCAGTTATATTTATCTTCGGCTATACAGTGCTTTTCTTTTTGTGCATGATTGGTAACATAGTCGTTTGTTTCATTTTATTAAAGAACAAACAGATGAGGACTGTCACTAACATTTTCATTCTAAACCTGGCCATAAGCGATCTCCTTGTAGGCATATTTTGCTTGCCTATTACCCTTATGGATAATTTAATAACAGGTAGGTAAAAAAAAGGATGTGCATTGAAGAATTAAGCACAAATTTTATTGCATCATACAAGATCACAAATGAAGGGCAGAAGTTAGCAGACTTGGGCTCAGCACAGTGTTGCCCCTACAACACGGATTGAGACTGATCTAACCAGTGCCAAGGGTGTCTATAATGAGGTGACCACAACATTAGCAATATCATTATCCAGGGATAGAGGGTTCAGTTTGTAGGATATCCTGTTCCTCTAAATTGCTAAATAGCAATCATTGGTGATTTTGATGCCTGTGATATTGCCCGCATCATCTCTGTCAGTTTATGTAATTTACCTTGTGTATATACAGGCATATACATAAGTCACTTTATTAACTACCTGAAGTATTATTAATATTTTCTTGTGGATTTGCAGGATGGCCGTTTGATATATTTATTTGCAAGATGAGTGGCCTAATACAAGGAGCTTCCGTGTCAGCATCTGTCTTCACACTTGTGGCCATCGCAGTGGAAAGGTTCTTTTTTCTCCCTTTTTATAAAAAATCAAATCAAATTTATTAGCACATTTTACTAACATTTGTCATAATACACTTTACAATGGACCCTGGCCTGAATGCCCAGAAGAGCAAGCCTAGGGTGATGGTGGCAAGGAAAAACTCCCTAGGTGGGACAGATAAAAAGAAGCTTTGGGAGAAACCCAATTCAAGGGCGGGGGGGGCGGGAGGCATCCTCCTCTGGTTGGTTCAGGCCGTGGGTTTTAATGACCAACATGGACATAAATAAATGTTTAATAGCTTAATAATTTTATTAATAAATGAATGGCAGCTAGGTGGCAGCTCTGAGGTATAGTGACTGGGTTGATGGGTGAGGCCGGACAGTGACGGTGGGGATATTATTGTCTCATAAATTAATTAATAAATAACATGAACCTTCCACAAATAAAATTAACCAGTTGCCTTTGTCTGTGGGGGAGAGGTTTGTTTGTGGGTGGTAAAACGTGTTTGTGAACCAATTATTTTATTTGTAAGTTACAGAAAATAATTGTGAATCTCATTTTACTTGTGAAAGGTTTATATTATTTATTTATTCAACAATAATACCCCCATGGGGGGGGGGGGGTGCAACAGCATTCTCAGGATCCAGGATTCAAATGGCTCTCCAGCAGCAGTAGGGGGGATTCAAGAGAAGCCAGTTAGGGAAATGCATTAGATAACAACAACACGGACACAAATTGGGGATTATGCAACAAGTGACCCATCCAGGTGTTTTCTATAGCTGCATAATTACTAGGACAGAGATTGAAAACCTATGCGGTCATGACAGGGTAACAATCCTACCCACCTATCAAGAGTCAGCTCAGGCGAAGTGGAGTCACAGTAGCTGACAGGTGACAGTAAGGAAAGGATGCCACCCCACAATACTCTATGGCAACAGGCATCTCCTGCCCTGTCTCCAGACTATAACTGATTATAAGCCTGATCATAAAGTTCTGTTTTTTATCTAGATTTAAATATTGAGAATGTGTGTGACTCCCTTATACAAACCCCAGTTCCAAAAAAGTTGGGACAGTATGTAAAATGCAGATAAAAGCAGAAAGCAGTGATTTATAAATTCTCTTTTACATATAATTAATTGAAAACAATACAAAGAAAAGATATTTAATGTTTTACCTTATCAACAGATTTTTGTAAATACATGCCAATTCTGAAATTGATGCCTGCACACGGTACTCCTACAAGCGATACTATAACCTCTCTGCATTTGAATGGACCTCTATGAGAAATTGGGGGTGGGACTAGATTAAGCTGTAAATTACATGGGAATAGTATGGAACCCATGGTTGGCTAAATGGCTGTAAGTCATCAAGGGTCTGAGGTATCAAACAAGCTTCAAACCATCACTCTGCTGCTAGATATGCAGTAGATATGGATGGATCATTTTAAGAGTTGTTTCTCCTGACTCATTTTCCTATTGAACTCTATGGAAAAATAAGTCAGGAGAAACAACCCTTCAAGTGATCCATTCATACCACAAGGTCCACAGGTGTTTTTTTTTTTTACTTACCAGTCTTTTTTTTTGCCCCATGTCCCAACTTTTTTGGAACGTGTTGCAGGCATCAAATTCAGAATTAGCGTATATTTACAAAAGTAATTAAAGTTGATAAGGTAAAACATTAAATATCTTTTCTTTGTACTGTTCTCAATTATATATATATATGTAAAAGAAAATTTACAAATCACTGCTTTCTGCATTTATGTGCATTTTACATACTGTCCCAACTTTCTTGGAATTGGGGTTTGTACATTTTGGAAGGGTGTTCCTCGGTTGGGGGGCTCTGTAGAGAAATCTCTACCACCCGTAAAGAATTTAGGTATTCTTGGGACTACTAAGTATCCTGCATATTGAGAACGAATTGACCTTGTAGGCTTATAGGGTAGAAGCAGTACAGTTATGTACACTGGTGCAAGTCCATTTTACTAAACTTTAAAAGTCAGAATCAAGACCTTAAAATCTATCCTATACTTAATCGGTAGTCATTGAAGAAATGCTAGCTCTGGGGTAATATGCTCATTCTTAGTTCTAGTCGGGATGCGAGCTGCTACATTCTGAACAAGCTGTAGATTATTCAGGTATTACGACAGCCAGATTGCAGGTAACTGCAGTAATCTAGCCTAGATGTGACAAAAGCGTAAGTAGCGTCAAATTCTTTGAATCCCCTAATGATTAGAAGTACCTAATTTTTAGCCAAGCTCCGTAACTGAAAGAAAACCACTCTAGACATATGTTTGTGTCAAAAGTTAGACCTGGGTCAATATACCAAGGTCTTTCACACCCATTTGGTATGGCTAAAATATTAAACATTAGTGTAAGTTTTTTTGGGACCTAAACACTACATTTCACCTGAAATTCTGAGTGGGCTTGGTGCCGGTATCTACAATAGTAACAGTGGATTGCGTTTATGGAGTTTTCATCTCATGATCTCAAAGCACTTAACAGAGACGGGGGAATTAACCACAACTGCCACTAATGCAGGGGTTCCCAAAGTGTGGGTCACCTGATTTGAGGATGGGGTCGCCTGAAATTTTTATTAAAATTTTTTTCTGAAAATAAGACGTGTCCAACATTTCAACAACCCAAATATAAAAATGTAATCGTCACTTCATACATTTCAACCAATCGGAGATTGCATCTACTCTGTGATCTATGTCGTTTTCAACAGAGGAGTGCGCGCACGTGCGTGCGTACGTGCACGTGTAGTTGGGTGTTGGGGTCTCGTACATTTGTGAGCACTAATTTGGGGTCGCATCAGAAAAATGTTTGGGAACCCCTGCACTAATGCTTAGCATCCACCAGCAACACACAACAGCTCAGATAGAGTGGGAGGAAACTACTGAGCCAATTAAAGTGGGATATGATTAGGTGGCTGGTTGAGAGAGAGCCAGGTTTGGTATGTTGATTGGACCCCAGGGAGTTGCCTACTATTTACAGTAAGTGCCAAGGGACCTTTAATTATCACAGTGACTCGGGACCTTGGTTTTAATGTCTCCCCTGTAAGAAAAATAAAGTAAACAATACATTGTTCTTCAGATCTTTGTTGTCCTGAATTAAATAGACAGTCTCCCTGAACAAAATGAGAGGACTACTAAAAATATAATGAAAATAAGCATTAGCCATTATTTTAAACCAAAAGTAGGTGAAAATTCATAAGCGAAGGATGAACCCTCTCCCCCACCCAAAGTTACATGTCCAAGACAAATCCACAACAGAGACCATGTGGAAACGAACATCTCCTCTCTGCTTGTTGTGTCCTAGGTTCCGATGCATTGTCTACCCATTTCAACAGAAGCTGACCCAAAAACAAGCCTGCGTCACCATTGTGTTTATCTGGACCCTGGCTGTCACCATCATGTGTCCATCCGCAGTGACGCTGACCATCTCCAGGGATGAGTACCATTTCATGGTGGACAGTCACAATAACACCTATCCACTTCACGTCTGCTGGGAGGCCTGGCCTGAAAAGGAAATGCGAAAGATCTACACCACGGTGCTGTTCTCCCACATCTACCTTGCACCGGTCACCCTCATCATCGTCACGTACGCTTGCATCGCCTTCAAGCTTTCTAGGTCCGCCGCCTCCATCAGGGATGTCCATGCCGAAGATGACAGAGTGTCCAGGAAGAAGATCAGGGCCATCAACATGCTGATTTTTATGACGCTGCTCTTCACTGTCACCTGGCTTCCCCTGTGGACCCTCATGTTGTTGACAGACTACAGTAACCTGACCGCCAGCCAGCTGAACCTGGTGACGGTCTACATCTTCCCCTTTGCACACTGGCTGGCCTTCTTCAATAGCAGCGTCAATCCCTTCGTCTATGGCTACTTCAGTGAGAAGTTCAGGCGCGGGTTCCAGGCGGCCTTCAAGTTCGAGCTCTGCTGTGTGCGGGTGCAGAGCCATCACAGAGCGTCAAAGAGAAGGGCCTGTGCCTGGATACATAGGCCTAATCGCGTTTTCGTCGAGGTCCAGCCTCACAAGTCTAATGCTCATGAAAACAGGAAGAGGAAAGGTACACATGGTGGAACTAAAAAACAAAATGAGCTTGTGCTGGAAGACCTGGAATAGAAAGTTATCTCTATCCTGCCTCTGGCTGGCAATGTTTCAATGGAGAGAAAATGGGTATTATAATTCTGAATTAACCTTATTTTCAGTCTGTGCCAGTACAGTTGATAGGAATTACTGTAAATCGTGGGTGGGCCAAGGTCATTTCTGAGTGGGCCAAGTTAAATAAAATTGAGGGAGTGTCGCATTCATTTAGTTTAAATAGGACAATACACTGGTAAAGTAATTTTCATAAACAGAGACCTCAGACATCCTTTCCTGAATTTGTCAAATAAAGGCAATGAATGACCTGTAAAAAAACAACCTATTTCGAGGTGAAAATAACCGCGCAAAATGTTGCAAATCAAAAACCCAAATTTAATCAATAACATTGCTTTTATCGCAACACAAAATAACAGTCAGTATAAATTCATACACAGATTCTGGCCTATTTTTTTTAATCAAGGCAGTTAATTCAAAGTCAGTTTTCGCCGATAACTTCACAATCGTTCACGTACCAGCACTTCAGTGGACTTTTTATCATTCACTGCTTTTTCAAAGCCTAATCAATTGCCTCTATTGCATGACAAAATAACAGTTTAATAGACTGTGAATTGCTTTTGATAACATTCTTTGAAATGCTGTGTCCAAGTTGACAAACGCCTCTGCAGCTATAGCCTACTGTTAGTTGCTTTCCCATTAGCAATAGCGCTAGCACTGTTTAATTTGCCCAACTGTAACTTCGTTACATTGCTTTTCCATATTTTTCCGGTGGTTACCGTGGCTCCTAATTCATTTAGGCCAACAAGTGTATTATGTATATCTCACACACATGACAATGGGCACACACTATATGGTTAAAAAAAAAAAAAAAAAAAGATTACCAAGAGAACTGCCAGCCATTGTAAAGCTGACAGGTCATAAACTACTCCATCCATCCATTTTCTAACCACTTAGTCCCAAGTCAGGGACACGATGACAACAGGGCAAACAGAGCAGCCCAGACATCCCTCTTCCCAGCGAGGTCCTCTTAGAAGTTAGCCTTGGGATCCCTAGGCCGGCTGTAATCCAATCAACATATCCTGGGTTTGCCCCGGGGTCTCCTCTTAGCTAGACATGCCTGTACCAGGGCGCATCCTTACCAGATGTCCGAACCACCTCAACTGGCACCCCTTAATTCGGAGAAGCAGCGTCTCTACTCTGAGGTCCTCCCAGATGACTGAGCTCCTCGTTCTGACAAGGAGGGTGAGCCCCGCCGCCCTAAGGAGAAACCACACTTTTGCCGCTTGTATTCACAATCTCACGCCTTCAGTCACTACCCACAACTCTGAACCATAGCTGAGAATAGGAAGGAAGATTGACTGGTAAATTGACAGCTTTGCCCTTGGGTTCAGCTCCTTCTTCACCGCCACTGTCCAATACAACGCCCGCAGTACTGTGGCCACTGCGCTTAAACGGCGGTCAACCTCCCTATCTCTTTGAGCCGCACTCACGAGATACTTGACCTCATCCACCTGGGGAAGTTATTCCTCCCTCACCTGAAGGGGACGAGCCAATAATCAATACAACAATACAACAATCAATACAACAAGTCAGCATGCCAATATAATGCTCCTGTCTTTTAAAATGTATCTTGAAAGTTGGTCTGTGTACCCATGTTTCCCTTGCCACACGATTTCCCATGTCTTCAAGATGTTGTTGAAATACTGAACTACAAAATTACACAGAGGAATAGTATTATGTTAGGAATGGCATTAATTAATTCATGGCATGTTCTCTATATCTCTCAATTTCTTATTTTAAGAGAGTCATTTTCACAGACTAAGTCATTTAAAAATATATACGTATATTAATGTTGGTCTCTTATCCTGGTGAAAAGGCAAAGATGACAATAGCTGTATGAACAAAATATTGTATATACTTCCAGTTCCATGCAGTGTTTCCTTATATGTATGAATTTAGACCCTGTATACGGACTTTGATTTGTCCATGCTGTAACACCTGTTTTACCTGAAAAATAGATTGGTTAGCTAGCTAGCTTTCAAGCTAGCTCACAGGATCAAAGTTTTGAACTGCCTACACTTTACTTGAAAATGTATTGACATTTCTGCAGCAGGAATACAGCACCACTCTTCCCCTATCTATCAGTTAACTCACACATTGGAACTGGAAACTGCACTCTCAAACCTATTTCCAGCATAATCTATAAAAAATATTGTCCTCAATTTACGCAGGTGTTTTCATCTTTTTTTGTGATGATTTTGTTCTTTGTTGATACTGTAACTCCTTCTTAGTGTATTATTATTTCTGTCTCTTTATTTGTACAGTGGTTGGATGTTCAAATCAGCTGAGGGTTGTATATAATACAGGAAGTGTTGGTTTGTACTCTGAAGGCCTGTTCATACATGTAGACACAATGACCGTTGGGGACACAACGGTGCAATTATGGTTTCAGCTGTGATCAGAATGACCTACAAAGCAGGGTATCTGAGTGAGCTGGATAACCCTGCTGTTCCGGGTTTTACTCTGTGCAGTTATCCCGTTAACTCAGCAATCCTGATTCATAGTATACCCCCCCCCCCCCCCCTTTTGTAAATGAAGACCCTGGTGCTAAAAGTACTGAAGTCACATTTTTAGACAATTCAAGTTGAGCATAGAAACATGTTGTATTTGTTTAGGTAACTCCACCCTATAAATATTGTTAACAGAAAAGGTGCCTAAGCAATGCATAAAAACAGCAAAACTTTTAATGGCTGGTTTTATGGATCAATGATATTTTCGGATTTGATTTTCTCAAAACAGACATTTTGTGACTTCAGTACTTTTAGCACCAGGGTCTTCAAATGGTTTTACTTGGTGCAGTTATCCTGTTAACTCAGTAATCCTGATTCGTAGTATACCCCCCCTTTTGTAAATTCTGTAATGCGGTCGGTCATGTGCAGTGGTTTGTGACAGTGGCTTGTGCAAACAAGACAAAATAACATAACATAACATAACATGGAAATCTTCAAGACATGCTTTTAGTACTGCATATTTGCATGTACCCGAATCAATTATTTATGAAAGGTTTGACATTGCAGACAGCCCGTCTACTGTAGGGGGCAGGGTAACAGCATGGCTGTGTCCGAATATGACCCCTACACCCTTTTGAGGGCGCATATTTGAGTCCACTTCGTCAAAAAGCTTTTGAGTGGGTGACTTTTTCTCACAAATGGGGGCACTTAAAATACCAGGATGAACCCCTTATTTCCGGGGTTTCGTTGAGGGAATTCAGGAGCACACTCATCAGCAGAATGGTGCATTCATCCAACAATTTCAGTAAGTAACCTGGAAGTTAAAAAAAAAAGTAAAAGACATAGAGCGCATATGCATATCTATGGTACAAGATAGGTTCATATTACTATACATTCTATACTCTTTTTTATTTTTGTTAATTCTATCTTCATTCATAATCTACACTTTGTAACAATCATCATATGTTAACTGATTGATATTCTAAAAAAATATATATATTACGAACTACTTCCTCACTAGTTTGGAAAGAGTTTTGCAGGATTTCTTTCGCACACTGCTTGCAAAGTGAGGGGACAGGGCACATAGTAGGCTACACAGGGGTCTGAGTGGACGGGACAGTGGACAGGGAACAGGGGTCGCATTCGGACACAGCCCCACAGTCTTTTATGGAGTGTGTCTTAGCCTTAAGTCGTCAGATTTGTGTAATGCATCTGCTGCTCTCTTTAGAAGTTACTTGCTCCAGTCTTTTCTCCTTTGAAAACTGACTGTGCTTATTATATATATATATATATTGTCAGTAATTGTGAAATGCTCAAAAATATATTTATGTGAACCTACAGTTATGTTGTTATGTTGTTTATTCAAAAGCTTCCAAGAACACTTGTTACACACACGCATATGAAGGCCCTTTTCAATATTGTCAATAATCTTTTATTATATGGGAAATAATTATACAACCATTCTAGCCAAGTTATATATGAATTCAACAAATGTATAGACAGTCATATGACTGCTCTACATTTCTCATCTGACTAAATTGGTTAAATATCAAACAATGATTTACCAATATACTCAAAGGTGTAGGCATATGCACTATTCAATGTTAATCGATGAACAACATGTAATTTTATGACTCCTGTTTTTTTAAGGTGTTTAAAGTACAAACATAAGTGTCTTATCAAATGATTCCTTTAGAATTCAATCAGGGAACATGGGTACGACAGTTAATCCTGACGTAAATTGGTTTAACAGTAACACCAGTCAGCTCCTTCTGTTTTTCACTACTGCCAAAATAGGTTCACAGCTGAAAAAAAGCCTGAAAGATTACGGTTTGATTTGAACGGCGCCAACGATTCCACAGATTAAGGCTATTGTATAGGCTACTTTGATGCCAGGTGAGGCTAAAAAAAGCACAAGCCCAGTGCGTACCAAGTTTTAACAGCGTGCTAATGATATGCTACCGGAAGAGTCAAGTATAGGCTTAGGTCCCTACACGGTGCTATGTGCAGCCTTTGTCGAAGTTATTTTTGCCGAGTCGGGTGGCAAAATGGCAAGCTCAAACTGCAGAGACCGAGACAAATTCAGAAAGTAGGCTACAGCTCGGGACCATTAAATGTAAAATTGAAAGGTTCCTTGGATAGAGTCATAAAGAAAAACGTAGAGGAGTAGCAGGACAACGCCGAGTGTGCCATTTTTTGATGTGAATGCGCTCGTCAAGCTAACGTTATGCTATGAACGCTATGCGCTTTTCTTCTGCTCAATTTCTCCAGTTAAAATTTAAAAACGACAATATTGTGGTACGAGCATAGCTATATGAACCACACATTGTAGATTGTCCTATTGATTGTGGTGGAGCATAAAATAATTGCAAAGAGTCACGATGTTGAACACTATCTTTTTCATTGTAAAGAGAGGCAAAAGACAGACAGAAGGTGGGATATCATTCAAGTGTCACGAAGCGAACTGCAAGGTCTGACATTATGACACAAGAAAAGTAGGCCTACTCTGCAATGTTAAAACACGTCTTCACAAACATTGTCATAAACCTAGGCCTTATAATGGGAATACAGATTAGAATCATCCGGAGAATAAAAAATGCTGAATCAAATTCTGGTAGGTGCGACTTGCTGCGATCCATCTCTTAATATGCTGTCAGTATATGTATAAACCTTTATTTATAGGCTTATATCCCACCCTCTGCCTGCTTTTTACCTCTTTACAATGAAAAAGCTAGTGTTCAACATCGTAAACTTTTGTAATTATTTTATGGTCCACCTCAATCAATTGAACAATCTAGCTACAATTCATGGTTCATAGCTATGATCTTACCACAACCGCATGTTTTAATTTTAATTGGAGAAATTAAGCAAAGGTGTGGTGAGTTGCTATTGTTAGCCTATTTTAATTCATTAGTATTTCATTCAGAGTAATGGCATTTTTTAAATCAGAGTAATGGCATAGGTTATTAATTATTAAATTGGTTGGTTGTACCTATGTGGTTGGTTTGTGTGATGTCGTAACCCTACTCGAAAAATGCTCCCTCCTTTCCTCCACTCCTCCCCTCCGTGCCCCGAAAACCGATCTCTGTGTCATAATCTAATGTTTCTGATTTGGCAACATATTACGTAGCCTGCAAATAGTTAGTAGTTACTTTGATTAATGTCTCGACCCAAAACTCAATGTCAAGTACATTGTATATACTGTAGCCTACATGCAACTACTTGTAGTCTACTCTTTATTGTGGAAAATATGAATTAATTAATTCAATAGGCCTATATTTAATAATCATTAAACTATGTAGTTTAAATATAGACCTACAGCACAATGAAATTAGATACTTTTCCTGATCATACTGACTTAATTTATTAAAGTTTTCAAAACCATGATTAGGTTTTCCCCCCTCATGCTAACTCAACATAACCACGTGTATCCAATGGGCCGCTTTCTTGGTTCAGAAGGTCCCCAGTTACACCGTCTCAGATTTACGTGGCTACTGACATTGGCTGGCTGGGGAGGAGCTTGTGCGTGACGGACGGTGTTACTTTGGGACTTAAGTCGGTAGGGCTGATTTGTCTGGTGTGGGATAGGCAGGTGGGGGTAAACGTAGCTAGGCTACGGCAGAAAAACAGCGCTAAAAGAACCACAGCACCAAAAGAACTACAGCACCAAAAGAACTAAGACACCGACTACGGCAGAAAAACAGCGCTAAAAGAACCACAGCACCAAAAGAACTATACAGCACCAAAAGCACCAAGACACCGACTATAGCGCGGAATCAATATGAGTTTCACTATCGAAGAGAGGGGGAAGCCCAATACTCAGGACTACAGAGTGTTCTTCAGTAAGTGCATCGGTTTTACTTTATCTTCAGTGTCACGTCCAGTTTAATTATGTTATTTACACGCACTGCACATACCAAAACAGTCAGCGTATTATTTTCTTAGAATTAAGAACAGAACGATGTCGTTCAGCAGTGGGGAGTATCAATTTGGAGCCCTGATCACTTTGTTACCCTCACTTAACAGCGCTAGGCCAGCCGCCTAATACACACAATCACAAGCTTTGTGTGTCATTTTACGGAAAGCATTCGCTTACTTAAAATTTGCTAAAGTAGCCTATACCCTACAAAGCAGAGCTTTGGCTTACCAGGTTTGCTCAACTGAAATTGTAGGCTAGCCTACATCAATAACGCTAACGCATTTCGATAAATCATAATTCTTAAGAATTGATGTATTAATTCTCATCAACCAAGGAATCGTGCAATATTAGGCTACTGCCCATTCTGCCCAATATGTTTTACATGTGTTTTTACACTCTGACTTGAAATTCGAAAGCACTATGATGAATTGTTGGAAGGAGTAACGTAGCTACCTGTACAGGAAGATGACTTGAACCCATCCTGATTTTGACAGTGACATTTGGCTTGTTCCAGGTAGCTTGCTAAATTCGTTGTTCAGGAAAATTCGCACCTTACCTGGATCGTAATTGGTAAAAGCGTTGCACTAGGCTATTGTATAAGAATCCTCACAAGATTAGATTACTGAAAACCTTTAAGTACACTGACCTGAGTCAGGTTGTATGGACATATTTTTGCTTATTACATTGAGGTTATTGTAGAATGTACATTTCCCTCTAAATCGATGACTTGAATGCCTTGCATCCCATTGTGTTCAATTGTGGAGTCAAAACAAAACACCATTACAGTGGAATTCTATGGTAGCCTACTCTGTTTGCATTTGTTTGTATTCATACCACAACAAAGCAAGCTATGCAACTGTGATTTTATTTCTCTTGTCTCCACAGAAAATTCAGAAGGAAAGTATATTTCACCATTCCATGACATACCAATATATGCAGATGAAGCTGAGGTAATACATGCAATAATTGTTTTTGAAATATGTCTCCCATCTTTTCAGTTCAGCCATCACCAGGTTTTCATTTGGATAGATATAGAGACGTATGACCTTTTAAACTTACCAAAGATGTTTCCACATTGTCTACATCACAATTGCTTCTTGATTCAGGTAGCTCCTCAACTACAGCATATGCTGTGTGTGCTCTATATCAAAACATCGCCATACGTGGTTCCATCGCTGGCAAATTTCGCTCTCCTACTCCTCTACAAAGTTTCAGGCACTAAGCTGATAAGAATCACAATATTTGATAAGCGACAGGCATTCTAATTACAGCAAGTTTATAACATTTGACAAATGATCAACTGCTTATATGGTCACAATCTGATGGAAAAAAAGTAATTTCCTGTCTTCCAATATCATACATTGCAGATGGGTCTATGGAGAACCTTTTGCATAAATCTTTTTTTTTAAATCCTAGATGTGAAGCAGATAACTGAGTAATTTTTTCTTCACTTTGTGTCACACTTAATTTTGAAAGGTAACCAAGCGATTGATGGCCCAATTAGGTGATTAGATTGAGCAGAATGGTCATATTGGAATTGTGTGTTTCACTCATATTCTTTTGGTAGTTGATTTTTAATTCCTGCAGGAAATAATAGTACTTGTGATGTTTAGCATATGGTGCTTTACAGAAGAGGGCGTCAGAGTAATTACCCTGTTACAACTTTAGGAAATAACGGTTTTTTATGCCATATGTTGCTAATTGTCTCTGAGAAAGTCAGAACATAATATTAGCCTGATGCCATGGAATATTTATATTGTATTGTGAGTACTGATATTCTATGTAGTTTTATTTATTTATTTAATGTGGACATTCTGTAGGCTTCCAAGCCTAAATGCAATTTTATCTGCAAAAGAGATTTTTTACATCCCGCATTTTAGAATATTCACAGTACTTTATGTCAATATATGATTGAATTATTATGCATTGAGAAAAATGGTGAGAAAGAATCTGTCAGATTTTGTCATTGGTTTTGCACATTACCTCAAAGAAAATATATTTTTTTCTTTGCAAGAGGTATCATTGTGTACCTTAAAAAATTAAACATAAAAAAGTACATTTTTGCAGTAAAGTCAGTCAATATGATTTTTATGTGTGCAGTCAGAATTTTGGAGATGGCTATAGACAAATATTTCCTACAACCAGTATCGCATTTCAAGAGAAGCACAAGATATTTTTTTCCTTTTTTTTGTATAGTTTTTAATACATATAAGGAAATGCTGAAATGGTGCCTCTCTATAGCCTGAAAGCACACCGAGGCTGCACGGCTTGTTGTTCTTATGAAATTCCCTGTTGTGGGGAATTCCAGGGAATATATGGACGGCAGCAGCCGTAGGTAATAATCATGTTTAATACATGCTGCAGCAGGGAACAGGCGTGCAGAGGTTTTTCCAAGAGTTCATGGCCCCAGGACCTCCGTATATACACCACAAATGTCCTTGGGGGTACGTTACTGCCAATAGCCCACTGTAACTCCTGACATCATATTTCATTCGAAGAGACGCAGAACCGGAGTCGGTCGTTTTTCAGTCTTGGACATTCAAGTCTTGGGAGGCCAATCTGACCCCAGACCTGGAGTAGGGCTTTCCCTTAGAGCAGCAAACACATGAGCCCGTATTGGCTGTGGAGAGTAGAAAGAAACACATTGTCTCACAAGCATACTAATGTTAGTCACATGATAATTACAACTACACAGATAAGCATATATGACATGGATCAATAATGTGTTACGCTGAGCCGTGCACATGTTGGGTGGAAACTGATTTGGCAGAGAGGGAGAAAGGGGAAGAAAACATACATTTTTCTAAATAATAAATGAAATGATAAATAAATAAAAATCTACGCGCTCTTACATTCATTCTGCAGTATTACATTACATTACATTATAGGCATTTAGCAGACGCTCTTATCCAGAGCGACTTGCACAACTTTTTAGCATATTTTTGTTACATATTATCCATTTATACAGCTGGATATATACTGAAGCGATTCAGGTTAAGTACCTTGCTCAAGGGTACAACGGCAGTGTCCTACCTGGGAATCGAACCTGCAACCTTTCGGTTACAAGGCCAGTTCCTTAACCATTATACTACACTGCCGCCCTAAATCTGCTAAATGCCGTAATGCAAATGTATTAAACATGGTTTCCAGTATAATCCATATGTTCACTTTCTGAGGTTGTATTAATGCAACTTTCCCAGCCGTCCAGACGGCGAAGGGGTCTGTCACTGTGACCACAATGCTGCTCAGAAACAAGCTTTAAGCCATCGATACATTTTTCTTTTCCTCACAGAATTAAATTTGTGTGGGCTTGTGAGGATTTGAGAATAGAGAAAAGCATGATGCTTGAGTGAGAGAGGCATCTCTGAAAGCAAAGTGCTGTAATAGTCGGATTATAGTTCTCCTGAACCCCTCATCACTGTGAAGAGGCCATTAAGGAGGATTCCATGCTGCAATCCAATCTGGCAACCCTCAGCCATTAAGGAGGAGTCAAGCTTCACCAACTCTGGCAACCCTCAGCCAGCCCTCCATCTCAGTATTATAGACGGTGGAGGGCATAAAGTACTTGGAAACACAAAAAATCCCATTCGTATAATGCGGCCTTGCTTGAGGGTCATGGCTCATTAATTTACAATGGCAACTGTCTGAATTGTCCATGCGGTGTGCATTGCTCTGAGCGCCAAATGCTAAAGGCAAACTGTTAATAATGATAGCAATATTTAAACGTATTTTATAGCTGTACTAATTAAAGTTTTTATCGGGCATCAGGCCGTCCTAGAAGACGAGACTGACTGATTGATTGATTGATGGATGGATAGATGTCTACCTTGTTGAAAGTCACGCGAGAAGTGCGTAAATAGCCAGAGTAAATGGTGGTAGTATACTGATCTCTGTAGTTGTAACGAAAATCACCATACACAGCGGTCCCAGAGGACCGAGTTTCAGAACCACTGATCTACATTATCTGGCTATAAAAAAGAAACATCCATAGTGTAACGGGCTGGCGCGCCTCATGTTCGTTAATAAATTACCTCGACGTGTTTTAAGATTCCGAAGACGAGTTCTTGAACGATAGGACCTCGTGCTGTTTTGGCAGGCACAGGAGACAGGGTAATCTGTAGGAATCGTTTTTTGTAACAAGAATTTCGAACAGTTCGCCTAAATAAGGCCATGGATGGTGAATGGCTTCAACCGTATGATTAAATATTTCTCTGCACTCAAATATTTCTCTACACACAAACACCGCGAGATCAGTATACTACCACCATTTACTCTGCCTATTTACGCCACATCTCGCGTGACTTTCAACAAGGTAGACATCAGTATATGAAGACCTGTTTGCCTCCCGGTATAAAACTAAACTTCTTTGATTGCGATCATAATCAGTCCAGTGTAACATGAAGTCACTGTAATACTGTAGTCTACTCATGTCAATATGCCTCTTGGATGCTAATGCTTCTGATTTGGCTATTTATTCTCTCACATATTTCATTAAGGCCTTGTATATCTGAGGTACTTTGTTGCATATAAATGTGGTTGCCAAGAGTATGTGAGGTGTGGAGAAAAGGAAGCAAAAGGTTTTGGTCACGTATGACGCCTTCAGCACTTTATAAATGGTGAGAAGCTTGATCTCATCTGGGACATCTGTACCTTGGAACCTGCAACTTGGTTTGAGCAATTTTAGGTCAAAGTCCAATTTTCACAGTGAAACATATTGGTTACCACCATTTAGCATTATTTAGCTGAATACATGAATAACTTTTTAAATAGCCTATTTAAATAGAATCCTGCATAAAATACAATTCCATCTAGGGCATTTTATTATTCAACTATACAGTATAATGATTATATGAGAGATGATCAATTCCACAGTATGTTCTACAGAGAGATTGCAAACTCAGCATACATTACATTTCAGTGTTCAGCACTCTTGTCCAGAAGAATGTACACAGATTATATTTTACATACAATAACTTTGTACAGCTGGAAATGTTTTTGACGTGATTCAGGTTAAGTACCATGCTCAAGGGTGCAACGGCAGCGCTCCAGCTGGGAATTAAACAAACAACCTTTGACGTAGTCTGAGAGATCATTGGGGTATCACTGACGTTTGCTTGGACATTTTGCCAATGTATTAATGGTTGGCTGTGAATGCCCTATGCTCCAAGCACCAGATAACTCATCTGGTTCAATAAGTGCATGCCTTAATGCAAGAAGCTTATTATTATTATTATATTATGACTCGCCCTCTACCATACAGCTATGTACTATACATACCACCTCCACATCCTTGTCAAATTCATTATCATTTGTATTACTGATCTATGTTAAGCTGCATTGATTGGCTAATGCCTAATTTTGTCATTGCAAACAAACATGTGAAATGTCACATTGTTCTAGTTGTTACAACGGATTAACAATCCATGATCACATTAACCATGAATCCATGTGCATGGTAAATATCTGGACTATGCACACTGCTGGAGAAGTGTTTACTGCTGAAGTGATCGCTAATTTAATATGAGTTTCATATGCCTTATGATGTGGCATAAGGTGAGTATTCCTTGGTGTAAATGCTATGTCAAATGTGTGTGTTTTTAAATTCTATAAATAAATATCCTCCTTGTCATTTATAAACAATGTATGGGACCATTGACCTACACACTGTACACTCACTGGCTAATATAAATGGTGAATCTCCAATCCCTGGTTGTGCGTTCTTTAAGGAGACAATAAATGTGTGACTCCTTACTTTGATAGTTGCAGTAGTACACGGTATGAAGTGTTTGTTTTTGTAATTGTAAACGCACAGGGGTTTAGAAAATAAAATTATGCTCTGAGATGGAATAAGTGCCCTAAACAGTTTATTTAGCAAAGCTTTTTGTAGAGTTCACTGATGGATTTAATAAAAAATGCAATTGGACTTTGATACATTCGGTTTTAAAATACTATAGTTTTATAGTGTCTTTTTCATAATGCAGTACTTTGTATTCCAGTGCTGAGCCAATAGTGTTTCTGTTCCTGCCTCCTGGCTAATACTGTAGTTTATTCTCATCTCGTTGGCCATATTGTTTTTAAGGGCTGGAATTTGGTTATCGGCACATGCCTTGAAGTAAAAGTATGTTAACACTGTTTGACATGCTGAACACGGCTTAAAAAAGGAGAGTGAATTGTTGTATTTTAGAATGTATTGCAAGTTTAATGAGTCTCTCTCTCTCTCTCTCGCTCTCTCTCTCTCTCTCTCACACACACACAGAGCTCTTTGGGTTTTGAGTTCTGCTTTCTTAAGAAAAAGTATATGGTATAATTAAAGCAGAACAATATCCCCAGGAAATTAAAAATCCTAATTAACTCAAAAGTTATAACCACAAGGATTATACTATCTGGGGTGTGGGGGGGGGGGGGGGGGGGTGGAAGTTTGAACTTCGTTTTAGTCTAAAACTTTTGAGGTATTCAGCTCAGACTCAGCTCAGATTAAATGAATACCATGCATAATCCCATTTAGTTTTTGAAAATGTGTTACCGTGTGGGAAAAAATGAATTTTTTAAATTAAAATACTTAAATGTAACTGAGATGTGAACTAACCATAATAATTTGTCAACAGGCCAATAATGTATAATTGTATGTTCATGATGTAATTAGATTTAGAATTTTAGATCACTTGTTTACGTAAAATTATTTTCTCCCATTCAGAATGTCTTCCATGCTGTTATTGAAGTTCCCAGATGGACAAATGCAAAGATGGAGGTAAGCTGTGCTTAAATATTATCAGCACAATGGATTCTTACACATATGAACTCGCATATACATATAAGTGCTGAAATTCTATAAATGTTTGGTTGTTTTAGGCACTAGATTGTCATGTCACGTTGCTACCACTCACAATTCTACAGAAGGGCCAGGCCAAGGGGAGGTTAACATCAGTAGCAAAATTTAAGTATTGAATTATCTCTACTAGAAAAAAGGTTACGGGCTTTTGAATCCATTGTGGTTGACAAACTTGAACAGCTGCACTTTCCCCCTGATTCTATCCTATAACAATAGTCTTACTGAGCAACTATTTTTAATAAAGTATGAATAAATAGCATTTTTCTAATGATGGTATGAATAGGCATCCCAGTAGAGTGAATGGTTTAGGATAAAAAGTCACAGAATTTTTTTGACAAGGTATTCAAAAATTTCTCGATTCTCATTCGGCATGAGTACTAGGCTGAATAATTTTTCGTTTGTTATAACCCTACCACACCACCAAAATTATACCTGCTCAAAACATTTTCAGTTTTTCTGTAATTTTGACCTGGAAATGTACTGAAAATACAAGGTTGGGTTACAGCAAGCAAACAATCATTTAAGGCCAGCCTAATTGTTCATGGAGGCGGAGTTTGTGTGTTGCCGGACTGCTAAATAACACTGGACATCTCGGGACAGCGGGGGCTATTTTTAATCATGGCTGTATTCCAATTCCAATTTAATTCACTTAATTTGATATTGTATGTCTTTATTTGGTGTGTTTGTTTGTGTGTTGTGGGTCTGCCCCACTGTCTATGTCTTTTTTGTTGTTGCTGGTGGCTACAACTGAAGTCCCTGAAAGGGAAAATAAAAGTTCTATTCTATTCTACTCTATTCTATAATGCCTGCCTGAATAGACAAGTAAAAATGTGTCCCTCCGTTACCATTTGTCAATGTCCCTCCATTACCATGATCATCTGACTTTAAACCTCGCCCCATAAAAATTGAGCAGCACAAGTGGCTTACCATTTTGCATGTTCATATTTAAGTGGTAATGGTACAATATGAAAGCGAGAGATAACCCTTTTCACCTCAGGATCCGTATGATATGCATGTCTGAAAAAGTGTAAAAAACAGACGTTAATTTTGCGTCCCTCCGTTACTGCCCTGTTTTTTATTTTCAATTTTACCCCCAAGAAGTTGTTTGCCCCCAAACTTTTTTCCCTCAGTGTGTAGTCTAAGGTAGCCTTTATATACCAGTAATAATACCAGTTGTTTTTTTTTTTTAACATAATACCAGTTGTTATTTTACTCTTGGATAGAACTTGCAAATTTGTAACCGCCATGAGATGTCCCCGTATTATCAATTATCCCACAATAGGAAATTATTGTCCACACAGTGTAGGAGAGTCTATTCTTTTCGAGTGAAGTGGGTATTCACATGAAATAGTAGATGACATTTTCAGGTTTCTTTGTCTCATACTGCTGCCTCATGAACTGAAATGGAACTGTTCCTACCTTGGAACTTCAATTAACTTCAACGTGTCATTCGGTTAACTTCAGCTTGTCGAAATATGGAATAGGAAAATGCACAGGAGAATGTTCTTCAGCTTGCAAATGCTTTACATCAGTACATTCAGATGAATCTTGTTTTATCTTTCAGATTGCTACCAAGGACCCTCTAAACCCTTTGAAACAAGATGTAAAAAAGGGTAGTTTGCGCTATGTGGCTAATGTGTTTCCACACAAAGGTTACATTTGGAACTATGGAGCAATTCCTCAGGCAAGTCATTCAGTTTTGTTTCAGGGCCATATTTGGCACATACTTAATGGCAGTTGATGTCCATTGTCCATGGTTACAGCTCTAAAGATACAGCCAATACTTAAAGCATAGAAATGCCTAGGTTCTTGTGAATATTTTCATAATAATCAGCAATTTCATCCTCATGACCACAGATCTAATTAGTTTGTTTGTTTCTAGACATGCATTGATATTGATGAAACCAATAGGGTTGATTTAACCCTTTTGCGCAGATGCCTAGTGACCAGGACACCACCGCCAAGGTTTTGCTCAACTGAGACATTCATTGCTCTCTGCAGCCAAACTGAGTGGAAAAAACAAACTCTGTGTTGTAGCTTTATTAGTACACAATTTGGCCGCATTTTCTTGTTGGTGGAATATTATTTTATTGTAATGTTATCGTACATAATATAGTCTATAGGCTTAGTATCTTCCTGGGCTATACTTATCACTTGGGCATGGAAATACTCATTCCAATTTAGTGTGTGCTGATATGTGCTAGATGAATGTAAAATGTTCCTTGTAGTCATTATGAATGGGAACATTTAAAAAATAATAAAAATACAGACAAATGTGATCCCAGGGCAAAATAAACATACTGTAGAGTACAGGGAAAAGTGATATTTTATTGAGGTACAACTGTAAATGATTCGGCTACATATTTAGGTGTGTGTCAAAGTGTGTTATCAATGTTTTCATCTTACACCATCAGAAGGGGCAGTACATATGCTTTATAATGGACAAAACTAATTTGATTCATTTTATGACATGTTTTGGATAGGGTTTTGGACCCATAGATATCTACCCCCCTATTCTAATGAACAGATAGTAATTCCCACTTGACAATGATGCAAAAGTGAGTCAAAACAGTTGATTTCCAGTAAAATATATCATTATTTTATGATTTAGAACTGTGTACAATTTAGCCATTTGGATAGATTTGGAGACACTAATGGACAACAGGGTACACAGCCTATATTTTGCATCATAGATCTTTTCTGTGATGCTCACACCTGGAGTTATAAAGCCTTAAACAGAACATCCCCTAAATAGGTGAGAAGGGGTTAAGCAAGATTGATACTGCTTGATTTTGTCTTGACTGGCCTTTTTCTCCCTTGCAGACTTGGGAAGATCCAAGCCACAAAGATGGGGACACTGGCTGTTGTGGTGACAATGACCCCATAGATATCTGTGATATTGGTAACAAGGTAGTGCCCAATTACTGTTTTTATCAAATATATAGTATATTATAATACCTTTGTGCTACGTATATACTGTACGCTTATGTGTACAAACCCCAATTCCAAAAAGTATTTAAAATGCACATAAAAGCAGAATGCAGTGATTTGTAAATTTAATTTTACATACATTTAATTGAAAACAGTAAAAAGAAAAGATATTTAATGTTTTACCTTATCAACTTTATCGGTTTTTGTAAATATACACTAATTCCAAATTTGATGCCTGCAACACGTTCCAAAAAAGTTGGGACAGGGGCAAAAAAAAAGACTGGGAAGTTCAAAAAACACCTGTTTGGAACATTTCACAGGTAAACAGGTGATGCTTTATCAATTTTGACTATCAATTAGTACTTTATTTATCAATGGAATGTCTGACTTGTTTCAGTAAAATGCTCACCTTTTCATCAGTCTTAATTAGGAGCTTTATAAGATAATTACATGTGAGACTTCTGGTTCAATACCCGGTTTGGTCCATAACTGTTGTTTTTTTTGTTTGTTTTTTGTTTTGTGTTTCTAAGGTTATATATCTTATTTGGGTATGTGGAGCTGGGTATATTAAGTATCTGGATTTTGAATTTAAGATCAATGTATTGATCATTGATGACGTGATTGTAGTGGCATGCTCAACTCACAGTAAAGTCAGAGTATTACATTACTTTCAACATTAATTATAGGTCTTTGGGTTTATGAAGTAGTGTGGTAATTAATTTTGAGCAGCAAGACTACTTAAAATTAAGACTGAGTTCCACGTAAAGGAAGCAATATTCCATGCTTATCAAGGGTAGAAAAAAGGGAGCTTACAAAATACTGATGCTACTGAGGCTAAGTAAGCACTCTTGTTAGTTACCAGCTGGGTCATTCACAGCAATTTCATGTAGCTGCATCTTAAAATGTTATTGCCAAGAATATTTCACAGTGTAGCAGGTGCCACTGACATTTTATTAAAGAGAAATTATGCTAGGTAACATTATGTTGATGACATTTGTCATTAACAGGGTTCTACTGTGACATTAGTTGACTTGGCCCATTTAGCTACCATCGGATACAGTGAATCTGTGACAAACTGTGCGCTGTTTTAAAAAATCCATTATTTTTTTATATTTAATTAAAAATACATACATACACTATATGGCCAAAAGTATGTGGACACCCCTTGGTCTGGGGCTGTTTTTCATGGTTCAGGCTAGGCTCCTTAGTTCCAGTGGAGGCTAATCTTAACACTACAGCATACAATGACATTCTAGATGTTTCTGGGTTTCCAACTTTGTGGCAAACAGTTTGGGGAAGGCCCTTTCCTATTTCAGAATGACAGTGTCCCCATGCACAAATAGAGTTCCATACAGAAATGGTTGTCTAGATCAGTAAGGAAGAACTTGACTGGCCTGCACAGAGCCCTGACCTCTACCACATCAAACACCATTGGGATCAATTGGAAAGCTGACTGCGAGCCAGGCCTAATAGCCCCACATCAGTGCCCGACCTCACTAATGCTCTTCTGACTGAATGGAAAAAAATCCACACAGCGATGTTCCAGCATCTAGTGCAGGGGTGGGTAATCCCGTGTCTGGAGGGCCGGTATGTATGCAGATTTTTGTTTCCACCCATTACCGTAGCAAAATTTGCTAATCGGCTGTATACACAAACACTGCTTCACTGATAGATTAGATCACAGTAAACTGTTTCATATACAACACAAAAAGAGTCTTCGGCTGTCAATCATGTGCCTATCAAGAAATGTAGCCAAAATGTCAGTTGGCAAAAATGTTAGACCAATAAAGTAATTAAGACCAGAAATTGGCACGAAAACCAGAAACCGATAAGGCACTTGTTGCCTACCTCTGATCTAGTGGAAAGCCTTCCCAGGAGAGTGTAGGCTGTTATAGCAGCAAATGGGGACCAACTCCATATTAACACCTTTGCGTAGAAGGTCCCGCCGGCGGGACCTTTTTGCTCAACTGAGACATTCGTTGCTACTGCAGTCAAACTATTAGTGGAAATCACACAAACTGTCTTTTAAAGGTATACTATGTAGTTTCATTGTAAACAACTTGTTCTTTGTTTACATTCAAATTTTCTCCCCAAAAAAAATTGTATATGTCCTTGTGGTCTAATAAACATGTTGAATGTATTTCCTACCTCATAAGTCGTTCGCAAAGTGTTTTTTTGTTAATGTTTTGAATGTTACGCTGTTGACATCCCGCCGCCATTTTTAAAGCCAGAAACCGCTAAAATGGTGTAAATGTCATGAATGGGAGGTTCCTGCTCATTTGATTGACATGGCCAGGCCATGTGGGCAGGCTTCCAGGTAAACTCTTATTTTAGCTTAGGACCGAAACATGCCTCACGCAAATACGCGAACGTGGACGAACGTTCTAAGAGCTTGTCACGCGAACTGTTTTTTTTTTGCCATGACATTTGTGAAAGACAAGCCAGAGCGTTGCAGCAAGGGACGCTATAGCAGCAACAACAGTAAACGACTTTCTTGTTCGATCTGTGCTTTCCTCTGGTTTCTCTTTCACAAATGTCATGGCGAAAGAAAAACTGTTCGCGTAACTCGAAGTGTCTACGTTCGCGTAGCTATTTGCGTGAGGTATGTTTCTGCCCTTACTGATTAGCAAGATGTTTTCAGCCGAGGAGGTAACAATATCATTATAAAAATAGCGCCCATTACATTACATTAGTCATTTAGCAGACGCTTTTATCCAAAGCGACATACAATAAGTGCATACGGAAATGTCATCGAAGTAACTACAGAACAGATGAGACAAAGCACATCCTTCCCATAACGTAGCAGCTATCGATAGCTAAGGCTATCTATTGTCATTTTCATAAAATAAAGTTTCCCTTTTCCGATATGTAAGTATTTTTGCGTCTAAAATACCGTTGGTCTCGCTGGCTACATATGTACGTTCGTGTTTCCACTCGAGCACCGTCTTTCCAATATGTTTGATAGCCCTATTGTTATTTTCGCATTTTGAGTGCATTTCACATACTGTAGTGCAATCTTTAAATGTATTTTTGATGTAGGCTACCGATGTTCATTGAAGATAGAACATTTGGCAGCATTTTGCAGATGGTGGAATACTATTTTATGTTCATGTTATCGTACATAATATAGGCTATGGCGTATATACTTGTCTCTTAGGGCAGGGGTTCTCAATCCTGGTCCTGGGGGACCCCTGTGTATGCTGGCTTTCGTTGCAACCGCAGTTGCAATCCCAGAATTTTAACAAGCTGTTAATTTTTCTTAATTAGGTGCTTGTCATGTTTGGAGGAATTATTCACCCTCTTAAGCCACATTATATCAGAAATAGCTATGGATGCCATGTAGAATAAACACCCCATGTTCACATTGTGCTATATTATTTAAAAAAGATAAGAAAATTATTTAACAGATCCATTTAAAGACTGATTTGAATCAATAGGCTCCTAATTGGTGAAAGTGTGGACACATGGCCACTAAAATTAACCATTTCGTAGATAATGAAGAATTCAAACACAAAGCAAATGATAACGAGCCAAACCTGCATTGTCTTAAGCTTAAAGAAAAAATTGAGTTAAACACATGTGTTCAACAACCTAATTAGGAGCCTATTGATTCACTTCACTCTTTCATTTGAGTGAAAATACATTATTTTGTAACCTTTTCTTATGTAATTGTTGCAATATAGCACAATAAGCACAATGTGAACATGGGGAGTTTGTTCTACATGGCATGCATAGCTATTTCTCACATAATGTGTCTTAAGTGGGCGAATAATTCCTCCAAACATGAAAAGCACCTAATTAAGAAAAATTAACAGCTTGTTAAAATTCTGGGATTGCAACTGCGGTTGCAACGAAAACCAGCATACACAGGGGTCCCCCAGGACCAGGATTGAGAACCCCTGTCTTAGGGCATGACAAATGCTCATTCCAATTTACTGTGCGCTGATATGTGGTAGATTAAGGTAAAAATTTCCTTGGAGTCATTATGAATAGGAAAATAAAAATAGAGAAAATACAGAAAAATACAATCCCAGGACAAAAGTATACATACTGTAGAGCAGTGGTTCTCAACCCTGGTCCTGGGGACCCCCTGTGTATGCTGGTTTTCATTCCAACCACAATTGCAATACCAGAATTTTAACAAGCTGTTATTTTTTCTTAATTAGGTGTTTTTATTGTATAGAGAGAACACTTTAAACTCTTTATTCTCTTAAGCCACGTTATGTTAGCAATAGCTATGAATTTGAAGAAAAAAAATCCCATGTTCGTTATGCTTATTGTGTTATATTGCAAACAATTACAAAGAAGAGGTAAGAACTCAGGTGAATAGGCTCCTAATTAGGTAATTGAACACAAATTTAAGTTCCTTCATAATTTTTTCCTTAAACTTGTTAACACAATGCAGGTTTGGCTCGTTATCATTTGCTTTGTCTTTGAATTCTTCATTATTTACCAAACGGTTAGTTTTAGTGGCCATGTGTCCACAATTTCACCAATTATGAGCCAATTGATTCACCTCAGTCTTTAATTTGATCAGTTAAAACATTTTTACCTCATTTTAATTGTTTACAATACAGCACAATGTGAATATTGGACTTTTATTCTTCATGGCATGCATAGCTATTACTAACATAATGTGGCTTAAGAATGTAAATAATCCCTCTAAACATTAAAAACACCTAATTAAGAAAAATTAACAGCTTGTTAAAATTCAAGTATTGCAATTGTGGTTGGAACGAAAACCAGCATACACAGGGGGTCCCCAGGACCAGGGTTGAGAACCACTGCTGTAGAGTACAGGGACAAGTGATGTTTTATTGAGGTACAAGAGTGAATGATTAGGCAACATATTTAGGTGTATGTAACACTGATATCAATGTTTTTTTATCTTAAGCCATCAGAAGGAGCAAATAATAAGGAGCTTTATAATACAATAATTAATAATTTTATTAGTTTTATGACATGTTTTGCATAGGGGTTTTGGACCCATAGATATCTACCCCCCTATACTGATGAAAATATAGTAATTCCCACTTGACAATTATGCAAAAGTGAGTTTTATGAGCCAAAACTGTTGATTTGTAGTTAAATATATCTTTTTTATTTTTATTTAGAGCAGTGCACAATTTATCCATTTGGATAGATTTGGAGACACTAATGGACAACAGGGTACACTGCTATATTTTGCATCATAGACCTTTAGTAGTTCTGCATATCATCCTCAGATTTAGCAAAACTTGTGGACATGGAGTTTATGATCCAGGAAATATATATATACTACCGATTTCACTTATGTAGCTCTCAGCAAAATAAAATTAAAAAAACAATTTTTAAAAATGTTTTTCCAAGGTTTCTTTGCATTTGTGGCACTTTATTTTGACTTAAATTATGAAAATAAACAAATCTAAGTTTGTATTGTAAATGGTACACCTGTCTTCTTTCATTTAAGCCATTTAGCAAGTTTATGTGATGCTCACACCTGGAGTTATAAAGCCTTAAACAGAGCACCCCCTAAATAGGTGAAATTTGCCATCTGCGCCAAGGGGCTAATCCCCATGATTTTGGAATGAGATGTTGGATGAGCAGGTGTCCATACACTTTTGGCCATGCAGTGTATAAAGAGTAATTAAGGTTAATTTGTTGCCCTGTTTATATTCAAGGCTGTAACCATAGCGAGTGAAGTTCTTTTCAAATTATATTTTAAATTTTTTTGACCTAAGGTGTGCTCATGTGGAGAAGTTATTAAAGTGAAGGTCTTGGGTACTCTGGCATTGATCGATGAGGGCGAAACGGATTGGAAAGTCATCGTGATCAACGTAGAAGACCCCGAAGCCAAGGACTTTAACAGTATGGCCAATTCTTTGATTTTAATAACAGGCAGGAGCGTTCTGAATTCAAGTTTGAGCCCAAAGTCAAGCAGTGCACGTGTCATCATGATTCATTGCTAAATTACAGATATCGATGATGTGAAACGACTGAAACCAGGCTACCTGGAGGCCTCTGTCGATTGGTTTAAAAGGTACAAAGTGCCAGACGGGAAGCCCGAAAACCAGTTTGCATTCAACGGAGAGTTCAAAGACAAGGTAAAAAATAAACTTACTTGAAGTGCTCGTGTTAAAGCAGCTGGCACAAAGCTCAATTTAAAAGTGACCCCTTAAAGGTAGAGGTTCTTGCACATCCCCTGTCAGTGAGGTTCAAGCAATTCAACTCTGCCGTATTTGCCATTTGTAGCGTTGCAAAATTAAGTTAATTTTAATAATCCTAACAATTCAGAAACGTTATAAAATATATGTATAGGAACTGCATTAAGAAAGAAAATATATTTTCTGGTATTAGAAATGATTTGACTAACATATATTCAGTACATTGTATGTAACAAATGTATGCTTGTTGCGCAATTCTGCTGCTGGATGTTTATTTTTCATAAGTCTGGCTTGACATGGATCAGTGTATGAACCTGCATACAAATTTTACACGGGAAGGGAATACATATCAAAGCAAATGTGTATCCATTGCTTTTTCCCCATTGCCATGTTTTACATTATTCACGTTGGCTATCGTGTGTTTTGTTCCTGAATAAAATTTAATTTGAAGCGTTTCATAAGGCGAGCAACTGTTGGACCTCTGTGCATTTATTTCCTGTGGGTGGCCAGACTTAAATCAGCAGTTGGAACATTTGAATGGCTGATATTCTGGGCATGTTGTCATATTGTTTCTGTTTTTCATTCCATATTTATTAGGTCAAAATATTAATTTCTGATTAGTTGAAGGTGTTACTTAATGAATTTGTTATTAATAATAATAATAATAATAATAATAATAATAATAATAATAATAATAATAATGTAACATTTCTTCCAATAGAGCAATGGTGCAGTCATAGGGTATGCATATTTGTTGAAATTTATTCTCTGTGTGTTGTGATTTACAATACCAAGAACTTCACGTTTGCGCAACACAATTTTGTTTTCATTCTATGTAGGACTTTGCTGTTGACATAATCAAGAGCACCCATGGCTTTTGGAGAGCACTTATCACTCAAAAGACTGATGCTGGAGAGCTGACCTGGTGAAGCATGCATTTTGTATATAATATTCTCTCTCTATAACATTCTCAACACTTCGATCTTTTTTGTGTCTTTCGTGTGGTAATATTTCAAGTGGTGCTTGACATTTCTTGAAACATCATATACAACGGATCACACAAAATGCATAATGATCTCTAGCTTTCTTTCTATTCAGTTTTCTATTTTTTATTGTTGTTACTGTTATTTATTGTTCTTCTGTGAAGCACATTGGGATATATTCTGTACATGAAATGTGCTCTGGAAATAAAAGGCAATTGACTGATTGATATGGATCTAAGATTTAGCAGAAGCTGACCTTGGTGGGAGTGGTGTTTCAAGTCAGAACATAATTTCAGATACTAAGACTTCCTCAGACCTATGTAGGGACTGACCTTCTGCAAATAGCATTGGACTTTTGAAGTTTGAATGATTTATTTTTAATATTGTTTTTGCCAAAACGGGCCAGTGTGCCATGACTGAATATGAAGATATTCATGCATTTCTAATTTAATTAATGCAGCATGAACACCTGCGTCTCCGATAGTCCATTCTGCTGCTCCTGTGACGAGGCTAAAGCTGCTGTCGATGCAGTAAGTCCGTTTTTTATTTTCCTCTATAGGTTTCATCATTAGTCTTCATGTGAGACATTACAGACTTTCCAAATCTCTCTGAATAATGTGGTCATGTGACCACATCCTGTATGTCCTAATGACCTGATGTTTAACTCAAAATGTTAACAATGACTAGTCCAACAGTTTTTAAGCTACTCATACAGGATTCAGAATTTATATGTATTTTTTCAGAATAACCATTCTGTTCAGGATATGATTTTTAGAAGAAGCTTGGTTGACAAACTTTCTGGTTTATTCATTTTTTTATAGACATCCTCTTTTGGTGACAAAGATCCCATTCCATCAAGAGGTGTGTACAAATACTAATTGAAAGCATTCTGTTGAATGAATATGATTTTAAGGATTCATAATTTAATAACAAAATGATGACCCTATGATGATATGGCATGGTAATTTACATGTTTGAATGGCCCTTTCAAGCTAGAGATGTTCCAAAAATATGTTACATTTTCTATTTCTATTTTCAGTTGACAGATGGTACTACTATGAGAGAAACTAACCATACATGAAGGCCTGAAGAATTGACTGAAAATCCATCTCTCTTTAGAAAGCTTACTTGAAACTGTCTTATTTTTTGGTACATGGTAAATTATCTTGTTTAGTAATGGTATGGAAGATACCCTTGAAATGCCTCACTTAATTTAAGCTTCATTTGTACATATCTTGTGCTGTAGACAGTATTATCTGTGAAATTTACCACTGTGATTCAGAGTACTCGTATAGGAATTTCCAGTATCAGGTTGTTTCAAATTGGTTTTCAGCTGATTTTCATTTGCATAATAGTTTTTTTGCATTGTATATGCAAACCACTGCAGTGCATATGGATGAGAGTGGACCATCTCAAACTGTCAAATAAAGCAAGAATTTGACAACTCGCTTTCTGTATAATGATTAACCTCATTCTCCATTTACAAATAACATTTAATTTAAATAATACTATATTTTAATGCTCTTTTCTTCCATATCACAGCTGGATAATGCACACAATTCCATACGTGGATTATTATATGTGAATGGGGACACTTTTAGATTGCGTCAAATCTAAAGTGTATAAGCACAGGATCCTATGATCTGTGAATTATTATAACCGGTTACCTCTTTTTTATGATAACGCAAGGGAACATGTTAACAAAACACTCCTAATTGTCATGCATGTATTAAAATATTTGAACCACAAATTATTAATCTTAATTGTATACACTTTAACTGTAACCTCATGGAATCAACTAATGACAGTCAAAACTATTTGTAAGTTTTGACCTTCATTGGTTGATTCCATGATGTGAATGAATAAATTTAAGATTAATAATTTGTGGTTTAAATATTTTAATACATGCATGACATTTATGAGTGATTTGTTAGCCGGGTTACAGACCTGTTAGGAATAATTAATAGACCGCAGGAGTCCGTGCTTATACACTTGATTTGACGCAATTGCCACAACCTCGACGATCATTGCCACAGCCTTGTTTGTAACCTGTTTAGTAAGAGGGACCGTACACTGACAGAATGTAGGCTCGCTATATGCTGTATGAATAACTGAAAAGAAGCGAGGGAGAGACCAGTAAACTAGACCTCGCTAGAGATTACATAACTTCCAGCTTCCAACACAACAGGAACAAAAGAAAGGAAGTATAAAATAGTGCTAGATGGAGTAACACAGCCAAGGAACATATATACTGCAACATATATTGCAATATACAGTTTCAACATTTAGCAGATGCTTTTACCAAAAGAACATTAGACAACCACCATTACAGATAGAATCTGCACCTCTTGTGATTTGCCTTCTTGTGTGCTAAAGGATTCTATAGATTTATTGCTGATGAACCTGTGAAGAATGGTCAAAATTTTGACTTCACTCCATCAACAGTGCAAGAGGTACACAAGGCCTTTAAAGCCTTGGATCCAAAAAACCTGCTGAGGCCATAGGCGGAGCCTGTGTAAGGCTGGGGAAGGCTTAAAATAATGTAGGCTATTAAATACAAATACAAATGCTAGCGATAGAGGAATTGAAGTCGAGTTAGCTCACTCAATCCTCTAGGTTACTGCCTACTGCGGAGGGTAACTAAGCTGGCTGGCAGCGTGTAGTCGATTGATGTGTGGTTAGACTACCTGTACTAACGTTAGTTGGTTAGTTAGCTAGCTAGCAAGTCTCATCCATCAACGCGTTGTCTTGTCAGTGAAACGGCAGTCAAGCTGAAGGATCATCACGGACTCACAGAGCATTTCTGGACACACTCACACACTGTAAATGTCAATTAAAAATTTTATAAATTACGTTTGTGTTGGCTGCCATGCCAATAAAAAAAAACAAATGTTCTTGCAGTGGAGTCGCTTAAATAGTTAGCCTATCAATATGACGTGAAAGTGTAATAGTATCTAAATAACTCACATTTTCTGGAGTGTTATTTTGTAAAAATTCACATCTGAATTTTTGAAGCCCTAAATTCTGAATAGGTAAAAGCTTTAACAAGCTCATGCAATGTTTTAACAGAAGGTAGTATTGATTTTAGATTGTTGTTTCACCATTTTTACTGAAGGGATAAACTTACTATTTTACCTCATCAACACTATAGGCTACTATCTAACAGTATTTTACCTCAGCAACACTATAGGCTACTATCTAACAGTATTTTACCTCAGCAACACTATAGGCTACTATCTAACAGTATTTTACCTCACATTCAACACTAGTTTACCTCAGTGACATTATTTGAAAGCTTATCTTGCACTTTCTTTTATTTCTGTTTTAGAGTGTTGTTTATTTATGTTTCTATTTGTGTGCTATTAAAATAAATGGTGTAATATTCAAATGTTCCAAAAGCTTCAAGGGCCTTTGATTTATGAACTCTAAACACAACCCTACTGGTGCTTTACAACCAAAGCCTACATGGGCTCTTGTACTCAAAAAAAAAACTATGTACGGTGAAATGAATGCAAAAGATTTCGACACCTCCCCCTCCTAGCCTTACCCTGCAGTTGGTTCAGGCCTATTTCTGAACTCTGTGTCCTGGCTAAACTTTTGGAATCTTTTGTCATAGCACAGTAACAGCAGCCATGAAGGTCCTGAATGACATCACAGCTACCGTAGATAATATGCAGCATTGTGTATGCCTTTAGACCCAAGGTTTAGGCTGCAATCCTTACTAGCGCTGTTGAAAATCTCCAATTTGCTTTCAGCACTATTCAGTCCACCTTACGTCAACTCAAATGTGTTTTGAATGCAAAGAAAAAAAAACATGAAAAATAGACTTCAAAAATTGTCCTCCTATTATCACCTTGGAAGGCAAAGTGATTGCGATTGTTGAATATTATAAGTACATAGAAATATTAATAGATGACTGCCTTCCTTTCAGGCCTCATAGGCCTTTTTTTCTTTTGAATGCCAAGAAAAAAACATTTACACTACTCACAAAAAGTTAGGGATATTCGGCTTTCGGGTGAAATTTCAGGATGAACCTAAAATGCACTATAACCTTTACAGGTGAAATTAATTTGACCTTCTCTAAACTTTTGAATGCACATGTCCAACTATTCAATGTTTCAGTACTTTTTGCACAACTTGCTGTTCTCTAACAAGGAGCTGAACGGCAAAATTCACAACAGGTGTTTGATCCATGAATCGACCAATAAATTTCCTGGTTCAATTAGAATTGGTATTTAAACAGTCCTCTTCATCATGCTGTTCACATTTTGACATCATGAGACCAAGACGACACCTAACAATTGATCAACAGTACCTCGCCATTGCGAGGCTTCAAACAGGATGTTCTCAGAGGGAAGTGGCCACTGAGCTTAGAGTGTCACAGAGTGTCATCAGCAGGTTGCAACAGAGATACAGAGAGACTGGAAGAGTCACAGAAAGGCATAGAAGTGGACGTCCTTTGGCCACATCCCACACTGATGACCGCTTCATTGTGAACAGTGCCCTGCGGAACCGGATGATGAATGGCACTCAACTCCAGGCACATTTAAGGGAGGTGAGAGGCACCCAAGTGTCACGTCAGACCATTCGAAACCGTTTACATCAGCGTGGTCTGCGTGCTAGACGACCTGCAAGGGTACCTGACCACACCACCAGGCACAGGCGTCATCGTCTTGCATGGGCCAGGGAGCATTTACGCTGGACGAGGGACCAGTGGGCCTCAGTGCTGTTCTCTGATGAAAGTCGATTCACGTTGAGCAGAAATGATGGCCGCCAATGATGTTGGAGACGTCAAGGAGAGCGCTATGCATCAGCCACTGTTGTCACCAGACGACCCTTTGGTGGTGGCGGTGTTACAGTGTGGGCAGGTGTGTCTAGTCAATACAGAACTGCCCTACACTTTGTGAATGGTACAGTGACAAGCCCATACTACCTGAATAACATCATTAATCCAGTCATTGTGCCCCTGCATGAACAACACAGGCCTAATTTCATCTTCATGGACGACAATGCTCCAGCTCATCGAGGTCGCATCATTAGGGAAAGGCTGCTGGAGACTGGGGTACCTCAAATGGAGTGGCCTGCACTTTCTCCAGACCTGAATCCCATAGAAAACCTATGGGATCAGCTGACTCACCGTGTAGAGGCTCGTAACTCTGTACTCCAGAACCTCAATGACCTGAGGGCCGCCCTTCAAGAAGAGTGGGATGCCATGCCTCAGCAGACAATAAGTCGACTTGTGAACAGCATGAGACGTCGTTGTCAAGCTGTAATTGATGCTCAAGGGCACATGACAAGTTATTGAGACATTGACATTTTTGTTGTGGTATACCCACCACTGTTGTTGGCTTTTGTTTCAATAAATTGTTTGAGATGAGGAAATCACCATTGCATGCTTCTACTTAAATGCCCTACTTTCATGATACGTATAATATCACTGTAGCGTGAATTTACATTTTCCATAAATTTCACCCGAAAGCCAAATATCCCTAACTTTTTGTGAGTAGTGTATGTTCACTAACTTGAAAAATAGGCTTCAAAATTGTCCTCCTATTATCACCTTGGAAGGCAAAGTAATTGTGATTGTTGAATATTATAAGTACTTACAAATATGAATAGATGACTGCCTTCCTTTCAGGCCACATAGTCAGCACCTTGTAAAGAAATTGAAGCTGAAATTGGTGCTCTATTTCAGAAACAAGTTGTGCTTTTCTTTTGCTGCAAAAAACAAGACTTATCGCTGCCATGATTATGCTAATACTTCATGTTGACAATGTTTTATTTTTATATGCCTCTTCTCCTAGTCTTTGTATCTTGGACTCTGTGTATTATGGAGTAATGGTGTTTATTACCGACTGTATAGCTCTTACTCATCACTGTACCTTGTATGTTTAAGTTGATTGGCCTTCCCTGTACAGTCATAGAGCCATACATTGCTACATTTTTATTTATCAGGCCATTTTGGGACTGCTACCATATTATTTGTGCTTATATATCACTAAATAACTTACACGACTGTTTACGGTCTCAGAAGCTGTTTTTGCTATATCTTTCCCTAAGGTTCAAAGTGAATTAGGCAAAACTCTCATTCACTCCCTCCACATGGAACTCATTGCAAACTGTTTTAAAACTGAATGAGCAGGGGGTATTTCACAAAGCAGGATTAGTGAGTTTGCTGGGTAACACTGAGTAAAACCCGGAGCGGTTATTTTTTACTTCAGTCCATGTTCCAGATTTGAGAGGGTTCCAGGTTTTACTCAGTTCAGTTATCCAGCTAACTAATCCTGCTTTGTGAAATACCTCCCTGGGCCCAGTAGTTCAAAATTAGTAATCCCTATCTGATTGGATTTTGGGTATAGTTCAAAACCAAAAAATAGGATTGGGATCACTTTGATATCCGATTGGATCAGGAAATCAAATCCAAGCTTAAATCTGGATCAAATCTTCAAAACAGGTAGTTCAAAACAAAAATATAGGATTGGAATCAGTTTGATACAAAAAATCAGGATTACCTTGATCCAATTGAAGGGATGGATTTGGAGTGGATTACCAGAGCAAAATGTACTATACAATTAATTTTAAAATATGTTTCAATATAAATAAGATGGTAAAGTTTGTAAATTAAAATAATACATAATATGTAGCCTTTATGGTTGATACATTTTCATTTCTTTTTTGTCACATTTGCAGTGGCCTCTTGCCTACCTCTCAGAACAGCTGTGACAACCAAATGATGAGCTTATGATCATAAAATTACATATAAAATATAATTCATCATTGTATCCTTAATAAATGGCTCTAAATTGCTATACTGTCTGTCTTCCTTATGTTGTTCTTCATATCCAATAGGTGGAGATAGGTAGGATTAAAGCGCTGATATTCAGGATCTTTGAAAAGTCTGAATTGCATCTGAATTAAGACATGTTAATTACAATCACCAGCAGGTGTGCAACTAGCCTTAATCAGTCACAGAGACCATTAGCTGTTTAACGGTAAAGCCCCAAGGAAAGCGGCGACATCAAATACCATCGCGTTTGCCTCCCACGATCTTCATTCTAATTGGTTATTGCGTCACGTTCCCCGTTTCGCCTGGACGCCTCGCATCGCAAGCAATCCCAGCGTGCCTTCCAGACACGAGGAATCGCCTCTCATTGAAAATGAATGGAGGCGGTGTCATCGCATGAGAAATCCACTCCACACCGCTTTCTGTTGGGCTTTGCCCACTCAATGGGTTCATTCCAATCGCTTATTTTCACTCCATCGCATCCTTTCCTCGCTCCTTAGCCCATGTGACATTAAAAAATTTACAATTTATAGTGAACAGGCCTTCATCTTCATAAGAGTTTAAACTATTTATAAAGGGTATTGAGGCACACTCAAAAAGGAATTCTCATTACTCTACTTAGTCATTAAGTATCTGCTTGGACCCTGATCCTGTTCGTCTGCTATTTTGAGCTTTGAACTGTGAATTTGCACCACTTATCTTTCATGACTTAAACCTTTTTTTCTTATTGTTGTTTGTAAGTTTTTTTTTTGCTGTGTACACTGTTGTTGTGTTGTGTGACTGCAACTTTTACGTTTGTCTTGATGTTGCGTCTTGTCCTCTTGCTGCCAAACGCCCCCTAGCGGTAACGCGGGCGTTACGGAAATTATTAAATTATACATTTCATTAATTTAATAATATATAATAAACTGCTCACCTCAATATTTTGATTAAATATCCTTAAGATATATCCATTCCTTCTGGGAAAGTGGTTTTTAAGCCCAAAACGTCGAGATAAAACTTCGTAAATAACGTTGGAAACTCTGACCTAATTCTCAAACATGTATTGCAGCTTGATGTCACACCATAAACAATGTGCTGGTAAACTGCTTAATTGTATTTCACAAAACTTTGGTTTGAAAAAGCATTATACCTTTAGGCTTCAAGAAAAAATACTTTAAAACTTTCATACGGCTGTACATGATTTTTTTCCCATTTTAAACCGACTTGTGCTTTTTTGCACTTGATTCCGACTCGTTCGGCTGTGTTCAGTTTGGCGTTGTGAAACTCAGCCAGTCTCTGGAGTACCAATCCCGTGGCTTAGTATATGTTAGCCAGAGTGGTTTTGTACTTGTTTGCAGAGATTTATGCAAAACCGTCGTCAATTGGGTGTATTTCTTTGACTGATAGCACAATAGGCCTATCTGAAGTGGGAAAAACTGTCTTCGACCCGCCTCCACTCCGAGTATTATTTGCTTTCCATTGGGTTTTAAAACTGTCTGTCAAATATTCCAGCCAATAGCCAAGACTCTTATCTTTCAAACAAGCCCTCATTCAACACAATGCCGTCGTAAATCAAGGAAATACAGCCCTGCGTAAGAGGAAGAGGCAACCAAAAGTAATTATCGAACCAAGATGGCGCAGTGTTTTTACCTTGTAGCGTAGCTCGCTACATTCCGTTTAGCAAAGCACAATTCATAAGGTAACTGCGCTGTTTATCTTTTTACTTTACAGTCTCTTTCATACAGTTTTTGGTTAGTTATGTCTAGGTTATTCAGGAGTTTCTCCGTGCAGCAGGTCCTAGCCCAAATATGGTTTTGCGGTCTCTGACGCAGAGTGATATAAGGTAACAGATTATTTTGCCAGTATACCAGTGCGAATTCACTGTTATGTATAAAACGAATCCCTCTGAATTAAATGAATATAGCTATATTAGCTAACATTACTATATTGTAACAATGACAAGCTAGCCAGCAAAATTACACATAGCAGCTAGCTATCTATTTGTGTCTGAGACAAGTAAATGCAGCCCTGTGTAAGAGGAGAAGGCAACCAAGTGTAATTATCAAACCGAGATGGCGTAGTGTTTTTTACCTTGTAGCGTAGCTCGCTACATTCTGTTTAGCAAAGCGCAATTCATAAGGTAAATGCGCTGTTTATATTTTTACTTTACAGTTTCTTTCATACAGTTTTTGGTTAGTTATGTCTAGGTTATTCAGGAGTTTCTCCGTGCAGCAGGTCCTAGCCCAAATATGGTTTTGCGGTCTCAGTGACGCAGAGTGATATAAGGTAACAGATTATTTTGCCGGTATACCAGTGCGAATTCACTGTTATGTATAAAACGAATCCCTCTGAATTAAATGAATATAGCTAACATTACTATATTGTAACAATGGCAAGCTGGCCAGCAAAATTACACATAGCAGCTAGCTATCTATTTGTGTCTGAGACGAGCTGTTCCGAGTTTCTTTTGAATGCAATGGCGTCTGAAGGGTTTGTTTTGTTCCACGAGTAAATTGTTCTGTAAGCAGTACAGCAGGCTCTGCAGGTAAACAAATGAGCAATTTATGCATGACCTAACACGAGGGAGAGATAACATGAGGATGAGTTTGTTGTTGTTGATTATTATGCAGGGGTTTATTTTATCTAGGGTGGACATTTGATTTTATATACCTGGACTAATTTCTGGCTAATGAGGCAGAGCTTTTTGGGGACCACGGCTAGGCTAGTTAGCTGTGTAATATGAAACACCAAAAACACATCTAAAAATTTACTTTTATTGCCAATTATCAGATTTTATTGTAAAACTTAAGAAATAAATTATATTGAGACTTTTCTGGAACCTGGGCCATTTTGCACAATTTGTGCCAACTTTGGTAACCGAAATGGTTCACCTGAAAAAACGCTCTGTAGAATTTGAATGATTTGAGATATTGACACCATATCTTTAGCAGAGATAGGCAGCATATTGAGGAATCACAAAGAGGAGTTATTTCCTCCATAGCTCTTGTAGCTCATCAGGTAAAAAATCTGAAATTTGAATTTAGGTACCCGTTTTTTGTTTTTTCACAATTTCTGTACATAAATTGTTGTAGTTAAGTAGCCAGAAGTGTATGTATATGAATTATGACTACTTAGTCATAATAGTGCAGTTCTCTGTTTTAATAAAAGCTATGAACCATATTTGTAGCCTTTACAGTTTTTGAGATAAACAGCTTTGTTTGTCACTAGTAAAAACAGGCGAGAATTGGTATATTTTGCCCTTGGTATTAAGAGGTTAAGTGGTCAGTGTAAATGACTTGGTGCCTTCTACAAGATAATGAAGCGCAACTTGAGTTTGGGTACGTTATGACAACCGACAAGTATAGCAACATTATGGACCTGTTTCAGTGGCCTGGTGGCTAGGCTTTGCAATAGTCTAGGGCTGTGTCCGAATACGATCCCTGTTCCCTGTCCACTGTCCCCTGTCCACTCAGACCCCTGTCTATGTGCCCTGTCCCCTCACTTTGCAAACAGTGTGTGAAAGAAATCCCACAAAACTCTTTCCAAACTAGTGAGGAAGTAGTTTGTAATATTTTTGAGAATATCAATCAGTTAACATATGACGATTATTACAAAGTGTAGATTATGAATGAAGATAGAATTAACAAAAATAAAAAAAGAGTAGTTTGTAATATGAATCTAGTTTGTACCATAGATATACATATATACATATACGCTCTGTGTCTTTTACGTTTTTACTTCCGGGTTACTTACTGAAATTGTTGGATGAGTGCACCGTTATGCAGATGAGTGTGCTCCTGAATTCCCTCAACAAAACCCCGGAAATAAAGGGTTCATCCTGGTATTTTAAGTGCCCCCCATTTGTGAGAAAAAGTCACCCACTCAAAACGTTTTGATGAAGTGCACTCAAATATGCGCCCTCAAAAGGGTGTAGGGGTCGTATTCGGACACATCCCCTGTGAAAAATGGACTTGGATCAGTACCTGAGGGGTCATGCGGGTGACGTTGCACTAAAAAAGACAGCAAAAGTATACTAGAACATCCAGGACAGGATGAGTGACTGTTTTTCTAAGGCTGTTTCTGCTATTGTAACGAGTCAAGTATCATTAGCCTCAAATACACTACTCGGAAATGTAAGGGAGTAATGATTCAGTAAGTGTTTCAGGGAAATTAAGTTGTATTCTGGCACATTAAAACTACAAATTATCCAGGTAAACATTGAATACTAATAATTGTTTCCTAATAAACTTATTTATGCAATTAGTTCCTAATCTCATGTGGTGTCTGAGTTTTCAGCCTGGTGTGTTAATGTGGGAAATTATAGTCCTGGAAGGGACAGGATTTTGAAGGCTGGAGCTGTCATTCGCAGGCGCGCTGCTTAGCTTAACTCTTTTCAGGTGCAAATGACACAATGTCAGCAGTAACTATGCTATTTTAAATCTAGTTTGGCATAAAATGTAATGCATTTAAAGTGCGAGCGCCTGTATTAGCCTGTAATATGAGCCCCGTGTTTCCAGATCCATGTGAGACCTGCGTTTTCTACATGTGCAGAGGTCCCAGTGAAAAAAAACATTGATTGAGCTACCAGTTGAAAATAATTTAAAGAGAGATCGCACTCTACTGTTGTGCTCCCAAATAATTATTTCATTTGTGTGTAGAATAAATTGAATCATATGGGACCTTCTCTTTCATGTTTTGGTCCAGCACCTACCGGAACACCAGATATGTATCCAATTATTGATTATTTTATTCACTTTGCTCTTTTGTGAGATATATTTTTCATAGTATTTACTGTTAGCCTCTTCAGAGTAAAGCAAGCGAAATTTAACAAATCTGAATTTGTAGTCTATTCATGTAACAGCAATAGATGGCAAAGCAAAACGGACTGCATTCCCCCAAGACCCTCATTTGTCAATCCATCATAGAAACGACACTATATATGCAGATGAATAAAATGTGAATTTGATAATACACATGTCAGATATGATGTATGACAGGCATGTAGAACCTGCGTCTTTTTGTTGATGAGGCGTATTGCTGTGCACATCACAAATAAGTTGGCTGGAGTGTGCCAACTTGGATTTATAACTAAGTTCATCACACACCATGAGGAATACACCAGTCCCTTCTAAAAGCAAATTTCTGTCAAAAGGATTTTAGACTAGAAGTATAGATGTAAAATAAAAGTATGAATTGTTTTATATGAAAACTAGTGAGCTGAGTGTAACCGCAAGATGTGCAGGACCGGGCGAGTGAGGGAATTACACACTGGACATACGATGTTATGTTATCTATAGCTGGAATAAACAAATTAAGAGCATGGCCAATCTTATTGGAAGACCGCAATCCCCTTTGTAGCAATTTGGCTAAATGGCTGTCGAAATGCAATAATCAATCAATTATTTTTGCTTCATCGGTTGAATTTTTCTCATAAATCACAAACGGCTTTTGGAGGACAATAAGTTGCTTTCTCTTAAACAAGGCACTTCAAACCCCTACTTTCTAAAGGTGTGGGGAACTTGCCGATCAGAGGCCATTACTGTTATAGACTGATGTTCAGGACAAAGACACATAATAATAATAATAATAATAATACATTAGACTTATATAGCGCTTTTCTAGGTACTCAAAGACGCTTTACATTAAAAAAATAAGTAAATAGATAAATAAGTAAAATAAATAAGATAAATAAGATAATTAAAATCCAAAAAAAATTTATAAAAAGATTAGGATAGTGTGAGGTAATAACAACAAAAAGAGGGGGGGGAGGGGGGATTAGCTGGGGAAAGCAAGTCTGAAGAGGTGGGTTTTAAGGGCGGTTTTAAAGGAAGAGAGGGTAGGGGCAGCTTTGATGTGGGTTGGAAGTGCGTTCCACAGAGAGGGGGCGGAAACTGAGGAAAGCCCTGTCACCCCAGGTTCGGCACTTGGTCCTGGGGATTTGGAGGAGGTTAGCGTCACCGGACCTGAGTGAACGGGAGGGAGCATGGTGGTGAAGGAGGTCAGAGAGGTAGGGGGGAGCTAGATTTTTAAGGGCTTTATAGGTGGTGAGAAGTATTTTGAAGTTGACTCTGTGTCTGACGGGGAGCCAATGAAGGTCCTGGAGGACTGGTGTGATGTGGTCTCTGGAGCGGGTACTGGTGAGCAGACGGGCGGCGGAGTTTTGTACATATTGTAGTTTGTTGAGGACTTTGGTAGTGGTGCCGTAAAAAAGACTGTTGCAGTAGTCAAGCCTGGATGTGATGAAAGCATGAATGAGTGTTTCTGCAGCAGTGAATGACAGTTTGGGTCGAAGACGGGCAATGTTACGGAGGTGAAAGAAGGCAGTTTTTGTGATCTGGTTGACATGGGGCAGGAAGGAGAGGGTGGGGTCAAGGATGACTCCGAGGTTACGGACTTGGGTGGAGGGGGGTGACAATGAAGCCATCTATAAATGTACAGAAGATGAAGTAAAACACACGCCTCAATATCTCTTTCTGTTGCGGATGCAACTCTTTCACTCCGGTATCTGTGAACTGTTCAAGGTCTTTTACTGCTCTCTTGTGGATGTGTAGTACACATCATAATATATATATTTTTATTCATCAGTTACCGAACAAATATGGCAGCAAACTAGTAGACCCTAACAAGCATAATGTGATCTGTAGGCTATGTGCTTCACATGTATGTTTATGCTTATGTTTTTTTATTATATTTTGCGAAATACCACGCGTAGTAATAATATTAATGCATTTTATTTGTATAGCACCGTTCATACAAAGATTTGCAGCACAAAGTGCTTTACATGACATAAAGGCAGTAACAAAATGGTACAATTAGAACAATAACAGTAAAAATCTGTTAGAAAATAATGAGAATTATGCATACAATAACCAGATAAAGGCATTAACTAACTGACCTGAGAATCATAAAACATGTTTTGTTGTGACAAAGGGAACATGGGTTATTATTAATGATGATTTGCTAGTATTTTATTTCATATTTCATATCATTTTGGCAAGTTATTCATTTTTAATAGGTTTGGATATAAGCATGAACATAAGTATGCAGTTCTTCATGGAAAGACGGGTATGGTAAACACACAGTTGGTTAATTGTTTGAATAAAGATACTTATTTTAAAATAAGGCTTATTTTCACTAGCACAGAATCATATAAGCATGTCAGTATTTTGCTCATCTATAAGTGTTTCATTACATACACAATTGTCATTGTTGGTTGTTTATACTTCCATTTGGTAGCAAATCAACATTGTACACAAATGCAAAGGTGGATGTCTAATGTATACCGCAATTAGCACAATGTGAACAATCTGGCTCTTATTCTTCATGGCATGCATAGCTATTTGTGGCTATAATGTGGCTAAAGCGGGTCAATGATCCCTCTAAACATGAAATGCATGTAATTAAGAAACATGATCAGATTCTTAAGATTCTGGAATTGCACTTGCGTTTGTACCGGACACCAGCATACACAGGGGTACCCCAGGGCCCAGTTTGGGAACCACTGATCTTGTCTCTCTTGTTTATGTCTCTGGCTTATGTACTGAATATTATTCTGATTAAGAGATTGTGTGAAGGGACATTTTAACACAGAACCCCCCTTCAACTTATAATGATGATGATGATGTTGATGAAGATCATCAGGCCAGACTTTGTCATCTCCTATACAGAATTAGCTATTGCTTTACATAAATAGCATAGCATATATACTCCATAACAATGGTAATTATTTGCTTCATTGTGACACATCTGTACAATACACAATAGATTAAACCACAGGGGTACTGCAAATGGAACTGAGGATACCGCACTATTAAAAGAGATTTTTTTTGTACAACCAATTACTTTCGGCCAATGTATGGGAATGTGATTGTCTGTTCGGTCATCTGTTTGTAGATTATGGCACAAATGTATGCGTTATTTAACACTGAATCTGAAATGCTTCCACTCAGATCTCATTTTCCTCCACATACAGAAAGTGCACTTAAATACAGTATGTATTACACAGTAAAGGTTTTTTGGTTACGAGGTAGGGTTGCATTATGGGTGGGGTTGCTGTATGCTCAGCATGCATTAGTAGATATCGCTATTCTGTCTCTACTTGTTTTGCGATCTGAATTACACACTGCAACTAATCAAAAAAATCAAGCCTGTACTTGCAGGTTTGCAGTATTGACTATCAGTTTTGAGCAGCCAGAGTGTGTTGCTGCATTGATATGAGAGTACTTTGCAGGCAACCAAATTGGTGCCCCTGGAAATCAGTGGTTCTCTATCATTTACCAATCACTTTGTCATACCTGTAAGTAATGTAAAATCATATGGACTTATTGATTCTTGAACCGGTAGGTGTACATAACGTATCACCAGTTCAAGACATGAAGGTGCTTATGTGTAACAGTTGTCAAAGGTGTAAATATTGCTCACCTTCATAAATATTTTAATAATCCTCTGTGTCAGCTTTCATTTTTGTTGTCTTGGTACTTCATATATGTACAGTACATTTTTAACCCCAGTTTGGAATGGGCAATAATAACTGTAGGCCCATCTCATCGATGAAACCACTGTTCATCAATTTTGGAGGATAACACACTAGTCATCCAAAAATCCATTATTTTAACTCTAATTTGCTTTTGTAATTTGCAATTAACCTGAGATAATTCCAGCAATGTGGTTTCTACAAAACATGATGCTAATGGTTTTGCAGCACCGGGCCAATGACGTGATGTGAGAAAATGGCTTTACAGATATCGCTTAGCAAAGAGATTAAAGGATAAATGGAGTAAAAAAAAGTGAAAGTTTCAGAACAATAGATTTAGTGCTAGAACTCTCTAGGTGCATGCGACTAGGATCACATTTAACAACAGGGAATCAGTCCTGACTCCTGAGGATATGGCACTTGAAGCACAGTCATTATTAAAGCTGTACGGTGGTATCCTTTTGCTCTTGTCATACAAGAGGGACACTTCCCTGAGCGTCAGTTGCCTGCTTTGGAATTTGTAATAGGGTAAATCAAGTGTGAATGATTTCCATTAGGAATACTCCATCAGGGCATTGGCTGTAGCATTAGGCAGATGGTGATGAAATGTTGAATCAGAAAACAGAAGCAATTTATAATCTTCTTGGGCACGAGGCAGAATTCAAGTCAGCATTTAGAATTTTAGGTTTTTCAGTTTTAGTAAAAGCAAACAAACAAACAAAAAAGCTCATACATGGTGTTGTCATTTTTAAAGTGGTTCTTCCTCATTGTTTTTAGAATGCTATATACATTTGTTATATATATTCTAGTGGAAACATACATTTTAATTCGATTTACGAAGCATGCAACCTTTTGTTGTGTTTTTTTAATACCCAAGTATGAACTCGTGCGCTGATAACATTTTCCTTCTTTTTTTGTGAGAGCAATACCACATCAGGACAAAAGGGGGCAGCTCTGGGCCATGTGAACAGAAAGGAAAATACTCAATTTTTTAAGACCGTAATTTTATGGCGAACTATTAAAGCAGTGTACGTATCTGTGCCCTTAGTTTGGACATGTCTGTGGTTACAGAGTACTGTTTCACAGGTGTTTCATGCGTTAAAGGTATCTATAGCACTCATCTGAACATTTTAAAATGACTGCAAATGACTTGTAGACCTGCAGGTGGCTGTCGCACATTTGTTGTACCTCAAATTATTCCCCTCCTCTCTCTCTCTCTCTCTCTCTCTCTCTCTCTCTCTCTCTCTCTCTCTCTTTCTCTCTCTCTCTCTCTCTCTCTCTCTCTTCTCTCTCTTCTCTCTCTCTCTCTCTCTCTCTCTCTCTCAGAACCCTGTTACGGTCCATTTTCTATATGTAAATTCATCAATAACACTACAGGACTCCAACTGACTGTGGGTCTCTCTGAATCTATAATCCATCACTATCCCTGAACAGATAATGACAAACAGGATTCCTCGTTATAGTTTTAAATCAGTCCTATAAAGAGACCCTTCGGCTTTTCTTAGCTGTAGGCATAGCAACAGTTTACAATCTACAAGAAGATCATTCATTTTCATTTAATGCATATTTGACTCTTTTGTCTGATTACATGCAATACAGAGTCATCTATTAGTTGATCCTCCAGTAGTACTAATGAAACCGTTGTATTATTTTTCAGCGTTGCTGTTGTGTAGTTACAGTTGCCCTGTTATGGATTGTTAGGTCCTATATATCTATATGAGAGGCCTGGGACTATAGCGGTAGTGTTAGCACTTTGAATCCCACCTCAACATCAATGCCCTAAAAGGGGACTGCAAATCCTAATGTGTTACAAATTGGCGTAATCCGTTTGTAATTGGCCTGTCCTAGAGGACGTTATTGTTAGTGTGTTTCCAGCGTTGTGCTGCACAGCCGCTGTGAAGCTGTGTCTAATTTTGGATTGTCGGTGCAAATGCTCTGCTGCTGTAGCCTACCGTGGAAGCTACGTGCCAGGTCTCCTCTCTCAGCACTGCCCCGGCCCAGGGCTCCGGGTGGAAATACCCTTTTGGATGATATCCACATTTCCCCATGTAATATCCCTGCTGTTACTTTGACGTAATTCCGTTTAGCCTTGTTCTGTATGTCACATTGTTTAGTTTTTTTCTGTAAATCGTCCTGGGCTGCCGGCGGCACGCAATCACATTTCGAGACATTTTGGCTCCGCTCAGAATTTAAAAGCTGCTTTGGAATTTTCAATATGCTAATACATTATTTATTGTGTGCCTGCATCGCTTGCAGATTCATACTTACGCAACAGCACATTAAACAATTTTACCTCTTATGGCTATTTACTAAAGTCACAATCCTGTGCATCGCGTCCTCGTTTTCAATTCAGCATGCCGACATTTTTATATGGTAAACTGGAAGGCATTACAGACAGGGAGCTTGGGGGTCATTAATGCACCCCCCTCCCAAAAAAAATGCAGCTTCAAGGCTCAATAAAGTGAGCGTAAGTGTGCGCCATGCTTCACCATTAAGCCTACAGTGTAGGCTGCTACGTACACAGGAGGGAAAGTATCAATGTGATCCATGTTAAGTGCATTTTCATTATAAGCGTGTCTCGCGGTCCTGGTAAACAAGCTTTATATGAGAATCCTCTTTTGTCTGTGGCAATGGATTAATTGCTCTGGCAGTCAGTGTGAAGAAGCTGGGAGCCCTTTGGCAAACAAGTAATGTTTTCCAGTGTCGGGTGGAATGCGCTTACCCTTTCTGGTGGGCGATTGCCATCGAAGACAGTGGTATGAATAGCCTACATCTCCACAGAATACAATTTGCAGGGCATTAGAGTCAATCACACACATCACCAAGGCTGATTTTAATTGTATAATAATTGTTTGGCCTGGATTGTGGAAACTTTACTGGCCTCTCTGTCTCTGTGCTGGAGTTTTGTTCGGCACCTAATTCAGTACCTTGCGGCCCCTCAGTTTCGCTTTCCCTCAGCGCTCTGTCTCAGTTTCCTCTGCCATGACTCGAACCCCTGACCCTGTGCTGTCTGAGGCAGAGAACGTGATGAACAGGGGGTCTGTAGGCGGCATTCAGCCGGCGCCCACTGGTCCTTTAACATTTGTCAGCACCGGGTCAAAGGCACTGGCACCACAGCACACAGCTCCCCAGGGAGCAGAGAGGAACATATATACTTTATACAATGAATACTAACCAAAAACAGAACTTAAAACAACCATATAATTTCTCCAGTTTCTTTTTTCTTCCAATGCTATATAATAATACATCACAAAAATAAAAATATAAATATATAATCTATGCTTAACACAAAATATGTATAATTAGGTATTGTACAACCCCTGGCAAAAATTATTAAAAATTGTTTTTACTTCGTAGCAATAAACAAATCACAGATATGACACAAAACAATTTTTGTTTAATAGCTGAACATTCTGGCTACCTCAAACAAATTAAATTATTTTAATTAATGGCATATTTTTTCCAGATCAAGTAGAGGAAAAAAATATAGAATCACCTTGTAATTTGCATTTCTAAAACAACACCAGCACAAGTCTAAAAATGCAAATTAGTCTGCAGTTAAAAGAGAGTGCTTAAAGACCTTAACGAGCTGATGGACTTGGCTAATTGAAAGGAAACATGGCCCCAACAAGAGAGTTGTCAATTGAAAACAATGGAAAGGATTAAAAACTCATTCAAGAAGGAAATCCAACACGGAGTGTGGCAAAAGATGTTGGTTGTTCCCAGTCAGCTGTGTCTAAAATTTGGTGCAAGTATAAACAAATATGAAGGTTATAAAAGGAAAACATCAAAGCTTCAGGATAGAAAACTCAAAGCAATATGCCTTGAAAATAAAAAAATAAATGGGCGGAAACAGGAGTCCATGTTTGTGACAGAACTGTAAGAAATCGGCTGAATGAAATGGGATTTACATATAGAAAAGCCAAACGAAAAACCAGCACTAACACCTAAACAGAAGAAAATAAGGTTACAGTGGGCTAAAGAGCAAGCAATCATGGAGTGTGGATGATTGGATGAAAGTGATATTCAGTGATGAATCACGAATCTGCATTGGCCAAGGAGATGATGCTGGAATTTTTGTCTGGTGCCGTTCTAATGAAACATAAATATGACTGCCTGAAGAAAACAATCAAATTTGATATGGGTTTGCGTGTCAGGTAAAGGACCAGGGGAGATGTAAATCATTACCTCAACAGTCAATGCACAGGTGTACATTGAAATTTTGGACACTTTTCTCATTCCATCGATAGAAAATAGGTTTTGTGATGATGAAGTCATTTTTCAGGATGATAATGCATCTTGCCACAGTGCAAAGAGTTAAAGCTTTTCTTCAGGAAAGGCATATCAACTCAATGACATGGCCAGCAAACAGTCCGGATCTCAATCCGATTGAAAATTTATGGTGGAAATTTAAAAAAATTGGTCCATGACAAGGCTCCACCCTGCAAAGTTGATCTGTCAACCACTATTCGAGAAAGTTGGAACCAGCTTGATGGAGAGTGAAGTCCATGCCTCAAAGAATTCAGGCCGTCATAAAAGCCAGAGGAGGAGCAACAAAGTACTAATAGTGATTTATTTTGTTGATGATTCCATAATTTTTTCCTCTACTTGATCTGGAAAAAAATATGCCATTAATTAAAATAATTTAATTTAATTTGTTTGAGGTATGTTTCATGAAGCCAGAATGTTCAGCTATTAAACAAAAATTGCTTTGTGTCATATCTGTGATTTGTTTATTTGCTACGAAGTAAAAAAAGCTGGGTGAACATCCTCTAAGTGTGGTGATTCCATAATTTATGCCAGGGGTTGTAGTAGCTGGCCCAAGGGTTTATTTATTTTTTTCTCGAAGAATTTTTTTTAAAGGGATTAAGTGGATCCAGTTCAGTTCCTATAGCAAATGTTAATTGTGCTCTCCTCGACAGTTATAAGAGCTAAAGTGGACTCTTGGGGTACATTGCTGGCTCAAAACAACAAAAGTTCCTGCTTCAAGAAGTCCAGAATTAATTTACACAATCAATGTAACTCCAGGGCACGCCACGTAGATTCCTGGCTAATCTGATGCTCACTACTGCCCTCTAGAGTAAAGTATCAAATACAACTTTCAGTTACTTCAAATTTTGTGTGAACCCTAAAATGGAGCTTCTCTATACCCCAGGGCTAAACTCTCCCACTGGACCAATCTTTTGAAACATTTAAAACATTGAGCTCTTTAGTATACTCAGCTACAGTGTAAGACAGGGATGCATGTGAACATGTTCTTTTGATAATACTGTATTTTTTATTCTCAAGTGTCTCATAAGTTACTTAATATTATTCTTCTTGATCGAATATGGGTGTATGAGCTTCCTGCTCTGTAAAAGTAGTACGTATAATTAGTTTTTTCCCCCTGTGTGAACTGAAGAACTTACCACAAAATGTGATACAGTAATTAAATGCAATAAAACATTTTGTCCCATAGTTTCCTCTAAACCTGCACTGTAAAACTGACTAAGACAATGTTGCGAGAACGTCACATTGTAGATTGAGCACTGTATGTTTTTCCAATGTCCCAGCAGTGCCAACAGTATGACTAAAAAAGAAAACAGTGTAATATGGTAAACACTCCAGAGTTTAACAGAAATGACCCATAAGAAAGAGGCATGATTATGGTACTATTTTATTATCAAATACAGTGTATTAAGTGTAATATACTGAATTATGTTTAAGTCACATTAAGTACACAGCATTTCATTTTACATTCTATGCGCACTATTGACTGAAGAAGTCGATGTCGTTAAGCAGATCAGTACTGTAAAATCTAAAACCGCTTACTATTTCTGTTTCAGGAATGTGTGTTATGAATTTCATTACTGTTTGTGACGACCGACAGGCCTGTCTGTTGGGCAGCCCACCACTGCAGTCCTTTGTCACTGCCTCATATAATACCAATCCTTTCTCTTTCATTACAGTCACTTAAATCCATATCTGAATATGTTTCGCTAATGGCTATAACAGAATTTAATGCAATACCTTTCCATCATTGAAAGGCCAGGTTAGCATGTCTTGTCTATATTCACATTGTGGCCAGTAGGACTACACATTTGAACAGAAACCAGTGTGTTTTTGGTTTTACAGTACTTATTGTTCATGTTTTGGTGTGCTGGAGGCCAGTGTGTTAAACATGATCATATCAGTACACAATCAAAGAAAGTACCAGAACTCCAAACTTATGGTCCCTTAAGGAAAATGTTTTTAAAAAAGAAAGAGATGACAAATAACTTGCCAGGTGATACATTATAACCAAAATTAAAACGGCTTGTTTTCACACAGAATCCGATCGCCTGTGTCTTTACTGTAAAAAGGACAGGGGGTTTTGCAAACACTTTCATAAATGGAACAGATGTAGGCTAATTAGCAACCACAGGAAAAAACCTTTTTGATTTGAACACAAAAATACACATTAATGATAATTTCTTTGTATATAAATAATTCGTCTTAAGCTTTGTCAATGTGGAGTATGCGTTGCCTCCATCTTCTGAAAGGCAAATATCTATGATACTTGTTTATCTCCATAGTATAAACATGCATGTTACAAACATGTTACCGCCAACCTAAAAAAAAACTCCATCAGAGGCCAACATTGACTTAAAGCCTGCGGAGACCAAAACCATTAAATCCCACACTACAGTCCAATTGGTAAAATTTGGATTTTTGGAGTAGTTTTACATTAAAGTCATAACAATAGGAAATTATATATTTTTCTTTTCTATTTTCACATACGCATTCAAATGAGAAACAGCATCTTGGGTGTATGTATGCGTGTGTTTATATGTATATACATACATACACACATAAAATATCATTCTCTTTGTGTGTTGTCTTAAAACAAGTACACATTCTACTAAATGCATGTTATCAGTAATACATATTTCAAAATGCTAGTCATTTAAAATCAGAACAGTATGCATACAAGGAAAATGTGAAAAGTTTACTTTTAAACCACAAGTAACACAAACTTTTTCTTCAGCAAATCCATTTAAGTTACAAATATGTACTTTTCGAACTTCAATCACAATTTCAGAAGAGTTTGAAATGTAAGTTTGGCCGCATGTGTAAAATAATATAGAAATAGGAGAAATCTCAGACCAATTTCATTTAATGGTAAAGTGCTCAGCCATGGAAAAGTACATTCTTGTTCACTAACATGCAATACTAGAAACACTCTAATGTATATACCTTACCAGTGGCAGGCAAGAACATGATTACAATTTACTCACCATTAAAAGAATAGCTAATTGTGAGTATTCAAGTATACACACAGAACTTCAAGTAACATACACATTTTTATAACAAAACAAAAAAAATAATTCAAGTAGCATGATGAAAATAGAGCATTGAGTGGCACATTCTTAAAAGTGAGATTTAGGAGCAGTTAAAACTGTCTTTCGTTTAAAGGGCTGTCATTGGTGTTTTCCTATGTTCTCCAAAGCAAATGGGAGAGAGAGGATTTCTGAGGTGACTGTATGCTAAACTGCCTGCTGATGCCATCTTTATCAGAAAACGCCACGCAGAAGATGGACCCGGCACGTTTCAGCCAAAGGTTCTCAGGCAATTTTTTTGTCGAAGCAACAGAAAAGCCTTTTAAGATGACCGTTCAAAGTATACCAAAAAAAAAAAAAAAAGCCATAATAGAACAATAATCAAAAATGATTGTGTCATGTTTATTCATACCACATTGTATAGTTATGTACATGTGAATATGTGCAGATTTTTCAGCTTAGCAGTAGCACAACTAAATGACCCTGTTTCTCATACCTATGCAGTGTGCCTGCTACACACTGCTGTTTCCCTCTATTACCACCGTAGGTAACAAACACAGATATTTATTATTCATGTAAAGCACTACAATAGAACAAAAATGTTCCTTGCACTACTAAGAAAGATATCTCTATGTAACAGGCTTTCACACCTGAGCCGTATGCTTGTGAGAAAAGGTGATCAAGGTGGTCAAATTGAACCTCAATGTTCAACATTTCTTTAATATTATCTTGTTTACCATAATACAGATATAATAATTTGAAGGTGTAATATTTTTTTGTAATAAGTCACCACAACAACATCATAGCAACTTTGCAAATATTCATTTTGAATCATCATATAATATTTTTTGCTGTTTTCAACACTTCATAAAAAGCCATCACAACAATGTAAAAACCTAGCTCATTTGATTATTATACTAGATTGTGTGTGTGTATGTGTGTGTGTGTGTCCAAATTAAACTGTAAACAGCAGCTTGACACTAGTGCCCAGGTTGTGGTTTATGCTGGTTCCAGTGCTTGTAGTAGTGATGTCAGCCTGCACCTATGACATCACACATGATTGGCATAACGGTGAAGGGGAAAATCAGGGTAGATGGCATCTTCAAAGACTGACTGGTCCCACTCAGGCAACACAGGACTTTTGTCAGTATCTATTTCTAAGCCAGCTCCTAGCTTTTCCACCAAAAAAAAGCTTTACACATCAGACAACCCAGTCCAACCGATTAACCAGTGTAATGCCCTTGGATTTGACTCTCTCTTAATGTTGATATCCTTCCATTGTCACGCAGGATCAGATTGGTTACAGTCCATTTCACGGAAGACTGTACCTCAGAGGGTTGGGTTGAGGCGTGTTGAATAATGCTCCAATGTGCCCCGCTTTCAATGGTTATTGAGACTCAAAGGACGCACCGTAAAATGCTACTAAGACAGTCCCCAGGGAGGGAATGCTCTGAGCGCTTCACGAATTCTCAGGTCTTTTCATCACGAAAGCAGAATTTCTGTAACATCAGGAACAGAACCAGTCTCCTTCCAGCAGTTCACCATTTCACAGATGTAATTAGAAACAATAGAACCACCCGGAAGGACCTTGGCAGCGTGAAAGACCTGCAAGCCAACCGCAGCAGACGGATATTACCACACCGCCGCTGCCACACCGCTAGCTCTCCTCTGTCCCCACAGACCTGAAGAAGGCTCTAAAAGCCCAGGAACCAGCCAGCTCGGAGCCCCCCCGCTGCCACGCATTTTGGCCGGTCGTGCCGATGCTGGGCTTGACTGTGTCCTGTTAATGAGGCGCAGCTGGCCGGACCCAGACAGACCCGACCGCTTCCGGACCGGTCGGGCCACGGCGAGCTCACTAACAAACCCCTCCCCCCCCGCGATACGGAGGGGCGTGTCGCCCGGGGGTCGGGATCAATCTGCAGAGGCCCTCGCTAAGCCCTGCCCCCCCCGCATCCTCTGCAACCAGGACATAAATGTCAATCTGCCTCTTAAATGAGAAATATTGTAGCATGTTGGAAAGGGGCAGCAGACGTGGTGCACTGTTCTGCGGGAAGTGAAACAGCGTTGTTCGTCATATCTCAAAATTTCATTATAAATCGTTTGTGATAAAATGCTCTCCGTGATCTATAATTTCGATACATTGGGCTGTTCTGCTTGCTTGTAGGGTATTGTACTTGTATTTTGTTTCTCTTATGTCTGTGACGGTTCAAGCATACGGCCCAGGAATATATTAATCGCTGGCCAAACATAGAGTACTGTTTACTGTGGCCCATGTGCTAAGACTGTGCCAGGTGCTAAGACTGCTTAATGGAAACCTCTCTTGCACAAGAAACAGAAAAGTAATGAAGTGTCACACATATTTTAGACCAAAACTGGTCGAGTACCCCCCCCCCCCCCCCCCCCGCTCCCCGCCCCTCACCACGCCCCTCCCCCCAAGAGTCATTCAGCTTGGTTTAAAGATGTCTGTCCCCTTTAGTTCCCACAATCCTTTTCTTCCCCCCCAAAAATGGGAGAGCCGGCCCTGTAGCGTCAGCCAGCCAGCGCCTCTACCAGATGTATCCTCCGTCGTCGGCCTCTCCCGCCTCCCCCTCCTCCTCCTCCTCCACCTCCTCCGCGTTCTCTTCTGTCTCCTTCTCCTCTTCATCCTCCCATCCAACCCCACTGCCAAAGTCCCCTGAATATCCCACCAGTTCATCTGGGCCAGGGACAGAGGGACACAGACACATTACCCATTACCTATAACTGCCATCATTAAGGAACTAAAATATTGCTACATTGCTACATACTGTATATATATATATATATATATAAATATACAGTTGCAAATGCTACATATACAGTATATTATATATTATACTCACTCTTTTTATACTCATTTTGAGTATTAATAAATGTGACATTCAAGACAGTAAGGGAATTAGTACATGCAACGATTACTGAGAGGCTGTTATCGCTACGGTTCAAAAGTGAAACAAACGGACACATTAAGTGAAACACTGAAGAAGGACTATCTCTTGTAAACAACGTGTCTGACGATGAAGCTAACCTTATCTTTAAAAGCCTTATTCTAAGACACAACCCTTTCCTTTAGCGTGCAAATGAGAGGGATCCACAAGACGTAGCCTCCCGCTATAGGGAGCTCTGTGCGCAGGAAGAGGGCCTCGCGTCCGTATACGCGGTGAGGACGCCCGGTCCCTCGCCTGTCTTACCGCAGTCGGGGTTGCCATGGATTCGGGAGCCTGTCAGTTCTGCTCCGTGCTGATCCACACACCAGCACTCTCCCCTGCCCTGGTCACACTGCAGCTTCCTGTAATATCCATCCTCGTCACAGCTTGGAATGTACATCCCTGGCAAACGGCACAAAACATCACTGTAAATATCCCTCCCTACGTCCCTTCTGCCATTTTGTGCCAAATGGGTAAAAAAAAAAGAAAAGAAAAAGGTGGTGATCGTTTTGAGAAGCGGCGCACGTCTCGAGCTCCGGCAGAGTGGCGAAATCAATTTCGGGAGAAGGAACTAAAGGCTCAAACACACACACACACACACACACGGATGTGGGTTTGAATTGGCTGGATTTAACAACGAAAAGCCAGGGGAAAGGGTTTGTGGGATGTCTGCCGTTAGACTGCCGTCAGGACGTGGTTCTAGGATTATAGCAGATTCTTACTGTTGTTATCGCCTCTCAGCCGACTCTCCTCGGCGCCTGTCAAACCTGACTTTCAGTTCACAGGGTTTCCGAAAACATATTTCAGAGTAAAAAAGACAAGGGAAGGTGTGAATTGAAAGCAAATGCTGGAGCGCAGAATGTTCTGGAAACAAGTCCAAGTCTCCTTGAGAGAAGGCACTCTTGCTTCCAAGACAGAATTATGAAGGAGCACGTTGCGGATAAGCGGCAGTGCAGTTTGTCTCCTTGTCTGCGGCACCCACAATGCACCTGTGCCGGGCCTTGGGGAGGCCCAGCTGCTAGCACAGCTCCCTAATCCCCAGCCTGATTAGGAGCTAATCCCAGCCTCGTGCTTGTGATCTGTTTAATGAACCTCCTCAGCCACTGACTGCTGCCAGAGGCAGCGTTACACGTGCACGCATACACATAGATGAACCTACGCGCGCTAATGCACAAACATACAATTATACAGCCGTACACCCACACGTGCGCACACACACACACACACACACACACAGAAATATGCTCATACAAGAATTCACCCACTCACACGCATACACATACAACACAAATAAACACTTATGCACACATACACATACAGTATACATACTCATACACGCACAGACACTGCACATACGCACGTCCGTAGATGTGCACGAAGACACGTACCAGGCTTCTTTTTGGCCACTTCCTGCACTTGAATCCTCTCGAGCTCGGCCAGACAAGGGGGTTCTGAGGGAGAAAGGGTTGATTGTGCTTGAGAACCGAAATCGAGCCATTCTGCGAAACACTCAGGCCTACACTACTTCATTTAACGTGCTTCCAAGAGATTACGAAACATTTTTTTTGTTATTTTTAACCTTGTTAACATAAAGCATTGTATCTGTACTTCAAAGAGAGTGAATCACACACTTTGTGCACATTTTAAGAAACACAAATCTGGTAAGCTTAGTCGATACCAGTGACCGTGTGTTTAATCTGCTGTTTTGGTGTTTTGGATAAGCACCCCACTGTAAATGAGTCCATTCCAAAGTTGGAAAGAGCACGGGGGCAGTCACTGCTGCCCTGTGGCACGCTGTTGCCCGCACTTTCCTGGTCTTAATACCGCCCCCTGGCTGCCCGGTCAGAATTGCACGGTGTGTCCATGGGAAGACCCAACCTCCAGTGAGCTGGGAGCCAGGCCGTGACAAACACCCACCCCCAGATCCCCAGTGAGGCTCTAGAGACCTCTGCGTGACGGCGCATGCTCCGAAACGCTTTTCAGAAAGTACCCCGAAGACTGCCGCTTCGTGGCTGCGGAGCGAGGCTTGTGCCATCGTGTGTCAGAGGTCCGCAGAGAGAGAGGTGACTCACAAAAGCGCAGGCTGACTTACTCCAATTGAAATGCACGATCCTATTAATGCGGACTATAAGTCAGTGTGTGGGAGAGGGGTTTCGCTTTCTTTATTTCTGCTGAGCCACACGAGCAATCAGTTTCCCACACTGAGGAAATGATCGTGAGACGGCTACACTCTCTCCCAGAGTGACTGCCGGTAAAGGCTGTTTCTCAGAGCGCATGCATCGAGTTAATCGAAAAGACTTAGGAGCCAGCCACTGGAAAGGATCTGTAGAACGCTATGCTCTTTGGAATTCCCCCATGCTTTGCCTTTTCCCTAGCCAATCAGCTTGGGTTTATATTTAACCGACCAATTAAAAACCAGCACTGCTGTGAATGAATGTAGGGAGAAATGTTGGCATGGGAGGAGTGCAGTGACACAAATGTATGTAGAAATGTCTGCACCTGGGTAGAAATGAGGCCCAAGCCTGCTTAAGCCCAACATCTTTAAGGCCCGACCCAAACCAGGGGCCTGTATCACGAAGCAGGGTTACTGAGTTAGCTGGATAACTGCACTGAGTAAAACCTGGAATCCTCCAATATATGGGACATGGACTGAAGTAAAAAGAGCTGTTCCGGGTTTTACTCAGTGCAGTTATCCAGCTAAATCAGTAATCCCGCTTTGTGAAAACCCCCCAGCCCAGCAAGCTCTAACCATATTTTAAGCCCGAACCCGATAGAGCCCGATTTCTGAAATAACAAGCCAGCAATAGCATATAGCACAATAGAAAATAACGCAATGTTTCCTGCAGGAAAGCTGCTGGTGAAGGTGCTTGTGATCGCAGAACGTGGGGTTCTTCCGCCGCTGTTAAGGCGTGACAGCAATGGCGCAAAGCTTCTAGTTTTTGTGCGCATAATGCTCAACTAGCAATTAGAGGAATTATATTTTATTTTAATGTTCGTAATGACAGAGGTGTAAAATCCAGATTAAGAAAGTCCTCCCCAGTATTTGGTTCCAATCACCTGAATTTGCTAATTAGCACAATTCTTCAGCCAGGAGGTAGAACTAATTATAGAAATCAGGTTCATGGGTGGAAGAAACACATAGCAGGACTTTTACTTTCTGACCCCTGGATTTTACACCTCTGAGTAATGATCAAAACAGGCTAGCCAGCCAGCTTCAGTGCTGTATTTCCTACTGTTAAACGTAACGTTGAATACGTTTGTCGCTGTTCATGTTGATCGGAACTGGCTAGCCAGTTAGCTTTAGTGCCATTTTTTCCTTTTGTTAAACGTTATGTTAATAAGTCTATCACTCCTGTGCTGTCAAATACGGCTTTTTTAATTTGCTAGTTGAGCATAATGGTCCACTACAAAAACTGGAAGCTTTGCACCAATGTTATCAATCATTGTTAACAGCTGGCAGAAATGTTGCTACGCTACTATTTGTAAACGTCCACACTGGCAGCGGGCCCGTACCCAATCTGACCCGACGTCACAGAGCTAAAAATAGGTCCGGCCTTTGGGCCCCGTCAGGTTCTGGTCAGGATGCAACCCTTTAAGTGTAGCCTATGTTTAAGTAGGCCCCACAGGCCTCGCCCTGTCTGCTTCTCCTGCCCTGCCGCCATCGTAGAGGACTCACTTTCCCTCCAGAAGCAGAGGCACCACTCGGCGGTGGACACCTTCCCGTCCTTGTAGCTGTCGCAGGAGTTGAAGAAGGGCCTGATGCAGATCTCGTACTTGTCCAGGTTGATAGCTGCCAGCTCCGCCTGGTCCAAGTAGAGGTCACTGTTGGTGTCGAGCTTGGAGAACATCCAGCCGATAGAGTCCTTGCAGCTCGCCACCAAACTCTTGTCCAGAACTGCGGACGAAAGAAAGTCGCAATGTCACCTTTTGGTCGTAAATCTCGCATTAAACAATAACAGAAGCATAAACTGACAGGAACGATATCAGTTTTTAACTAAACAGACCCTTTTCCACATTTATTTCCAGTCAACGGTACGTTTGATATATGAGAACTTCTTTGTCACCCAGTGCTCAGAGAGGTCGCCTTCCATATCTTTTGCCAGGAACATAATTATACTGTTTGAAAATATGTATTCTCAAATTTACTGATGAGTGCAGGTAATAAAGGGAGAGGGCAAATAAATTTTGGACAAATGTATCCTCTGAGGGCAAAATGAAAATTCAATATATTATGTTATGTATGAACTACTGAAATTTGCTTTCTGAACCATAACCAGCTGCAAGCGTACTGAAAAAAGACACATTTTTTCTGTGCGGCCAGCTCTCTGATTTTTCATAGACATCCAGAGTCTCCTCTCTCCTGGCATAGAAAAACTCCTTGCGAATATTAATGTGCAGCTTTTGCATTGGTGAGGAATTTTATCTTTTTAAATATAAGTTTGAGTTTAGAGCCTCTCCAACTAAAAACCGACACTGAAAGGAAACAAGGGATGACGCACTTTTGACTTTCAAAGCAGCAAGTATGTCCTGAAAGAGAAAGCCTTGGTTTCCAATCAATAATGAAGACTCCATGCACAGCTTTGCTCAAACTGCATTTTTTAAATAAATTTGTTACCCAACGTGGGGCTGTACGTATACAATTCCCACCCTAATTTGGAATTATCTGCGACCGCAGCCGTATTAATGCGCAAACCCCACCGTCGATTTGGGAGTGTGAGTGTAGACATCCACGGTTCTCCTCTGAAGCATGTGGTGTCACCAGCTGCCCCTCTTTCACATCGCAGTCAGAGGGAGGTCTTTCACACGCGGCTCTAGCAAGCAGTCCGCAGGCGCGCGATCAACCGGCGGGGGTCGCTAGAGAGCAATGAAACGCAAAGCCCTAACCGACTGAACGCTCCCACACCCTGGGCGGTGTAATCGGAAATTGTGAATAGCCCTCTGGAGCTAACGGCCACAGAATTATGGTACGAGAAATTAAGCTTAGAAGCTTTTAACTTTTTAGTTAGGCTATTGATGCTAGCTGACCTCTCATTTGTTAACTAATGAATAAACAGGACCGTACAAACATTGTATCAGGCAATTGTTTAACGGCTATGTCGCTGGCTATCTAACTTGTTAACTTCGCACTGCTGTTCAAACAGCCACTGAAGCAGGCGCACACACAGAGGAAGCCCTACGTCTCTGCTTAATGGCCACTACATTCAAGGATTTTCAAGGACTATAGATAATCCGACAACCAACACAAATGCTATGAAAGGTTTTCTCATGCGTACACAACTCTTTTTTTTATATAAAGTGTAACACTAATTCTAACTTGCTATTTAATGAACAAAAATGTGACAATTACTCTAGCAATGTGTGGAAACCTGAATTGATGCTTATTATGCCTCTCTTTTAATTAAACTAGATACATCTACAAATAATTAGTCTTTCATTTCTACACAGCTAGCTAAGTGCCAATCAGCTTTTAAGCAGAAGCAATTAGTTTAAACTTTCTTATTTATGTCCATTGTTTCAAATTAATAGTATATACTGAGCGCACAATTTCCGTCACATCTTGACATCAGTTGTCCTGGAAAGCTTTGTGGGTGATTAAAACCGCTAGCTCCTTCTGGGATAAGCATACTAATTATGCCAGTGGTGAACTAAGCCTTTATGCGAGCAGAGAGCTATCAATGGAAAAAATAGTCTTTTTTTCGACAGGGTCTGGTATATCTCAATTCGCTGTAGTGAAAACCTCTGGCTAAGGCATCAGTGGAAGAGAAAAGATTGGTTTCAGACTCTGGAAGTGTCTCATATATAATACCATTCGTCCCTTCATAATGACTTTATGAAATAGTTATTGTATAACTCAATATTCATATAGGCTCACTGTACATATATCACAATGTTGGCTAGGAATTTAAGTAATTCATAAATATCATGATGAAATATGTAAAATATACATTCTTGAACAGAATGACATTTGGCTTATCTTGTGAGTTCTGCATTAGCTCTTGGATTACTTAATATTTTGCCTCAGGCAAACACAGTCGTCCATCCCACGACAACAGAGAGCTATCCCCGGCACTTATACCATACCACTTTGCCAAGTCGTGACTAGGGTTCAAAGGTCAATCCTTACCAGAGGCCGTGCCAGTACCAGGCTTGCCTGAGTTGTTCTGCTTGGCGTTGCCGTGGAGAAGCTGGAACCAGTCCCGGAGACGGTCGCCTAGGTCTGCAAGGTCCTGCCCGGTGCAGCTCTCTGGGGGGGGGGGGGAGGAGCGATGGTGGGCTCAGATATCTGCGTCAGCACAGTCACTGACTGACCTTCCCTAAGGCGCACGCTGCGCAGCGGTTTCCCCTGGGATGCACTGGGCCGCACAGGAGATGCCTCCCCGGCTCCATTTCCCCATTAGACTTAGTTCCACATTTTCACTGATACGCACTGATACATGCTGCATTATTCAACGTTTTCAATAATAAAAGCCCTTGGGATGCAAAAACCTAACTTATAAGGGGTTCTTCAGAGGCAACTGAAAAACGAAAACATTTGAAACCATATCATTACGATATGAAAATACACAGTTAAAAAAAAAATAGCAGACACGCATGTACTGTAGTGTGACAATAAAATATTTTACATTTTTCTTTATATACAGACGTGCTCAAATTTGTTGGTACCCCCTGGTAAAGATGGGTAAAAAGGGTTATAAAAAATTCACCGTTTGGTGAATTAGCTTAATCTCACACTGAAAAAATGAGAATGGATCACTTTAAGGGTTGTTTCTCCTGACAAATTTTCCTATTGAACTGGAAAAATAAGTCAGGAGAAGAAACCATTCAAGTTATCCATCCATATCTACTGTATTTCTGGCAGCAAAGTGATGGTTTAAGGCTTGTTTGATACGTCAGACCCTTGTTCCATACTGTTCCAGTGTAATTTACAGCTAAATCTAGTCCCACCCCCCAATTCCCATAGAGATCCATTCAAATGCAGAGTCATTTAGTATCGCTTGTAAGAGTACCAGAAAAGAAGATATCAAGAGTCTTTTGATGTTGTTGGGTCACAGACATCAGGAAGTCATGGCATGCAAAGATATGCAACCAAATATAAAAAAATATTACTTTATTCAATATATAAATGCAGGGGTACCAATAATTGTGGCCAACGTGGTTTTGCTAAAATTAATTATTTCTTGATGAGGGATTTTTTTCTCTTTTTTTCAGTGTGAGATTAAGCTAATTCACCAAACGGTAAATTTTTTATAACCCTTTTTACCCATCTTTACCAGGGGGTACCAACAAATTTGAGCACGTCTGTATGTAGAGACCCATGTATTGCTAAGACGCAGGGTACGATATATCCCTGCTGGTTCGCTGTAAATCAAGAGAGTCCCCAATGGAATGGAGATGAAGGAAAAGTGCTGAACATAACCTGCCAGAACCTGCCATTTCCAATTTGGAGGCCGGTTCCCATTTGAAACAAATCCCCACATATCCGGTTATAGATACAATACATAAATCATAATAAAATCCGTTCCAAAGTATCGACAGCCCCCACAACCCCCTCCGTCAATATGCATAGCCAGTGAATTGGGCAGGGTTTAGCTTTGACGAATGCTCACGCTAAATAATTAATTCCCGGATGACTGAATCAATATTTCAATCGCAAGTGGCTTTTCTAATTAAGCCGAAGCTACCTGCAAACAAAACCATAGTTTAATCTCTGTAATTGGCCATTACTGACCCAAATGAGCAAAGATTATTGCAGAAGGTTACGCCAAGGAACGGGAGCCATCTTGGTGTAGATGTAAGCGAATCTCAAAAAAGCTTTGCTTTAGTCTTTTCTGCGAAACTCTTTGCTTCAAAGAACGATCCTCCTTCAAATGAGCTTTTTGATCCACAGTAAATAGAAAGGTTCAGTCGCACTGTGAGGCCGAGCTAACGGTAAAGCATTTAAAATAAGCTAGATAATGACTTCAAGGTTAAAAGGGCGTGCTGAGGAAGGCCGAGGGAGGTTGATGTGTGTGAGGCTGATGGGAAGATACTTGCCATGTTTTCCCTGGGAGTCGGAGGTGGGGATTGTTTCGGTGGTACAGGGGCAAAGGCCAGAGCACTTCACACTCAGTTCTTTTCCTGTGAGGCACGCCTGCTGCTCCAGCTTACACTGTAATACACACACGCACACACACACACACACACACACACACACACGCACACACGCACGCACGCACGCAGGCGTTACTCTACAGTCACTAGCTCAGGCTCATGGATGAATGCATGCGGATTGGTCCCATCCACACACACACACACACACACACACACACACACACACACATACACGTACATCGATCTCAATGCAATCGCACAAGCGCAGACAAACATACAAACAAACACACAGACTCACGGGGGAGCCACAGCACTGATCCCAGAGCTATCAGACGTGCGCGTGCGCGCACACACACACACACACACACACACACACACACACACACACACACACACACACACGCCTACACTGACAAATACGTTAATACATGTATACACACACACACACACATGCATCCACACTGTCACGCGCAAATACACACAAGTCTACACTATCATAGACACTAACCTATAAACACACACACACGCGTGCACACACTCAAATTCACACACACACGCATGAATGCACTCCCACACACACATACATGCAGGCACAGGAACACACACACACACACACACACACACAAACTCGCGCACGCACACACACACACACACAAAGATCCACGCCCAGCTTTGACGTGCTGCAGTGGCACAATCCTCGGTTATGCCGCTTGTGACGGAGACACAAAGCCCAGCCGAGATCCAGATAAAATATTTATAGAGGTGACCGCAGCAAAGGGAACTGCTCATTCAAATGAGACGCAAAGCTTCGAGGGAGGCTGAAGAGAACCAGCCATTTCCCCTCGCCTCTTCAACAAGGTCAAATTAAAAACAATACATAAATCAATAAAGCGGCCAAGTGCGAGTCACCACGCTCCTCCGCCGTTCAAATTCTCTCGAGCAATTAATCATTCGGCCGCATAAATCTGCAGCGGCTGTCCCCTCTGCTTCCGGTGACAAACTGAAAACCTCAGCCGCTAATTCATACATTAATGCAGAGCCACGCACTACACGAAGAAACGAGAGACAGCCAGACAGAGAGAGAAGGGGGGGGGGGGGGGTCGTTTTTCATTCTTTCACAGCAAAAAAAACTGCCTGTCTGTAATAAGGGCAATCCGATACTCAAAAGGCTCGAGGAAAATTGTACAGAAAAGGCAAATTGTCCTGAGCAATTAGATTTCACGGTTGCACACTGGACGGCTGTCACACACGGAGCCGGGGTTTACCTGGGAGGCGTAGTTGTGTCCGTCCGAGCCGCACACGGGGGAGGAAGCGGACAAGGGGCACGGCTTGCAGCCGCTTTCGTGAGGCTTAGGGGCGGGCTGCCTGATCCTACAGGAAACGAAAACAAGAAACAGGAGCAAAAACATGGGCGTCAGACCATTTTGCACCAAGCCTATCTATGTTAAACAAGCCTCATAGCATGGGGAAATCACTGAAACATCCTATGTCACAGCAGACGCTACATTTATTGACTGCCTGACGGTTTGTGTTAAAGGTTTTTTTCTTCTTTTTGTTTCTGTCAATCAATGCGGTCGCCGCGGAAGAAAGACAAGCAGGAGATTAGACGACGCATCCGTCATTTTCCGCTGGCCGGTCCCAATGGCAAAAAGCGGTTTCCGTTTTTTGGAAATTTTTGCCGCTTCATCGGGAATTAATTCTTGAGATTCTCACGCTTAGTAAATGCCTCAACACACCACTACTGGTGCTTAAAAAGGCATTAGTGCTCTTATTGAGAGTGTACTTAATGACGGCGGAATGGGAAGGTGTGATCGTTCTCCGTGCCCACGTCCCATTTTCCAGCAGTCGGAGAGAGGAAATGGGACTCGCACGCCTCAAGGGTGATTTCCCAGATGAAGTTCTTTATTGAAAAAGATAAATGTCTGTCACCACAGATATACTTTGCAGGTAATATTGTTTCACTCCATTAATTTTTCTGATTACACTCAGGCTAGAATCTCAGACTTTATGGGAGACATATAAAACCGGTGAAACATCAGGAGATATATTCTGGGGATTACGATGGGGACTGTGGGCGGGAGGTCACGACGTGACAGCTGTCCTTTGGGGTCGCGTGGCCCCGCAGTGACGGCGCATGACCGCGCTTCTGTCAAACGTAATTAGAGCTCTACAAACATCCTTGTGTTGAAATGAATCATCGCTCATCAGACAAACTGTTAGAAGCCCTAATGCTGAGACATGTTGACAAGGGCTCTCGACAAGCAGCATGTAAGAATCATTTCCCGGCGCCAGTCGCGGAAATTGCACAAACAGTGTCAAAACATTCATGATGCAACAAACACTACAACACCCACAAGCCCTCATGCACCCGGTGACACTTAACCCCTCTCTCACACACCATTACACCTACTCCTTTTCCTACCCTGTCCTACAACCTGTGAAATTGAACATTTCGTCACCCGGTAGCACCTACACCTGATAAAAACTTTTAAATTGCATACTTCTCTCCATGCGATTAAGATTTTTTTAAATTTTAAAGTCACCAAGATGTCTCGGCAGTATGCCTTCGTCGCGGTGCAGGCATACGGCCGAAACATGTTGGCGACTTTAAAGTAAATAAACACTTTTTAATTGCATTGAGAGAAGTGTACGATTTTCATTTGTTTTAATTTGATTTAGCGGGCCGCTAATTAGCGCACATTTCTTCGGGTGCGCGTTCTAACTGCTCTTTTCACCCGCGCCATCTCCCGCATCCAGAGACATGTAAACTCCTACACCATAAAACTCCCACACCCGTCCGGCACTGCTCGCGGCTGCCCACCTGTGCTCCAGCTTCTTGCGGTTGATGCACATGGCTCGCTGGTATCCCTGGGCGACGCACACCTTGTGTCGGCTGCACTTCACCTTCTGGCAGGGGTCCTTGGTGGTGTCCACGTCTGTGGGGGGGGGGGGGGGGGGCAGGAGGAATTGGGCTCAGTGGCGGGGAAATTGAGAGGCCAGACGCCCCTGTCCGCCCCCGTACCGCCATCTGTCACCGCCGCCTGTACCGTCACTCAGCTGTCCGCGGGGAACAAGAGGAACTGCCCGCCCCTGCGAAACGCATCTCTCTCCCGCCATTGATAAACAGATCAGTCAATCGACCCTCCCTCTGCAGCGGGATTATCCCGTAACAAGCTGAGACACTCACAGCATTGCCTCAGCAGAGGCAAAGCAAATCTGGCACACAAGGACAACGTGTCTCCTGACTGTTAAAAACCACAGATGATTTACGCCATGTATCGTTTCAATATTACTGACAAGTAGGAATATATATTATACGGCAAGATGCGTGGTGGACATATATCAACATATAGGTGCAATATTTTGCTTTCATTTAATGACTATCAATGTAAAAACAATATTTCAATTTCAAAATATCTATCAAATACAAAAATACATATTACATTGTTAAATGTATATTGTTAAGCAGAGATTACTATTGGCTTATACCCTCATAAATCTTCCTGACATTTTCAAAAATGACTTTGAAATCGCTAACACAAGGGTAACCGTCTTGGGAGTCAAATTTGCTTTGGTACTGTGTCATACGTGCTAGAACCAATAGATAGGGAGCGCGGAGCAAATAGAATTCTTCTTTGTCGCCGAAACTCAGAAAATATTTAAGCAGGTAAAATAGACAATTGTGTCACCGCCTCAAAGCCAGCTTTCATTCTGAAGTACCACAGAATTCTCGCTGTGCACATCTTAACCGGTGTGAGGCTCAAACAAAAATAATCTTTTGCTCTGCACTGCGGGAGAGAAGCGCTGGGCCCGCGGAAGCGTTTTGTGGGAGAGACTCTGCTATGTCACTGCTCCACTTGCCGGGATCTATTTTTCAAATCTGCTGACAGGAGACCTGATAAACATCTGAAACGCAAACGACGGCGAGCTTGCGCTCCGACTGCCGGTCGTCCCCTTTAACACTGATCTGGGAAAAACAGAGAATCATAAAGACTGGAAGAAATAAAGCGCCAGGTACAAAAACAAAATCTCTCTTTAACAGACAGACACTGAAGCATCTGTAAAATCAGTGATCCGTTCATCTGTTAGCCTTGGATCTTACGCTACCGCGAGGGTTACTGGTAAAGGTCATGAGTGGACCTGCCTACTTCAATCAGACGTTGAAAGCGAATCAAAATGACGCTCGATGCTGTGAGAGGGGCAAAGCGGTGTTAAAGGAACGCATCTTTATCTGCACCGTCATCAAATGCAGCCGCGGTCTCTGAGGGCTTCCCTTTGATAGCCAGCTCCTCTGACAAGATTGATCGTGTTTCTCTGTTCTCCTGTCACATCTCAGTCTCGCTCTCCCTTCCCAGCAGGCTTGGCGCTTCAGACCTGAACTCGCGCCCGCCGACGGAGGGGGGCTGGCGGCAGCTTCTGGCCGGCCCCAGCCCCGGCCCGGGCCCGGCCCAGCGGACCCCTGTCAGGATGAGAAAGCGCCGCGCTTCCGCTGGACCCCTCGGGGAGGGGGGGAAAACGGAGAGCGCAGAGCAGGGGGTGAGAGGCAGGCGTTTTCTCCGAGGGAAATTACCGCCATTTAAGCGGCGGCTGTTTTAATCGCTCTGTTGCCGCGGTGCAGCGAACGAAGGGCTTTCGCGGGCCCCGCGCGCGAGCGGGTGACGCTAGAGACACCGAACCGCGCGGTGGCGGTGATCCATCTCGTGCTTGCGCATCGCTCACTCTCCTGTGGTAATCTCCGGAAGGTTCTGGAAACACAAGCCAGACCTGAGCGTTAAGCCCGTCTCTGGAAGAAAGCCCTCACGCGGGAAGGGAGGGCTGGAGCATGGGGCACCTATTCTCCAATCGATTAGATCAGGACAGCCTTCTGTCTCATTTCAAAAGTGGAAAAACACAATTTGAGATTTCCACCCTCCCAGGAAAAAATTCATGAGGCAAGCGCAGAGCGTGGCGAGACAACGACACCGCCGGCTTTGGGCAAACATTCAAAGCCATCACTCAACCCAGAGGGAATTGTATTACCGAGGGAATAATCCTTCTTTACCCGTAAAGATACTTAGAAACAAAAATGGTCCACCTACTCACCTCAGCCCTGAAAGGCTTGACAATATTATGTACGGAATAACAGACGGTGCTTTAAGATATTTCACTTTTCTTAACAGGTTTCCGCAGCTCAAAGCTAATCGGGAAAAGGATGGAGTTTCCATAGAAACAGGCACACTGTGTTGACAGTAGAATTTCTGGACTGTGATTTGAGGCTCGCTCCTGCAAAGCCCTGGTCTCTTCAGAGCTCGTCTAAGGGCAAGTGCTCTCAGCCCAGAATGTAGCGCATAGCGTGAGTCCCACAAATGTGTAATGCATCAAAATTCTGCTTAGAGAGAGAAGGAATAGCAGACAGGGTGGATTTAACCCACTTTAAGGGCTAGTAGCATGTTAGCCTGTCATCTGCTCTATCCTTTGTTTACACTCTGTAGCATTCAATCTCACTGCCAGAACAGGACATCCAGGACTTGCTGTAATTCTAAATCCTGAGGTAATTTATCAACAGGAAGGCAATACTCCAGTCTGATTTGCTATAGACCTACGTATAAGTACCCTTTTCAAAATTGCTTTCCTTCGGCCAAGAGCAATATTCATCTATTCAACCAGAACCCTCAATCATTCACTTTGCCCAAAACCTCCCCCAAAATGCTTTCGAAAAGCTTCAATACCAATCTCTTTCTGGTTCAGTGGTGAGGAACAGTTTTACTCGACAGGCGATGCAACGGCATTCCAATGTTGTGCAAATAATCAGTTTGTTCAAACTGACAGTCCACTACTAAGCCTAAGGACTTGTGACTCAATTAACGCAATCCGTAATTTAATCTGACAGTTCTCTTGCAAAGACCAGGAAAGAGGACAATTAATATTTTATATGACAGACGAAAATGAACCAGTTTGATTCGGGAGCTGCAATTAGTGTCACATTAGAAGGCTATTTCATATCGTAGTGCATAATTGGTGGTCCCTGGCTAAATCAATAAGAGCATCTGAGAACATTTCACTGAGATTAGGCACTGCTGTAGAACATTCCATCTGGAGCTCTGCTACATTTGCAATGCATTTTAATGATGATATCCATTAAAACGGTTGGGCAATAAACGGCTAAGTATGAACTGACGTCTCCACAATCAAGGCAAAACAAAGTCAGCTGTTTTGTACAAGCCTTTACCAAGAGATTATCACCGAAACAGACTAGTTTTTACTGTATCTTTTTAAGTAAATTTGGCACCCAGCAATGGGCTGAGCATGTCCAATTCTCGCCCTAATTTGGAACATCCAGTTACTATTTGTAGCCGTGTTCATGCACGATCCATCACTGATTTGGGAGAATGAAGACAACTGCGGTTCTCCTCCAACGGTGTCGCCAGCTGACTCCTTTTCACACCGTAGCCAACAGTCAATCTCGCAGAGAGTTGAGTCGGAGGAAGACATCTCATCTGTGGCTCGTGGATCGCATGCCCCCAACCAGTCGGAGTCTCTAGAGAGTGTTGTCTCTAGGTCACTAAATGACTGACCGACTGAACTCTCCCATACCCTGGGTGACGCAATCTCCAGTTACGCGTTGCCCCATCGGGCTACTGGCCACAGGTGGCACTGGCCTGGTCTGGGTTCGATCTGAGGCCATGGAACACATCCAAGCACCACAGCATGGTGCCTTAACCGAATGAGCCACCCAACAGCCCCTGCACAGACACTGTGTTTAAACAATGCTAAAATACCTTCCCTATTACCTGGCTAGCACCTAGACAGTAGTTTGATGAAATATTATCATGAAGTGATTTTTTAAACTAGATTTTTAAAATGTATTTACGCACATAAAAAACACACAACAACACAAAGTGGAAACACAGAACAGAGACAGTGTAGGTAAGAAACCTGAGAGGGCTTATCCAGTTACCTCCCTTCTTAATTTATGTTTCTACGTTAGAAAAAAAATGCTATAAGGAAGAGTCAAAAAGGCAAAGAAAAAAGTTATTCTATAAATTGGTGAGAAAATTATAAATAAACATTCCATACAATGTTTTACAAGTGATAAACAATGTATCACTGATTATGGGTAGTTAAGAATTAATTTCAGGTGATATTTGAACAGTATTAGAGATGGTGAGTATTTTATTAATGGGTGTGTAGTATTCAAGATTGATGGTCCTCTGTATCTTGCTGCAAATTGGTGGTGTGTCAATAAGGAATGTGAAAGTCATCCGGATTTGGATTTGACCTTGAAAAAATTGTGAAATGAGGAGGGCAAGTTACGTTTTCCATTTATACATAAGCACACATATCTGCAGGATATTAACATCGAGACGCAGACAAAACATTGAGCTTTTGGAAGAGAGGAGCAGATGGTGCATGTCTATCAGAGCAGTTTGCCAATCGCACAAATTCTTTTCTATATAAGGAGGATTACTTGTAGATTATGAGTATGGTGATTACTGGCCCGTGGAAATAGATTAAGCTGTAATAAAGTCTTAAATATGTGAGTTACTTATGAGAGAGCACACCTTTCTGATGATTACAACTGATTCCATAGTTGTATTGTACACATGATTTTTGTGCTCTTTCCAAGATAATGATGCTTAAAGATTTTGTGGATATTATTTGACTTATTTCAGATTCCTCCACTTTTACGCACCTTTTATTTTTATTACAAATAATTCTCGAACGTGTTTTGTTTACTGAACTTAATGATCTCTAAAGAATTTGTGGGTGTTACATATATAAAAGCATATCCACGACAAAATCTTAATTAAAATACAAATTGGCGACTGCTTTTAGTTTTCGTTCGATTTGTGCAAAAACACAATTCAAATGAAAATGCAAAAAGGCTACTTCGAGTTAATGTATGCACTTTATCTGACAATTTGAGAATTTAAATGCAAATCCACTTCACGGTTCATTTTTCTCACCCTCTACGACACAACCCTGCATAATTTCAATGAAAATAAAGAACCACATTTGAATTAGCAGTTTCTTACTGTAATCGCACGAACCATGAGAAAAAGGAAATGATAATTCAATTTGCTTTTTTCACATTACAGTTCCATGTTTTTGTAGCACAAGGGTGACATAAATCAAATCCAATGTGCTTCCGTTTACATTATCATTTCCGCTTGGTAAAAAAAAAATCTGCCAGAATTCAAACAAAAATGCAAACACACCTGCAAATCAAAGTGTAGCTAGGCGGGGGCTCGAAGAAAGGGCCGTTACAGCCAAGAAAGGGCCGTTACAGCCAAGAAAGGGCCGTTACAGCCAAGAAAGGGCCGTTACAGCCAAGCTCATCTGATGCCAGTAAGCCTGGGAGCGTTCGTTCCTTTTTCTGAGCCGGATCTTCAACATTAACAGGCTGCTTGTTTACATTTACCAAAATTGCTATTATGTAGGCCTACTTAAACATTCAGTGGCGTAATCTATTTTTGGAGAACCTTCAGTGGTGTAATCTATTTTTGGCGAACCTTCAGTGGCGTAATCTATTTTTGGCAAACCTTCAGTGGTGTAATCTATTTTTGGCGAACCTTCAGTGGCGTAATCTATTTTTGGCGAAAATATATTGAGTGAAGGAATAAATCCTCACTCCTTAGAAGATTAATGTTGAAGTCACAGAGTAAAACACAGATTGTACCTTCTTCATTAATCAAGTCTAAAGGAGCAACAACAATGTTGTACGTACAAAACGTCAGTGAAGGAGGCCTCATATGGAGATATGAATGGTAGAACCCCATACTAGTTATAGGAATCCTGTGCTGGAGCTCATGAATAAGTCCTCTCCTTTGAAACAATCTCGCTGGATGCTAATTGGTGTTTAGCACCTCCCAAAAACGACTGCGGTAACCCTCAAAGCTACTTCGGTTCATGTCACAAGGACTGACATCTTTATCATCTGGCTTTAAAGGGGAGACATGGTGCTGATTTACTAATGTCTGGCTAACAAATCTGTCAGACGTTCCCCATTCCACTGCCTGGCTAAATCATTAAGATCAATCAGGTCTGTGGAATTGGTCCCTTCGGGAGGCGGATCAATGTTATTAAAATGAGCCGCCCGGCGCAACAGTAAGCGAAGCCATTTCAGATGAACATTAAGTATTCCCAGTATTAAGTATTCCCATTGTAAACTGGGAAGATGAGAGGATAAGAAGCCTGCTGCTGGGAGCGCTGGCGCTCCTCCCTGGAGGAGACTCCCTCGCCACTTTAAAGAGTGTTGCAGCGGGGCGGGGTCGAGCTCGAGAGCTCCCACGTGCCCCTCTCACCAGCCGGAACCAGCGACAGGGCGATCAAGGCTCCATCGAGGCCGCGCGAAAAGGGCTGGGCTGTCAGCAACTCGCTAATTAGATTAAATCAAAGTGAATATCAATCGATGAGCGAGGGAAGGCTCCGCCCATTAAGTGGTTAGCCGAGCCAATCGCTGGCTAGAAACCCCCTCCTGGCAGAACCCCTTGACATATGAAAAGCAGGCAATATACAAATACTTGCTTTACTTACTTAATTTCCCATACTGCCTCTGGCATTTTATGACCAAGCGTTGACATCACCATGTGGCATTGATGCATTGTGTACAGATGACATGTTGGCAGTGCAGCTTGTGATATTCAACAACCAACTGTGCAGTCCTACAGCAATGATGATCTACAGTAAAGGACATCGCTTGTCCATATGTGCACACAGCGGATTTTTCCAAACCGCCAAGAACGGATAACAATTAAACCCGCGTGCACGTATGGATTTTCTGCAATGGAAGCTTGGTTAAATCCAGAGAAGACTAATTAATTACATATTTGATGATTCGATAATGCAGCTGCTTTAATCCAAAGAAAATTCCATCAACCAAAAAATGTGGCTTATGCAAGATATTTATTTTTGAGACTAATGAACGGACAGCAGGAACGTTCCGGCATTTTCAGGGAAACGGAATGCACAAAGAAACGAGCGGTACAAGATAAAGCAGGGAATTCTGACAGGAGCAAGAAATTCCTGGTTCGCAGCTTCTGCGCATGTCCTGCTGGGATACGTCCAGGACACATAGGAGATTTGCGTTCTGTCGAGCGCTAAATCAAGCGCCTGGGCTTTTACTGGCATTTAATCACCGTGGCAATTATGCACGCATTAACGTACGTCTCGCTAATGGACTCCTCCATTCAAAAAAAAAAAATATTTTTTGCCCAAATTCAAAAGATGACATTTTATTCTGTGAGATTTGTGCATCTCGGCCCAGCTTTTAAGCCCGTGACCTCATCTGGAGCTTCTCCAACTGAATGACGCTAATGCACAGAAATAAATGGGACCTAGTTTCCGTTATTAATTCCATTTGCATATGGGCAAAGAGGAAAGTCACTTAGTCAGCAGCCATATTGGTGGGCATCTAAAGGAAGGGATCTTCATTAGAAACATGAGAGAAATATGCCCTGCATCACTTTAAAAGCTTAACCTTCAGTTAGTAGCAATCAACAGAAAGTGCAGAAAGTGTATTTTACTCATGAATGCAAATGAGAGCAAAGGTGATTTAAGAAAAACAGCATAGGCCAGTAGACAAAATATGACAAATACAGTTTTATAGACTTGCCTTAGAATGTACTCCTGTCTTCCAACTTTGAAATCTTTCATCAACTGATCAATGAGTGCTTTCCACGTAATGAGTAAACCATTTCCTAACCTTCATCTAACTGGCAGAAAACATCCAGGCCTGTTTTCATCTTATGCGCAGCAGTAAAAGTTTAACGTACAGCAATCGCTAAGACTGTAATAACCAAAGCAATACATCACTAAAACCGATGGAACAGATACTCTTGAGTATGGCGTTGGCAATCTAGCTGAACTTTAAATGTTTTTCAAAAGTGTATCACCAAAGATAATAGATTAGATAGTACAGTGCACTTTCTTCTGTCCAATGACAAATAATGCTCATCTCTTCAGTATTTCTACGCCAGTAGCTGATCTCCTGAATGAAGTGTATTGTATACTGAGCAACGATAAACATTAAACATTAACCTCCATGTCCTACTTACTTTCTTCAGAGCCTTGGTTCTCTTCCAGTGTTCGGATGTAATCGTCCTGAGGAGACAGGTAAAACGCTTAAATGTTAAGGTTCCATTGAAGTTCAGTTTTCAGAGACTTAAGAAAAGAAGAATAACACATTGGGCCTCATTCACCAATCAGTCTACGAACAAATTTTGTTCTTAAGACTTTCTTTAAGAACGTTTTAACAAACATTTTCGGGATTAACTGGTGTTTGCGTTCTGAGCTTCTGTTCTACAACCCCTGGCAAAAATTATGATATCACCACACTTAGAGGATGTTCACCCAGCTTTTTTACTTCATAGCAAATAAACAAATCACAGATATGACACAAAACAATTTTTGTTTAATAGCTGAACATTCTGGCTTTGTGAAACATACCTCAAACAAATAAAATTCTATTATTTTAATTAATATTTTCTTCCAGATCAAGTAGAGGAAAAAATTATAGAATCACTCAATGTTGAGGAAAAAATTATGAAATCATCAACAAAAAAAATCACAATTAGTACTTTGTTGCTCCTCCTTGGGCTTTTATGACGGCCTGAATTCTTTGAGGCATGGACTTCACTAATGAAAAACAATATTCTCCATCAAGCTGGTTCCAACTTTCTCGAATAGTGGTTGACAGATCAGCTTTGCAGGATGGAGCCTTGTCATGGACCGATTTTTTTAAATTTCCACCATAAATTTTCAATCAGATTGAAATCCGGACTGTTTGCTGGCCATGTCATTGAGTTGATATTCCTTTCCTGAAGAAAAGCTTTAACACTCTTTGTTCTGTGGCAAGATGCATTATCATCCTGAAAAATGACTTCATCATCACAAAACCTATTTTCTATCGATGGAATGAGAAAGGTGTCAAAAATTTCAATGTACAACTGTGCATTTACTGTTGAGGTAATGATTGCCATCTCCCCTGGTCCTTTACCTGACATGCAACCCCATATCATTTGATTGTTTTCTTCAGGCAGTCATCTTTATTTGTTTCATTAGAACGGCATCAGACAAAAGTTCCAGCATCATCTCCTTGGCCAATGCAGATTCGTGATTCATCACTGAATATCACTTTCAATCATCCAATCATCCACACTCCATGATTGCTTCTCTTTAGCCCACTGTAACCTTGTTTTCTTCTGTTTAGGTGATAGTGCTGGTTTTCGTTTGGCTTTCTATTTTCGTTTTTTCATTTGTTTTGTTGTACATTTTCTACTTTCAAGGCATATTGCTTTGAGTTTTCTATCCTGAAGCTTTGACGTCTTAGTCTACCCATATGTTTTCCTTTTATAACCTTCATATTTTGTTTATACTTGCACCAAATTTTAGACATAGCTGACTGGGAACAACCAACATCTTTTGCAACACTCCTTGTTGGATTTCCTTCTTGAAGGAATCCTTTCCATTGTTTCAATTGACAACTCTCTTGTTGGGGTCATGTTTCCTTTCAATTAGCCAAGTCCAACAGCTTGTTAAGGTCTGTAAGCACTCTCTTTTAACTGAAGACTAATTTGCATTTTTAGAATTGTGCCGGTATTTGTTTTAGAAATGCAAATTACAAGGTGATTCCATAATTTTTTCCTCAACAATGAGTGATTCCATAATTTTTTCCTCTACATGATCTGGAAAAAACATATGCCATTAATTAAAATAATTTAATTTAATTTGTTTGAGGTATGTTTCACGAGGCCAGAATGTTCAGCTATTAAACAAAAATAGTTTTGTGTCATATCTGTGATTTGTTTATTTGCTACGAAGTAAAAAAGCTGGGTGAAGTGTGGTGATTCCATAATTTTTGCCAGGGGTTGTACCTAAGAAAAAACCCCAACTAAGAAAATATTGGTGAATGGCAGAATGTTCACAAAAACGTTTTAAAGAAAGTCATACGAGCAAATTTGTTCGTAGAATGGTTGGTGAATGAGACCCATCAGCAGTAATATTACACCACAATGAAATCATGCAGCACAATCCCATGCAAATAAATAAATATTAGGCCTTTGTCCTCATTTTATTCCATGAAATATTTCATGCAAGCCATCAGAGATGGACAATCCGTGTTCAGATAGTTAAAGTCCTCCCCAGTATGTTGTTCCAACCACCTGGATTGGCTAATTAGCACAATTCTTCAGCCGGGAGGTAGAACTAATTAGGGAAATCAGCTGGTGGAGTTCATGTGTGGAAGAAACAAACACATGGTAGGACTCTTACTTTCTGACCCCTGGATTTTACACCTCTGCAAGCCATGTATTTTCTCTGTTTTTTTAACAATAATTATTTAGAAGGTTAAAGTAAACAGTTCTTTAAAATGGTATTCCATGTAAATGCAGTTAGTGGATGGACTATGGACTGCAGAATCACATGGACAGGGCTTGGCCTCATAATATTACTGTGACAATGAAAGAAACAAAAACAGACACACACTTACAAAAATGAATTCACATCTACAAGTCCACAAATGGCCAAGTCATTTTGGATGACATTCAGAAGGACTGGGGAATTATTCCAAGAACCAAACAGTGCTTACTGAATAACAGACTACGTGAAACATCGGTTTGTACAGTTTGAGTGTCTCACAGCAGATGTTGCATCACCAATCAGCCTGGACCGGACAATCCAGTCCAGGGCTGGAGATTTCTGCAGCTCACGGCAGCTGCGATATCTAGAGCAGGAACCTCTTTCTTTGAGCCGTAAATTTCTCTGTGCTGTTCCCAGGGAATTCTGCATGTGACGCTTCAACGAAACCCAACTTCAGTTTTTAGATTTTCGTCCCCAGTGGTAGCGCTGTAGAATTGTGATACACATCACACGCCACTGCAGATTCTCACAAACACCTGGGCCTATTTCTACCCATGGAAAACCTAGCCAAGGGCCGCTATGCATACAAAACACCTTAAGAGTTCTAGAATTTTCTGAGGAACCCAAATGACTAACGCCGCAGTGTCTGATCCGTGTCTTATCGCTCACGTGCGACTGCCAAGATGTGGTTCCCAGGTTAATCTCAATGATTAACACTGAGTTAATCTGATTTCATAGGGGGCTTAAGTTTAGAAACCGTGACACTTATCAAACGTGTGTAAATTCCATCAGTAATCCTCAGAATCGCTTGAGAGGTATGTACATACATGCTCTCTATGATACGAATAATGTCAGAGGAGTGTCATCCCTCGGATCACGGTGTGAAATGAACACCAGCCACCGGCCAAATGCTGGTAAAATTTTGATTGCGGCCGGTAAGATTTTTGCTCTAGCAGCCACTTTGGCTGGTAATCAACCAGGTTGTGTTATATTGTAAAAGGTAATGTGGCTGGTAAAATGTTGAAAATGGCTGGTGATTTTTAGAATCCACAACCCACTCTAGCCAGTAGACGATACCCTGCCTAGGATCCAATGTGCCTCCTTATTTATTTCTTTTTTTAAACCTAACGGAGACATTAACTGTCCTGATGGAAGAGGGCAGGTAACATCAGCAGCCTGGAGAGCATTGCAGGGCTTCCCAAACCTCAGGTAAAAAAAAAAGATATCTAGGGGAGAGTGACATGGAACACAGCACAGGATTAGAAACTGTTACTAACCTCCACTTCCTGGGGTATTGAGAAGCGAGAGAAAAAGAGAAAAAGAGAGAGAGAGAAGAGAGACAGTTAGGAGAAAAACACTTGACTCGCTTCACAAAAGAAAGCCCCGCTTTTTCATGCAGCGCGCAAACCCAAGGGCGAGCCTTTTGTCTTATAGCCAGCCTCGCAGCAGTTAAACTGTCATCTTTTTGATGCGTGCTGATTACAAATATAAGCCCGCTCTGGCATCCCTGGAGAAAAACGCATAAGAAATTCAGAGCAGATTATGGGGCTCTATTAACAAAGCGCGACAAGCCGCCGGTTCTGCGAGCTGGCGCGGGCCTTATCCATAGGACCCGTCCCTCCATCCCGAGGACTGTGATTATGTTTGTCCTCCGAGCGCCGTCTCCCGCCGCCGAGAAGCGCATGTGCGCACAGACAAAGGACCTGAAACAGGCTAAACGAAGCCTCACAAGCATCGCAAAGGTATCGTGTAAACAATTATTGCAAAATGACAGTAATTACCTTTTTATTTGCCCACAAAGCATTTTACGACACAAACGTACTGCGTGGTTGCGCCCCTGCATGTGTGCCAGAATAGGATCCACGCACACAAGGCGTACATAGTATAAATACCGTCGCAGCAGGTTAAAAAGAAGGATTACCAAATAAACAAATGTGTTAGGGACGCTGAAACTTTTTTGACACGAGCATTCATAAAAGACCACTTTCCTTTGAACGTGTATCAGAGTCAGTCCCATGTACTATGAGGCCCCATATTTGTTTCACGGTTTGACTGCCTTGTAAACTTGGAAGAAATATACCTCCCTTTGACTTATTTCTTCGCCTCATGCTAGTAAATGCAAGTCCTCCTCAGAAATGAATATCCTTCTACTTAGCTTTGCTGTTGCCCAGTGTAAAATATATCACCATAAAAATTTACGGCATATACAGGGAGCGCCAAAAAGCCGCGGAAAGGTTGTAAAGTGTGACGCCTGAAATAAGTATTGATCATAACCGAAGCCTTGAGATTTCATATCAGAGGCCATTTTATGGAAGTAAATGTTCTCTCCGTGGGCAGTAATTTGGCCCACCCTTATATCTGTATGGCTTGGAACCAGTGTTTCTCACATGGTAAATGGCCCATGGTCAATGGTTCCCTTTGATACTTGATGACTAATACTGTGCACTGTATCTGTCAGAACTCCCTCTATTCAGTTTTGGCAAGTGAATTATGGCTCCTAATGGACAATAACCCTTGTCCAGCTGGCTGGACTGCCACATTAGCCGTAAATGCGAAGCGCGACAGCCTCCACATCTCGGTTCTCTGATCTGGGCAGCTATTCTGTATTATTCCACATGCTATTTATGTTAACGCAAAATAAAGTGCCAAACACATCGTGGCCCAGAGTAACCCCGACCCTTCATTACGAAACGAGTAAAGCAATCAATCTTTTTGGTCGAGGACTGACCGGACGCTGTTATTAAACATACATAACCGCAAGTTGTTCCGTCTGTTCCAAAATGTATCAGCCAGAGGTACGGCACCTCTGATTAATGGCTACACTTCCACTGAAATGTCTCCTATTACCTCTTCCATTGTCATTTGGCTATTTTTAAGGTCTATGGAGACAGCCTGTCTCCTCTCTCTTCACCTCATCCCTTCAGGCGTCGCACAGAACAAAAACAGATGAAAACGCGCTCGTCCCCATATAGGCGAGCGAAAAAACACCTGTGTTCTCGGCTCTGGTCACCTGCAAAGAGAAGGTTAACTTTCACCAACATATCAATCATTTCAAATTCAAAAAAAGGTGCAAATCGTGACCTCTTCAACACAAACACGATTGTGTAACATACACACTGATACCGTGTATTCGGCCTGGACGTATTTAATCATCGGAAAGACTAATGGGTCAATGCTGTAATTGCCGGTCCTAGTACAGTAAATAGAAGAATAGGGTGGGGGAGATCGGGGGTTATTGATTCGTATCGGAGAGCCCGCCTTTTCCTGCCTTTTGTCCGCAGAGCTGTAATGCAGCTGGTGTCATACAGATCGCTGTCTAATGGAGCCTGACTATCAGCAGGGCCCCAGAAGCGGTGTCCGTCCTCCAGGGCCACTTCCAGTTTTAGGCCTGACAGGGCTTGGCAGGCTAGCCTGGCTGAGCCGCCGTGATCGGGAGCCTGCGCGTCTCACCTCCGACCAGCCTTCCCGGGTAACTGACACAAATACCACGCCCCGTCTCCCACGCCCACAAACACATCAGCTACAGGCTACAAAAACAAAGGCCAAATACCTTTCGTTCAGGGAAACGTGGCATTTTTGTGTAGCGTTCTACTAATGCCAGCGCAAGTTGCGAAACTTAGGCTGACGCCGACCACGTTGCACGTCCAGTAGAGCGAAATTAGACCCGAGTGGGCAGGCTGCCTGTGAACCTTCTGCTAATGCATTAGGCAGAGGCCTCCAGCCAGGACATCGCTGACCACACCCGGCACAGTATGTTTCGGTCGGCTCAGCGCGGAACAACACGCACACGCCATTAGCCCCTCCGCATTGCTCTGGTCTGGCACGTCCTGCCAATTAGCTGCGTGAAAGCTCTCTCAGAGCGATCGCTGATTGGGCGAGCCCCCCGTAACCGGCCGACTCCCACGCACCAGCAGCTATGAGCCGCTGACCTGGGCTCCGTTGCGTTGCAGAGGGTAACCATCTTGCAGGCGGCGGCCCTCTCGGCTTGGTGCGCGGAGCGCGATCCCGTTGAAGCGCGGCCAACCTCCGCAAGGGAAGACCCATAAGGACGCGGAAATGTAGCCGTGAAATCCTCGTCCGTTCACCGAAGCTACACTTCTTCTATACCTCATATGCTCGTGTAAGAATATGGAGGCCGCAGTCATATATAGTTTTCAGAGGAGACTCAATCGAAACTCAAGTTTGGTTTCCCTAAATGATGACAACCAGCCTTCATTTAAATCAAGAAACAAATATTTAATTTATAATCTAGCCCTGCATGCATTTCATTCTCTATTAGCTGTCTATAAGGTCAGATTATTAGAAATTGTTCCACCCAAACACAATATCTTAACATGTAACAAAACGTAATAAACTTCAGATAAAGAGCAAAGAAGAAATGCATTCTTGTCCTTTGCAACAGAAACAAAAATTTATAATTTGTGGAAAGCAAAGTGTTTCCTAATATAACCAGCGACACCTTACGCTTTATGCTGAATGAAATGTGTCCTCTACTTCACACTTGGCACATCATGGCGCTTTAATTTTTGGATTCCTCCCGACAGAGTCTCTGCTTTTCTCCCTGAGAGATTGGATAATGAAACTGCGTAATGAAACGGAGCCTATTAGACACGAGCAGGGCTGAGGGAGACACGTCGGCCCTACAGGAGCCGCGCGCGGACGGAAGAGTCTTCCTGCGACAGGGCTCTGTGAGCGCATTTCCAGCGCATTGATTTACACCCGCTGCTGGGTGCAGCCTTTGCAGAGGTGGTGCTTCGCTCTGCCGCCATCTTACAGCCGGCGAAGGGGGGTTTGCGGTAAACCGCTCCACACAGACAGCCTGGCTGCTGGGTGGAGCTGCAGCCTACGTCACAGGCCTGAGATCCCTAACCCAGCAGTTCCCAAAATGTGGGGTTCTCTGTAAGCAGAGGTGTAAAATCGAGGTTTAGGAAGTAAAAGTCCTCCCAAGTATTTTGTTCCAATCACCTGGATTTGCTAATTAGCCCAGTTCTTCAGCCAGGAGGTAGAACAGATTAGTTAAATCAGCTGGCTGGAGTTCATGGGTGGAAGAAACACATTGTAGGACTTCTGCTTTCTGACCCCTGGATTTTACACCTCTGGCTGTGAGAGGTGTTCAGGTGGGTTTCAACACTTTCGATAAGTATTCATACCAGTCAAATTACGCACTGCACCTGTTACTTTGACAGTGCGTACTAAAGGCGTTCATGGGCTTGAGAAGCCCTGCCCTGCCCCTATCCCTAAACTTTACCCTCATTCTAAACACACTTCTTTCCCCAAATTGACATTGTCCTACTGCGGTCTGGACATAGTGATAATGTTTACAAAATGCATGCGCCCCAATACCCTGAGGCATGAGCTGCCTACTGCGTTACGCTCAATCTCCTGCCTGGAGTCAGATATAATTGGAAGCCGTGGCATATTTCCCATGATGCCCTTTGGTGGTTGCCAAGGAGCTAACACCGTCGCAGGCTCGCTCTCACAGCTTTCGCTGGATAATTTTGGCAGCTGTGCTTCTGCTTATAATTCTACGGCTTTTCTCTGGAGTATTTCTACGGCTCTGTGATACGCCACTCTCGGGTCTGAGGGACAGGCGCCGTCTCCGTCCGGTTTCCCCACAATTTCAAGATCCAAGACACGTTTAACGGAGGGAACCACCACTTCATAACAGATTAGGGCGGCGTCAGACGGATCGATACCCGTTAGAGCACACCCAAAAAATTCACTGGTGTTAAGCTTTGAACTTTTGCCTTCAGACAGAAGCAAGCAGTAGAAGCACGTTAATCATTCAGAATGACTAATAAGTATTCACTTTTGAAGACTCTCTTTCAGAGAGCATATCCATTAAATGAAAGCTTGAGGGAATATGAGGCCCGGCACAGTGTTTAATTAAAGTGATCATCGGAGCTGATTTTGCCTTGGAGGGTGGGTGTCTGTAATACACAGTGGAGTGCTCCATTTAATGCAACAACAATATCCTTCACAGCAGAAAACTCTTACCTTTTTCAGACATTGTCAAATGTGACATTTCTTTTTTTTTCTATGCCATGCTTATTCTCCATCAACGTGGTGCAAATTGGCCTGGTGTTTCTGAAATTATATCACCTTGAATACAGGCCACTTTCACCCGGATTGACAGCAGTTTCAAATTTAAGGGTGGAGACGTGCGTTCACCATTTATGTTAAAACGGAATGGTGACATAGCATAGCATCCAGTGTTCGGTGAAGCAAGAATACCCCCTTGTTTATTGTTATAAGCCACTGGGAATGCTTGAGTGGAGCTCCAATCAGATGGACAGGGAACAAACAACCAATGACTGAAGGTAATTGCACTCAGGGTGTTGTGTAGAAACAGCATTAAGCAATCCTCACTGACCTTTTGAAGACCAGGTTGTTGAAAAGCATTGGTGCACACCACGCTGACTGCAAGTAGTTACGGCAATTTATTGTTCCTTTCCCATCTGTTGAAAGTGATACCAGCTCATTCCATGTCATAGGCCCCGCACCGTATATCAGCCAGCAGACAGTATTCCTCTTTTTTTTTTGTTTAACAAAATACTCACCTCCTTTCCCTGTGCTCTATCCCATTTAGATTCATAGCAGTATCGGTAAGACGCAATATGGCAATATGGAGGGCCTTGGACAGCTGTCCTTTCTTAGCTTGTCGTATTTCCACCTTGCCTCTCACTGCCTCTCTTTTCCTTGAGTGAACATTGCAACAGAGGTATGATGGTTTCTGAGGAACGGCCAGCAGTGTTGCCCGTTTGGTTTCCTTCCGCCTGTTGAGAAGAATAAACACTGTAGATCGCAATGGGCGCCTCCCTTGACACGTAGACCACCTTCGGTCGCAACAACAAAGTGACCGTCCAGAATGTTCTAGTACATATCATTTTTAGTTTCACTTGTTTTTTACCCAAGTTTGCATTACAGGTGTGTCTCCTAGAGCACTGTGCTTTGAGCACGGACTCCTCCGAGCGGGGTTTTCTAATTACCAGCTCAGCGACAACATCAAAAGAACAGCCCACATCTCTCGACTATGACTGCGCAGATGGAGCTCCTGTTTCACGCGGAGGAACGGGGTGCGGGCGGGGGCGTTGGGGGGCGTTGGGCGAGGGCTTTCAAAGCTGAGAAGGGACGGCACGCAGCGCCTGGAGGCGGCGGCTCTGAACCAGACGGACGCTTGATGTGGTTATTCCGACAGAACTCAGGGCTGAGTCAGGTGGACCGGGAGCACGGCGGCAGGGTCTCACCTCTCCGCAAACGCTCAGCACTCCGCCCCGAACGACGACAGCGAAACCTTGAGAGAAGCAGGGTGTGGAGGCAGCCCCTCCCCCCCGCCCAACGTCTTCATACACGCCTGTCTTGGAGATGTCAGAGCGTCGGGTGAGTTAAACCAATCAGCTGCTCAGCACAAAGTCCGCAGCACGAGCGTTCGCTTCAGAAAGGCCGGGCCGCGGTCCATCCGGCCATCCGCAGGTATCTCACAGAACGGCTGACGCTTTACATCAAATCGCTTTAAAGGTATCTGTCAATCACGGCCCTGTATCTAAGCGCCGTGCATTCGCTCACACAAATAGCGATCACTGAATACCACCTTGACTCTGGCAGGTTTCCCAATATAGCACATGGACACGTACACCCTGCGCATCCTTGCATATAATGGACAGTCTCTAATGGAGTTTTGTCAATGAATGCACCATAAGCGGCATTAAAAAGAATTGCAAGTGAAGTAATCAGTGACTAATAACGGCCAACGCTTTTGGGACAAACTGCCATGGTCACAATAATCAAGATTCAAACCACGTCAGAAAAATGTGACAGCGATGGGAATTTGTGTGTCAGAGGGGCCGCAGATATCGCTGGCGTCACTGTCCTTTGACATAAACCTCGTTTTCAATGTCATTGTCTTCAGACGTCATCGCAGGTCTCAGTGACCCGAAGCTTCTGTCTTTTCTTTTCTCAATGAAACTTTATCCCTCTTTTTTATCTTCTGGAACAGGGGTCCTCAATCTTATCCAGTAAGGGCCGGTGTGGGCGCAGGCTTTTGTTCCAACCAAGCAGCTACACACCCGATTCCACTAATCAACCACTAGAATCATTGCTAAGTACCTTGATTAGTAGAATCTGGTGTGTAGATGCTTGGTTGGAGCAAAAGCCCGCGCCCACACCAGCCCTTTCTGGATAAGATTCTAGAACAGGGGTCCTCAATGTCCCAAGCATATCTGTGACCCCCCTCCCAGGTCCACCACAGCGAGCGCACGTGGGCATTCAGCTCGGCCGAAGCCCACCTCCCGCCCACCGGAACTTCTCTTCTCGCTGCGGGTCAGCTGCGCGGTCACTGCGCCGGACGACTGCCCATCACGCGCAACTGACGCAGGCAGATCGCAGGCTCTCGATTGGCCGGTGTGACGAACCAGTGGAAAACCCATGCTGGCTCAAGCCCTCCCTCCTTGGACTATGCCACAGCCAATGATGTAGGGGCTATAGGCCATAGATAACACTGCTGCAGTCAGGATGTCAATTACAGACCGTGGGGCAAGCCTTTGCCTGGTTTAATAGGACGACCCACCCGACAACCGCAGCCGCTATCTTTGTGATGGAATGAAATAGCGAGATTCAACCATAGACTGTATAAAAATAGGATTCAATTAGGATTGGTCCTGGAGAGAAGGTGACCTTTAACAACCTGTACTACTACTGCTAATTATTTATTCACCATTATCCATGAATGCAACAATGAATATAATTAAAAGTATGCAGAATATTCGCTATTCTGAGATAATTCCGATGTAATCTCAAATTTTTATTGTTTAAAATGGTGTCACCATTTTAAATCGAACAGCGATAAGGGCGCAATCAGTACATTGCTTAACTCGCCTGATCGAAACAGATTTGTGTAGTACCTGCTCCAGCAGCGGAGTGTCTATTGTCAAATCGCATTTTCCTGTCGCTGGGGTACGATACACAATCTGTTCTTCGATGTAAACTATCTGCCTGGCAGGCCTTTCTTTGACTGTGAGCTACATCGTGAGCTTTGCTCTTGATCTTCCCGTTCCTCATCATTACACTTGACCTTTTTGCGCGGCGTGTGAAGTAACGTTCGGGAGGTACACGATAAACACAATAATACACTAAAGAAACGGGAGGCGGCAGCTACAAGCGTAAAGACGAGAAACGGCAGCATTCAAACGATCCGCGAATGAGCATTCCCGTGTCACGTTCCCATGCACCCAGCCAGCATCAGAGAAACAATATGTTTTCAATCTGCATCGTGTACGTCTTTATTCGACGGCTGACCATAATCAGAATTTAGGTCTTATTTGCAATGAATCGTGGTTACTATTTTGCTTGTAAAGAACCACCAAATTCAATCAGGAAACAAAATGTGCATAAGAATGGGCAAAACAAATCACTGTTCACAGCAGTAGATGGAGGCAGGGAGAGTTAATCACTGGGATTCTGTTCAGTACGCAGTCATACAGAATATAATTTCACTCCTATCTGTTTGGGGAATGAACACAAATTGCATCGTCTTGGCTCCTGGCACTGTTGATCTGGTGTTTTTTTCCTCCCACAAAATTCCTCTGTAGCAGATATTCTAATGTTGGACCGCAGTCAAGACAGCCCTTCGGCTATTTGGGGTGGGGAAGTGGGGTATATCAACGGTAAACGAGATTCTGATGCGCTCTCTCAGCTGAGAAAAAAAACCCATTAGCGATTCTGCTCCATGGCCCCTTCCCGCTGTACAATTTCCCTGATTAAGGTCATCTCGATATGACTCTGTTCAGCACATCCATTACGGCGCCTTATCCCGGAAAATTAGCGCGAACCCAACCGCGCCGACTCGGACGAGCTGGGCTATAGTCACTTATCATCCCGCCGGGCCCCGGAAACACCCCCCCCCCCCCACCCCCCGTCGCCGCGGAGAAAACATTTCCACAAAAGGACGAGCCTGGCTCCTGTGGACTGGAGAGAAGCCATTTACCGCACTGCTGGTGCGGCCGGGAGCCGGGTGGCACTGTGCGAAATGAGCCAGCAGCGGCGGGAGAGGTCCCGGGTGGCGGCGGTAACGGAGGAGGTCAGCCCAAGGTGGGACGTCCTTATCCCAGCGGAGTTTAACAGATCGCGGGCCGCGCGCCGCGCGCTGCACCTATTCCAGGCATTTTAAACGCCGCAGAGGACATTTGTGGCTTCAAGCAGAAAAGCCTCCTTTTATTAATCACGCCTCTGAATGCTGCTCTACATTCCAGCGATATCAAAGAGCAGGAGCGTTGTTGGGCCGGAGGGAGAGAGGGGGGACGGGGGGGGGGGGGGGGGGGGGGGGGGAGTGGCGGCGGGGGGTTTAGGTGCAGTAAGAGGCCAGGTGCTGTGAGCAGATGAAATCATTAACAGATAACAGCCGCAACAGCACCCCGGGGAGGCGTCCGCATCCGAAAGCAGCCGGGGCCTTGGGCAGCAGGTTTCCGGGCCGATGCCATGTCAAAAGCAGGCTCCGCCCCCGTCTGTTTCAAACACAGACCTGGGTCATGCTGCAAAAAGCTGTCCCGTTGGGTCTGTGTGTGTGGGTATGTGTGTGTGTGTGTACAAGAGCGTTCAAGTATGTGTGTGTGTGTGTGTGTGTGTGTGTGCGCACGCAAGTGTGGTCAAGTTTGTTCAAGTGTGTGTATGTGGGGGGGAGGGGGTTTGTGAAGCAGTAAAGGCATTGTACCAGGTGTGTTACCATTGGCAACATGATTTTTTTGCACTGTGCATGGATGGGGACTGACAGCCTGTGCTTCCAACGGCTCTCACGGCCACCGAGGAGAGGAGAACAGCGGGATCACGGCAGTGCAACACGACCCTGAGTCAGGAGCAAGAGAAAAAACAATCATCCTGTCACCACCTGAAACTGCAGACTGGATTCATTCCACTTACAGGGACGTGTGTGTGTGTGTGTGTGTGTGTGTGTGTGTGTATGCGTGGGAGTGGGGTGGGCGGCCGAATCGTCTTTCTTCACATTCCTTTTTCATATGACCAGCTTTAGCTCAAACTCTTGAATCTTTAGCCGACCTCCAGTTTCCACTGTAAAAGCTCAGTGTTCGTAGTGAACGTGGGCCTGTCGCAGGGGAAGCAAGGCTCTGTAGTTTCCACATTAGACGACACAAAGGCCTCCTAATTGCCGCCCACAGAAAAGTCTGTTTGTTTGGCAGGTTGAGGCCCCGTCGACTCGCTCGCGCCTACGTGCGCCGTACCTCGGCAGTCACGACGATAGCAAGGCGGAGAAGCCAGTTTAACGTTCATCTCAGAGGACCACCATTGAGGAAAGAGACTCATCTCCACCATTTGGATCAGAGACAAGCCATCGGCTGCTTCCAGAGTGAATAATGCATGGACGATAAGAGCAGGCTCCAAAAACGGAACCTTGGATCAGCTAATTATGGAGCTTGACGTTTCGATGCTACTCGCCGGCAAGTATCAGGCCAGGTCAAATATGCTTTGTTCACAACACAGTTATGCATTTACTGTGGGAAACAGGCACGTACGACAAGCTCTGAGACTGCACACGAGGATCTGAGGGAGGGAGGGAGGGAGGGAACGTTAGCGGAAGCCAGCACCGGCCAACGTTTGATTTTTGAACATTTTCGTGAAAAGGAAGGCGGCAGGAAGCGCTTTAAGCTCCACCTCTGCAGCTGGTGGGGGGAGGGCTGCGTAGGTGGAGGCGGGGCAGGAGGGTGCTGGGGGGGTTGGTGGCGGTCGTGGGGCTGGAACATCCATGTCAGCCAGTGCAGTCGCACTCTGCTCCTGCTGTCTGGGAACATAAATCCCCCTTCAGCAGGAAGCTCTTTCCCCACCAGCAGAATAAGAGAAACAGATTGCTCTACTCAATTAAGGCTCACCTACACTTGTGTGAAGGTAGCTGAGGATCACTGCAGTATTCTCTCTCTCTCTCTCTCTCACTCTCACTACCTTGCTAAGATCTTATCCGAGTGAACCTCAAAAGCCCAGCAAACGCATGACCACCCCGTTAAAAAAAAAAAGCCTGAAGATTTTATTTCAACGTTTTATTGCTTTATTTTTACAAAAACAGCACATGTGTACCCACAACAAAATCAAAACAAGTCTTCCACCGTCTCATTTGCCTTGAGAACCTCATTAGTTGCCATGCCGCTGAAAGCCACAGATGGCTGCATTGTTATTCTGACCCTGTACTATGCCTTGTACATAGTAATCAGAGCCCGTTTGGTTGTTTTCCTCTTTTTTTAAACTGATGCGCTATTAATTGAAACCTAGCGTTCTATTAGATTATCTGAAATGACATTATCCTCTGTTAGATATCAATTCACATTATTGTGTCTTTGATGAGACGCACAGAGGTTGAGACGGAGTTGAAGTCTGCGCGGTGATTATGGACGGGTCAGCCACACACAGCCCTGCCCGGGCAGGGGGCAGAGGTCAGAGGTCAGCGGGGGGGGGGGTCGCAGGTGAGGTTCCAGCACTGCTGTAGGTGCTGCAGTTATTATCTCTGGCAAGCAACACAGTCTCACATCCTGAATGTAGGCATTCTGCAAAATGTTCAGAAAACGTTCTGGTGTTTTGAGAAAGATATGCTTGCGTAAGCCGCATTTTATTCAATCACGCCTCACAGCGCAGGATGCGGCCTGGCTATTTACTTCCAACATATCATTAAGCCTCATTCATTTTTCAACAAAGTCACAGGGGTTAAATAGACAAGAGGCAGAAATAGCAACCGACTGCATTTGCAAATATTTAAATTTAGCAATGTTTTCTGTAGACACAAGCTCTATTTGCTTCATTATTTGGTTTTGGATACTAGCATTAGCTATCAGCAGTGCTCTCCCTTTGTTGACTGTCACTAACAAAAATTACAACAAATAACATCAATTAGAAAGCATTCCCAATCAATACCTTAAATATGGTCTGGAATTACAGAGGCATTAATAGATTTTGTGAGAGATGTAAACATTTACCGCCTGGGATGTCACACAAAAAGCAACACACACGAATATGGATATCTTTCAGCGACACTTCCTGCATTTGACAATTCCTGTTTCACACATCTTGTTTTAAGACTATCAGACTACAGCATAATACTGCATCATGATTCCTACACATAATCGGTCTCTTACCATTTATGATAAATGACAGTATGCTAATGCAATTAGGCCCTATATTTTGAGCAATCTCTCCATCATCCTTCATTTGCATTTTCGTTGTGTAAGGAAACAGATGCCGGTCCAAGTATGAGTGTGAAGGAACTGTCTTCACCTGAAGAGTGCTGCAGACCAACAGTATTGGGTAAAATGTGTGGTTGCTAGGCCTTGGGTCTAAATGCTGTGTTTACTGTGTTGCGAATGTTGACTTTCTAATGAATGAAATGTGTGATATGATACATCCTGAGTTTCAGTAAAATGATTAAAATTATTCCTCTTGGCAGATCAGAGTCGCTTAGCAATCTGTACCCTTTAATGCGCTGGGTATTTTTGTGTGGGAGTGAATGTGCCTTAAATGGCTTCCAGTCGGCTGATTGATAAATGCTCACCACCAATAATATTGGAGGGTCATTCGAGACCCATTTTGTGTTTAACAGCGTCCCTTTATTTACTTGTACGAAGATCCCTGTTTGTTGCACTGCCCAATTTTTTATATCCTTATGGTTATGAACTCGTAGAATTTAGAATTAAATCATGCTGTTTTTTTGTTGATACCCAAGTCAAATTTTTTAAATGTTATGTGTGAGATTTCAAAATCTCACGTGTAGGCGTTAGCCACATTTCACAACGACCCCCGTCTTTGGCTGTCGCTTTTACGAAACGTACGTGCAAAGCAAACTCATAAAACCTGGCTTCAAACCTGACCGATAAAGAGGGATATGGTTTGCCATGCTATTTAGATACTCCCAGGCGTTAGTGCCCAGCCTGAATTAACAGAGCAGGAAGGGGGAAGCCTCTTCTGTAGGGCTAGGCCCCTAACACACACACACACACACACACACACTGCTCTTAAGCTAATGATAAAGGCTGAGGAACTGAGAAGCCATTTGCTGGGAAGGATGAAGCTATTTCCATTCATTAAAAATTCAGCTGCAGCATAACAGGTGCAGTCTTGAGCAGGCCTGCGCGGACCGGAGCATCGCACCGCTCTCTAATGAGCTCTTTCAGTGCTGCTGCCGTTGGTGGGAAGGGAAGTCCGTCGACTGGAGGACTCTCGTTCTAGTGGCATTGTTCATTTTGAACTGGGAATGGATTATTTTATTTATTTATTTATTTTTTATTCATAATGGAATCAGGGTAAAATAAGGCATCTTTGTGACGGCGTTGGAGGGAACGCTGTTTTTTTTGAGGTGATCAACTGGGTTTGTGGAACCGATGACAGTGCTACCTTCTGACGCAGGCAGGCTATCAATGAATTATGGGCTGAAAAGGGCCCATTATTTCAGCCGTGCATGTGCTCTTTGTTCGGTCCCATGAAAGAACGCTCCAAGATCGGCGTGCTGTAAAGCAAATCTGCATTTTCTTTGTGAGAGAGGAAGAAAGACACGGGGAGATGAGCGGAGGTGTTTGGCTAATCCTCCAAGGTCACTAAAACGCATAGGTTTCTGCTATTGACTGTTCATAAAGAAAGACCAATATTTCTGAGATGTGATGAAAGTTAAATGAAGAACAAGCACAACACAAATCCTTTCACAGCAGAACAAAAAGCAAATTCAACAAGGTTCAGAACTATACAAGAGAACGAAAAAATCCATTGACATTGTTCAGGTGTCATAAGAGGTTCCAACCTTGAGATAGGCTATCTGTCTCAAATTATTTGAACAGACAGGAATGTAAGGCAGTAGCCCTAATGAATAGACTATGTATTTTAGCCAATCAGTGGAGTGACTGAATGTTTCATTCTGTAAGAGGTGTCCTATTGGTCCAATATAAGGAGTTGAGCCCCAGTGGATGCTGACTGGGTATTTCGCATGGTATTTTGAAGAGGCAAAACTGAAATAGTTTTCAGAATTTCTGGAAGGCTACATCAGTGCATTCATCATAATTTAGTTGTTCTTTTAGCAATGCGCACAGGACATAAATGGATGGCAATTTCAGTGGTTTCATATCAAACACACAGCATGTTGCATTTTTGTTTCGGTTACAATTCAGACCCAGTTACTGGGAGCGCACACAGTACATCACAGATAGTGTACCTCGTGAGAGGCTAGGTTTCAATCCTGTTTCCAGAAAGATAATGGGAAAGCATGAAAAAAAGTGCCAGTGAGTAGGTATCATTGAGACAGATACACATCCCTGTAGGAGCCTTTTACACGTATCAAAACAAAATTTTTCCTTCCAATGCTACCATTTCAAGCCACGCTGAAAATTGGCTATGCTTTAATTTTTTAAATGACATTTTTGCCTCAGATGCACAGCTCTACAAATTTAGACTACAAAGAGGTAGGAAACTGACGCAAGCTGAAGTCAACATGTGAACACTGATTGTGAACATGTATTCCAAATTTGAACCCCTACAAACTAAAAATGGTAAGTTGGGGGGCTTACCATGCCGATTGAAATCACTCTCGGGGAGACAACGTGGAAAATTATGCACTGCCCTGCGGCACTGGTCTCAGTCAGCACAGGCACATTTAAGATCGATCTAGACCACAGGACGCACCATTTCACACGTGCTTCAGCTGGATAGACCACCCAAGACCCTTGTGATGCCTTTGGCTTTATATCATTGCTCATGAATCCACTCCATTGTAAAAAAATGTATGTATAATGTTACTCCGAGCCAAAAAACAATTATAATAAAATATTTTACATGAAACTCTTAACAGTGAAACCTTCATTCAAACAAATTACAAAACAACAATTTGGCTGTGTGTTTTTTTATTATGTGATAAGCCTCTCTATATTTTATCAACATAGATGTATAGGAGCAACTATGACTAATTCCCTTTTAAAACACTTTCTGTTCAGATTTCTCATCTGATTTGCTTCATAGCAAACACCGCCACCATCAATACAACAGGTTTTTAAATGACTTGGACAATGAATAAGATTCTACGTAACTGTCCTAAAGATTCATTCTGCCGCGCCTTAAAAGATATTCAGTTAGCGTAGCGGCCAGATCATCGCCCAGATCATCGCCCAGATCATCGCCCAGGGAGAGAGGTATCCCATCAGCGGGATATTCGCCACCTAATCGCGTAATAGCGCCTCCTATCAGTCAAGCACCTACGATCTCCAAGCACCCACGAGCTGACTTTGCAGCCCTCTGACGCAGTAACGGGGGGGGTGGGGGGGTGGCGCTCCAGGTGCCCAAGCACCTGGCCCCTTTGCCCCAAATGCCTGATGTGCCCCTTTGATCTGGTAAAAAATATATATACTGTATATATATATATTTGTATTATTATTGCTACTGTCATTCATTTTCATTCATTCACTTTGGTAAAATATATTCTGTACAATATATTTGAGTATCTTTTTTTCTTTTTTGTTGCTGTGCCCTTTTCTCACTTTGAGCACCTGACCCTCAAAAGGTCTCTGCACGGCCCTGCTGCTCAGCTGAGCTGGGGGACAAGTGGCATGGGAGAGACTGTAATCGGGCATCCCAAATTGAGGGAGAGAACAAACAAAAGAAATTCCACCTCCCTGTCATTTTCCACATTGACATTCTGTCTCCTTCTCTTGCAGCCTTGTGTGTCTCTCTTTCAACAATTCGGCATGAAAACAAAATCGAGCATTTACCACAATACAAAGCACCTTTTTATATATACACTGTGAATAAGGTGCACATCAGTCAATAGAAACATGTATCTTTTACATTCCGTGATACTAAAAAGGTTTTTCAAAAGCTTAAAGGCGTATCTCCCTTGACAGAGAATGTTCAGAAAACTCAACTTTCAGTCTACTAAACAGAGCCTTTAAATTTGAATAGAGCCTTTTAATTTTGTCTGTGGATCAGCACTTAAACAAACACATCAAAGAACACTTATCCATACCTGCTGTGTAATATAACACATTCAAAACCAGAAATATGTATTTTCCCCTCACCTTCCTACAGAAGTAACATCATTTACAGGTTCGTTCACACTCCAAATCTACGGTGAACATAAAACACTTGGCCAGATCGCAATTTTCTGGCCAGTTACCTCGGTTGCCGCCCTGAGCCCTTTCTGATAACGAGCTGCCGAGGATAAACACTTTCACCGAGAATTATGGGATAGGAGCAGGATGACAGGAGGATGTCTTCCATCTCTATTATGTCACCCGGGGAGGAAGTTTGCCGGGGAAAATTTGCATTTGTTTTCAGCTCGCCGCTGACGGTTAGCTCACGGGAGAATATGGGCATCACGTGGTACTGCAGGGGGACGGCTCGTGACAGGATGATAGATATATGAGAACGCCGCAGCTTTTCGATATGTCACGGAGTAAGACCGGGCCCGATGCAAAGCGGCAGATGGGATAAACAGACTTTTTCAACCGCCGACACGCCGACGCGCGTGCTATCTGAAGCTAGCGGAGACCACGGGCCACATGTGCCGTGCCCTCAATTTGCTCGTGCCCAACCTTCGAAGGAACCCCCCCGCTCTCTTGAATAATGGGGTTGTCAGAGACTCTTGGGAGAAAAGTTTTGGTTCTTAATGATGTTAGTGTGTGTCAAAATGTTGCCCATTCACACTCAGTCAATGCCTGCCAGCACCTTGGACAATCGGGAGTCATGCCCAAATGTAGGAAAGATTTAGAACAAACTATACATGCAATCTTATTCTGAGGAAGGAGGAACATTATACAGAAGGATTCACTGAGCAAAATTTTATAGGAATAAAAAGTACAAAAATCTTTGTAAATCATCATAATGGATTCATATATGTGCTTTAAGAAGTAGAGTCTTGGCACTGAATATATCATAAGTAATCAGAAGGGTTCAAACCACTCAGAGATAAAATTGATAGCTGTTCTAAAATCTGGAGATTTCATAATCTCATACACTATTTGTTTTTTCAAGAGATTAAAAATAGCGGCATGGAAGTACATTTCCTTACAGTCACAGAAATTGAAATGTTCTTGTTTTTTGGCCCAGGCATAACTGTCAAAAACACTTAAAATATATCCACACTGAGCACTGAGAACGGCCAATCGATTTACTTTCATCAATGTTCTTTTGAAAAGTGTTTACAATTAAATGTCTGTAATCCCCTTTCCCAATACAAGGTACAGAGGAGAACAGAGTCATCAAACTGTGTCTAAAAGCGGGCTGAGAGTCCCAGAACACAGTGAGCCCGAAGTTGTCAAGGCGATACCTGGAATCAAAGCCGTTACTATCCGCTGTTTTCGTGCCATTCCCCTGGGAGATGCCCACACGGTGCTTTCGTATTCTCTCTGTCATCAGCGCATAGAAGCCCGCCTCTGCCCTCCCTCCGAAGGTCCCAGTGCCCTGCTGATGGGTACAGAGGGAGCTCATTCGGCCTCACCTGGGGGAGGGGCTCACACTGAACAGAGCGGGCGTGTATGTCGCAGCTCTCAAATGGTAAACAAATCAATCGCGTCTCGCAGCCGATAACAAAACCGGACTGCAGCTGCAGTGCTTGTTCTCTTTAAAATATTTTGATTTAGAAAAAAAAAAGAAAAAGCAGAGAGGGGGGGTGGAGGGGGGATAGATTCAGCCAGTGAGCCTCTGTGTATTTCCTCAATGTACCTCTGCTGTACAACACATTTATATGCTGAGGGTGGTGTGAGCCAATCAATAACTATTGATCTCAGGAATACAGAGGGTGCTGAAGGCCCTGGCTTGAATATCAAAGTTGCCCATGTAGAGCTGCAAAGCCTGTCCACTTATAATGCTGTTCTAATTTATACTTAATCCTTTCCCACTTGCAATTTGACTAATTCCCTGAACGATTCTGCAGAGTGTACATCTTCAATCAACATCTTGGGAATTATTTGCTTAATCCTGCTCTGCGGGGTTAGAACTGTATAAGCATTAAAGGTCAGCGTGTAAATAATTGTCCTTATCTGAGTGCGATGATATTTCTAAGAAGAACTCTCCTTAAACAGAGTGAAACGCTGATGAAGGCTGCCTTCTTGCAGTGGCTATGAGTCTCAGTTCACTGACAATTTGAAAGAAGAGAAGATCATATATAGGTCATGTTCTCATTAAGAGGAGTATCAGACCAGGGAATAGTAGTCATCCATGCTGCATTAAGCACTCCAATTCGGGAATTATTTTCTTGTATTTTTATTCCCACAAATGTGGCAAAATGAAGAGAATGTAGTCATAATTTCAAACCAAATCAATTAATTTAATAAAGTCACAGAAAGTTAGTTGCTGTTTCAAATCCGGTTTTATTCTAAAGTCTAAATATTTAATGGCACATTGAATTAAATCTATGGAAGCACACATTGTATGTGTGTGTGTGTGTGTGTGTGTGTGTGTGTGTGTGTATATATATACGTGTGTGTGTGTGTGTGTGTGTGTGTGTGTGTGTGTGTGTGTGTGTGTGTGTGTGTGTGTGTGAAATTTTTAATCCGAGTTCCATTCAAATATTATGGGGAAAGAGCTTTGATTAATGCCATCAGTGTGTTGCCTGAAGCCAAACGATTGTTTGTTCCTTGATTATTTTCACATTGTGACTTCTACCGACTTGCAGGCCTACGTATTTCAATTCCAGTATACAAGTATATTTTGTAAACCTCTTTGACAGAAGATGACTCTGAAATAGCCCACTTAATAATAATAGCAACCAGCAACCATAAATGTAGCTACTACTCTCTGATAAACATTTTGTAGCCGATGATTGTATAGCATGAACTATTGCATTGCTCATGTCTATTATTGCTACAAGTAATATAACCACCGCCTAACACACTCAGCCTATAGGCTATGCAGCCAATTTGCAAACGTTATGGGTGAAATTATAAACAAGATTGAAAACGGTTATCAGTAAAATAAAGCAGAAAGAAAATGTGGTACTACAATAACTGTAGGCTATACACAATTTACCGAGAATTTACCACCAAATGTATTTAGATACATTTTATCATGAAATGACTATACATCGCATAGGCCTACTTCAAAACATCCTTGACGTGCGATACGGTCAAATCATGACTTTGCATTAGCTGAAGAAGTACTTCGACAACAAAAATAATCAAGTGGTGAAGGATCTCTTCGCGGTTTTCTGCAAGAAAAAGTAACCTATCTTCATTCCCCACAGTTAAATTAGGCTCCTTTGAAAATAGTAACCTACAAGTCCAAGTGCTTTGAAAGACACATGCATTCCAGATAGCAAATTAACAACTGCCTTTTTCTTACTGACATAGCGGCTAGATTGACTCCCTTGTTCTGTCAAGCGAATTTAAGTAGCTAGGCTACCCCTTATCTAACTGGCTAATTCCCAAAACTTTGTTGCATAGCATATTTTACGCATGGCGACAATATTTGATAGCTTGAATAGATAGCCTACTGTCATCACACGTAGCTATTTGGAAAAAGTCACGATTGGGAGGTAGCATTAATTAAAGGTTTTTCCCCAGCATTTAAAGCATACATCACATTCTGTATACTAATTCACTGGCATATACCAATATGTCCACTTAGCATGCTTGGTACCTGACTGTAAACACCAAGATCTTGTCGAATGAGAAACGTTCAGAATTGCTTTAGGCTTTACATGAATTAATCGCGCAGATAAAATATCAAAATGAAATCCTTTAATCGTTTAATTTTCTCTAGCTACTACTACTGATGTTGTACAAATATTTTATCTACTGACAGACTATAGCTGAACAGCTTGTTTACTGTTCATGCCTTAAAATAATCTAAATAGCGAACTCACGTCTCTGAAGCGATTCCAGTGTTTGATCTTGCGGCTGTATTGGGAAATGGTGGACAGCCATTGCTCATCTTCCATGAAATTCCCCGCATTCTGCGCTTCTTTTCCAGATTTCACGTCCCCTTGCATCGTGGACCCCACCAGAACCAGGACTGGGACAAGAAAATACCCTAGATCCCTCATCCTGACCATGGCTGCTTGTGATGCTCTTCGTAGATGCGATACACACGAGCTGATTTTCCTTCTTCCCGGGTAGAGATCTACTGTGAAATGTGACCTGATTATAAGATCCTTCTTACAGAGGCACTGCTAGAGAGAGAGAGAGAGAGAGAGAGTGAGAGAGCGCGTGAGCCCGATAGCTCATCCTGCGATAACGAAATAGCAGGTGCACACTGCACTGTAGCCAAATGGAAGGATGCAGCAAGTTACTGGCTAATGCTTTACGCATTTCAAACGAAGTGCATAAAACTGAAAGGCTATAGGCCTATAAACGACAGTTGCAAATAATAACGTCTCAGGAAGTTGGGTGCCAAGGACCACTGATACACCTGCATGCCATAATTTGAGTTGTGTAAATTGGATGCCGCATTCTGTGTGGCAGCTTTTAGTTACAGAAAAGGTTTAGCCTATGTTGCGCATCGATAGAATGACAGTCTTTTAATTCCATATGCAGAAAGACTTAAGCTATTATTTATTTAAAGTGGGCAGAGTTAACCTAATGCAGAGGGAAAACTGTAAAAATTTTAACATTCACTGTTGGCGTAAAGTGTAGGCCTAGATCGGCATCTTATATGCCTAGTTTGCGTAGCCCATAGAACACAGATAGTCTATTTGTAAAATGTCAGGGTTTAGCCTACAATTGAATAATTGGGTTTTGCTAGTCGTGATATTAAGTTTCAGTCTTATTTCCTTGTAGCCTACACAGCAAAAATGGTGGTGTACATTTAATACCCTTGGATGTTTATATGAGACGGTGGTATAACCCTCATAATATGTTGAATTTCTATGACGCCTTTTATGTTTGGACTCGAGTCGAATTGACCCCAAAAGTTTAAACTGACATAGAAGGATTGTAATAGAAACATTTGTGTGTCTTTTTGTGTCTCCCAATTGACTACCCTTTTATTCCTAAATATTAACAATCTGTGATGAAACATCTTAATATAGAGCCAGAGGTCATTGAAAGTTTGTGAAGTTTAAAACTTGCAAAAAATTGCCACCAGAATTACCCACAAAAAAAATCAGGGATAAAAATTAAAAAAGGTTCTATCATTTTTTACATTTTATACAGCTACCCACAAATGACCCCACACAGCACCTTTGTATACAGAATTGCTACAGGACTTCTGAATACATAGCATTAAGTGTTTTACATGTTTATTGTTTAATCACAGCAAAAAGTCATACAGTGTGAAGATGAAAAAATAAGGTTCACTGATTTTTATGAGACATCAAACATTGCACGTGTCAAATTCACCCCGGACATAATATGAGGGATAAAAACCCTATAGGGTGTTAAATATACACCAGCAGTGTTAGATTTACACTGGCATTTTTGCGGATACAGACAGGTGCTGTCTCTGGTGACTATATGCACTGAGGTCTAAGGCTAATCGTCAGGGGTTTCATTTCAGATGAGCCTACTTCCTGTAGAGAAGGAATCTGACATAATTAACCTTATGCATGATACATCATTGTGGTTTGAATGGCAGTAAATTCACTTATTATTTCTTAACGGCAAATTTACCCATCTAATAAGCAATTGAATGTCATTCAGCTCAAAAAATACCAGTTACCCTTTCCAGCCGATAACTAGGCAAACGTGCTGTTTTAAATAGCCTATAATCTAATCTCTTTGAAATGATCACTTTTAATCAAGAATTCAAGCAATGCATGACTCACAGGATAACTAGGTAGTTCATTCTCAGCTTGGCCTAGGTTATCCTTAATCTTTAAAAAATATGTTCATTGTTTTGACTTTGTCAAAAGTTAATCATGTTAATCTGTAACACAACACAATTACAACCTATTAGAGTATATTAGTATTTAATAGAACATTTGAAATGGCATAGAATTAGATCACAGTTCCAACATGGCCTAGGCCTAAATGACTGCATAACGCACAGTAAATTCACAGTAGAATGTCCAGTGTTAATTCAACTCTCGCAGTGTACATATGAGCCAACTCTGGTCAGATTAGGCTCATATGTACTCGTTTAATTAACACGGGGCATTTTACTGAGTGGGAAGTAAGAAACATTCTTCGAAATTGTGGTGGTCCTCATTGGATCGTACTCTTGGTTTCCTATTCCTGGTAGGCTATCTCTAAGCCAATGACGCTCATCATCAGCTCCCATGCTCACCTATCTGTGCCATGTTTCTCCTCCAATTAAGCGAATCTAATCTCATGACTAACCGTGCATGGTAAATTCATGTTGTAAGGTGGTGTGGTTCGGTTGTCTGCTAAAATGCCTACACGTAAAGCTACAGAACTCAATGGTGAAGCTGATGCGTCAGTTTCCACGCCGGGTGTAAACAAACTTGTGATAATGCAGATGAGGGAATAACAAACTTGAGTCGTTAGATATACGATCTCCTGAATCTGCAGAATTCCTGTTTTGGTCTGGGGTGGGGGGCGGGGGGGGGGGGGGGGGGGGTGATGAGGCCTGCCAAGATTGCCAGCTGCAAATGTCAACATAATGTAGCGATCGACAAGATGCAGCAATTAATGATCGTCATCCATCATGTCACAGTTAGTACGATGGGCTGACTGAGACTCAAGATGCTGGACAAGGGCTTCAGTTCAACATTGTGAGCAGAAAAATGTCATTCTCTACTTTGCAGTCAGGCTGAATTCCATGCATCAATTTTGAATGAAGCTTTTTAAAGCACTTTTCATGAGGGCCAACTTACCTGAATAACACTGAAGTCGACTGGTAAACTGAAAGAAACCGATACCCAGGTAAGAAGCTTTAAAAGGATAAGGCCCTCCTTCTGGCGTAGTTAGCTTTAGTGGATGAGGGGGGATTGTAGCTAGTCCAGTTATGGAACCCAGCAGGGCTGCACTGACATAGCACCTGGGATGCCACTGCTCTGTGTACTACCCTGTATTTACTGACCTGATCCACCTCTTACCTGCAGCAGGCAGCCAGTGAGCTGACAGGACAGTGTGTGCCGCGTGTTGGGTTACGGCCCGCCGTGACCAAGGAGGCAAGCCCCTCCACGCCACCGTGACAAACCGCCTAGGGAATCAGAGGCGAACTATTTTTAGAGCTGTTTATGTCACAGCATATTCACAGGATTATCGTGATGCACGGGGAGAATTAATACGTGAGGAGGCAACACTGGAGTAATCCTACTTCCTCTGTCCCCCCCCCCCCCCCCCCCCCCCCCCACTCCGAGCATACTCGTCATAACCTCTGGATTAAGTGCTCATACCCCGCCGTAGCAAAGGCGTTGCTGTGGGAAACGCCTCAGGAAGGAGAGCGCTTTTAAGTTTGGTTGCGAGGCTGGAAAACTGTGTTTCTCACCTTCTGTTGATGGCGCACTGAGGGAAGGGTGTGCCTGAGAGACGACACCCCGCCGGGAATAGCTCCGTCGCACCTAACACGGGTCTGCCCGTGGGGGGATTTTAACAAACCTATTTCACTCCTTTAATTGAAACAGCAGATTAACTGATGTCATCTTTTCTCATCCACTGAGAAGATTTTTGTCCTCCCTTCCAAAGGAAGTGTAAAGAAGAAGCAATCTAATCTATTCGGTGATTAGATTTACATACAGAATCAGTTTACATGCAAAAGACATCTCAACTGAAACATATACAGTTAACTGCAATAGGGAGAGTTGTGCCAAATTGGTTGTTTTTCCTCTGTACTATTCAAATTTGTATTTTAAATCAAACGACTGTGAGGCAAAATTCACAATGTCCACATATATTTCACGTGGTTTCTTTTACAGACATTGAACTATATTACACCAATGCCATTCAATGAATCAAGTCAGTAGAGGGACAAATGACCATCAGCTGTTTCAAATTTCCATATTGACCATATTGCTATAATTATTGAGAAGCATTTGTAGGGTCTACCTTATAAGCGAAAATATACAAGACAAGAAAAGTTACAACAATGCCTATTTCAAGTCAGCATAAGTATTGGGTCAGAGTACGTTTTGACAAATTTAATGACTTGCCCGGTCAATATTTCGTTGCATACCCCTTACATTTGATGACTGCATCGAGTCATGGACATCACTAGGTTCATGGAGTGATCCTTTGAGATACGCAAAGCCCCGCTTTTACCGCTGCCCCTTTCAGTTGTTTGCTGGGGTTTTCAAAGACAATTGAACCAGTTCCAGATGCAGCCATACAGGCCCAAGCCATCACACTGCCTCCACCATGCTTGACAGATGAAGCAGTATGCCGAGGGTCCAGAGCAGCCCCTTCTCTTTCTCCACACTTTCACCTTTCAATCACTCTGCTAAAGGTTTATCTGTCCTCATCTCTCCATAAGACTTGTTTCCCAAACTCGTCAGGCTCATCTTTGCATTTTTATTTTTTATTTTGCAAATTCACATCTCCCCTTTCTGTTCTTGGTGCTGGTGAGTTCTGGAAGTATGGACTCTGTAATTTGCCTCTCTCAGTCTTCTACAGACAGTGTCCTGCGATACTTTCACACCCAATGTATGGAGATCATTAGCAATTACTCGAGCTGACAATTTAGGATTTTTTCACAGCTCTTATAATCATCCTGTCATCACTTTCTGATGTCTACCACGGGCGGCCTCCTCAAGGGCGGCCTCCTCACGGGCGGCCTCCTCACGGGCGGCCTCCTCACTGGCGGCCTCCTCACGGGCCGGCCTCCTCATGGGCGGCCTCCTCACTGGCGATGTCCTCCAATTGTTAGCTTCTCCTTTAAGACTTTCCATTAGAATACTCATTCTACAATAGCTCCAATTGATTTTTTATTTTTTCATCCTCATGATAGCTTCCTCGGTTGTCATACTCAGTTCTCTGGCCCTCATCTGCGGTTTTCCTGTCTTCTATCTTTTAGCTTATACGGTATACTCTACAAATGCTGCTACATAATTAGAGTAACATTGTAAACCTGCGAAATTTGCAACAGCTGATGGTCATCATTTGTCCCAATACTTACGCTGACTTGGAATAGGGGGACTTCACTCATTGAATGACATCGTTGTAATATAGTTCTATGTCGGTTTTAAAAAACACAACACAGATTTTGTGAATTTTGCCTCATAGTCATTGTTTGATTTGAAATACAAATGTGATTAGTACAGAGGAAAAACAACCATTTTGACACAACTGTCCCAATACTTTTGTATTTAACTGTTCATGGGTGCACACAAACATTTCACTTATGAATGTGAGAGTATCTGTAGAATATGATAAATTCTTGATTGAGAAAACCACTTCTAATTAAGACATGTATGAAGCACATCAGATAATAGGTATGAAGTGTCAAAGCTATACATCCAGTAGTTATACATCTTATCATGACTTGCAAATAAGATAAATAAAATGCTATAAACACCAAACATGTTATGTTCCAATAGGACTAAATAAGGAGCAAAATATCAGACTATCATAAATCAATTAATCTCAGTGCACAGTAGAGAGGCCCACATTCGTATACAACAATTAATCAGTCATAAGCCTCCTGAATTTTCAAGAGATTGATGTTAATTAGGAACTCACGCATTTTGCATAATGATCTGTTTATTTATGCACAAGCCTTATAAGCTCAAAATCATTTTCTCAAAAGTCTGTGGTAGGAAAATAAAAAGAGAGAAAATCTACGTTTTTTTTGTTGTCAGATTCAAAAGATTAAGTAAATGGCTCAGAATGTAAGCAACGCAAAATATCAGGGTGAAATGCAGCCCCCCCTGCAGATATGAATGTGTTTGAGATTCAGTGATTCTGAACAAATTCCCAATTAAAGCTGCGGAAAGCCGTTTCCAGAACGGCAATGTTCGGAAGCGGGGCGCTGGTGTGCCGTGCAGTCGAGACGTGTCTGGCAGAACGCGGAGCCCGGCACGCCACTGGGCCCCCGCCACCCCCCGCTGCGCGGGACAGAGCGCGATGACAGGAAGCCGAGGGGATGTGCCGCATAGCGAACGCCCTCCCTCAGACGCGCTGGAACACCGCCTGCCCCGCAAACGTCATTCCTGCAACACATGAGAATCGGCATTAGAAGAAATTAATCGAGTCAAGGTTCGTCTAATCTTGGGAATCGAGACTAAACAACACCCGTAATGTGACGCATCGAGAAATGCCTCGCGAGAAACTGGGCAAGATCTACGCCACTTAAAGGACCAGTGTTCAGCATGCGCGAGGGATGGGCAATGCAGGACCACACAAACACCAGACGGCAGCCTCATGCAGCATTATGAAAATGAGTAAGGATATTGATATCTTAGGAGACAATTTGGCAGGCAGCGCTCATCCAGGAGGCCCCAATCTGATATATTTATAACAGCTTTGCGGTGGTATGTGAGGATACAAGATAACAGATAGAGCTTTAACTGTGTTATAGTTTCAGAAACTGTAAAGATTTTTTTAATGAAACATCTCTCTATAGCTCATTTGTTCATGTCTTCCACAGATATCTTCATTGCATAGTTCCCCACTCATTAAACAGCACAATGAGCGGCAGTATTTTGAACCCCACAATTTTGAATTCTTAATGGCCTCAGAGAGAAAAATATTGGAACAAACCCCATTACCTAGAATCCACTTCAACTCAGACCCTCATTATTCGGAGTACAACTTTAGATCAAAGTCTACAGCAGCCGAGGACCTCAGAGGGCACATAAAAGACATTAGATATTGTGTTAAAATCGGTTTCTGACCATTAAAGATTTTCTGAGCCTGATCGGATGGGCAAAAAGCTCTTGTTGTTAATAGGGGGTTTCCTGTTCACAAGTGTGTTATCCAACAAAAAACTGTTATTCAAATAATACCCTACAAACTTGATTTTGAAGTACAATTATACAAAATATGACCCACAACAGAGATCAAAGGTAGCCTTTCAACGTGTATTATTGTTATTATTAGTATTATTAGTTGCAATAGTAATAGTGGTAGCGGTAGCAGTCGTATTTTCCTGTATTTGTTCGGTTAGGCACACTTATCAGGACAAATAAACAGTGAACAATTACTGAAGCTATTTCACCAAAGTTGAAAACAGCAGGGCCCCAACCGACAATCCACCCTGTGACGTTTCTCCTTTAGAATGTAGAGAGACTGAATACCTGGTCAACAACATTCGTGATGCTTTACTTTGAACTGCCAGTGCGTGTGCTCTTGGATGAAAAATTGAGTGCACAAGAAAGAGCCCCCTACACACCCATTACCATGCCGCACTGAATAGGCAGCGAAGCATTTAAAGTGCATTTCAAAATGGTGCCGTTAGAATTTCTTTGGTAGTTCATACATTTAAAACATCACTGGGCAACAGCAGGCACAGCATGATCCAGCGCCGCTGTATTTCAAACAGTCCCTTTGCGCCCTCGTAGTGAAGTCAGACGTGATCTGGTTCTGCTGCTTTTCGTCATTCAAATTAGTGCCCGTCGCGATGCCGAGAGCTGTCAATACCCGTTTATTCAAGCGTCAATCAAAAGGGTTCGGCGATAACAACACGCTGTATCTTTGATGCCTTGTGTCATCACTATGCTGGACAATATGTCCTATGGATCTCAAATGTAATAATGAGATGTAATCGTAATAATAGGAAAAATGTACACTTTTGCAGATATTTTTCAGCATTCAAGTAAGTAGCTGTGTACTACGCTGTAGTCTCTCTTGCTGATCACTCAAATTTAAAATATGTCATCATGTATGTCTCAAGCAACGATAAGCATCAAAGGTAAACTGTAAACACAAAGCAACACAGGTAAACTGTAAACAGAGAGGTTTATTCATGGAACTGTCACTTATTTTTTTTCGAATAATATGCAATCAGAAGAAACTCACGCGGCTACCATTAATGTTGCTAAATTACATTTGAAACGCATTTAAAGTTTAAGAGTCCCACGGATTATAGCAATAATCTTTTATAAATATAATCTTTTCGGTGTTCCTCGAGATTGGATCGCATTAACACAAGCAAAACAAATGCAAAAATACATAAATAAATTGTGGAATTTATTTCACAGGACGATCAGACATTTTGTCCGGTAGATAAGAGCAAGACAGAATCCTGCCACTCTGTACCCTGCATTAAATGTTCCTCTTCTTAGACTGCACAACACTGTCACCAGCAGCCAGATCCATTAACTCAAATAGCCTTTCAGCGCTAAGCGTTACAGGCAACATTTGCAGCTGAGATGTGACTCCTATGTCCACAAAGAGCTTAGAAGCCAAGAGGACCAATTTTGAATTGCAGAAGGCAGCCTTGCATGTCCAGTAGATCTGTTGGCTCGTATGCTTCCGGGAATATTTCATTTCACAACATGTTTAATTCAATAAAAATGCCAAGTGTTTGAATCAGCTGAACACATGTAAGCTTGTTCAGCCTACTGACATAGGCATTGAATCATTACGTTGCATAGAGAATACTAAAGAAATAACCAAATTGTAGCCTATGATAGTGAACCTTAGTAATATTCTAACTTAAGCATTCTTTTCCTATAGTGAGAGGCAATGGCAGTTTTATTTTTATTTTTTATTTTGTGTTTATTTTATAGTTGATTCACTAGGTAATACCTACAGTATGTTATATGAAATTAGCATATACATATAATACAATCAGTTTAATTGGAAAGTAACGTTGCGCTCCCTCATATCCAGATTTGGTTTATGACAGTTGATGATGGTTGTTAGGTATAATATGGGGCACATCGTCCTGAAAAAGTACATCTTACAAAACTTCCCCAACATCGTCATTAGCTATTAGTCATCAGACATAATTAAGCAAACATCAGTAGAGGACTGTACAATCTATTATGTACCTGTAATCTACCTCAGTCTATAATAAACAATAACCTCCTAAGAATTTTCTGCTCCGTCATCAGTGACAATCTCACAGGTGGCGAGATTATTCAATCAGCCATTCTGCTGCACACGAGTGAGTGGTTTTATAACCATCTGCGGTGGTAGCACTGAGTGGTGTGCGACTGCACAGCGTGCGTTGTTGTTTCAGAAATGGAAATCTGGGGTAAACCCATTCATACCCCCCCCCCCCCCCCCCCCCAGGTGCCCGAGTCCCCATTTTAGACTCTTCTTGTAGTGGGCCTCAGCTGCAACATAATGGACCAATATCCACTCTGCCCTAAAATCCATCTCCCCGGTTAATGTGGCCCAGTTGGCCAAACGTATGTATCAGTTTCCCAACTTCTACTTTTGTTCATTTGACAAATGTTCCAAAAGTGCCATATTCGGCTCTTTGTACGGCCCTAACTGTGTCTTGCACGTTGCATTGGTGCTGGCGCCATTGAAACACGGCCAGCACTGCAGACAAAAGGCCGGTTATGCTGCATTATCTATCAGAAATATCTAGCTGGTGTGTAATATTACACCAGCCAGGCATGGAATCGTTATTATCTGGAGACAGTTAAAAGCGTGTTGGCCAATTTTGGCAAACACTATTATAAACACATGCCAGCAGTACGCAGTGGGCAATTTGAGAGATGCCATCAGTAGAAGACAATAGCAGCTGACTGATGAGTGATTGCCGGGCAACTGCACTGTATTTTCAACAAACTAAAATTAACAAGCGACATAAAATCAATTTTCAGGTTATTTTAATGCATCAATCTCACCAGCATATTCATGGGATTTCCCACCTGTTGGTTAATATTAGGCGAATGCAAAGTACACAAATGCCTACTGCTCCCATTAGAGAGAGACGAGACTGACAATATATTAAGAACCTTCAAATAAGAAGATTCAATATATGCAGTATTCAAACTGGAAGAAACTGCGACCGATTTATTTATTTCTTGTCCGTAAAGGGCATACACACTCTGCTGGAACTGATGCTGACGGATAACATCAGCCGAGAGGGCGAGCTTTAAAGGTATGGAACTGAATGCACAGAATAAACCCTGACCTTAACAAGTAATTAACAGATTAATCCATTTTCTGTAGGAGAGTATCAGTAACAGCCTGACACTCTTTTATTCTTTCATTGAAGGTCATCACGGGTTCTCCAAATGTTTCCTTTTTCTGATGTCAAGATCAAACACCCAAGAAAGGTATACTGCATTATGAAAAGGATCAAATCTTGATTTAGATCTTACAGCATTCCAAATAAGTTGCCATTTGATATTTTCCTTTACCTAAAATAATTTGTTGAATCTTCTACAATATCCTACAAATCTACACAGCCATGATACATGAGAACCTCTAATGCTGCCATAGTCCAAGTATTGAATGATGTTGATCTGAAAGCACTATATCACATGAAATTGGTTTATATTACACTTGTGATTCAGAACAATATGGTACTGGGACCTATAGGTGTAGCACATAAAAATTCTCAGGACGGGAGTACCTCAAGGCTCAGTGTTGGGTCAGCTGCCATTTTATCAACGTATCCACCCTCTTTGGGTCGTCGTGTTTCATATTTCCCTACGACTCCTCCTGCTACCTCTACGTTGAGGATTCATCATTAAAACTTCTCTGCTTCTGATTTCAATGTCAACGGATCTGCTATACCCCTCTTTTTGGAAACATTCCCACCACTTCAAATCCATATCTAACCTCTTTCCATGCTCTTTCACCCTCGTCTGTTGGCCTCACCTTTCTAGATCCTGTCCGTCTCTTTCTTCTGATCAAAACTCACTACTTCACTCAAGTTTTCCCTCTAGTATTGCAAAAGTGCTTCCTCTGTCACATGATCTTGCCCATTTCTAAACAATATTCACAGATGTAGGCAGTCATGTACAATGGTTACTAGTTTTTTTCTCTCATGTACATTCATATGGCTAACATATGGCCAGACTAGTATTATTCGCCGATTACAAATAAAAAAGTGACTCCACCTGCCGGTTAGCACTCACAAGATGGGTCCACCTGCAGCCATGATGGAAGAGTGGTAATCCGTAATCTCGTTACGCGCCACATTTCACAGCACTGGAGGCCTCAACACACAGAAAGTACAGAGCTACTGAGGAATAAACCTTACAGCCTGGTTCAGGCTAATGCAGCATCACAGCTGTAGCGTAATTGCTCTCAGCATGTTATGCTAACACTCAGTCGAACACAACGCTGACATGTTTCTCGCGTTTAACATGTAATATCCACTTTTTTGTAAAGAATACAATTACATGATTCAATATCCTTTCCTGTATTTTTGTCTATGTGTATAAACTGGAATTTCGGAAACTGTACTGCAACTGTGCCGTTGGTACATTGGCAGCATAATTGATTCCTTTTTAAAACAACTTAAGCCTGGGCTCAATTTAGTAGGCTGAAACAGTCCGCACTGTCACTGGTCAAAAATCCCATCAAGCTCTGGTTGAGCCGTACCTGTACCTGTACCGTACAGTGTGAGAAACAGATGTTGATTCAGAAATGCAACACAGCAACGTAACTGAACACTAATGAATCCACTTCTTTGTTTGTTTTAGTTAGACATATTTTATGTTTGCGGCTGTAAATATATTCAGTGGCCTTCCTCCCTACACTCAACTATTCGGCAATACAGAACCCTTCTTCCAATACAAAGCCCTTAAAATAATTCCTCTTCATTTTCCAACCTTTAGCTTTTCTCCTACATTATTGCTCATGTTGTGCCTTCGATTTACTCTGATCTTTCATCCTGTTAATTAGCCGCAACTGTTTCCTACAAAAACCCATATTTTTCCCACATCAACAGTTATTATTCATCAGTTTATTTTTAGACCTAACTGCACATAAGGTCTCGCACATGGAGTGCATTTCCATAAGCAGAGCTCCTTAATGATGTGTTGATTTATACAGATTTCCTCTGTTAATTCACATTTTGATATTATATGTATTATGGCAATCATTACTTCACATATCATTTTTCATCACTCAGCATATACAGCAAGGGTGTTTTCCTGTAAACGTCAAATTATAAAGGATCGCATTAACGACTACACACCGTTATGCCTGCATATTTGACATGGGCCGTTACAGTAACTTGAATCCAGTTACAATCAGATAGCCTGAACATCCAGAGGAAAAGTGCTCCGTGCTCATTACGCAGCAGTATCTTGCTAACGCGAGCGTCGCGCGTGAAGCACGGTTGCCGTCACGGGTTTAGGCATTACCACAAATGCATTATTTATCCGTTCATTGTTCATGCATTATTCAAAATTGACGAGCATAATTTGTTTTCTCTCAAGGACATCAAGGCTCGTTTCCAAATTAACATCGCCATTTGGGCGATTTCTCGCCTTCCTTTGAAGTTTTTTTTATTTTTTTTGGTGCAATTTCTATCTGAGAACAATTGTAATTCTAATTGCCGAGTGCACAGCAGGCCCGAAACAAAAGGGGGTTTTCAAAATGACATTGGCTCAGACGGCAGCCTGTTTCTTTCTGCTCTCCTAAGCAGAGAGGAAAGGTGAATGTTTGGAGGTGATTTCTCATTGTGTTGGGGGGAGGGGCAGATGGGTTTTTTTTTTTTTTCCCCCTCCTTTTTTCCTCCCCACAGCTCTTAGCACGTCAGCAAATTGCAGCCTGGTGCTACATGCGCCGGTGAAACGCTGCAGTGAAGCCCATGCGCCAGACTCTCCTCTGAGGGAACCGACGCCGTGCGCAGGACTCGCAGCCCGTTCCGGAGCTTCTGCCTTCCTTGTCGGATTTCGCTGCATCTCGGGACTGCTGAGAGCGTGAGGGAATTCTCACATGGACCCCTTTTGCTTAACGATTCATTTTCGCCCGTTTGAGAGAATGCGCGCTGCGGTCGCTGCGTTCGCCGCGGTCTTCTCTCGTCCTCTACTGCGTGGCGCTAGCGTCCAGCTCTGCAACAGCTCTGTACTTCCCCCTTAACCCTTTCACGAGGTCTCGACTCGCAGCTTTTCTTTAATATCGCAGGCTATCAAAATGCTATTTTACAGCAAGCCCCAGTGACAAAGCCATCAATTTTATATGCGCCCTGTGAAAGCGATGAACCCTAATCAGCAAGTGCCTAAAATATTGAGCGAAACGGGATCAAATAAAAATCTAAACTACCAGACGTGCATCGGTAACAACTCCACAAATTAACAAAAGCTCGTTTTTCTTTTTGCCTACCGAAAAGGGCAGAGGGGTGCCTGAAAACCTCAAGGTTTATCGTTACTGTACCTCACCACAGGAAGCAAAGAGCTTGTTAATTTTAAGTTGGGGTGGGTTGGATGATTTCTTCCATGGTTTAAAAAAGATAAGACTGTAAGGCACTGCATCAGAACAATTAAAACGGCAAATTAAGTTGCCAGATTATTTGAAAGGCAACGAGAGTAAGAAAATGACAATGAAAGACTTGAGCCAGGGCCTAATGAAGCTTCCTCGTTTGTTTTAGATGAAGGCACTTTGTTTTCTGAACAGCGAGAGCTGTCACACTAGGACGGCCTCGCTGCGGTGATGTCAACACCACAATAATTGCAAAAACAATTTTTTTTTTTATAGACAGTTTATTGGAGCTTTTGAAAATAATGTCTAATTTTCCCTGAAATGCAGGAAAATATTTAATAACCCTTTGTTGCAACTGTTTTAATGGACAGACTTATTGACGGGCTAATTGATTTCACGGACCGGGCCCATGGCAACGCTTTCAGAAACCCTTTTCTGCTAGTCGTGTCACGTCTTCTGGTTCAGAGCATGATTATGACTCCTTCAGTCACCAAACCCATCTCCTCGCCCGGGAAAGGTGACTAATGCTTTTCACTCTCAACGTTTCAATCCGCGGTGCGTTTACCGAGTTAATGGAACATAAATCTGGAGCCCGACACAAACACAGGTCGGCTCGGGCCGCCCGTGGATAAACAGCCTTACCCAAACATCGGCCAGACCCGCGCTAATCCGCGAGAGCCCGCTGCGAGCAGGCCTGTTAAACAATGGGATCCAACAGCGGAGCCGTGTCAACAAGGCTCGTTTTTACAGCTTAAGAGAAAACGCACCGGAGTTGACGCCCAGGCGAAAATTATGAGCCAGGTCGGAAATGGCTTTCCTTGTTTCCAGCGCGATCATTTTCGGACGTTGCCACGTCGTAATTCGGGTCGGGAGAAAAGAGCGGAACGTGCGACTGAGCCGGCGAATTTTAACGCGAGGAGCAGCGACAGCAGGCAGGCCCTGGGACTGCTCACAGGAACGCAGGCAGGCTACTGGTGACCCAGCGTCCCTCTCCTGCATGCTAAACAGCCACTATCCTCACAGAACTCCTCAGTGTGAGACCTGCAGAGAGAGGCAGAGCCAGGCGGTTCCAGGCCAACGCACTCACACGTGACACAGGAGTCCGGAGGGGTCAGCTACTCAGACCACATTACACTCAATTTCTGACAGCTGAACAGACACAAGACTGTCTATCATGAATAAGAATACTACTACAAACAGTACTCCTAACAATAATAATAATAATATTAATTGTAACAATTTTTTATAAAGTTTCTCTGGATATGAGCATATGCTAATTGCCTTAATGACTAATGCTAACATTACCAATTCAGGACCAAAAATGAAATGGGTCGTTCTATACGTTCAATAATAAAACCATAAAAAAGACTGACAGAGCTACATAAATATACTGGAGCTTGTTAAATACTCCAAACCTCCAAGGAGCACCTAATAGTGCATTACAGTAATAGAGCTTAGTACAGGCAACACTAAATGACAAAAAAGGTTTAAGCCTAGCAATTTGACGAAGATTTTAAATTGTATTATTTTCGCCACAGGACTCTACAGAATGGAGTCGAATAAGACATAGCAAAGCAGTGCAATAAAACACAGCATGCCATTGCGCAATATGCAGTTCGTGGGGGGGTTGACTGTGCTCTTCTACACTAAAGTCTTTCGTGTCTATGACTGTAAAATAAAGGGAAAGTAAAAATCCACTTTTAAGAAACACATGATAAAGTGTAGCCTATGTGTTTAACAGAATATAAATGAGCATAAGGACATACACACCAGCCTATATAAAATTCTGTGACTTCAATAAAGACACATATTGATATATTTGCCTGTCAGACTGAAATAAAAAGGCCACTGAGTAAAATCAGCTCTTAAATCTACAGTATGTTCAATTTCCACACTAAGGGCCTGATTTACGAAGACCTTTTGCATGTGCAAACCCTATTGGCACATATAATAACAGAACCAATAACAGAACCAATGATTGGTGCAAAACAAAATCATCAGTCTCCATTGTTGGTGCAATCAATGGCCATGGTATTGGTTTTGCGTGTGCTAATAGGTTTTGCACATGCTAAAGGTCTTAGTAAATCAGGCCCAGTATGTTTTTTTTAAATGTAGTTTTAAAACTGATCGTCCTAATAAGAAATTTAAAAACATTTCAACATGAAGATAAGAGAGGTTGCCAGATTACCCCCCTCCCCATTGCCTGTCTCTATCACAGAAAATTTTCTTGGTATAAAATGTACACACATAGGAGTTAAGGCATGAGTTAGCAGTCGCTGCCTTACATTTTTCATCCGACATGAAAGCTATGGGGAAACACAACGGCTTTCGGATTTGCCCGGCAATAAATCCAGCTTTTAATTGAATTCAGTTTGATTCACTGCTGAACGTGGCTCGCATGAAGGCAGAGGAAGTATATTTATAAGACACTGGACACGGCTCAAGGCCGTCACCGGCACGGCCGCTACCGTTATAACTTACTCCCGCCCAGCATGCTCGCACGGTCATGCTCTCTATTGGCTCTAGTCGTGGGTCTTCTTCTGGAGTATCTATTCTTTTCACTCATCTCAGCTGTGCTCACTCATGCCATCTGTTGGCCAAGTTGAACACTGCCCTCATTAAAATCAACTGCTCAAATTAATAAAAAGAAAAGGCTGTTAAACTACCCACAATAATGTCACTGGTAATGTAATGGGTTTTGAACACACACTGAAACCCTGCAAAAGAAATGCAAGTGGGGCTTTATACCTGATGAACACGGGGGTATTTCACAAAGCAGGATTACTGAATTAGCTGAATCAGTAAAATTCAGAACGGCTTTCTACTTCAGACCATGTTCCAGTTTTGGGAGGGTTCCAGGTTTTACTCATTTTATCATTATTTTATTGTTTTATCGTTTTATTATTTTATCGTTTTATTATTTTACCACGATTTTAGTTTTTTATTATTTTATCATATTATTTTATTTTACTGTTCGACCGATTGACTAGCCTATACAATTGAATATGCCACCACTCACCTCTCCGCCTGGATGTGATGCCTGCCGGCGTCTGACCCATAAAATCGCTGAGTTGGAGGGCAGAATATCCGTGCTCCACCAGATTAAATATGATGAGCTGCTCCTCGACTCCTTGACCGCCGCGGGTCCTGGTACCGTCGCCACAAACGTTACAGGAGGGGAGTTTGACGCCACTGTCCCATGGAACCGTCCAAAACTCCATCGCTGTGTGTCCTGATGCTGCCCCAGTCCAGCCTGATAATCGTTGGACCCTCCAAGGAGCTAGACCCAAGGCTGCAGCTAGCTCGACTCCCAGTCGAGTTGAGTCCTGGTCGGTTGTTGGCAGGGGGAAACACGGTGGCAAGCGCTCTGTCTATCTCCCTCCTCCTCAGGACGTCTTGCTGGAGAACAAATTTGACATCCTGGGCGAACAGGATTTCCCCTCCCTGGCCGGTCAGTCACAACCTTCCCTACCTCCTGTGCAACATGGATCACAGTTGACTGTAGCCAGGCGATCTCCACCACCTGCTGTCCATCGCGCAGGGCCACCACCGGGTACCCTTCTCTCCCCGTCTCTACTGCACCGCAAGCGGGGTTGCTGTCGGGTTAGCTCCTTCTCCCTCCGTCTCCACTGCACCGCAAGCGGGGTTGCTGTCGGGTTAGCCCCTTCTCTCTGCGTCTCCACTGCACCGCAAGCGGGGTTGCTGTCGGGTTAGCTCCTTCTCCCTCCGTCTCCACTGCACCGCAAGCGGGGTTGCTGTCGGGTTAGCTCCTTCTCTCCCTGTCTCTACTGCACCGCAAGCGGGGTTGCTGTCGGGTTAGCTCCTTCTCCCTCCGTCTCCACTGCACCGCAAGCGGGGTTGCTGTCGGGTTAGCCCCTTCTCTCCCCATCTCTACTGCACCGCAAGCCGGGTTGCTGTCGGGTTAGCTCCTTCTCCCTCCGTCTCCACTGCACCGCAAGCGGGGTTGCTGTCGGGTTAGCTCCTTCTCCCTCCGTCTCCACTGCACCGCAAGCGGGGTTGCTGTCGGGTTAGCCCCTTCTCTCCCCATCTCTACTGCACCGCAAGCCGGGTTGCTGTCGGGTTAGCTCCTTCTCCCTCCGTCTCCACTGCACCGCAAGCGGGGTTGCTGTCGGGTTAGCTCCCGGGACGCTGCTCCGGCATTACGGGCTCGAGGATCGCCACCACTGACCTCACCATCCCCGTCTCCCAAAATGTTGATTATCGGTGACTCCATTTTTAGAGACATAAAGACAAAGTTGGCAGTAACTGTGTGTTATCCGGGGGCTAAAGTCTGTGATTTAATGTTCAAACTTCCTGGTCTGTTCACAAAGTATTCCACTGTTAAAAATGTCATTATCCATGTTGGTACAAATGACATTCCTCGGCAACAATCCGAGTTGCTGAAACGTGACTTTCTTAGTCTTTTAAATTTTTTTAAGAAAAGTGGTAAATACATTTTTATCTCCGGCCCCATCCCTACGCTAGGCCGTGGGATTGGCCGTTTTAGCAGACTTCTGAGTCTTAATTCCTGGCTTCAGTCTCAATGTAGGTCACAGGTCTTCGGTTTTATTGACAATTTTAATATTTTTTGGGAGCGTTCTGCACTTTATAAAGGGGATGGTCTACACCCAAACCGACTGGGCTCACGTATGTTGTCCGCAAACATACATTACAGCACCCTCATTAGCCCCTTGGTTACCCCATGTGCATGACGGTTTCGATACTCCACTGGATGTAATCCTGCCTTAGCTACTTCCTCTTTTCAGTCCGTAGTTCACTGTCGTACTTCCAGCTCCCCCGGCAGGCCCGGATGGTTTATGTTGTCGAAGAGCAATATTAGAACAACCGAACAGTATAATACAGCCATTCCGGTGATTATTGATAACAGGCCGAGTAAAAACTATACTGATGTTGTCAGATCTACTTATAATTTACATACAATTCAGACTACTTTTAAACCTAAGTCTGTTTCTAATGAACCATTGAACCTAAAAATGGCACTTTTGAATGTTAGGTCTCTCTCAGGTAAAACTTTTCTTATAAATGACCTTATTATTGATAATATGGTTGACTGCCTGTTTTTAACAGAGACCTGGCTAAAATCGGATGCCCCAGCGACCTTAATTGAAGCCTGCCCCCCAGGGTATAACTTTTATTTTTCCAATAGGGTAGGCAAAAAGGGTGGTGGTATTGCAACCTTATACTCTGGTTCCTGTAAACAAATTAATATTGGTGAATTCTCAACTTTTGAACACCTTGCTGTGATTGTAAAATGCAACATATCTGTTCTGCTCATCACCATCTATCATCCACCAAGATGTAACTCAGGGTTTATAGATCAGTTTGCTGAACTGCTGTCTAAAGTGTCCACTGACTTTGATAGTGTGATTATATCTGGAGACTTTAACATACTGATAATCCCACTGATGTTAAAGCCAGTGAGTTTTTAAGTCTCTTAAGCTCTTTTGATTTTACCCAACATGTCTCTGGGCCCACGCACAAACATGGCCATACATTAGATTTGGTTATCACTTATGGTCTTGATATCAATGTCAGCTCTGTTCTTGATGTAGCTATCTCTGATCACTATTGTGTTCTTTTTGATATGGTCTTAATTATTGATGAAGTCAACACTGATAAGGTGATAAAAAAACACTATCTAAATGCCAGTTCAGCTAGTGTCTAGGTCACCAATTGGCCCACCCACTTATTCCTTCTCCTGTGATGTTTTAGTAGATTGTTTTAACTCTAAGGTTTTAAAAGGCATTGACAGTGTTGCTCCGATGAAAACCAAGATTCTTTCTGGTAAACAAAAAGCTCCATGGAGAAATGGAAATGAAATAAGACAGCAAAAAAGGGACTGCCGTAAAGCAGAGAGAAAATTGAGAAATAGAGAGGGCCTTAATAGGTATAATAGGAAATTGAAGTATGCCAGACAAACATTTATTTCTAACAAAAATAATTCAAAAACCCTTTTTTCTACCATTGATAGTCTGATAAATCCCCCGTCCATAACATCTGTTGAACTTCTTTCTACTGCCAAGTGTAATGAATTTGCGGCATGCTTTAATGACAAGATTGCAGACATTAGAGTAAACATCTCTAAAACAACACAAACAAATGTTGAGTTCTTATCATCATTATGTGGGGGTACTTCTGATAGCCATATGACACATTTTGCCATGGTTGACTCAAAAATGATTAGCAACGTTTTATCCCTTTTGAGGTCTTCAACCTGTCCCCTTGATCCTATTCCCACAACCTTTTTTAAAACTGTTTTTAACTGTCTCTCTGAGGATGTGCTCACTATAGTAAATTGCTCTTTACAAACTGGTACTTTTCCTAGCTCACTCAAAAATAATCTTGATTCTTCAGTAATTGGTAATTATAGACCCATTTCCAATCTCCCTTTTCTTGGAAAAATGCTTGAAAAAGTGGTGTTCCAGCAATTAAATGACTTTTTGAACACGCACTGTATTCATGACAAATTCCAATCTGGATTTCGTGCTCACCATAGCACAGAAACTGCATGACTTAAGAATAAACATAGACTCAAACAAGCTTTCTATCTTGGTGCTGTTGGATCTGAGTGCCGCTTTTGATACGGTTGACCACCACATTCTTCTTGACAGACGTGAGAAATGGGTTGGCCTCTCAGGGCCCGGTTCTAAACTGGTTTAGGTCATATCTGACTGGGAGAAGTTTTTATGTTGCCCTGGGAAATCATATGTCAAACCAATTTGAGTTATCATGTGGGGTCCCCCAGGGGTCCATTCTTGGGCCTTTATTGTTTAATTTGTATATGCTTCCTCTAGGGGATGTTATTAGGAAGCATAACATAAATTTTCACAAGTACGCTGATGATACTCAACTGTATATTTCTTTATCACTTCGGTCCTCTTAGTTCTTTGATCCATTGTCTGGAAGATGTAAGTTCATGGATATCCCACAGCTTTTTAAAACTAAATGGTGATAAAACTGATATTTTAGTCCTTGGTGCAAAGGCTCAGAGAGTAAAACTCTGCAGCTATCTAGACTCTTTTTCCCTTAATAGCAAGGCGCAAGTAAGAAACTTAGGAGTAATCCTAGACTCTGACCTTAATTTTGAGGCTCATATAAAAAATGTGACAAAGGTAGCCTTCTATCATTTAAAAAACATTGCTAAAGTGCGGAGCTTTGTTTCACAGGCCGATGCAGAGAAACTTGTGCATGCTTTTATTTCAAGCAGACTAGATTATTGTAATGCCCTTTTCTCAGGTCTTGGTCGTCTGCAGCTAATTCAAAATGCAGCAGCACGAGTTTTAACAAAGACAAAAAAGAATGAACATATTAAACCTGTCTTAAAGTCATTACACTGGCTACCTGTTAGGTCCAGAATTGATTTTAAAATAATTTTATTGGTTTACAAATCTCTTAATGGCCTAGCACCTCAGTATTTACGTGATATGCTCTTAGATTATGAGCCTATTAGATCCCTTAGATCATCTGGCACAGGTCTTTTAATTATTCCAAAAGTCAGAACCAAAACTATAGGGCAAGCAGCTTTTAGTTTTTACGCACCCTTTCTTTGGAATAATCTGCCAGTCGAAATACGGAATCAGTACACAGTTTTAAGAAAAAACTGAAAACATATCTCTTCAGTGCAGCTTTTGATTAAGAACATTTTTTAATTGTTTTACTTTGATATTAATGTACTTATGTTACTTTTATTTTCTTTGTTGTATGGTTTCTGTGTAATTTGCTTGTGTAAAGCACATTGAGTTGCTTTCTGCCTGAAATGTGCTCTATAAATAAAATTTGATTTGATTTGATTTGATTTACTCAGAGCAGTTATCCAGTTAACCATGACAACAGCCTTTGAGAGCCGTTACTTACCACAGTCGGAGGCCAAAGAACGCAGCTCGTCACGAGAACTGGACAAGGCCGGACGAGGTGTAGTACCCGGAGCAGTCTGTGGAAAACCTCTGGGAAATGTGGACGCCGTTCAGCTCAAACTCCCCGAAGTGGAACGCGCCAAACTTCTACAGCGATAGGGAAAGGGAGAGAGACAAAGGCGTTGGGTATTACGGTGGGATTCGGGGCCGGCTCAGGCGACACGCCCGTGTCCAACTGCCACATTAGAGAGGTATTGTTACAAATTCGCCTCTCCGTCAATGGCTTCAGTATGCATGCGCGCGGCATGAGAAATTAATCTGTGCTGCTTTCGCTGGAGCACATCCAAGCAATGAAAAACAATATGGCTGATGTACTTGGACTGGCCGCATGCAAAACAATCATGTGAAATTGCAGTATGAAAGGCATTGATTATGACTGCAATAAAAACCAAATGTATCCATTTAAACTTAAGGGGCAATTTACTGGATTGCCAATTTGCCTCTTTTTTTTGGACCATTCAGAGCCTGTTGCACACACTACTGCGTCTCTTGGATTCCACTCCAGGAGCAGCCACAGAATGACAAGAAGGGGGCCGTCTCACACAAACATGGCGTTACTATGGTTACTGCCAACTGAACACAATCCGGGGGCTCTCTAGTGACACTTCTCTTCTATGTAAAGCAGGGTCATAAATGCTCCGCTTGTCATCTTAACGGACCCTTAGCGATTTTCCCCTCAATGAAGCAGAAATAAGAAGATAGGACAATCAGAGCAATGATGTGCACGGTCTGTTCACCTAACTCGATATACGACACCCTGTCATTGCTGGTGCCAGCATGTCCAAACGTTGGAATCTTCAGCCTCCTCTTTAATGAAAGAGATTGACTGCTGATCTTTTATAAATGTCGTTCCATCACTTACATACAAAACATTGGAATGAATTAAAGTCACCACGAAACGGCAGCACGGCGCATACGCAAGCAAAACAAATCTTTCAACGGGAATTTTTGAAGGGCGGTGAGTCGATTTGATTGACATCAAATGCGAACACTAAGAATATGTGCCACGGTGTAAAAGTACATTTATTGGAGGGAAACAGACATATTTGATCGACATTATTGGTTCCAATTTTGATGCACGCCCACAGGAACTTGATGACGCAAATTTAAAAGTTAAATAGTTTCCCAGGAAATGAAGGGGGGGGGGGGGGGGGGACTTTGACTTGAAAATACACAAGTATTACAATTAAAACATTTTTTTGGTATATATACTTTTAGACATGTTTGTGTGGTTATCTAGAATTGACTGAACTTATGAAAAAGTGAATTTTGATTTCAGCTCATCTTTAAAAGGATAACATGGATGTAAAAGGTTGTAATGGTGAGGGGAAAATAAAAACCTGAATGAACATGATCATGACTGACACTAGAACACGTGCACGTTGTGTTTTGCATTGTTATGACTGGGAACCAATTCCACGAGCCCCTTGGTACCGTGTCGCAGGCATACTGCGCCCTCCATAATGTTTGGGACAAAGACATTTTTTCTTTGTTTGGCTCTGTACTCCACAATGTTATATTTGTAATCAAACAATTCCGCAGAAGACTCCACAAACAGAACTACAGAGGCCACACTGCAAGATGCAAACCAATAGTTGGCCGCAAAAACAGGATGGCTCGGTTTGTCTTCATTGATGATCGAACTGCAACTGCAGCAAAATGAATTCTGAAGCGTAGAGAAACTGTTCAAGTACATTCTTCCAAACTCTTTGGACATCGCTTCATCCTACAGCAAGGCAATGCTCCCAAACATATTGCTAAAGCAACTAAGGCATTTTTCACAGCCAAAAACTAGAAAATTCTTGACTGGCCAAGCCAGTCACCCGATCTGAATTCAATTGAACGTGCGTTTCACATGCTGAAGAGAAACCCTAAGGAAACTAGCCCCCCGAAACAAGCAGGAGCTGAAGATGGCTGCAGTACAGGCCTGGCAGAGCATCACCAGAGAAGATACTCAGGACCTGGTCATGTCTATGGGTCACAGACCTCAAGCAGTCATAGCATGCAATGGATATGTGACTAAACACGTACTAAACATGTCTACTCTCATTCAGGTAACATTAATATGTCCAAAACATTGTGGTGCCCTGTCATTTCTACATGGTGAAACCAAAATGTAAATAAAAAATAAAAAAAAACATTTCATAAAAGCTGATAATCTGCATTTTAACCATTAATTGTCTGATTTCAAATCTAAAATGTTTAAGTACAGAGCCAAATCAAGAAAAAACATGTCTTTGTCCAAAACATTATGGAGGGCAGGGCACTGTATTTAGAGAGAGAAATGTGTGGCTGTCCAGCCCTTTTTTTTGCTTTGGGGGGGTAACCAGACCTGAAACCTGTTTGTCGGGTTAACTTCAGGGGACAACAATAGATTACTCAGCCCTGTCAACAGTAAAAGAAAGGATTTTTTAAGACTATTCAATCTACATAAGGTAACTTCATCAAATCTCTCAAAATTCATATGCGTTTCGTCAGCATATTCATACTGAAAAAGATGCCAGTCTCACAGCACATACATGTTCGTTTCCCTCTAGAAGAATGTCACACTTCTCCTGGCATGCAATATTCCCTGACTCTAATGCAGGAGTGATAAATAGACATGTGATCTCTGGTAACAAGCCACATCCATATCATCCCCATATATGTTCAAAAGGCATGCAGAAGCTGCCATCCTGAACCAGTGAAGCAATTGCTATGTTTAAATGTTTAAAAGTTTGCATTGAAATGGTTTAATCATTCTTGCCTAGTTCATTTTTTTTTTCCTATCTCCCGTTCTCAGAATGCACTGCTAAGCTGTTTTGTAGTGTCTATTGCACAAACAATTCAACAATTTAGGCAAAGCGAGGAATACATATTTGTACATTAATTAGTGTATTTTTAAAAAAGGAATGGGTAACAACAACACAATGTGTGAATGTTTCTTTCTACGGGAGAGGCGCAGCAGCGACTTCTGAGCTGTGCACAAGGTTTAGGGAGTTTTAAGTGGAGTACAAAAGCACAGAAGGCATTACTTACAAAATTAGAGGTCTTAGTTATTAAAGAAAATAAAGAGCTTTTCAACATGGACACGTACTACCATAGAGTTAGAAATTATATGGAATTTCAGTTTTTTTGGTTGTTACTCTTTCATGTAAGACCCTGGTAGTCGTTTATCCATAAATTGCCCGTTCCACTAGAGGGCAGGCAGCACTAACAAGGTTGCACTACACCAGTGGCCACAACCCGCACGTAGAGACAAGCGATCATTAGCACCTGGATGTCTGACATTCCATTACATTTGGAGGGGCTGTTGCTGCGGTTTGCTCTGACCTTTAAGATACTCCGTGCGTCAAAAGCCTCTCTGTCCTTCACACTCGGCCTCCCAGAACCGCCCTTGTCTTCAGCTGCCAAAGAGAAAATACTGAATTAAAATAAAAAATGAAAAACAAGCAGTCTTTATATTAGTGAGGTGCGATGAGCGCACCAAAAAAAGTGTGTTGGGGGTGTACCACAATTCTATAACTGAAGCAGGATCTGCTATTATTTCTGCTTGTTTACCATCAAATCAGGAAAAATTTGGAGGGAAGTGGGTAGGGTCGTGTTACTGCACAGCTAATAATTGCAAGGGCAGAAATACTGATGCCCTGATGTCAACACGGTCGCAAAAACACACGCGAAAAAAAAGCACCGGCTCAATCAAAACATCCACTGTTCCCTCTCTGGTAAACACAGTTCACTCTGAACCAGCTCTGCCTTTGTGCTCAGCATCCAGCCAGCTCTGTGCAAACTCATGTTCGGGAACAGAAATCTGGACACGGTCCATTTCCAAATGAATAAGCCCATTGTCAGAGCTGAAAACACGCTACTCCTCTGGTCACAAACAGAGCCGTAGCCAAACAGGGAGAGGTCACTCACAGATGCCGTTTTGAACTGACTGATCCAAATCTGCCCTTTTAGTCAACACTCGGGTCTCCTGTCAGCGCTGAATGTGAGCTACTGCTGTAAAACAGTGGCAAGCTGATCGATATGGAGGTACAGAGAGTCATTTTTTGACTGCAGTTGAAGAAGCCGGAGACTGCCAGCAGCTCACTGTAGCCCCCTGCTGAGTGCATCTGTAACTACAAGACCAGATTGGAGAATGAGTTCATTTTCTTTAGAAAATGGAAAGTTGGCAGCATAACAATATAATGTTTGATGACCAGGGGGCTATTTCACAAAACAGGATTACTGAGTTAGCTGGATGACTGCACCGAGCTAAATGCGGAACGCTCTTTTTACTTTAGTCCATCTTCCAGTTTGAGAGGGTTCCGGGTTTTACTCAGTGCAGTTGTCCAGCTAACTCAGGTAATCCTGCTTTGTGAAATACCCCCCCAGGAACAAGCCATTCAGCCCGTCAAAGCCCATCAGTCATCTATGGACTAGAATATCTCGCAAGGGTTTTTGCCTCTGCTACATGATCTCTGCCTCTATGACATGACCATGGAACATGACCCGTTCTTAGCATTGACAATTGCGTGTAAAAATTAAAATTAAAAATACTTCCTGATACCCACCAGAGAATGTGGCTTTTTTGAAAAGAGAGCCAGAACAGAGGCTGGCTGGAGGAGTTTGCTGGATGAGAGGTCTTACACACACACCAGGACCAGAGGGGAGTTTCCCGAATGGGAGACACGAGGTCTGGGGCGAAGGGCTGGGGGGGCTGTACCTGAGGGGTCCCTCCTGAACAAGGTGTTCATAACGGTGCCGTGAAGCTTCACTCTGTCCCACTCCCTGAACATCAGGCCCGCCGCGACGAAGCGCTCCACCAGCTGGTCGGCAACGACCTGCAACCTGCGGAGGAAACGGAGCACGATGTACTCTGAAAACTATTCACTACATTACCAAAATCACAGGCGAGAAAACTGCACGTGGTGAAACAAGGGTTACTGACGGTACACTATTATACAGTGCTAGATTCGTAGCTGCAAACAGAAGGACAACAAACAAACAATCAATAGTTATGGAAATATGTGCTCAGCATGACGGTACTCCTTACACACCGCAATCCCTGGTGTGCGCACTACATACAGGTTGCTCACGGTTTACGACGGCTTGTGCGTGTTTGTGTCATTTGTTGAGCAGCATATTCCTGCGCTATATCGGTTGTACTTATCACGTTTTTCAGAGATCCGTTTGCAGCTGTGGCGCATTGAGCTGGTACCACAGCTCAACTCGCAGAAAACTGGTAGGAATGACTAAGCACCACGCAGCGAACTGGGTGAGACCCCAACACTGAAGGACAGCCCCTCCAGGAAGCAAAGCAAGCTCCGAGGAAGGCACATTTCAATTCAATTCAATTCAATTTTATTTATATAGCGCTTTTCACAGATGACTGTCACAAAGACGCTTTACAGAACAGAAAGGGGAGGAAAGGGGAAATGGGAAATGCCAGCTCTAAGCCAGCTCTAAGCCCCCAGATAGCAGAGGTAAAAACTCTCTAGTAGGGAGAGAAAACCCTCATACTGTGGCGAGAAAAAACTCCCCGATGGGAAGAAATCTCGAGGACATCACCAGAAGACATCACCAGGCACGGTTCTTACTTGTCTGAGCCATCCTTCGCCTGGACTTTGGCATACAAGACATCCACCATGGCGGGGTCATCGTTCATGTACTCGAGTCCCACCACCTCCAAGGAAAGTAGCTTCCCCCCGGTGATGTCTCTGAAATGTCACACACACACACACACACACACACACACACACACACACACACACACACACACTGAATCAGTAGACCTCCGGCAACTTACGCCATTTCCTGAAAATCACATAGGCTACCCCGTTTCATATTACAATGTCTTCACAACACTTCAGTAATCTTAAGTCATTCACACAGGGGATTGTCTATTTTAGCATACTTTCCATGCAACCAACAATTCTTGTTACACTAGCAGGAACGGTCTAATTAAAATGAGGTGGTAGCAAATTCTTTGGCCGTGGTATCTACTGCATTGCGGCCCCTCTTCCAGCAGGATTAGACTGAAACTCACCGGAGGAGCTCCTGACACTGCTGGAGAAGTTCACACGCTTTGGTCACTTCCATGTCATTGAGCAGAGCCAGGGTCCCAATGGTCAGGTGGAGCTTCGCTGGGTTCTGAAAGATGCTGCCGTCAACTCCACTATCCTGCAAAAACACAGGGAGAAACCTGGCATTACTTAATGGCATATATTGCAGGAGATTATACTCCCACCTCTGCCATTCATATTACACCATTCTTCGAAGCATTTATCAATCACAGCAATTACCGAAGTATGCACGGGTCTTGAGTATTGATGGGCGGCAAGGTTAACAACCAAGCCCGCATCAATTTGTTGATGTTGTCCGCAAAATTTAAAGCTGCCATTTAATTGCGCCTCAATTCAAATATTCTCTACCTGTGAACACTGTTCCAAGACCTCCTCTTTAAACTTCAAGAATCGCTCCTGGATTTGAGGAAGGTTTAAAGCGAACGACAGGAAATGTGTGAAGGGCTGTTTCTTCCGGAAGCTCTCCATCAGGAGCTCGATGCGCGTGACGGCTGAGGTCACTGCGCCTCTCTGCTGACCGGTGATCACTGAGCCAAGATTGAGAGACAAAGTGACAGGTCAGGACAAAGGCCTTATCGCACAAAAGACAATAGCCAAGTGTCGATAACAACCTTGTTGTCTTAATCAGAAAGCTACAAATATAAGGCAGTCTCACATTTCTGTCTTCACTACAACTTTAAATATGAATCAAGGTGTAAAAAGTACAATGGCAAAGCATCACTTAAATACAAAGATCACTTGAAAAAAAAAATAACAGCACGTTCCCATCTTAAACTCACCTATCTGTCCCTCCACTCCTTGCTTGGGAATGCTTATTGAGGTACGCGTTTCAGATTCCAGCTTCTTCCTGGTCTCTCCTTTCTTTCCAATAATATATCTGTAAAAACAACACCTTTAATTTTAAATTCAACAGTATTGCCATGATATTCATCAAAGGTTCATAATAGAACGTGTCTTTGGTTTGTATCAAGGCAAATAAGAAGACAGGTTTTAGTGAATGCGTGCCTACTTGTAAAGGACACTGGGGACATCCATGGCATAACGGTAGCCTTTCTCAGTTTCTTCCATGGGGAGTGCGTCACAGGGTTCGTCCGCACACTGGGCAGTGGCTTTAAAGTAAAGGAGAGCAATGGGAGGATGCAGTCATCCTGGAACAGTCTTAAATATTTATCAAGCTGTATATCATTACACATGCAAAACTGGAGTATGGTATGGCCCAAAGAATGCTTTGATTTGAAATTATTTTAAATTAAATTAACGTTCTGTAAACATGCTTGCTTAGAGAGGCCATTTTACAACGTTAGTGTTGATTAAGATATTAGTTGGATGGCTAATTTAGATAACATTAGTTACCTGGTCCTGAGTAAGAAAAGTCGTCCTCATCGTCTTCGTCTTGATATTCCTGTTCTTTGATTAAGTTTTTTCTGTAAATCCTTCCGTTGATGTTAATCAGGGTCGGTCGTAAAACCTCCATGTGGCTGTGTATTATAGAGTAACCACATAAAATAATAGTCATGGTTTTTATTTGTACAACGTAATTACTTAACAACTGTTTATGTTATTCGTGAAAAACAATATGCTGGAATTCTCAAACAATGACAAGAAGTAGCTAACGGTGTAGTTACAGATTAATACATCTAGTTGACCACAGTAGCCAACAACTAACGCTAATTAACCAAATTGGCAGAAATTATGTGGGCCTATTGTCATCAAGTGAATGTATTAACTTTGTTTGCCTTGATAGTCACTTGCTTTCTTCTAGTCGCTCTAGTCTAGATTAAAATGAATCAACCACGTGAAACGTGGTAGTTTTCAGAAGTTAAAAGCAACGTCAGCCAGAAAACGCTAACTCGTTGCATGGTTGCCTTTAGGTAGTCAGCAAAAGATTAAAAAAGCAATGACAGATTCTAGCTGGCTATAACGTTAGCTTCAAATTGCTAAATTAAATGTATTTGGTGACAGTGTCGATTAGGTTGCCAGTAAGCGAATTAGCATATAAGAACATCTTACCAATACAGCAGATGGGCCTGGCAACTTAATTTGCTTCAATAAATGCACAGGATACGCAAAAATATAAATGAGCTAGCTAGTTAATTTAAGTATGATGGCTATCACTCGCTAGTTTGCTGACTTTGCTCCAGTTTGGCATGCACTTTCTGACACACGGCAAACTGTCGTGAAGCGGGCTGTCTAAAGTGCACGACAGCCGTAAAGCATTTCGGCTGACAGTGTTATTGCAAAGTTAGCTAGTGCTAGCTAAGAGTACTAGCTAGTTGGCTTGCTAGTAACTTGCGGCTCTCGGTTGATGTGAGCATAATTTGTTGAAAACAGGTAACGAATGTTTAAACTAAGTATCAATAGTATGTTGCGCTTTTTTACCAGGTTCCCAAGTTATACATAATTAGTTCAAACATTTGCTGCGCAGTATTTTGATGTTATTTAGCTAGCTATCTAGACAAGCTTCCGCTAGTATATGCTAACTAAATGTAGCCAGTGGTTGACTAACATTAGCTAATTAAGTTGTCTGTAGACTAGCTAGAGCTACCACTGTATTAGACAACACTAACTGCAGTTCATGATGTATGTAAGGATTGCAGATAGCTAATGCTACTTACCTAGCGACACTTGGCTAGCTATACACAGTATGTAACATTAGCTTATGTTTGCTAATTAGCCAGCAACCTAAGAATGCCATTTCACCACCCAGCTGTGAGCACTGGTGTGTCCATAAATGCATAACGTTAGCCTAGGAATCTCATGAGCTAGTGCACTCAGTCATCTGATTACGGTAGCCACACGAATTAAGTGGCTCCGTTCATGGTGGCATCAGCTAGCCAACATTACTTTATATAACAGTTGCATACCAAGACTGTGACACAGCTAGCTAAATAGATTTGGAAGGGATAAACAAGGGTACTCCTGCTGAAGTGTCGGCAGTTCAAGCTAGCTACCAAGCTTGTTTACACGAACAGTAATGCCCATGAGTTAATTAAGTTAATGTTTTACAGTATTTGCAGGTGGAGTATATTGGGATGGCAGCATCATCTTCCTCTTCTTCAGCGGGGGGTGTCAGCGGAAGCTCTGTGACTGGATCAGGATTTAGTGCTTCGGAACTCATACCCCCTCGCAAAGTCCTGTACACGTATCCCAAAGGAGCCGGGGAAATGATGGAAGGTCTGTCGCACGTCGGCTCCGATTGCTAACCTTTATATCTACTGTACATACTGTTCAGCCGGGATTTGGTCCAAGTAATGAAATATTGATCTGGGTAAAGCTAGAGAGGAGTTCAAATCCACAGTGGATACACTCAGCAGATTTTTTTTTTTTGCAAGTCCTGTAATTTACTGTGAACTTGCTCAAATTCACAAACGTGTTTCTTTTGTTCTTGAACAAAAGTGGATTTCTTCCAGCTGGAACATATCCTGTTATGTAAAAATCTGTTTTGTTACAGCATAAACATCCGAAACCATTGTAAAGTTGGCAGGTTGTCAAATACTTCTCTAAATGTCTAAAATATCCTTCACTGCACGCACGTGTGGGCCAATAGCAAACATACACCAAAACTGAAATAATATTTAAAAAACCCAGAAAGTGAACCATCTCTTCACGGCATGTGATTGGCTTGATTTCCATCGGAAGGCAATGGGTGACCAAAGGACAAAGTGGATATTCGTCTGGCTGAATGAGCTCTGTGCCTTTTGTTTTGTTGTGTAGACTGTTGGGTTTTGCCTTCATCAGTAATCCCTGCTGCAGTGTCAGACTGGCACGCATTTGCAGGCATGGGCACTAATGGTAATGAGTTGCATGAAGGTGTTTTGTATCGTCTCTCCTTAATCATGTTTTCCAGCTGAAGAGTTGGCCTAGTTTTGTTGCATGCTTAGTTATGTGCCTTTATTGTCACACAAAGACTGTGACCCCCCCCCCCCCCCCCCCCCCCCCCCCACACACACACAAGTTGGTATGAAACATTTGTGTGAAATTGGACATGATGGGATCATTTGCACATTTCTGTGTTTTTCAGATGGCTCTGATAGATTTCTGTGTGAGTCTGTGTTCAGCTACCAAGTTGCGTCTACACTCAAGCAGGTGAAACACGGTAAGATAATGTAATCTTGCAAAGGATTCATAAGTTCCTTTTTCAAAAAAGGACAAGGAACAACAGTAGAAATGGATGAAATTATGTCAATATGATTATCTTTTTACTCAAAATATACACAAGAAGAGGTTAGATACAGCTATAGATCCCTTTCTGGGCTGTAGATGTCTGTCAGGAACTTTGTGGCAAAGAATCTATAGGGAATCGAGATGACACCGGGCACCTTCCAGCTTTATGCTGTTCGAATAAAAGCATTGAAAAGAATAAGACTGTGTGCGGTCCTCTTCCTATTTCTCTTGACTCAAAGAATTTAGAGGGCCAAGGGAGAGAATATGCCCAATGGCATGCCTGCCTTATTTAAGAATTGTATTAACTGACAATTTGTGTCCATGCCTCGAGTAATTCAGTAACTAAGTTCAGTAAAGACAATATGCCACTTGTAACATTTTAATACTTTTCTGAATGTATCAAAATCATGCAAAATGTCTTGATGGTTTTAGGTACCAATACAGTAATTTACTGAAGATATGGCATAGTAACTGTAGACTACTTTTTAGAATATTTGTTGTTTTATTGTTGAGAGTAGGGTTTAATTTAATTGTAAATCCTTTTGGGGCCTTGAATTATTTTATTATATAAAAAAAAGAATTGAATTTATTAGAACTGTAACTGGCACTGTAACTGGCTCCAATCAATTTAAGTTAACTATATGTTGTAAAGTACAGATTGCTGGTTTCGCCAGTTTTTTTTTAAGCTGTAGAAAACTGTAAAATTGCATATTTGATTTTATTCCCAGATCAACAAGTGTCTCGCATGGAGAAACTGGCAAGCTTGGTTGAGGAACTTGAGGCAGACGAATGGCGATATAAACCAATCGAACAGTTGTTGGGTTTTACACCTTCATAAACAAAGATCTGAGCCGTCAGACATATGGACTGCTCAAGAAGGGAAGATGGGATCTTCTGAGGACTTAAGTTTGAAGAGTTCATACATCAGCAACCACAGCCACAGACAGACTCCTTTGTCCCTTTGTGTTTAAGTAGCTGACACTCCCTCCATAAATTGATCAAAAGAAGAACTATCAAATAATTTTTTTAGATAATTTGTTTTGCAATATTTGTTTTGCAATATTTGTTTATTACATTATGCCATGGCGAATTGTACAGACTTTTTTTATTTTTTTTATTTGCAAAGATATTTTTAGCACTTGAGGCTTTCAAAGAAAATGGCCATGGTTGAAGCAAGTTGACCAGTGGAGAGACCTGGCTTGTTGAGGCATGTGTCTGTCCCTTTGTCTGTTCAGCGACCCCAAGAGTCTCCCTGTTCTGATTTGCCTTTGTCAAATCTCCACATTTAACGACTAGTCCTGAAGACACACAGGATTAGACACAGGTTCTAGCTCAAACCCTAATGTCTCTTGCTTCACACCTGAATCTTGTGTTTCCTTTGTTTAAATGCCAGTTAAAAATGGTATGTCAATGGATGGTCTGGTTTTCAGAAACAGGCTTTAAGTCACTTGGATAAAGACAGTTCAAGAACCTTTTTTTTTCTTTTTGTATTTGGTGTAATTGTGTAATTAACTGAATTGTTCATTTTTAACCATACTGGCAATGTAATTATGAGATTGTCAGCCGCATAAATTCCGTATGTCTTTTTGCCAAGTTTAGAATTACTTTTGAACTGTATCAGGAATAATAAAAGCTCATTAAACTACCTATATAATCTTCCTGTGCCTGTGTGGGATTGGTTTGATTCACCAAATTCCCTCAAGACATCTCCAAATTCATTCTGCAAATATGGATGTGGGTGACTCAAATATTTAAACAACCCATGTATCTCATTGGTTACACAGTTTATTTAGGTAAAACACACAAATAGTGAAGTCGTATTTTTTTGGCAATACTACTGGATAAAAAAAATATCTTTGTCAACAATGCCAGTCCACGCCATCAATTGAGGCTTGCGTCTTTTTCATAATGAAACTAAATTTGAGAATGGTGAAACTTAAGATCTCAAGAATGTTGAATAAACAATATGGAAACGTACGTCATTTATTGGATAGTAATAATGGCAGTTACACTAATAAAGTATTGCTTCTATTATAAACACAAATATGAACAATTAAAAATATATAGTTGTGCAGGACATATAAATCTGTTTTTGCATAAAGGATGTGGATTGATAAAAACCCAACATATTTTCTTGTTTTTACATAGCAATAGGGACGGGTGGTCAGTCTGTTCTTTTCATAGCAGCTATTATAGTTCTTTATGCTCATTATTATCAAAAGTACGACTAAGACAAAGACGAAAGGAGCATCCGTTGCTTCCTCTGAACAAAAGAGCCTCCCTGTTTATGTATCGTTGGCCTCCATTATACGGCCTTCTGTTGCTGCTCAACGTTCACAATCCGCAAGTGCGGGAGCAATGAAAATCCAGGGTGACCCGACTGCATGTGCAGGGACCTGTCTTTGTTTTTGCCACATGACCATGCCGTATCTCATTAATTTTAATACTGTGGTTTGGGGCCCGCCCCCATCCCCCTCCGGTGTGCCTTTTTACAGCTGCTTCTCTCCAGTTAGGGGGGCTGGAAACAGGAGAAGGCTTAAGATGAGGGGGGTGATGGTTGGTGGTAAACAACCCCCCCCCCCCCCGCCCCCCAATGATTCTGTATTTCACAAGACCATATACCCAGGTAGCCATTGTTCTCGGCCCAAAGCCATCTTTCCTGTTCCTTTGACTACTCTACGCCATCGCACGTTTGCGAGCCTAAAACTGCTCTTCGTTATGCGGCGGCTTTACAATGCTGCCTATTTTGATCTGAATGAAGTGGACTTTATTCACACATTCTGAGGATGAAGAGACTGGAAGTTTCCATCCTTCTTGTTTATGTGTGCTCTTGAGCCAGTTTATATTACTGTATTTGAGGGAAAGTACTTTCTGTGTTCTGCTACCCTGTAAATGAAGTCTTTCAAAAACAGTACAGAAGAACTGGCACGAGTGAACAGAATGTACTGTTCTTCTCTTCAAATGATTGTCTACTTCTGTTCCATAAAAGGGCATCCCTTGCCTACTTTGGAGGATTCCTCTGGGTCCTAAAGACACCTGAAAAAAAAGAAAAGTTTTCTTCTCTCTGATCTGGCATTAGGCTAACATGTCTCAAAAGTTAAGGGGCTGCAGCAGAAAAATAAAAACTTCTGTAAGAACTTCTTGTTTGCATAAGTGTATTTAATCACAATATGCAAGGCTTAAAAAAAGGGTTTCACAATTCTGAATGCATTTCACAAATCTAAGTACATAGATGAGAGCAACAATTCGCCAGTTTATGTATTAAAGCGCACCAGACCTATTTATTTTGTTCACAGTTCTTCCTCCAGCGGAAGAGTACGTTCCGTTATTCTGCCTGAAACCTCAGGCTACAGTGTATCTGTGATATTTGGCAGCCTTCCAGTACTTTCTGTTGGTCTGTGGTCGGCTTTTCAGTGGTATGAAAGTGTGTATACAGCATATGGAGGTGGAGTACAGTATCAAAACACATCCGTCTCCTTAGCAGTGAAATGAAAAGTAAGGCGCAGTTTTGCGGACATTAAATCTTAATTTCAGATAACACCCTAGAGCTATGGTGAAAATATTTGCTTAACAATTAGCATGTTTCTTCAGAGACAGAGAAAGCAGGCCAAGGTAAATAATGTTTAAAAGACTGCCAATCTGGTTCTAAGAGCAGTTATTTGAAAAGACGCGGTGTTCCTTTTTTTATTTGGACCTTAATCTTTTCAAGCAGAGCAACTTCTCTTCAGTCCTAGGAGTTAGTGATGGTGTAAATAGTTAATCCTGACTTCTTGAGGATGTAGTTGATGTGGCTGAAAACAAAATTCAGCACGCAGGAGTAATTTTACAAAAAAAAATTGAGGCTAAATATTACAACTTTTCAGCATACTGCCTTCATCTGTGAAATGGTTTTTGGTAACTTTCACGGATGAATGTACTGCAACATCTGAATATTTAGCCTCATCTTTAAAGAAAAACATGAAGTGCAGATTAAAGTATTTACTGTTTTATTTCTATCTACATACCTCTATTTTAAATGAGAAGGCTGACATAAGAGCCCATTCTATTTCTATTAAAAATAGAATGAAACTATTATTAATAATAATTTAAGTATGGGTGATAACAAAAATCTCAATATTGAAGGTAAAAGTATATGCAGATGCATTCATGTAAACTCCACTAAGTCATAATTATTTTTCTAAAAGGACAAACAGGAGAATGACAGATTGTATTTGTATTTCCTTTCAGAACTGAACACCACACCTTTATGTAGAGAAGAAAACAAGAGGTTCCCTGCCAAGTCCTTATCATGATAATATAGCATTCAGGACAAAACATTGCATAAAACAAATATATGTATTTGAGGAACTGGTCACTAATTGGATTGGCAGTCCCATAACCTAACCTTAATCGCCCCAGCTGGCCTCTTGTATTAACATATAAACCATAAACAAATAAGTGAACTTTTTTATGTGATGTTCAAAAATAGGCTACACATAATAGTAAAGTACATGTTAAAGTTAAAACCAAGTGCTAATATGTTTTCTGAATTTAAATACATGACAAAAAATGCCATTAATTCACGTTTTCATTTTTATATTATTCATATTATGTTATCACAAAGTAAGCACATTATGTAATATTGCATCATACTGCTTGCATGCTCTCCAGTGAAAGAGCGGTAGGCATTAGGACCATGTGTGCATGACTCCTATCTTTGTTGAGGCCTTTGCGTGACGCCATACAGCTCAACTAAGCTGGCAGTGTTCAAATCTGCAACTTTTGAGGTTGCATTTTGTAGAACTGAACGTAAAACTAGGAGCGTGCAATTACTGGAATCCTCCAAAGCATATTGGACATAAAAACTTGACAAATGTGCTTATTTTTAACCGCTCAAAATTGATCAGAAACGCATTTTATGTCTAGCCTGCTTTATTATAGTTTTATTTTAAACATAAGAAATAGGCTACAGCCTACATGAAAACATAAATGCGTGATCATTAGCATCATTAGTCAGGAGTTTATTTAAATCTTGGCTCTAGCCAACTCATGCAGACAGGCTAAACATTTCTTCCAGTAGCCTACATAAACTACAAGAAAAGTAGATCAGCACAAAATGCCTGTATTGACACGTTCAATTGAAGACCATGGTGCTAAGAGTACTGAAGTCACATTTTTAGACAATTCAAGTTGAGCATAGAAACATGTTGTATTTGTATAAGTCCACCCTATAAATATTGTTAACAGAAAAGGTGCCTAAGCAATGCATAAAAACAGCAAACTTTTAATGGCTGATTTTATGGATCAATGATATTATCAGATTTGATTTTCTCAAAATAGACATTTTGTGACTTCAGTACTTTTAGCACAAGGGTCTTCAATTAAAAGAGCAATTTCTGCGGGCAACTGGTTCATGTCTTGGCTAGCCTACGACAGCTAGTTACGCTACCACACTGTTAACTTCCAATAAACAAAATCACAATATCTCGTACCTCGCAAAAATAGCTAGTCTACAGAAATTCAATAAGGTCTGCTGATCACTTTGATTAGTCCCCTGCACGTTCGTAGCCTACGTGTTACTTTGATCACACCCGGTAATTTTCCTTTCAGGAATTACCTAAAACGTTCGGCGTCACTCTTTAGCACCCCAACCCCCCCCCAATGGCTGCAATGCTACCAGGCAGGATAGTACGCTAGGAACGTGCAGTAGAGCCTGATTGGCTCAAAAGTATATGCGGGGCGGTCCTTTGTATAGTCTGCATCGTCGCTATTTAAACAGCTTTGTTATTGAAAAGACTGCAGTGGCTGGTTGACGCTTTTGTGGTGAGATATACAAGTCAAGAGCAACACAGCAGTCTTTTGTTGTCAAAGATTACCTAGAATTTGTATGTTACATGGTAAAAAAAAAATCTGGAAACGCCACAGTACAGCTCGCATTAAACAAACGTAATGTAAGTATCTGCATTATTGTCTAACTTCGCCTCATGCTTCTGCAGTAACTTAAATTCCAACATAATTTGCTTATCGTTAGCAGCTTAGCTGTAATGTAATATAGGCTATATAACTTGCTATGTATATCGTTTGGATAGTATTGTTAGACCTATACATTCGTAGCTAAATGTAATTGTGTCGCATGCATTTGTTCATGCTATGTAACGTTATTAGCTAGCTTTGTATCCACAATGCAGGTATTCTTACCAGTGTTTTTTGTTGCTGTCTCCCGCAGATCACAGGTGATCGTGTTGAATATTTTGATTATTTCACCGGAACGAATCATGCCTGTTGTTTGTACGAGCTTGACCCCCGACGGCAGTTTTCCCCCATCACCGGCTCCTGATGGCACCGCGAAGCGTCTCTCTTGGGGGAAACTGGTGCAGAAATTAACGGAGTTCAGCGGGGCGAGCTTCAGTCAGAGCGTTGACTCGGACTCTGATAGTTGCAGTCGGAGTGATTGTTCGGATTCTGGTAAGTTAGCTAATGTTGCCTGAATGCTTTGATTCAAGGCTATTTTAACCTCCGACGTGTTTATGCCGGGGAACTAAAAAGTGACCTTCTCGTATAGTTATATAGTTACTTTTATAGGCTATTGGCAGTTCAATCAGATAAATCAGATTTGTGAATGGGTGTTGAACTATCCATGCATATGAGTGTCTAAGAAGTCGGTCATTCAGCAGGAGCCTGTGGATGAAATGTTTTAACGATGCAATTTTTTTTTTCTCTTTTCAGGGTCCGACCTTCTATCTGATGTTTCTATATGCGATTCTGATCTGTTCTACGACCCCATGGAACAGGTACTGTGTGAGGAGGTTGTGGAACTCATTGCACGCAGTCTGTCAGACGCAAAGGACGGGCCGTTAAGATGTTCCAAACTCCTTATCCCTCATCAGCTCTTGGAGCGCATCGGCCAGGAACTTCGTCACCTAGCAGCAAGTGAGCCCTGCGGCCTGCGGGGGGCGCTCATCGACCTGTGTGTGGAGCAGGACGACGTCTGTCGGATCGTAGAGCAAATAGCTGTGGACCCTTACCTCGTTCCCACCTTCCAGCTCACGCTCGTGCTTAGGCTGGAATCTGGAGGACTGTGGCCCAAGATTCAGGGTCTCTTTTCCCCACGGGCGCACACTGCACCAACCGTTAAACATGCCCTTAAACTTAGTACTGGATTCAGAGTGATCAAAAAGAAACTCTATAGCTCTGAAGAGCTGCTAATTGAAGAATGTTGATGCCAGGGGACGTAACCACAGCCAAGTGGCAGTAGAACACGTTAAGTAAAAGAATTGGTATGCCAGATGATACTTATTGCCTTGGATAGCCTATGAATATTGCTCATCTGGGCACGAGGTGAATGTGGCGTTTGTAACAATAGTCCAGCGGGCTATTTTTTGACTCATTTGTACTGCTGTTCGGTTGTCGTTGGATCAAAGTGTTTGTGAAATGGGCCTGTTGCATTCTCGTGTCCACGATCACTGGATGGGTTTCCATAAATTCTCTATGACCTCGGGTATCTGTTTTAGTCAACACGTCTGATTTTATAGGTTTGTGAAAAATAAGTATGTTTATTGGTAAGCATTTAATGAGATTCACAGATAAGCAGCTGCACTCTAGGTACTGGAGCAGATTCTGCACGTCTGCAAACGGTGGTAAAAGACTACAAGCAATGTAAATGGTGCTTTATTTCATCTTTTGATCTATGATACCTCAGTTTCTATGGAAACCCAATTATGGCAGCTAGCTATGGCAATGTAGCAGTATTGGAACTATTATCAAAGTTTCCATTTTTAATTTACTCCATTACACTTTTTTTTATATTATATGGGAACTGTTTATACAATGGCATCCAGTGGGTATGTTTTGTGAATGATATGACCATAATGTTCAAAAAGTTACTTGCTTCCAGTTAATGGGCCAGTCAGTCTTTACCAGAGGTCCTCAATTGTTACTGTTTTTTTTTTCTGTTTAACTTTCACTTGTGCCTCTTAATTTATTTGATATTCAAATATTCATATTGCACTGTTTTTTGTACTTTCATTAAAGTAATAAAATGCGCAATAAACCTATTTTTTCAGAATATTGTGAGATTTTGTCTTTCAATTCTGACTATTACAATGAAATTGGTCTTGAGGTGACCTACCTGAACAAATTGTTTAATTAAGCAATATTTTGAACACAGGGATTCCACACACTGCCTTAGTTTTGTTGTCCAAAGTGCCATGCATGTATATATTCAGAGAAATTTGAGTCACACAAAGTACCTGGTTTTTGTCATTTCCTTTCAACTAGTTCCAATTTAGGCCTTGGAAATGAGGTGTATAGTGTATTGACTGTAGATAATCAATGACTTAAAGGACACCAGAAATCTAGAGGAGACTGGAAGAGAGTTTGAGATGAGATCCCTGATATTCTGAAGATACATTGATGCTGAAATTGCAACACAGCTAGTTTAGATGGTTTAGGGAAGTAGTGGTGCTGGTTTTCAGTCTTCCTCTCTAATCAGGGATTCTGATTTAGACCTGGGGCTGATTGAATATCTGCCAATTGTGACATTATCAATTAACTACTGGACAGAAAGGAAAACCAGCAGAACAAGTGACCTTTGGGGTATTAGAAATTCCCATGGTAATTTAGAATTATTTTGATGGGATGGTGCATACACCATTGGAGATCCATTTTGACCCGTTCTTCAATTTCAGAAGTTCCATCTTGTACGTATTCATTAAAATGGTCTAAAATAATTTGCAGGTTTGGAACAAACCAATTTCCTATATCGTTAGCTTGCATTATTCGACAGACATTTAAAACAGTTACAGACGAGATAAAATATATTTTTTAGACCTCTGCTAGACTTCGTCCTCGAAAATGGCCTCATATGAACTTCTTGTGAGGATGAGACCATGCCAATATGGGCAGCTATATTGAACGTTCACACAAACATGTAGCTTTCTCTAGTTTTTTGCATTTTAGTGTTTCTTAGTTACTAATTGTTTTCAAATATTTATTAATTTACGTATTTATTTTGACATTGAATCGAATTACACATTCTTACAAATTTCCTAAGCGTTGCTCAAGTCTCAACAGGCTGGTTCTGTGAACGTGCAGAAGCGCACGTCTGGTGCTGCATTGGCAGGTTTAGAATTGCATGCCCAAGAATTACAAGTCCATGAATCACCCCACTGACGGCTCCCCATGTTCCCTTCTCCCACCCCTCCCCAAGAACGATGACACAAAATGTGGCACGTAAAACTTTTATTCGGCTTGGCCAAAAACCAAGAAGGCTGTACTTTGCAAGTTAACGGCAAAATAGATTTTTACCTTACAGGATAGTATGTGAAATTATATTTTGATTAATGCAATGGGGCCTACGTGCGAAAACACATTTCACACACGGGCTTTCCCCCCAAAGTTTTTATTTTTACTTTAACTAAAGCGAAGAGGAGACCCTGTCAGTTAAAATAGCCTACAGATTTTTTTTTTCACGGATGGAGCTAATTTAAACGGGGAATGGCAATGTTTGAGTATAAGCCTCCACGATTTAGCGATGAATGGAAACTAAATAGGTAGCCTACTGTAGGCTAATCTCGCCCTCGGATTCCTATAGCCTACAAAACAAACTGTTGAAAGTAAACACGGCTTGGTCTAAGAAAAGGTATCCACTTTCCCACTAGTTACAATATGATTTCAGTAAAGGAGGAGAAACATTTTTCTTTGGAACACCATACCTGCCAATCCAGGGCAGGTGTTGTACAGAAATGTAGGCTATTACCAGTTATTTCCTGATTAATAAACCCTTCCAAAGACACTGGTGTAAATGATCAGCCCATAAATTTCATAGGTCTCCATCATGACTGGCTCCAGGAACCTCTTCATCAGCAATGGGCTGTAGAGCCTAGTCACTCTGGACCTTAAATGTTTAGTTTTGTGGGCTGAACCAGTGCAAGAATCTGCTTTTTTGACAGATATGTGGTCTGGATTTTGTTAAAATCTCATTCTGGTAAATGCTTCCATTTTCACTTGCTTTAAAACAACCTATACAAAGAGGAGAAACAGAAGTTAGAACAATGGACAGGATAAAATACCAAATAAATTAGTATTCCCCCAACATGGGAAAAAGTTTTAATAAATGGTTACCTGTATGGTACCAGATTACCCAATTCTTGGCTGCCTTGACAATCAATATGCACACTATATTTTTTAAAGTCTAAAATTATGGGAGGGTATATACATTACATTTTGAAATGGTGTAAATCTGATATGTTGTTGTTCCATTTATTATATTCATAAGCACTCAGACTATTCAGCAACTTCCCAAATGCATGAATATTTTCCCTATAGTAAGCCACTGACAGATCACACATGCAGCTTGCTGCTCCTCTCTGCATACAAGGTAATGTATGTCCCAGAAATCACTTCAAAGAAGTGTAGCTTTTCCATTCAAAAGTCTGTGGAATGCTTAAGCATGTATGTAATCAGAGTGATATTATTTCTAATAGCGTATGCAATATATGCATGTGTGTACATATTTTACAATTACAAAAGCGTATTGCAATGTTGACGTATGTAATGGAACCATATGAAACTATATGTTCCGTGACGTTTTGTGAGATTGGAATTAAATCTAGATCAAGCCATATGTTGCCGAGTTTCTGATGAGAAACATGAAATTTACTTTGTGAAACATCAGGGGAACGTACGTTCATGACCCATATGAGGAATTTATTACTACAATGTGCATTAGTAGTCATGGCATTTCAAGGTGAGAAACATAAAGACATAAACCTAAAAACTGTAAATAAGGCCTAATGATGATTCTTCACATTATTGCTGAGATTTGTAATCATAGATGCAGCCAAACAAGCTTATTCTAAAAAATAAAAAAAGTTCTTTAAAAAAAAGAAGAAGTTCTTTTAGCTTTAAAGAAAAAAGAAAAGAAATTTGAACCAAACTCACTATTATCACAATAAAAATGACATGTCTCACCCTTAGTCATAATTACAGAAAGAGATGCATTTCAGGACTGAATAAAAGTGTAAATAATTACTCTTCACAGGATAAAAAAAAACATTAAAATCAAATAGAAAATGAAATTATACACATTCTTGCTTAAAAATTAAAACCTGTACAAATGCATTGCTGATCTTGAAAAGTCTTACATAAGCCCAAAGTAGTCATTAATTAGAAGAACTAGATAGTCATTATTACTATGACTTCAATAAATTAGGGTTAGATTATACAGCATCTTAAAATGGCACACTAAACGGCATTTTCAGAATTAGACGAAGGCTGTATTAGGACTAAAACTGCACCTATGTCCGTGGTAAATGACATCTTTAACCATGTAAGGAAGAATGGATTTCGGATAGCCTGGAACAGCTTGGAGTTCCCATCTTTTTAGCCCTTTGGTACAAATCACTGTCTCCAAAATATCGAGCTCGATATAGCAAGCCCTCCTCTGTAAAACAAAAAAAAATAGATAAGACTGTAAACTATTTGATAATTTACATAGTATCTAATCCTGTACCAAAAGTTAGTTCGGGATAAGCAATATGAAACGAGACAGCAAGATCTAGGGTCAAGGCTAACTGAGACAATAATGGTACGTACAACAACTAAAGTCAATTTAAAGCTAAATTTCATGAAAATGTTGACATGCTAAATACTCTAAGGGCTTGATTTACACAGACCTTAAGCATGTGCAAAACCTTTTAGCACATACAAAACCAATAACATGCCCACTGATTGGTCATGGTAATAATTTGCACCAATTATTGGTTGTGTTATGAGTTTTCTGTGTGATAAAGGTTTTAGTAAATCAGGCCCTAAGTGGTTAAAATATTACTGTTGATCACCTGGGTTAAACTCTCTCTTTTTCTGATGACGTTCAAGTTATATTGACGTGCATCAAAACAAATAAGGGTGTGGGTCGCAAGTAACGCATGATGCAACCACAGGGATTCGATTGTTGGATGTTGCTCTGTGCTAAAATGTTCACGAAGAACAAACACCTCCAATGGCTCATGAAAGGATAGGACTGAGATTTTCAGTCTAAATCCTTGCATTAATGTAACAGTTACAGTGCAGTTTTTCATACGTTAATAAATAATCAGTACCTGCCGAAAATACATTTCACAAAATCTACAAGTGTAGATTAGATATGACCATTTTAACTAGTAAGATTATGACATTTAAAAAAAAAACCGAGTTACATTCCATTCTTGTTTTCAAATGTGTACGATTACTTAACCTTCAAATTGAGAAATGGTCAGTATTTTCATGAAATGGACATGGCTTCCTCCCATGTCATTAATTGAAAATGGCTGATAATCCCGACTGCCCTAACAGATCATAGTAATTACTTAATCTGACGTATCATACATCTAAACATTCCAATGTCCCTGTTCATTGGTTCTCAGCATTTATTTCACGTATTACCAGTTTGAAAAATGAGCGCGGCACAAGCGATGTAACCAAAGGGAGAGATCTGTAGATTGGGGTTTCTAAATGAACATACTCTGTTGTTTCTCTTTCCAGCAGTTGTTTCTCAGGTTGGAGATGTAATCGTCTTCGACACTCCTCTCCACGTTTTTTAAGTTTAGTCCATTATATTCCTTGGTGAACTGGTCCCTCACGTAGTAAGCCACCCTAAGAGTCTCTGTGAGCCTCTTATGAGTGTGACCCGTAGACCTGCAAATGGGAAGTACAGCCAGACACAGTGGGTAGAGCATATGGAAGACACAGATGTTCAGAAAAGCCATACAAATGGAAAAGAACCAAACTGTCTGATAAACTTTGCCATGTTTTACCTCAACTAGCCTATTATTTGCCAATTTCTCATAAGGTGCAACAGTGTGGTTGCTAGTGGGCTGGAATGACGTACGTAAAGACATTTTCCACACCGGTGTGAAGAACACTCCGTCAGCAAATAAAATAGCAGGTTACAGCTGACTTAGACCAATCAGCTGGTCTGGGAGATATCTCTGGGAGCAAAGCGGTCACTCGCACGATCACCGTGGAGAAGACGTCTAGAAAAGAAATCTAGAAAAGGTGCGTTTGCATTGAATGCCGCCATTGTCAAAGGAACCATTGGAAATGAAATAGCTTTGTTACTGCATGACCATTGTGCCTGCTGCAAGGGCACATTTCAATGCTAAATTGAAGTGAAAAGCTGCTCAATTGGTAGATGAGATTAGGCATTGATTAACTGGCCCCTGAGCTCAGGAAATAAGGTCCATCTATTTACACAGGATTGGTCAACTGTACTCCATCATTGCACTGTCAGTTACTTCACCAGAGGGTAGATGGAACCAATCAATTTGGACAGAAGTTGCAAAGTAAAGCTATAATCTTCTGAAATCCCAATAAAGGGCATTAGGGTTTAAAAAAAAAAATCCTGAACAGCATTTCCAGTCCTATAAATTGATCAGCATATTTACTTGCAGAAATACAGAAAAGGCTCAAGCCAAACAGATAAATTATTATATAAATTATTATCACTGGCATTCTGAATTTAGGCCATTAGTTGCATCTCCAGCCTAGTTACATTCCAACCTGTCCAGTTTGAGGGCAAACTGACCGGTTTGTGAAACCGCTGAGTACAAGGCTTGCGATACTCACAAGGTTACAAGGTTGCTGAAATGAAATGACTTGGGGAGGAGAGTGCACTTACGGTCTGAGGCTATAGGGAGGGCTGGACACCATGAGCTGGCTGAGGGCAGAGACGATGACCAGGATGAGGATTGGCATCAGCTGAACAAACAGAGCCAGTCCCCCCTGCACAGAGTCCACAGACAAGCAGGCAGCCTGGCTGACACACACGTACAGCCAGGAGACATCGACCTCTCCTGAAAGAACTACAAAAACTGCTTGAGAACCCAACAAGTTGTAGGGTAAAATGGAGGGGCGGGGGGAGTCTATCAAAGCGCTAAGCTGTTCGGACTTACTTACGATTACGAACATCAGACAGAATCACACAAAATAACAAAGGTAAGTATGCCCCCCACGCCAACCCGTGTGTGCCAAATCCACTTTGCGGTCAGTGCCTTTGAACACAGCGAAACAGCTAAACAATAAACTAATGGTAAATGCTTTAAAGTGAGTAACAGGATTACATCGCTGTATTTATAAATCAAAGCATGGCTCCTCTGTATTAAGTCTGTATTGTAAGTAAGAGGCATGTGAAAGTCAGCGAAAGCAGCAATCTATTTTCCTCATTATAGCCAAGCCATGTAAACAGGATGGAATGAGGAACCGACTCAGTTTAGTTTGACCCGAAAGCTCAGACATGACACGCCTGAACAATGAACTGAGCTGAATAAGTTTTGCCGCATTACAAAAGTTCAGTGTATCACTTACGTCCCGCTGCTGCGATCTTCTCTCCGGTCTCTGGTGATTGGTGTATTGCATTCGACCGTTACTGTACATGTGGACATTACCTTGTGGGATACATCACAGAGGTGACATGTTAAAGTGCTAGGGGAAGTAACGGGTAGGTTACAATGGCTGCCTTTAATGCAGGTTCTCACTTAAGGCTAAAGGCAGTTATTTATGAAATATGAACGACGTCAAAACACTGGCAGTATAGCCCCCCGAACAAAATGCCTCCGCTTCTTTCTTGGGATTCTGCCTTATACCTTCAAGGAGGACTCACTCTGGTATACTATCTTGATTGTTTGACATGGCTCCCTGCGATTCACACAGCTTTTTTTTTTACAAGGTATTGACAGCGTTTTCACAAACAGTGCTTGTGAAAATCAAACGGCTCATTTGCATATCAAGGTGTGTACCCTTTCTCAGTTGTAGGGGGGAGGGGGCAAGCTGTGCGAAATACAAAGGATAGCTGGAGACAGGACAGTGCTTTAGCTCAGACCTGAATGGCACATGCCATTGAAATATTTTGCATTGAAACAGTCCTATTGTTATTCTTCCTTGCCTTGCACACTTGGCCACTCATTTATACACTAGTATTTTTATAGGAGGCATTTAGGTAAAGCACCGTGCTTGAGGGCAGGACAGCAGTGCTCCACCTAGGATTGGATACTAATATCCACCATGTTAAAATCAAAGGTGGTAAGATCAAAACAAATTTCAGGAGCCAAATTCATTAAGAAATATTTCGTTTTACTGCCAGCATCTGCGAAACACCAAAGTAACTATTTCAAAAATATTATTTTATAACAATAAAAGTCACATTTCAACCAAATACCCCAAGACTGCTGCTACATTATGGGAAGGATGTGCTTTGTCTTGTCTGTTCTGTAGCGACTTCGATGACGTTTCTGTATGCACTTATTGTATGTCGCTTTGGATAAAAGCGTCTGCTAAATGACTGTAATGTAATGCAATGTAAAGACAGGCCAAGGTGGCCAAACTCCATCATGGCGTCTTTATTAGAAAACAAAAGTGGATCACTGCCCATATAATTAAACACGAGATATTAGGCTATGCAATACTGAAATTATAACATTAACATTTCTGTAAACTATTAAAACCGAAAGGAAAAGATGTGAAATGGCTATATAGGCCTACATCAATTTTATATCACGTGACAATGGTCACGTAGGGAGTTTATATACATTTGTAGAAAAAACCCCGACCAGATAAGAATATTTGAGAGCGTTCACTGGGTGGAGCTGACAAGCTCGTTCACGTGCGCATGATTTTTAGGATGATTTCTGATTTATAAATAGGTCATGAGTCGGAACGTTTATTCGTGTGTATTTACATTTTTTAAATCGGTCGTAGGAACATTTTAGGAAACGATCGTACGCTCACATTTAGGATGAATTCCAAGATGAATTTATAAATGAGGCCCCTGGTCCTTGACAGCCGCAGGGCCTGCTCGTTTTTGTTTTCACGTTAAATACGACAACTACTTAGGTGAGGTGAGTTAACTGTGTAATCAACTGCTTTAATTGATCAATTAAGTGGCGAGTAACAACAAAAACCAGCAGACCCTGCGGCTCTCAAGGATCAGGGTTGCCGACCCCTGGGATGGTAAATCAGAGAGCAGAAGAAATGACTAATCAAATAAATAAACTGAGACTCACTCGAAGGAAAGCCACCGCCAAAGAACATGTTGAATAGGTCCTCGGGTGAGATATCCGCCTCAAAGTCACCATTCATACGGCCATGGCCAGATGGGTGTGTCTTCTCCTCCCCAATATGGTCATACTGCCTCCGTTTATCTGGGTTACTCAGTACGGCGTATGCATTTCCTATAGCTGCGGCAAAAAACAATGAAGGGATCGAGTCAACCAGTTTCAATTACACCCTGCCTCTCACAAAATGGACTACTGAAAAGCAATGGAACAAACAGCTTTGAATGGAACAAAACTGCACAGGGAGATGACATGCGTTGCAGTGGCAACTGTTAACAAAACTCAATACTGCCACCCACAGACAAGATCATGGCACTGCAAAAGAGAGGGGAAAGTTTGAAAAGGTTACCTTTAAACGCATCTGTAGCACCTGGTGCATGGTTTTTGTCTGGATGGAATTTCAATGCAAGTTTCCTGTAAGACCTTTTAAGGTCATCTTCAGAGGCATCCTTGTCAACACCGAGAGTTTCGTAATAGTCTTTACACTGTTTTATTCTGCAAGGACACAAAGACAACCACAAGAAAGATAGGAACATATGGGGGGGGGGGATCTGAAATCTCAATATACAAATAAAATGAAATTATAAGTGCACAACATAAGAAAGAGACTCATGATTCTGAAGTTCTTCTGAACGCTGTCAAGCTCTCCAAAGGTCACGCGGCGCCATGTTCCACAAAGTGCTTTGGTCTTTCAAAAGCTGAGGTCATTTCTTGACACTGTCCGCCTGAAATATTTTGTCACTAAATCAACACGTAAATTAAAAAGCTATTGTTTCGATCCATATGAAGAAAGCGAGATTCACAAAATCATCAGATTTTTACTGTGACCTTAAAAAAGCAGGAGTTTGAAAAATGTGCCTTTGTGATTACAAGGACCATGCCGTAAAACTAAATTCATTTAATTCACAGTATTTCTACGCAAGACGTACCTTGCTATGGGTCCAGAAGTATGCATGCAGATATTTACATTCTAGACATCTTTTTGGCCCTATAATCATGAGGATATGATTTCAGGAAAGGAGATGTGTGTACAAGCACCATACGCTTTCCCTGCTTATGCCTTTCAGGGACGTTTCTGTGCTCCCACCACCTCCCCAGCATCCACCTGTGAGCTCTGCTTGTCATATGATGCCCATGGGGGGGGGGGGGGGGGGGGGTCAGTGGTTTACTCCCTATTATCTTGGCTGGCTTATACTAAAAAAATGGAAAAAACAGGGAGTGATAAGAGGCAGAGCCTGACACCAAAGAATTAATTATTCACTTTATATTTCAAATATTGCTTAATTCAATCGTGTTATCCGATTGAATTGTTGGCATCGCTGTATTTAGTACTTTGTACACCCTCGTTTTGCCAAGATAACAGCGCTTCTCCCGAGTCTTCTCCTGTAATGTTTGATGCAGCTGACAAACACATAGCATGGGAGACCATTCCTCCATATAAAACCTCTCTAGATCTTTTTACCTTGGTTCCCGCTTGCGGACTCCCCTTTCTTCAGCTCACCTCACAAGATTTTAACGGGGTTCAGGTCAGAGGGTCTGGAACGGCCATGGCAAAACCTTGATTCTGTGGTCAGTGAACCATTTTTGTGTGGGTTTTCAGGCATGCTTTTGATCATTGTCCCGCTGGAAGTTCCAACCATGACTCACTTTTAGTGGTCTGGCAGATGCAGCCAGACTCTGTCTAAAATCTCCAGGTATTTGGGAGTCCATGATACCATGTATGCATCCTAACAAGGTTCTCAGGGCCTCTGGAGAAAAAAACAGCCCCACAACATCACAGAACCATCGCCATACTTCACAGTGCGGTTTCTGCATAACCATGCCTCTTATTACGGAAAACCACCTTATTTTATTTATTGGCAGAAATCTTAGTTTTTGTCTCGTCTGACCACAGCACCCAGTTCCAATCTAAATTCTGGTAATATTTAGCAAACTCCAGGCGCTGACATTAGTGGTATGACAGCAGAGGCTCTCCTCTGGCAAGCCTTCTAAAGAGCTTGTTGGCATAGAGGTGGCATCTAATAGTACCTTTGGAGACTCGGTGTCCCCAGGATACAGCAAATTTCTGCAATTCTCCAAATGTGCTCCAAATTTTTTTACCTCTTGAACCATCCTCCTCACTGTGCGTGGGGGCAAACTACACTCTCATCCTCTTCCAGGGAGGTTCATCACAGCTCCAGTTGCTTTAAACTTCTTAATTATTGCCCTAATGGTGGAAACAGTTTCAGACATAAAGCTATTTTTGTTTCGCCATTGCCTGATGTATGAAGGTCAACAACCTTTTGTCTCATTTCATTTATGTGTGAGCCAAGTCTGACCTCATCCATGTTTCGGCTGTGCGTCACCTCATATTTATACCCCAGTGAACCAGAAGCAGAATGACCACATAATAGTTCCCGAAGACTCAGGTGTGCTTAAAAAAAGTTAAATGTGAATATTTTTTTGCGTTGCCAATAATTGTGACACTTTTTTACATTTTTTCCAGGGATGCAATTCTGGTGGACACTGTATATACAGTTGAATGCTAAAGTATTGGGACAGTGACACAATTTGTGTTGGTTTGGCTATATACTCCACTACATTGGATTTGAAATAAAACAGCTTTCAGCTTTATTTTGAGAGTATTTACCTCCATATCGGGTGATCCGGGTAGAAATTATAGCCCTTTTCTATATAGTCCCCCCCATTTTAGGATATCTAAAGTTATCAGACAAATGAACACAATCTGAAATAAAGTCAATATATTTAGTACTTGGCTGCAAATCCATTGCATTCGATGACTGCCTGAAGTCTGTGACCCATAGACATCACCAGATGCTTGGTATCTTCCAGGCCTGTACTGCAGCCATCTTCAATTCCTATTTGTTTCTGGTGCATTTTTCCTTCAGTCTTATCTTCAGAAAGTGAAATCCATAATGCATATTCAACTTGAATTCAGGATGGGTGATTGACTTGGTGAATCAAGAAGATTACACTTTTTGGCCTTGAAAAACTGAGTATGTTTGGGGTCATTGACCTGCTGCAAGGTGAAGCGCCGTCCAATGAGTTTTGAGGCATTTGTTTGGATCTGACCATATAAGATGTTTCTGTACACTGCATCCTGCTGCTACCATTGGCAGTCACATCACATCAACAGACAAGTGAGTCAGTTCCAGAGGTGGCCATACATGCCCAAGCCATAACACTACCTCCACCATGTTTCAAAGATGAGGGGTGGTGCTTTTGGTCATGAGCAGTTCCTTTCTTTCTCCACTGTTTCCTGTTTCCATCACTTTGGTACAGGTTAATACCCATCTAATCCGTCCATAAGACTTTGTTCCAGAACACTAGTTTTTTTAAATGTACTTTTTTAGCAAACTCTAACCTGGCCATTATGTCTATGAGACTTTGCATCTTGTGGTGAACCCTCTGAGGTTATGCTGGTGTAGTCTTCTCTTTATGGTAGTCTTTGACACGTCTATGCCTACATTCTGGAGAGTGTTCTTGATCTCTTTGACAGTTGACAAGGGTTTTTTCTTCACAATTGAAAGTATTCTTCGGTCATCCACTATAGTGGTCTTCCATGGTCTACCAGGTTGTTTGCTATTGCTGAGCTCACCAGTGCATTCTTGCTTCCTAACAATGTAACAAACAGTTGATTTAGACACACCCAATGTTTTGGCTATGTCTGTGGTTTGTTTATTCAGATTTTTCAGCCTCATGATGGCCTGCTCTACTGTCCCAATACGTTTGCTTTTAACAATATATCTCGTTGTTAAATTTTACAATAATTTTGGAAGAAATGTAGGTGTTAAAAGTCTGCTGCATTTACCCATTACAGTCTAGAAAAAAATGTCAAAACATTTGAATGACTATATTAAATGAGCTCAAGGTTTACAGTATGGTACAAGATTTATTTCCCTGAATGAACTGGGCCAACATTTCAATAAAATTACAGAGCATACACTATAGTTAATTTAAATAGGGTATAAGTAAGTACAACCAGCAGAGTCCTGGATGATATACAATCGTGGCTTTGACCATGCAACATTTGGAAAAGTGGCATGTGTTAATATAAACCCCAATTCCAAAAAAGTTGGGACATTATGTAAAATATACATAAAAGCAGATAAACAGGTGTATTTACAGCTTAATCTAGTCCCACGCCCCCAATTCCCATAGAGATACATTCAAATGCAGAGAGGTTATAGTATCACTTGTAAGAGTACCTGAATATAAGATATCAAGAGTCTTTTGATAGCATCATGATATCATCACCTGTTTACCTGTGGAATGTCCCTAACCTTTTTGGAATTGTGGTTTGTATGTAGATGGCAAACTTTTGAATAGAAAAAGATGTAGTATACGCACATCCAATTGACTAGGCCAGTTGCAGGGGTAAAAGAGTGAAACAATGGAAAATAAAGAATACCCGCACACTAGCAAATGCTCTCCTGTGGTTTATTCATGAAACGTTTTCAACCAAAGACGTCTTGCCTGACAAAGACCTCTTTGTTCGAAATGTAGCGTGCAGGTATTCTTTTTTTTTATTTTTATTTTGAAAAGGACATTTTATTTATTTACTTTTTTTTTTTTCCAAAGAATCACAGCTGCAACATAAGTACCTTTTTACAGATTCCATTTGGTCTGAAGTGTAAAATTTCGCTGTGTCAGTGGCCTCCTCCCTGGGTCGACGGGGCCGGGGGCCGGAACCATCACTGGTTCTCATTGGGTCACTCTGGTTGGAGGATTGCCCATTCTGTGTTATCGACTCCAGCAGTGCTGGAACGTCATTCCGAATGGTTTATTCACCGTCACATAGGCCTACATGTCACATAATGATGCTCACTGGAAACTTATGTGGTGAGAAAGCTGAGCTGCACTGCATTAACATCAATTCCAAAGAGGATAAGCTAAGTCACAGTTCAAATCATACTCACAAATGTATACAAGACATTTAGATAAACATTTTTCTCAATAATAATATAATGTACAATGCTGTTGCAGACAAACACAAGAAAACCATTAAGAGTACCGGTCAATTTACAAATATACAATACAATAATATTTACTTGCTACATTAACTGAAGCATTCTGTTGTGAAGCATCACATCTAGCCCCTAAAAAAGCTATTTTGACAGTAGGCCATCATGTATTGGAACGTATTGGAACGTATTAGCTCTGAGCTAGACCATTTTGTACTGTTCATTTCTGTTCAGGACACGTACAGCTTCCCTGATCATTATCGTAGCTGACCTGGCTAAACCATGATATTCTACATTTAGCGTTACGTAATGTAAAAAAAACCGTCATCTGTTCAGTTAAATCTTTCTATCGTCAAATAGGGAAACCGCCAACATGTTTTTTTTGTTGTTGTTGTTCATTTTACGGCCCTTAAACAACATTGATTCAGACCTGTCAGTTTGCATTTCATAGGTGTCATGGCTTACCCTTCGCCTTATCCGTTGGAAATAGTTGTTGTGCCTTTTCTAGAAATCTCAGAGCTTTCTCTGGTTGGTTATTTCTAAGCGCAATGATAGCAATTTCAATGCAGCGTCCCGCGTCATCCTTGTTTACTTCCATCACGGAGGAACGAATAAATAATAATTAAATAATTCGTACTGGACGGCGCTCATTGATGACATCACGGTGAGTGGCTGTCGTGTATTTTGGAACAATCTGGCAAGACGTACCGATATGACCCTCGAAAAATAAAATGAATCCAGCAGTCTAAAATATAATTACCTTTCAAGTTGCGTGCACAGCACAAAGAAGAAGAAAAAACAATTGAAATGAAAGATGTCCAAGTATGCGCTGCAGTTAGACCTGAAGTCTGGCCACATTATGGCAAACAACTGCTGAACATTCTGAAGTTGAAGCCTTTTTTTACTGTCTATGGTTTTAGCCTTTAGCCCCTCCGGGTTGACCAGTAGATGGAGCTAGAGTTCAAATTTAGCAAGCTAAACTCAAATCACATGATTTACTTGGGTTACGTGTGAGTTTAATATAGGCTATGTGGCTATTGGCTAACGATCTACAATCAGATACTGGTCAAGATTAAGATCTTTGCTGAGCTTGTTAAAAAAAATCTTATAAATTTGGAATGAGATATTATTGCCCTTGGTCGATCATTTCCAGCATGTAGATTTTTTTAATCTATAAAATTGGTACGTAACTATCAGATTACAATCGTATATCTAATTTAGACGAAGATATATTCAAATTGTAATGGAGCTGATGTACAATGTGTCTCTTTTTATTGTTTCCCACACGTTTGCGCCAGTAACGTATGCATTTGTTTTAAATTCTTTTTACATTTCAGTCCACCGTAAAGATGTACAGTATAACTATAGCACAGACGACTTAAATTGGGGTGATTGCTCTGACAATGATGAATTTTGAATTGTAGCATATACCAGTTCAGGGAACAAAATATCTTTATGCATCTCAAAGACGTCGAAAAGGAGGGTAGGGGATGCATAATTTTCCAATACCTGACTCATGTTTTTCGTATTAATGCTACTAATTACCTTGGTCAGGGGTAGGCTACACTAGCAACACTCATTGAGAACACGCAAACTGCCATAAGGTCTCCGGTAAATTGACCATTGCCTAACTATGGTTATTATTTTAATTGTTTTATTTTCGACTACTGGGTTTACTACTGCTAATTATAGGCTACACTTATGTTCAATAGCCAAACTTTGCTGATGTAAAAACTACATGTTTGAAGAAAATAACACGTTTGACAGGCGGCGGGGTCTGTATAAAGTGAAGAAAGGAAACTTCCAAACACTTCCAAAATGCTTTGAAAAGTAGAACATTGTTTAAATTTCGGGGATTTTTACGGAAATGTATATGACTAATATCCTATTCCACTAAATTCCTGTCTAGGCTATAGTGAATTTTCTACTCAGTGAGTAGACACGAGTTTGTACCCACGGTTTGTACAGTATAAAATAACTTCCATCCAAATTTAGGTAACAACCATTAGGATTGGTCAAGGGTGAATCAGACAAGTTTTAGCACCATTCCTGATTGGTTCTGTTGGATCAGACGTTGTAAGCGGTTGTCGCTTGTGAAGTTCCCAGGGTCGTTTTGACCTACAGTAACCTTTTGGCAGTTTTTTCGAAGCTCGCTGACGTAACTCAACGTCCTGTACGGCGGGTGGAAAGAAGACACAGCGCTACCACGCAATAACCAATAGGAAGTCCTCACCACCTCCTCATCAGGTAGGTGTGTCCATAAGCATGAGGGTAGGCCAGTTCTGTGGGGTGGGTACGCTCTGGTATGAGTAACCTGTCAAGTTTTGCGTAATTTAATTCGCTCGCCTGAAGGACAATCGGCAGTGGCTTTTTTTCGAATAATTCCTGTTCAGTTCAGAGAGCTGCCGGCTGCGTGGTTTTTAAGACATTTCTCCTGGGCTATGTACACGTGTTCCACCCGTTTAGATAGCCTATGTTTTTAAGCCTCCCAATTAATTTTGTGTTTGTATATGAAAATATACGTTTATATATGTATATATATTTAATATTTATATATTAAATATATACGTTTGCAGCCTGAAAATGCCGGATGTTATATGTATGCTATTGAGAGACACATTTTGTGACACCTCTTTCAATTTGCCAGAATTGGTATAATTTAACAGTAAAATAAGTGCAGATGAACGTTCTGTAAATAAACCGTCTCTTTCACCATTACTCCCGTGCGTGACTGTGCTTGAACACGAATCGTTTCATAAGAGAGTTGACTGAATAATAGACCAAAACAATTAAATTGCTGATACGACAGACATTTATCCCACAGTTGCTTTTGCCATTGTGGTGAGTGAGCTAGAATTACAGCAGTTGCCAACAATGTAGCACAGATCTTTTTCAGGGTCCACAATAGTAGTGAGCTTTTTTAAAGCATTGCAAACAAGACCACTCACACACATATTGCAAAAAACAACAACTATTGGGCTACTATTATTTCTTATGTGTTGTAGCCTAGTAGTAGCAGCAGCACTCTAACACCGTTTTGCTTAAGTGGACCTCCTCGTCGCTGAAAATGTAATAAGAAAGATAGCATCCCCCTGGACTGTGCATTATAGCTGGCTATTTGTAGAGGGGAAATGCACAGGAAAAATGACCACAGTGATTTATTTGCAAACGTTTCAGCAGATAGTCTGAACCAGGTTGTTTGCCAAACTACCACCATATAGTATGGGCTGAAACATTCACAGATTCTGCAGAACATTCAAATGTAGTGTGCAGGTACAATCCACCCCTCTACTTGAATTACTTGCACTCAGCTGCGGGAGAATATCTATGTTTTCAGGGTCCTATGTTCCCCAGTTCAATATTCTGTTAACCTAACCCTCCTATTGTGTTTGGGTCAAATTTTACTCGTTTCAAGTTAAAATATTTCATAAATATTATCCAGTTTATAACCCTAACCCACAATAGCCCATGTCATATCAAGCGAATACAGAGCTGGGGAACATCTTTTTCAGGTTCACATTATGTGCTATATAGAGCTGGGGAACATAGGACCCTGGGAACATAGGAATGACCTTTAGTCAATCCACAGTATAAGTGAATCACTGGTGCTAAAATACAGAAAACCAGTGGATACAGTGGCCCTCCAGGACTGGATTCTGACAGTTTTCAAAATTAATGTTACATTCCCGCTACAGACTGCGCTGATCCAATACGCTAAACGTGATCTTCTGGTTCCCGATACCTGTTCATGCACAATTTTCTGTTCTACTCTGGTTTTTACCCTCTGGCACACGCGGTATGATTAACTACAACAGGAGAGCGACACTCCATCTAGCCACATGGTGAGACACACAAAGGACACAACAACTTCAAGGTAATGTCAGTGTGAGTAGACCAACTTAAAAAGGCAGGATATAATTATACATGAACACGTATATTTAACAGTATTCTGAGGAATAAAGGACTGGTGATAGATATAATCATGGCAGAGACCTAGCAACAGAACAACATTCTGGAAGGGAAGAATGACCTGAAGCGAACTACCAGCCATCGGAGCATGAACTGAAATTTTAACTATCATTACAGACTTCTCAAGCCTAAAAGGGAGAACTGTGCCTGCTCATGATTTTAATGCACACTTGAATTTTTGAAAAGAATTATCATCTCAAATGATATATTATATTAGTACTCTCTGGCCTGAGTGCTAATGCCTTTGAAAAGTTCTGGACTCCATCCATGCTGTGGATTGTGTTATGTTTGACATGAACACAGCTTCCTTCATGACACACAAATAAACCTAGGAAGCTGAACTGCAGTAACCCATCGCCATTACAACCTGTACAGTATTCAACCGTACCTGACCACCTACTCCACCCTGCTTCTCGTCCAGACCATGGTCACCTCATGCCTCGACTATTGCATCTCCCTTCTCGCAAGCCTTCCAGCCTGCGCCATTCTGCCTCTGCAACTGGTCGAGAACGCGGCCCGGCTTGTGTTCAACCTCCCAAAGTTCTCGCATGTCACCCCCCACCGCTGAGGTCACTCCACTGGCTGCCGGTTGCGGCCAGGATCAGGTTCAAAGTTCTGACCCTGGCCTACACTGTAGCCAAAAGGACAGGCCCCTCCTACCTGCAGGAGTTAATCCAGCACTACGCTCCTGCTCGACCACTTCGCTCTGCTGCTGCAGGGCGACTCGCACTTCCTTCCCTCTCACTCATCCCAACTGCGGAGCTTTTCCACCATAGCTACCTAGTGGTGGAACAAACTCCCCAATCCTCTACGTTCTGCTCAAACACTGCCTGCTTTCCGTCGTGGTCTGAAGACACCTCTTCAGACTCCACCTTGACTGATCTACTAATCTAGACCATTGTCATAGTACTTGTTTCCTGTTTTTGTTTTTTTGCTTGGTTCCTGTAACTCTTGTTTGATTTTATAGTTTAGAATGTATAGCTGGCTTACCCATAGCATACTGTGTGCACTATATTCAATGTTCATTACTAGGGATAGCTGCTACGCTTTGAGAAATATGTGCTTTGTCTGATCTGTTTTGTAGTTGCTTCAATGACCTTCGGTATGCACTACTGTACTTCGCTTTGGATAAAAGCGTCTGCCAAACGAATGTAATGTAATGTCATTAAAACTGTCAGGATTCCAAAACTGAAATCACAAGTCACAAGTGAGTTTTGAATTGAAAAGCCACAAAGCTATTTTGTATAAAGCTACAAATCAGTTTGCTGTTTCATGTAAAGTGCAGTCAACACATCCTCCATATTATGGTGAATGTGGGAAAGGGTTGTTGTTAATCAGCCCAACACAGCTCGCTTAGTATACTCCAACACATTCATTCACACTTCTTATACCTCATAATTCAAAAAGTACATATGTATACAGACAGATGAGATGTAACTTTTTAATTTTCTTCACTTGTTACTTCTGAAGGCCCAAGTCTGAAGTCCAAAATGGTAATCACAGAGCCACTCCATGAAGTCAGTTATTGATGGTGAATATACGTTTTCCTTTTGCCAGCCCCATTTGCACATCATTGTTTGGACACATGAAATACGACTAGCGTTTTCATTACTTTATAGAGAAACAGAAGACAGAACGGAAATTGTAAGTCCCCAAAAGATTTATTTCAGTTGTATGCTGATTTTCAAAGCTTAAATGTTGTGTGGGTTTCTGTATTTTTCTAGGATGCTCCTTAACTGGCTACTGAATTTATAATCACTCAATTTCTTCTGTGAATAATAAAACATTTACAAACAGAAAAAAGCAAATCCAAGGTCACATTTTCCATCATTTAATGTAATCTGACTACACATGCCCACGTGACTACATGTTTGCTTTAAAAATTGGATAGATTCTGAACATTTTGAGATTTAAAGTATATTTCAAGTAATCTTTTAATTAATTTCAATACGCAAGCAATCTTTTCAGGGGCAAGACTTTGAACTAATGTTTTGCACTGCCATCTGCTGATATGGTCGAAATACTAAACTGTGTAGCCTCATACCAATTATTCAAATGAATTTTATATTTACATTTTTGTTTGAAAAGATTAGACAAAGAAGAGAGTTTCTTTTTTATTTGTTTAAGAAAAGAAATTACTGTGGCATTATAACAAAAGAACAAACACACAGTATCTTATTTCACCTTGTAGAAAATATGCTTAAGTTACAGTGCATAAAACATTCCTTGCAAAATGTGCCAATAAGGTATTCAGAATTTAACACTGGAAAAAATGCACTGCAAAAGGTAGAGCAACAATAATTCATTTAATTAAAAGTTTGTTTAGTTCAAAATACTTCTGAATTGTACTTCAGAACTACAGTACACACATTATAACATGCTAGGAATTATATTTTTTTGTTCCCTCTACATAACAGAATATCAATGTTTCTTTTAAATAATTGAATATCACGAGGGAAATACATACGTCATGTGGCCATTTTGGAATTTCGTAAGTGCTAAAGGTAGCTTTCACTTGCAGTTATTAAGACAGACACAATAAAGCACCTTTTTGTTTCCAATTTTCAGGCAAAAATTCCAAGCCTGTTTTTTTTTCTCCCATAATTACCAAGGTTGGCACATCTCTCTAAATTTAGAAACAATTGGCCCTGGTCAGAAAGCACACATTCCACTCCTCTTGCCTACTAAACACACTGCTATTTACAGTTCTACAGTTTGCTACTCAACTCATATTTGGCTTCCACTTCCACTATAGAAACTGTCTCATAACATTGATGGGAGCTGAAAGCAGGATACGGAATGGATTTAAGTCATAAGGCATTGGGCACTGTTTCCTGACTCATTTTGTTTCAGATATCTAGAAACGAAACAAAGGTACTTATCATTCTAATTCACTTGGATCATACAAACAATGTTGAGAGCAAACATAGGAAAAAGGGCTGGATGCTAAGCGAAGAACCAACTTTAGCAGGTAGTCGAACCAGTGGTAGAACTTTTAAAAACCATTTTCCCTGAACCATTCCTTTCTTAATAACTGCAGCTGCAATAAATAATAAATATTAATTCTTGTTTGTGTACAGTAAATTTCAAACAATTATATTAAGTCCTGTAAAAGCTGAATGCAGTGCGATTGGCACTTCTGTGCGACAATTTGGTCAGGCACCGTTGCCATGCTGCACAGTCAGAGGTAATTTCTTTCCCATTTATAACATAAGAACACAGACTGTATTCTGAAGAAAAGGAATCTTGACCAGCGCCGCATCATTTTGACTGGTGCTGTATTCCACATGCGGATCAATTATGGTATACATTGAAATGTGGATTGTTAAGAGGGCCTCCTTAAACTACACAGCAACATGGAGCTATGGAACTATTCCAGTTTGGCCCTAGTGTATAAATCACACAAAAATGGGCATATTCCCAAAAGGCTCATTTCTTTGAACCAGAAATAGCTTACATGTGAACCTGGTAAATGTAATTGTGGTATGCCCAAGTTGTGTTGTGGCAAAATATAAGAGTGGAGGCGGGGTGAGGCTCTAAGTAATTCACACATAAAAAAACTGCTAAATTTGTATAAATCCTGGCATACTTAAAACACAATGAATAACATGTACAGTAATAGACCAAAATTGAAGGCTGCTTCCTAAATTTGTAGGTGATATAAGCCTACTCATCAACTCAGTACTTGTGCACTGACATCAATTGGCCTAACATCCTTCCAGTCACCAGAGGCCTGATCTCAGTAGGTCCCAATTGACTGGCTGGCATTTTCAACTCAAACAAAACAGACAGATACACCACATGCAACTACCCACTATTTCCCATGGACCATTTGATTTGTTTGTTTTATTCAAACTTAAAGCCGTATTTCATTTTTCACTCTTTTTCTCCGAAGCCAGAGGGGCATATCTGGAGACACTCTCACCTCATTGTTCTGGGAACAGCACTTGCGACGGGCCACACATTGCTCGGATTCTGAGATGGCGGCTGATAGAAATGTGACGTATGCGATACGCATCTCTTCCCGCCGCTCAACCACTTTGCTTGGTGGTGGTTAACGTTCGGCCAATTTCAAGCACCACCTTCACGGTTGACCCGCCTAGACAGAGCTGGTTTAGATACCGCTCTAGACAGCACTGCTTTCACCTCATCTTACAGTGGAGAGGAAGCCTGACATCTTTCTAACTAGTTAATTTCTTTGCTTTCTACTTTGCTCATCACATTTAGAACTTTTGCTTCCATACTTTAATTACACCTATACTGGATACTAATTCCATTTAACTACACACATGAATTTAAGCTTGCATGTGAGGCAGATTACACATCCTTTTTTGTTGATTTACATGATGGCAAATAAAAACCACATATGTATCCATCTGAACAAACATCTTGACCTGAGGCTACTGCACATCTTTTAGCTTTTATGACTCCAAATGCCACTACTAAAGTTTCCTCTTATATACTACAGCAGAGCATGGTGGGCCCAATTGTATATATGGTGGGCACAATTAAAATATGTGGGCCTCAATTTCCAAAATAAACCAGAGCAATTTTCATTTGCATGGCACATTCAACGTTGACGTAATCTCATGAAGCGGACTGCAGGGTTGTAACTTGTGTTGCTCCGTTTTATATGAGCTACGCTCCTGCTCTGCCCAAGATATGTCTGTATTTGTTGCTTAGCCTCATCGTAGGTTTTTACTAATTATAAATTATTATCACTGTGTCCCTCCCAAAGCTTCCTGTACAACAATACTGATCGTTGAGCAGATAACGATGTTAACGGTAAACACTCCTGTAAAACTGCTGCTTACAGCAAGTAAGAAACTGAAGGCTGTTCCGTCAATGAATCTATTGATTGAAATGAATTTTTCCAATATTTTTCCAACTCCACTTTTAGGAGGGTTGGCCGGAGTGAACTATTGAAACGTTAGACATTTGAGGTTGTAATATTATCGCAAAAAAAAAGCTGTATGTGAACATAGCTAAGGACACAACTGCTTCACTGCATGTTGCAAATTTCAACGTGCCACAATGGATTAATAAATAGTTTTTTCTTATCAAAAGAAATGTCTCCATCGATGTTGGCTGCAGTTTGAGAACCTTGTTTGACTGCCTGTGCAATACGCCAGGAGCAGGGAACAGTTTAACCTGCCCTGTGCATCAGCACTAGTGAACCCAGTCCGGTGACCACATACAGGGAATAGAACCCAACACAGTACAAGGGAGCGTTCAGCTAATGGTGGACTTCATTAACCACCTCACACCACACAAAGTCATATTGCTGCAGTTAAGAAGAAATTTAAATTTAAAACATCACATAAGATCTAGTCCCCTTAAAGCTAATATGAATCCCAGGAGGATCTCACACAGGGGTGTGAAGCCATAGCTGTAGCTACACAACAGAGAAGCATACCCCCCCACCCCCCACCCCCCCCCCACACACCCACCCCCCCCCAAAAAAAATTTGTGGTGAATGATTTCATTTTATTCGTTTCTGATGTTGGGTTTTCTTTTTCGAACTTTCAAAATTTGGGAACCTCTTAACCGCTTCTGTGGCTACCGTCTCCTGTGCGCTGGGCTCGAGCCTTGACTAGTTCTCGTGAGACACTCTTGCAGTCCTTTGCCAGGCCCAGGTAGCACATGGTGTCGATGAAGCAGGTGGTGAGATTCAACTTGCAGCCAAACTCGCTCGTTGCATAATCGTAGGGGAACGTGTGGTGGTAGTTGTGATATCCCTCTCCTGAAATCAGAGCAAACAGCACTTTAGCAGGTTATCACTTAGCAATGCTATCCCCTTGTTAATATTAACATCTGTTCAAATATGTCCAATCAGATAACATGCTACACGGTGACAATTTAAAACAGATAAGCGTGAAAGTTTTGATAGATTTATTTAAAATACAAAAGTAAACACGGGAAATCTTTGTGCAGTATACATACGAGTTGTAACACATCGATACTGTTTTCAATAAAACTAAAAGATATATGAACACACAGCTTTTGGTATAATGCACAAGACCTGTCATATCTGATTATCATTAAAATGAAGCCAGTAACAGTTAATTCAGAGAACTAAATATAAAGTTTAATTTCTTTAGATGGTACAGTCGGGTCCATAAGTATTTGGACAGTGACACAATTTTTGTTGTTTTGGCTCTGTACTCCATTTGAAATGGAACAGTTAAAGTGCAGACTTTCAGCTTTAATTTGAGTGTTTTTACATCCATATTAGGTGAACGGTATAGCAATTGTAGCCATTTTTATACCTAGTTCCCTCCCCCATTTTAGGGGACCAAAAGTAATTGGACAAATTAACATAAACTTTAGTAAAGGTATCATATTTAATATTTGGTTGCATATCCTTTGCATATCACGACTTCCTGATGTCTGTGACCCAACAACATCAAAAGACTCTTGATATCTTATTTTCTGGATTATATCTTCTAGGACTAGATTAAGCTGTAAATTACATGGGAATAGTATGGAACACATGGTTGGCTACATATCTTTAAGTCATCAATGGTCTGAGGTATCAAACTAGCCTCAAACCATCATTCTGCTGCCAGATATGCAGTAGATATGGATGGAATACTTTAAGGGTTGTTTCTCCTGACTCATTTTCCTATTGAACTCTATTGAAAATAAGTCAGGAGAAACAACCCTTAAGTGATCCATCCATAAATTTACTAAAGTTTATGTGTTCTATACTATTCCCATGTAATTTACAGCTTAATCTAGCCCCACCCCCCAATTCCCATAGAGATCCATTCAAATGCAGAGAGATTACAGTATCGCTTTTAAGAGTACCTGAAAATAAGCTATCAATAGTCTTTTGTTGTTGGGTCACAGACATCAGGAAGTCATGACATCTAAAGGATATGCAACCAAATATTAAATATGATAACTTTATTAAAGTTTATGTTAATTTGTCCAATTATGTTTGGTCGCCTAAAATGGGGGGGGGGGGGGCTATGTATAAATTGGGGGGAATACTGCTACAATTGCTACACTGTTCACTCGATATGGACGTACAAACCCTCAAATTAAAGCTGAAAGTCTGCACTTTAACCTCACAGTCACTGTTTCATTTCAAATCCAATGTGCTGGAGTACAGAGCCAAAACAACAAAAATTGTGTCACTGTCCAAATACTTATGGACCTGACTGTATATGTGAAAAATGGTGGTTCATAATCTAAAATGCCAGGTCCAAATCTCACCATACAACCTGATAAGGAATAACGTTGTCTAAGTGGCTTGCATTGTCTGTGGGAAAACACAATGCGGGTTCTCAATGAACTATGCTTTTTCTGCCCCTTCCGCTTTAAACAGAGGATACTTTGAAGATACACTGCTCGCTTCTCATGACCTATGCATAGCTTGGGTGTGTCACTGGAGATACCGCTATCTTGATCAAAACTAGCCGTCTGATCATGATAACAATTTCCATTTGAAATTAAACAGTACCAGAAATCCTTAAATTCAAAACTTCACCATGGTGCTGTAAGATTTGGGGTTAAGAAGGTTCTGGGGATTACAGTGCACCACAAGCCCTTCCCCTTAACTGTAGGTTCTAGAAACGAATGCACAATTATGGTATCAGTTCTCTGTTAACAGCAGACCATTCAACTTCTGTTTTCTTTCTTACCATAATGGTAATAATACTTCCCATTAAGGTGTTGTGGAATAACACTAAAGTAAACAGAAAAAGGGATCTCTTGTGAATGAAAACCAATATGGCTAAATCAAAATGTTTAGCACAGTAAGCTCCTTTACCAGTAGTGCTAAATAAATGGAACTAAAATCAAGCAAATAAGAAGGTTGCAAGAATGCCCTTACAGGCCATCGAGCACAATGGTAGGATGGCTTCACTCAGGTCAGTATACCTTTAGCAAGAAGCAGGAGATAAGAAGAGCAAACATAGAGGAGTGTACACCTGCTTAAGGACACAGTGGTGTCATAACTTCCTACATCTGGCCAAAAAATAAGCAAGAGCAACCTTCGGTTAGAGTTTAGTTCCAGGAGCCATTTCAATCTGTATGCCCAAGCAGGCATGTTCTCAAGGCATACACCCCACATATTCAGCATTACTCCAGCTAATATTAAACCGTTTTAAGGATTCATTACCTTTGTTCAGCTGCCATATGACATTATTCTCAAGATAAATTATGTTAAATGATGTTATACACAGTATTTGACTTAAACAGATAACATGTTATCAGTTTATACAGGTCAAAGACCTTGATGAAGGGTCCCACAGCAGTGAAATTTTAATCTGGAGCACTATTTCATTTACATGAGCCTGCTTTCCCCCGCCACGCCACTACTGTGCCGCTCCTCAAGTGAGCAACATCTACACAGTGAACGACTGAAAGGACCCCGCTTCTGACTGAAAAGTAATAATAAAGCTAAAACGATAAAGAAATAAAAGCAAGTCATACCTATGGCACTGAAGGTGACAAACTTGTTCTCCCTGGGGTTGATGCCGTGGTCATATGGCCTGTTGCCCCACATGTGAGCGGCACTGTTGACCAGCCAGGTGGCGTTCAGAACCAGGGTGTAGCGTAGCAGACCGGGGACGAAGTAGCCTATCCACAGGCTCTCTCCCCAGAAGTACCACGGTATGTACATGGGAACGAAGAAGCACATCAGCAGAACGGAGGGTTTGTAATACCTGGACAGGGACAAGGCAGTTGGGAGTGAATATCATGCATATGCATTACATTACATCCAGTTAGCAGAAGTGCTTTCAAACAACAGGTTACAGAGAGCAGCTGTGCTACAAAAACACTAGCACTGATGAGAGACAGCAAGGGTATAACAGTAAATGCTAGAATCAACTTCCACACTCACTATCCTGATAAGCATATTGAACTACCTGCACATTTCCACTTTCAATAAGAAACATCTGATTTGCTTTGATTAAAATAAACTTCTCCTGAGACCCAGTTACATTATTTCTAAAGATAAACTATTTCTGTCATTTATTTAGTCATTCATTTGCCTCTTAATTATTAACCCTTCAAAATGAAGAGGTTCCTTTATTGATAATGCCATCGTAGATTGCCACAAAGTGCTGTGGAAATGGCACGCTTCAACAATAATGTACACAGTAGTGCTTAAATATTTTGAGAGAACATCTCTTGAGCTGTCTGAAAAGGGTTAAAATTTATCAAATGTAGGGATTCATAAATGGGTACAGCCACATCTTCATTGGAGAGAAATTATGGGGGGGATTAAAGATCAAGGTATGGACGAGTGACCGGAAAATAACACTTACTTTCTTTGAAACATGACAACTTTGTCTGCTTTTAAGTCGGTGAGCTCCAGCTTCCGACCCTTCTCGATGACGTCGGGGTGCTTGCGCACCAGAAGCCAGCCGATATGAGAGAAGAAGAAACCTCGAACGGCGTTGTGTGGATCTGCATCCGTTTCTGAGAATTTGTGGTGAACTCTGTGGTCTCGAGCCCACTCGTATATATCATTCTGCATGGGCAACAAATATGCAAAAGGGCAAAAATTACATTTTTTGCGCACTGAATTTCAGGGCGAGACTAAGAAAACGAACCGAAGTAACAGCGGTGGCTTTTACTCCCAAATATAGGCATTATTTCCCTGTAGGCAACGAAATGTGGGGGGCATAACGGCGCCAGATGTTAAGCTAAGAGAAGCGAAAAAAGAAAAACTAATAATGAAGACCAGAAAATTACTTCCAGTAGGCCTAGATCTAATCAACACTAGTCATTGACTTAGAAATAAATGTCAGCATCTTTTTTTTCAAGTTAATTTTGGCAATGGCTGAATTTGCATAAGAAAAACTAACCCGTGGATTTGATTGGTAGTCAAAGTTCAGGACACTTGTTGACTGAATGCTTTTCTAGTGTACATATGGTCAGTGTGTCGCTGTCCTCTCAAGCTCACCACTGCAGCCATCAGCAGAGGAACGGCAGTGAGTGGGTTTGAGAGATTGACGCCACTTGGGAAATTCCTTGAGAGTAAAGATAAGCTTGCGATATCTCGTGATATCGGCGGCATGAATCGTAAACGTTTTATAGGAGGCATGACTAGATTAAGCAAATCGTCAATCTATTTCCGGTTGATGAAGGGCCAGCGGCCACCCCACAGGCCCACTGCGCCTATGGTTCCTTAAGAAGCTTATAAAAAGCCGCCTGGCAGAGCAGCGCGATAAGTGAACACTCTTTCTTATATCCTCGTGTTTATAACGGAAGTGGCCAGCACCACGGGGAAGCCATATTCCACACTACACCCTTTCCACCCCCATGTCAAAAATTCTGCATGCTGGAAGTTGCTCCAACAAAGAGATATCACCAAGCTGGTGAGGCGCAGAGATGGCGGCACTCGTGTCATGCTGCTGGGTTCTGAGTTTTGTCCTATAAGAGTAATTATGCATGTGTGAGTGTTGATCAATGATTTGGTGTAGCAGGTGAGGGCTGATCTATGGACAGGCCTCTGCCCTCCCTGACCGGACATCTAGGTGCCATGAGTTATCAGGCTAATGGCGTGGGATGTTGATGAACAAAAGCATGTTATTTGGGTACATTTGGGAGAAATGCTCTCACAGATAATGTAAACATTTGCGTCAAACTCAAGGCCTCCGAGGGTATATAAGCTTGGCTAGATGACCAGTGCGTCGAAGCTGCTGGACCACAATTTGTGCCGCGTCTTGGTGATCTTCCCACTGGCCAGGTGATTTTCAATAAATCTTTCTCTAGTAAAGTGTTTGTTGTATTGGTGAGTTCCTGCATTGTCCTGACTTGGATTATTTGGAAAGAAGCCAGTTCCTAACTATGTGGTTCTTTGTTCTCCCCAAAAAACTATGATTTCGGTATTATGCTCTATGTCTGAACTTTGGGTTTCAGTCTGACTTTTAATATGATGTTCAGTGCCGAAGAAACCGAAGGGCATAATGAGGTACTATCAATATCAGTTTTCAACTAGTTATTCTGTAAAGGCTTGATTCCAGCATAAAAGTGAATACACTTATTCCTCAAATGTTAGCTCATTATTATTAGCATGGCATTGGACATTATTTGAAATTCTGCAAGGCTCTTCAACAATAATGGTTTATGTTTGAGTTGCAAAATGAGAAGGTTCTGCAAGTTAACCTGTTTAGCCACTTAACCATTATTACCAGTAAAACAAACTCTTTGAAATTAAGTTATCAAGGTCTATTGTATAAAGTGATTTTTTTTGTTTTCATTAACGTTATGGGTTTGCTGTACTTCTCCTGGAATGGGAGATATTTTTGAAAGTCTAATGTTGGATTATTTTGGATTATTCTTGAATGAAATATCCAACATGTCACAATTACTGTTATATATTTACTGTTGTAGATTTCTCCTGCTGTAAAACTAGTTTTAAAAAATGTTTCCTGTTGTCACAGCGCTAACTTTCTTGGTGCAATCAAGCTCATAATCACCCAATATCAACCCCAACAAAGGGCAGAGACCAACATTAAAATGACTGTTTATAAATTACACTTCAGTTTGAATATGTTCAAATCTATGCATTTGTGTACGATACCCTTTCATCCTTTTACTTAAATGAGGAGTGTATACATTTACATATTATCATAATAGGAGAAAAATGGGGCAGAGAGGAAAACAGTGACATCCATATTGGGACTACCTTTCATACATATTGTGAGTTCAGGTGTTTTTACCTGAAAGGCCATGGAATTGGCTGTGGCCAGGAAGATTCGAAGGGGTAATGAGGCTTTGTAGGACCTGTGACTCCAAAGCCGATGTGCTCCCGCGGTCACTCCTAAAGCGCTTATCAAAAAGCAAAATACAGCTGTGGAGAGAAGAGAGAGGACCATGCTCAAACAGTGACTACCAGTACACTTATTACCGAGATGCTTTTGTCTTTATATTCAATGCTGTTGTTCGGGGGGAAAAAAGTTTATTTTGCCATTGGCGGTGTGTGACTACTTGGGACGTGGGGAAAAAGAAAAAAAAAACAAGCTTGAATGCTGGTTAAGAAGGATGCTGTTGTCAGATGATCCGGCTGACAACAGAATGTCTATTGCTGCTGCGTGTTGTCCATTGTTCTACTAAAGGATTATGATGCAGCTTCATCCATGCAGACAAAAAATATGAATCCAGAGAAACCAGATATAGCTAGACTATTGGTTCTTCACAGGTTCAAGCTGCTCCTTTTCACACATGCAGCCACATCTTTTCTTGTGTGAATTCAACATCACAGTAGCCTACAACTGTTTGGCTCCACAATGCAATTCATTTCAGAATAATGATGTTAATGATTCAAACACATTATATAAGAACAATCTATAGATATGACATCATACATATGAAAACTGCTCCAGCAGGATAAATAGCATACATCTTCTGTGCATCAAGGTCGATAATTATAAGTTTGCTTTAAAAGGGTAAATGTATCACACTATAGAACTGCAGCCATATGCTACTTGATGACTTTAAGGGCTTGAACCAAAAAAAACACTGGCTGACAGACACGTTTTGTGTCTTACATTTTTTAAGAGACAATGTATTAATATTAACTTACCGCAATCGATTGAAACATGCCCAAAGCATCATAATTCTTTATTCAATTAATAACGGAACTAACTCGAAATGCTGCTAGGCCATGCACCATGATTAATAGAGATTACATATTCAATGACGTCAAAGACCTGCATCTCTCCAAATAAATTTTTATCAAAATACAAATAAGTACATGTTGAATTGCAAAGGATTGACCCAAATTCTGACTAAATTCTGAATAAATGTCGTAATATAGAGTAAGCTACATCCACGATTCACCACCAGGACTCGAGTTCCGCCAAAGAGGCGATAGCCTACGCAGCACAATATCTGTACAGTAAGCCACATAAGACGAGTAACATACAGCATCCCAGACTAGCTACTCTTTCCACGATCCTAAACGCAATGGCCATTTTAATGTGAGGAAAGCATTACGTGCTCAACTGTAGCCTAACTGTAAATAAATCAAGAAATATAACGTTTTATACTTACAAAATGCCAAGGTCAAAATAGAAGCGGATGGAATAATGAGCAGCCCATACACAGCTCCTGTATGCAGTAAACACATCAAGACCACGTTTTTCCACACTAGTTTTCTCGGCGGTTTGGGGCCTTCTTTTTCCTTGTACGTGTCGTCAAAAACATCTTCTACGGTCGAAGTTTCTGCAAACACATCTCCATTCGTGTGCCTTGCAAGGTTCGTGCTATGGTCCTCTGCCCCAGTCATTTTTTCCTGCTATATGCACTGGAAACGACAGCAGACATTTTGTCATTCTTCCGAAATATAGCCTACGAAACTGCATTAGTCAAACTACTCAATTCAAGTCCTTCAAACTATTTAAGGAATGTTAAGACTTCCCATTTTAATACATTAAAAAACATTTTTATCCATGAAACTGCGTACAAATGTAACCGAATACATGCACATTTATGTCATATACATTTACACTTACCCAAAAAAGAAACAGCTGCACTGGATGTGGGTTGATACTGTGTATCAACTGAAATAGGTGAATGTACCGGGGAATTAGGCAAGACGAGACAATAACGGATACTTATCGGTGCTCTGGCGCTGTTTGAGAATGCTATGATGTCTCTTAAGCTTCTGATGTAGTTTTGTCGAGGACGTTATAAAGACTGCAATTGGTCGAACAGAATTTGATGCCACCTTACACGGAAAGCCTCATTGGTCGACTACTATCTGCTGTTTTACAATCTTATTCATTTCGAGCCAGCTTTTTTTTTTATTTTAAGAGATAAATAAACTATGAAGTCAATCTGAATTGCATAAGAAATTAAGCAATGTAACCATTTTGTTCCGGCATGCATGCGTATATTCGATCAGTCTCCAAGAGTCAATGTCCAAGAGTTACCCATGAAAAAGTAGGTCAAGTTCCATAAGCAACTCATGGTCATGAAACATTAATAGTCGATCCGATCTTTTTCACATAGCTACATTATCAACGACATTAAATACACATAAAGGACGTTATTATATTAAGCAAACCATTCTGACATTTGTTTCAGTTACAAATCAATTAAACATACCCAGTGTTTCCCATTAATGTATTAAAATGTGGCGGCCCGCCACAGTTTCAAATTGATTTAAAAAATAAATCTAAATTTGACATTGTAGGCTTATGTGCGCAGCGTAGCCCCAAAGACCCCCCTGTTTACACACAAAACCCGCCGCACACAGCTGCATCGCCTCAGGCGATTGGCGTGGTTATATAGGCTATGTTTGTGAAAGTTGTTTGAGAAAGTTAAATCGTCTGTGGTACAGTAGTAGGCTATAATGGATACATATTGTTTCAGCATTAAGCTAGCCAAGCTCTCGACTGTGTTATGATATTAATTTATCATCAGCTAACGTAACAAGGTTTTTTGTTTTTTACAACTAATGTTATCTCGCGAGCTAACCTGGAAATAAAAACAAAATAATATACCCATACATATTGTATCTCGTGGAAGATAATACTGACGTTTTTCAAGGGAGATATCCGCACAACCTGCTGTGTCCCCCGTTTCCCTTATGGAAATGTAATATAGTGCAGTATATTTGAAATATATTGTTACGATATTTGTGACATATTTACAATATACTGCAGTATATTAGGCTACATTTCCATAAGGGTTCCCTCACCGAAATATAGTTTCCCTTCAGTGCAGGCTCAGTTTAAAAAAACAAAACAATCTCGGTCTGTCGTCGCCCGGCTCGTTCGGCTTCTATAACAGGATCTACTTTTTAAAATTACTTTAGGCTAGGCTACTAGACAGAGAGAAGACGAAGAGGAGGAATGAACAGAGGTACCAAAGATTTAATAGAAGCCAATCAGATTCAGAGGCTTTCTTGTCAATTTTCAATCCCACTTAAGACAGGGCTGAGTTTTGGACTAGAACAGGTTAAAATGCATTGTGGTGTGGATTCTGTATTGTCTACTGACAAAAAGGTTTTGAATACTTTTCATCAGAATGCGTTTCTGGTGGTTTGATGTTAGCTATAGCTGTCGAGACAACAACAAAAAAAGTTAACTAGCCAAAATTCTATATATTTCACGTGTTCCATTTCCCATGTTCCAATCACGAATAATTGGATCTAGTGTTTAGATTTTAATCACCAAATGGATACATTTAGCTGTTGAACTTGACCCCCCCTAGACAGTTCGCGGTCCACCCACCACAGTTTCAGAAAATCCTGTGGGAAACATTGATATTAGTAGGCTACAACAACTTTAAAACAAATTCCGTAGGCTATTAGGAGTAGCCCAATTGTCAGCACTAGGCTAGGTATAGGGACGTCTACATTGCCCTGAACTACCAATACGAACAGTCTGCACTTGGAAATTTGACTAGACCAAAATTCGGTGGACCTTTATGCCTCGGAACATCACACCACATATTTCAATGAAAAATCAGTGGCCAAATTTGTACACTAGCCATATAGGCCTAATTTACGTCTGTAGAAAGTTGTTAATGTTTCAATTCTTTCAAAATTCAGAGTCGCATATAGGTTACTTAGTGTATTTCTAGGGGCGTTAAAGCATGAGGAAAGTCCCTGACAACGGTTTTAATATCTTGAAGAGTTTTTATGATTATGTCACCCTTCTATGATACAGTCCTGTCACACCTGCACTGTATAGCCTATCAGATTAGCCAATCTCAGCATAAACAGATTAGAGATTGATATGGGGATTCCCGACAGATTAATTGTGTAGATAGCGCAGAGTAATCGTTATGATGTTGCATTCTGAATCAGGAGGTTAACTGTTTGAATCCCAGAAGGCCACCCCATATAAGGGCACACCACATCCTGATTATGTCAGCCTTCTGTGATACAGTCCTGTCACACCTGCACTGTATACCCTATCAGATTAGCCAATCTCAGCATAAACAGATTGGAGATTGATATGGGGATTCCAGACAGATTAATTGTGTAGATAGCGCAGAGTAATCGTTATGATGTTGCATTCTGAATCTGGAGGTTAACTGTTTGAATCTCAGAAGGGCACACCACATCCTAGGCCTCACATTCAAAAGCCAAGCTGTATTAAATATTCCTAGGTTTCTTTGTTCTTTTCTTTTTTGTTGTTGCACTACACTCGTGTGCATATGAAAAACCAATGGGTATTCTATACAAATGTTATTTTGTTTGGAGTGCCCCTTGCTGGCCGGCTATAAAACTGGGCTTGCCACTCGAAGGTTGTCGGTTCTAGGGGCACCTACCATTGTCCCTTTCAGAAAAGTAGGCCCTACGTAACTTCAGTAGCCTAATTGCTTCCAGCTGTGCAAATTGATTGTAAGTAAAAAATTTAATGAAATACTGTGGCCCTCTGAAATTAACATTCCATTGTTCATAAAACAAGCATAAATGCAAGCTTTGTCACTAGCCTACTATATAAAGTATTTAGGTGTTATGGATGGCTATTTTACAAGTGTAGGCTATAAGTGAATTTAAATAAACAAAAGACAATGCATTGACATTTAAAGGCGACTATTGTGGCCTATAACCGAAAACACGTAGCCTACATTTTTCAATTGCGCACTGAATAGCCTATACGAAAACGTTCAAAGTCATGACTTTTGTATCCAAAAAGGGTACCATTTAAGACAATTTATCAATTTATCATAATTAAAACATAATATTTTTAACCTGAAATTTATTTAGGTTCCACACAAAGCGAAAAAATAACATCGAACAGAGAAAACACCGGTGAAGAACTATTCAAGCTATGCAATGGTCAGTAGGCCTACTTAAAAATAAACGTGTCATAACATGACACAACAGGAAGGAACCTAGCGTGCGTGCGCCCTCTGGTGTATAGATGGCAACCAGGCAGATTTTTCACTTCTCTTTAAAGCCTAAAGCCATTTCAGTAGGACATGCCCAGTTGATGCAATTCCCCCCTGGCCATGATATGAGTCCAAATGGTGGCGAAATATGTTGGTTAGTTGCTCTGTGCTCCCTTTGGGTGAGAATCCAGAATAGGGTATTTGTCGCTCTCTATTCACTTCCTTTTCGGCAGATAAAACGGTCTCAAAATGACACTTCTAGCACGTAGCCTATAGGCTACGAACGCGAACGAAGCGGATTCTGTACAAACATTCAATAGAGTACTCAAGCGATTACATCACACTGGTTTCGGAAGTAACATTCCCATTCACTTAGACCATAGACATTAACTAAAACTTACTTTTAAACAATTTCTAGTGATTATGTGTTACCATCAATTTCCTGGATTGTTCAATATAACGCCCGTTCGCAAAAAAAATATAGTTTTTCTGGACCAGCTTCAAGTAGCTATATTTAGGCCTAACTTTTAAAAAATCTTTTCCATTTATACAAAAGATCATCAGCACGTGGGCAAATATAAACACAATGAAATAGCATTGAAAATGCTTCTTTGTGGCTTAACTTTTACATTTTTATATTAATGTAAAACAAATTCTGTAGGCTATTAGGAGTAGTCCAATTGTCAGCACTAGGCTAGGTACAGGGACGTCTACATTGCCCTGAACTACCAATACGAACAGTCTGCAATTTGACTAGACCAAAATTCGGTGGACCTTTATGTTGTTAACTATTAGCACGAGAAAAGCATATGGCAACACTTCTTTCAGTTTAACTACAACTGTAGGCTACTGTAACCTATGCTCCGACATACCTGACAAATTTTACAAGATGGCTCGGAACATCACACCACATATTTCAATGAAAACTCAGTGGCCAAATTTGTACACTAGCCATATAGGCCTACTTAATTTACGTCTGTAGAAAGTTGTGTTAATGTTTCAATTCTTTTAAAATTCAGAGTCGCATATAGGTTACTTGGTGTATTTCTAGGGGCGTTAAAGCATGAGGAAAATCCCTGACAACAGTTTTAATATCTTGAAGAGCTTTTGTGATTATGTCAGCCTTCTGTGATACAGTCCTGTCACACCTGCACTAGCCTATAAGATTAGCCAATCTCAGCATAAACAGATTAGAGACTAATATGGGGATTTCCGACAGATAAATTGTGTAGATAGCGCAGAGTAATCGTTATGATGTTGCATTCTGAATCTGGAGGTTAACTGTTTGAATCCCAGAAGGGCACACCACATGCTAGGCCAGGCCTACATCACATTCAAAAGCCAAGCTGTATTAAATATTCCTAGGTTTCTTTGTTCTTTTCTTTTTTTGTTGTTGCACTACACTCGTGTGCATATGCAAAACCAATGAGTATTCTATACAAATGTTATTTTGTTTGGAGTGCCCCTTGCTGGCCGGCTATAAAACTGGGCTTGCCACTCAAAGGTTGTCGGTTCTAAGGGTACCATTGTCCCTTTCAGCAAAGTAGGCCCTACTTAACTTCAGTAGCCTAATTGAAAATGCACCCATCATTAAAAATACACTACATGCCCAAAAGCATATGAACACCTGATCATCCGAAATATCATTCCAAAATCATAGGCATTCATATAGAGTTGGTCCCCATTTGCTGCCATAACAGCCTCCACTCTCCTGGGAAGGCTTTCCAACAGATGTTGGAGTGGTGGGGATTTTCTTGCATTCAGCAAGAAGGGTATTATTGAGGTGAGGCACTGATGTTGGGCGATTAGTTGGCCTTCCAATTGATCCCAAAAGGGTTGAGGTCAGGGCTCTGTGCAAGCCAGTCAAGTTCTTCCACACTGATGTTGGCAAACCATTTCTGTATGGATCTCATTTTGTTCACAGGGGCATTGTCATGCTGAAACAGGAAAGGGCCTTCCCCAAACTGTTACCACAATGTTGGAAGCACAGAACTGTCTAGAATGCCATATTCTGCTGTAGCGTTAATATTTGCCTTCACTGGAATTAAGGGGCCTAGTCCGAAGCATGAAAACAGCCCAAGACCAACCCAGCCGGCACGTGACCGATCTTCAGCGTTGAAATAATGTCAGTTGTTTCAATGTTGAAAAAACTTTGAAACAATGTTTAATGCTAAATGGTTGTAAAAAGGTTAACAACATACTTATAAATCAACATTGAAATTTGAACAAGATCTGTACGTTGAATCAACAATGTTCTGCCTTTTAAATTATTATGATCATTAGGCTATTATAATTTTATTCGCATTTTATTAGATATAGATGGGTACTTTATTAATTCCCGAGGGGAAATTGCTTTGTTACAGCAGGAACATGGCTGGAGCTGACTGGTTAACAGCTTTTCAATTCACCCATGTTGAAAAGTAGGACGTTGAAACAACGTTGCGATATCAACGTTGATTCTCCTTTCAAAATCGAAACCAAATTCAACAGTGATTCAACCATGACCCACGACGTTGATTCACCCGTGAAAAAACGTTGAAATGCCGGCTGGGAAGAGTTGTCCGGTCCGGGGTGTAGCCTACTTTAGGTCATGGAGTGCATGTGTCCAATGGCTTTCATACTAAATTAGCGATGTAGTTTTTCTGATACATTACTATATTGAAGTGTGCAGCAATACTGGTACAGTGAGAACACTCAGTACAGGTGGATCAGCCTGGTTTGAGGTGCAGCCAAAGGGATAATCAGGTGCACTCATCACATGGAAGAAAACAGACACAGCAAGCAATTCCAAATACAATGTTTTATATGAAAAAAAAAACATACAGCACTGAAAGACAATATTGGCAAAAGTGACTGTATAAATATCTGTGCAGAAAAGGGATCGGCGGCATACTTTTGCCTTGTCGATGGTGACGATCCTTACGCTGCACGAGCAACAACACACAGTCAATGGCAAAGAGTGTGGCTGCGCCCCAACGATTCGCTCTGGTTTCACCGGCCGCACAGGAAACCCCAGCAAACGTACTGTGCGAGCTTCCTGTGCACTAGAAACGCGGGAAATATTCAGTTCATAGGCAGGGCTTGCATGTTTCTGAAGATTAACGTAACGTACCTTAGAAAGTGAGAGTGGGTGTTAAGTCTCGTTTTGAAAAGCCAGCTTGAATACAGACGGCCAGTGTCAGAAACGGTAAAGATCAAATGCAGTCAAAGAGTGAAACAAAGTCAATCTGCAAGCTGGCTGCAAAACCCAATCGACTGCCATAATAAATTATGGCTGTATCAGTGGTTCAATCAAACCAAGCACAAATTGTGACTATATAGTACGTTTCTTTTTTTGTTGCCCTCATAATGACATTTACTTTTCTATAAAACAGGCAAAATGGTTGTATTTTAAAAAAAGGTGCTTTTAAGACTTAATGAGCATATTTAATGGCAGATACAGTGCCTACACAATGTACACTCGTTGGACAAAGAAATGGCCACAAACACTGCTGCTCTCAATAAATGAATCGTTAATATACTCAGTTCAGACGATCGGACTCTGAATTTGGTGTCAGGAGTGTTACACATCCAACCGTTTTGTCCTTGCATTTCATTGTAAAATGTAAGAGGAATAATTTCACATACAGTACTTCACACTCAAAGGCATTACATTTCAATCAGTGCCAATTATCAAATGATTGGGATTTCAGTAAATTGCATTAAACGTTTTGTCCAAGAGTAATAAATATTACTTTCCTTATGCCTGATAATATATTTCAAGTCTGCACAAAACATAACACCATGAAATCTTAGTGCAACTTAGGAACAGCGATAGACACAGGGGTTACAACAAAATGACACAAAGAAAGCATAGCCAATTCAGGCTTAGAAGCAAATGTTCTCCACAATCCCGGAAAAAAAGTCCAAAAGGACACGACCAGCCGTTACAATTACACTCGCCGTTTAATGAACTTGCATTTCTACGTCCCATAGCTGCTCAAAAACAAACTGATGACTGAACATCGAACCAAATAACGAGACAAGCATTATCTTTTAATGAAAAGCTTCAGCCGAAATTCCTGTGCAATTCTCGATGGAAGATGGCAACGCTTGTTGGCCATGCTTTAAAGTGTACAATAGAGAAATATTTATGGTATAGTACATATTTGACATTTTCTGAAAATGTTTTTTTTTTTGTTTGGTTAAAATTATCAGTTACATTCCCAGCGTTAGTAAACACACACGCACTCTCCGCCCGCCCACTCTCCCTCATTTGGTTTGTGTCGTAATAACTGACTCCCTGTTTTTACGCAAGCCAGGAACAAGGTTAGTGCCCACACTCGGGTTCGTGCCCGCATATTTCAGAGCCTCTCCCAGCCTGCCCGTCTCTCTCCAGAACCCTTTGAGGTCAAAACCAGCTCCGCTGCCTCCAGGGGCAGGGTGCACGGCTTGCGCGCACAACCCCACACGTGTCCCCCCACACACGCTCACAACCCACGTCCTCTTCACACCTGCTTTAACGCTGTACTTTCCCGCAAGAAATGCAACTTTAGCTCAAGCAGATTAAACTGAAATTTCGCTTGTAACAATGACTGCCGCCCAACTAAAAAGCCCTTTTAGCAGCCCCGCGGTGAGCGTGTCATAAAACAACCCCGGGAAAAGATAAATGAGAACCAGGAGTCTTGCAGCATGTTATTGTATAAAGCACCGAAGCACATCTCAACCTGCTCAAAAAATATCTATATATATATTTATAACTTATAAGGATCTTTTAACACTGAAATTAGCAGTATCTTTTGTGGTCAAATGCTGAGCTTGTTGGCGATGGTCATGACCACTTTGAGGATTGGCATGAAGGCGGAGATCTCGCTAAAGTTGCTGCTGGTGACGATCTGGGTGTGGACGGCCAGGGCATTCTGGTAGTTGCGGCTCTCGACGCATCGACTGACCTCGTGAAGCCCGGCGAGGATGCTGGGAGATAGCTGGGGGGAGGAGCGATGGCACAAGTGACCTTGGCATTTAATCGTCAGTTCAGAACACGTGGAACTGTGCTCATGTATTTCACAACGGACACACACGTGTTTTGCACTCACCGTCTGGTCTCTTAGCTTGTCATACAGGTGCTCCAGGCGCTTTGACGCATCGTCCAGTTTCCTTTTCGTTTGCTGAAGGGTGGAGAAACATACAAGACATAACTAGAACGTCACGTAGCTTCCAGTTACAAAATTAAAGGACTTTTTAAGAACTGTGAAGACTACACCCTGATGAAGGCATACTGCCGAAACATGTTGGTAACTTAAAAATTAAAAGCTATTTTTGCATGGAGATAAGTGTGTGATTCTTATATTTTTTCAGTGTAAATTAATGTTAGATTAAAAATCTGTACATCACACTGTATGCAGTATATCAGGGAGAAAGTGTGCTCTGAAAAGCAGAATACTTGCGTCACTAGATTCCCAGCTGTTCACAATTTTGTTGCAACGAAGCTACTGTACATGAATGGTTACATTTAAAATGGTTCTATGTAAACTAATAAGAAAATAAAAAAACCTTCCAAGAAATCGGTGCACATCAAGCACTATCACAGGCATGAACTCTCCACATTGAAAATGAAGCGGTTTGACGGTGGTTTTGGGCCTGTGCGGATCCCGAGTAAGGCCTCGGGGAGTGAGCGCCCGGGTGAGAGACGTACCGGGTCCGCTGCGGCCAGCTGGCAGCGCTGCACCAGCCCGTCGAAGGTGCTCTTCAGCACCACGTGCTCCGCCGGGATCTCCCGCTGCTCCACCTTCTCTGCTGGGAGCTGCTGGAGGAGCTGTGGAGACGAGAGCCGGGAGTCAGCGGCATCCTTTCCACTTTAAAACAGTGACGCTTCAAAATGGCGCCCAAGTCGCATCAGATCAAGAGTCCTGCCCGTGTTTTCGGTATGAAAACTCTACCGATGCATCATGCTTGTGTTCCCATTTAAAAACCTCATTGGTGTGACAGCCAACAGTGCATATTAGTATAAAGATGTTGTTTTCCCATCACAGGGGGTTTCAAGGCAGCACCTGGACGTTGGGCTCCTGGGGGGCACCCGGTGGGGCCTGGATGCCCTCGTGGGGGTGGGACGGCTCGGCGGAGTACCCCATGACCGGGGCTGTGATGGGGGCGGGCGGGGTGTAGTTTTCTGAGAGCTGTGGAGAAACGGTAAAGCTTCACACACTGGGCAGGCCATCTTACACAGCTGGAATAAACTCAAAACAAAAAGCACAAAAACAAAAACCTTTTCTCCCCCTTTGTTTGCTCCCCCAAAAGGAGAGCGGACAGTCCCCCCCTTAGACGCACCGCAAGGCCCCCAAAAGTTAAATTAAATTGACGTGTGCAATGACACTATTGCAAACCACCGGAGCTATTATTACTGGATGAACTGGACACTCTCCTGAGCTCCTTCCCTGAGGATGGCACCCCTATAATCCTACTGGGAGACTTCAACCTCCAACCAGACAGTTCCCAGCTATCCAGTGTCGCCTCACTCCTCCAGTCCTTCGCCCTCACTCAGTCCCCATCGCCTGCCACCCACAAGGGTGGTAACCAACTGGACCTTGTACTCACCAGGAGTTGCACTACATCTGAACTCACGGTGACCCCCCTCCACGTATCGGACCATTTCTTTATCTCATTTTCTCTCTCCTGCCCACTCTCCCTCAACTCCGCTAACAACCCACCCACTGTTATGTTCAGGAGAAATCTCCGCACCCTCTCGCACTCCTCTCTCACTACTTCTGCTCTCTCTGCACTTCCTCCTCCTGCTACCTTTGCTAAAATGCCTATTGATGTTGCCACCTCTGTGTTTAACTCATGCCTCTGTCTCTCAACTCACTATGTCCTCTTGTCTCCAAACCAGCTCGACCATCACCCCCCTCCCCGTGGCTGACGGATTCTCTCAGATCCAGCAGAACAATGCTACGAGCCGCTGAGAGAAAGTGGAGGAAATCCAGATCCCCAGATGACCTGGCCTCCTACCACACTCTGCTGGCAGCCATTCCATATCTGTCCTCCATTATTAACACCTCCCTAATCTGTGGCCATGTTCCTGCTGCCTTTAAAACTGCCTGTGTAACCCCACTCCTTAAAAAACCTAGCTTGGATCCCTCTGATGTCAGGAACTACCGTCCTGTATCTCTCTTGCCCTTCCTGTCCAAAACAATTGAACGTGCTGTCCTTAACCAACTGTCTGTTTTTCTCCACCAGAACAACCTGCTTGACCCGCATCAGTCCGGCTTCAGAACCGGCCATTCCACTGAAACTGCTCTCCTGGCCGTGACGGAGGCACTCGCCACTGCTAGAGCCTCCTCCCTCTCCTCTGTTCTGATTCTCCTTGACCTGTCTGCGGCATTCGACACGGTCAACCACAAACTCCTGATCTCCACACTCGCTGAGATGGGCATTTCTGGGACTGCCCTCTCTTGGTTTGTATCGTATCTCACTGATAGATCCTACCAAGTCTCCTGGAAGGGTTCCGTCTCTGCTCCCCATCCCCTGTCTACAGGAGTCCCGTAGGGATCTGTACTGGGTCCTCTGCTGTTCTCTATGTATACTAAGTCTCTTGGTTCAGTAATTAATTCACATGGCTTCTCATATCATAGCTATGCTGATGATACTCAACTCTTCCTCTCTTTCCCTCCCTCTACCCCACAGGTTAAGGAGAGGATATCTGCTTATCTGACTGACATCTCTGAGTGGATGGCTACCCATCACCTGAAGCTCAACCTTGACAAGGCAGAGCTCCTCTTCATGCCGTACAAGACCTCCCCACTACATGACCTCTCCATCACCGTTGACGGGACTGTGGTGGCTGCCTCCCACTCTTCAAAGAGCACATCAGGGCAACGGCACGGTCCTGCAGGTCCTGTACAACATCAGGAGGATTCGACCGTACCTGACCACCTACTCCACCCAGCTTCTTGTCCAGACCATGGTCACCTCACGCCTGGACTACTGCAACTCCCTGCTCGCAAGCCTACCGGCCTGTGCCATTCTGCCTCTCCAACTGATCCAGAATGCAGCTGCCTGGCTTGTGTTCAACCTCCCGAAATTTTTCCATGTACCCACCCTGCTGAGGTCACTCCACTAGCTGCCAGTTGCAGCCAGGATCAGGTTCAAAGTTCTGACCCTGGCCTACACTGCAGCCAATAGGGCAGGCCCCGCCTACCTGCAGGACTTAATCCAGAACTATGCTCCTGCTCGACCACTCCGCTCTTCTACAGCAGGGTGACTTGCACTTCCCCCCCTCCGTGTCAACGGCTCTCGCTCGTCCCGACTGCGGAGCTTTTCCACCTTAGCTCCTCAGTGGTGGAATGAACTTCCCATTCCCCTACGTTCTACTCGAACCCTGCCTGCGTTCCGTCGAGGCCTGAAGACACACCTCTTCAGACTCCACCTTGACTGATATTCTAACCTAGGACCTCATGGTACTAGTTCCCTGTGTTTTCCTGTCTGTTTACAATAATGTCTACACACATTCTATTTCTTAAACATACGAGATGAACTACTAAAGAAAAGTGTCCTGCTTTAGGGACTGTATGAAAACGTGTATCCTGCTTTAGGGACTGTATGAAAACATGTGTCCTGCTTTAGGGACTGTATGAAAACGTGTGTCCTGCTTTAGGGACTGTATGAAAACATGTGTCCTGCTTTAGGGACTGTATGAAAACATGTGTCCTGCTTTAGGGACTGTATGAAAATGTGTGTCCTGCTTTAGGGACTGTATGAAAACGTGTGTCCTGCTTTAGGGACTGTATGAAAATGTGTGTCCTGCTTTAGGGACTGTATGAAAATGTGTGTCCTGCTTTAGGGACTGTATGAAAACGTGTGTCCTGCTTTAGGGACTGTACGAAAACGAGCGTCTTGCTTTACCTTTTTCTTCCTCTGTCCTCCTCGCACAGCAGGGGGGTCATTCCAGCCTTCCGGAGCGCTCCCTGCAGTGGGGGAGGAACGGAACGTCAGTGCACACGGACACCAGGGACCTCGCTCAAACATTTTCACACACAGCAGCAGGCAAAGTGTGTGCGTGTGCGTGTGCGTGTGCGAGTGTGTTTCTGAGACCAACAGAGATCACCACAGAGAAAACACAAAAGGAATCGCAGGCAACTAATGCAAGGAGGTTCTCCGTGCAGAATAAATGGATTACAGCTGACCTATAATCAAATTCCCCTATTCAAGTCTACAATGTATCAGAATTCACCCCCATACGGTACGTCGACATGACATTATCGCCACGGTGACACACAGCCGCCTCCAAATCCAATTGTGAGTAAGCGGTTCATTGGGTCGCCTTCAGTGCAAAAACCCAGATTCATTCTGTTAGTGTCCTGCAGCATTTTAAATGAGCCCCACACAACAAACCAGGCCCCCAAACACAAAGCTGTTGATGGATTTTGGAGAACGTTAGCTAGACGATATACGGACAGAACGTGGCGAGAAAGTCTGACCAGCGTGCGCAAATCGGCAGTTACATGCCTAAGCCAGTAACTATAAACATGTACTAAGTCAAAGAACAGGCTCTTGTATTTTGGAACTTTAACTTGAAATAAAGTTTCACATTTTCAGTGCCTTGTTTGCACCGCTTTAAATCTTAAAATATCAGTAAATAGTATCTGGTGTCTGTGTTTTCAATTCTACCTGTGAAACGACTCAGATTTACCATTAACCGTGCATTGAGTTATCCAGACATTAAAACAAGTGAGATAATACATGCTACTACTGCTCTAAATGTTTGCTTGTTTAATCATTGATTAACCTTCCCAGTCTTTCTGAAAGACGGAAGAAAGCATAATAGGAAAATGCAGTGGATCTCCCTGCTGGTTGTGTCAAGCATTCACATGAATTTGAGAACATCCCAAAATCACATGAATGCTTGAAGCTCCCCCTAAAACACTCCACCCTCAGATAAGGGTGCAGTTGCTGCAATCTCTTTCTCAAACGCGTTGCCTCACACACTACTGCAGTGTCCTAACTTAATCCTGTCACCTTCATCCTCACAACGGGACTCCAGCCATGGAAAGTGTCCTGGAAATCAAACAACAGGGACATTTGTACAAAAGAGACTAAACAAATTCAGAACACATCTTCACTTCCCAAAAGGAAAGACTTCCTGAAGTTCCAGAGGTTTTCATTGGGTTAGCACCCTTACCCATGTTTGGCTCAACTGTTATGGAAAAGCAGATAATGAGGGAGTCCCACCTATAGCTCCCAGTCCTACTTCCAGACTAAAATACTGTACAGGTCTGTTAGCAAACACCCATCTGTCTGCTTTGGAACTGCGCGGGGTGGGACCAGACACAGTGTTCAAAGACTCAGACAGCTGCTGTTGCAAAGCAGTAATTTCCCTGGGTCCGACTCCGCCCAGCCCTTTGAGCCTGCCAATCACAGGCTGCCACCTGGACCGTGGCTCAGAGGGACAGACTGTGCTGTGTGAAGCCCTGGTGCTTTTTACACAGTGGGACGTGATACACGGCGTACATTCTCACAGCACGTTCAAAAAGAACAATCAGAGAATTTTTTTTCCTTCCCTACTTTCCCCTTTACCTCCAAATTTGGAATCTCTCCCACCCATCACTTCGGGAGTTCGCCCGAGAGCGACGAAGCGGCCAATTATGAGGCCACCTGCAGGCTCAGACGTGGATCTCTGCACTTACAGCGGTTTTTCAAATTCACAGGGAACCAATTAGCCTGATGGAATTAAGCCTAATAAATAGAACTCCTGGTTTTGAACAAAATTGGCCATTTCAAACAGGAATAAAACAGGCTCAAAGCCAAGCAATGCATGGCAACTGGTATAATCCCTTAAACACCAAGCACAGTGCAGTCCTTAGAAGAGTAATACAAGAAGGATGCACCTAGTTAAGACTTAAGAAAATAAACTTTTAAAGGGGTGCCATTTTTCAGGTGTTTTCAATAGTGCCGAAAATCCATGGAATAAATACGGCTGTTTTAATTTACATGTTTGATACCCCAAGTAGGGAACTTTTCAGCCTGTTTTTCCCCTAATGATAGAACATGGGACAAAATTTAAGCCAATACAGTGATACAGAATAGGAAATAATTAAGTAAATAAAGGACTTAGCCACATTAAGATACATTTTTCCCATTTATCCCCATTAAGCCACACACCAACAGAGGCCCTATACGACTAATGAGGGTCATTACCTGTAGGGGGCGGGGGGACCGCAGGGCCAGAGAAGGGCTTTACGCCCGGCGCTCCGGGGCCACCGTGAGGGTACGCTGGCGCCAGGGGGTTGTAGGGGGCGGAGGGCATTGGAGGGGCGGGGCCCTGGGCGTGGTGTCCTCCCGGAAACATGGGGACGGGCGGTCCCGGCTGGGAGCTGGGCGGCAGCGGTCCCGAGGGCATAAAGTTAGAGTGAGGCAGGCCCGGGCTGGGCATGCTGGGAAGGCTGGGGCCGGAGGACGAGGGCAGCGGAGGACCCGAGAGGCTGGAGGCTGGCATGGCAGGGCGGGGCGGGAAGCCGGCCTGGCCGCCCATTGGTACTGCGGCTGGGTTGAACGGCTGGAATGACGGGAATCCTGAGGAGGAAAAAAAATAAATAAATCAGAAATGCAAAGAGAAACATTTTCTTTCTTTAAAAATTTGTTTCTGATTTCCCCCCCCCCCCCCCCCGTTTTCTCCCAATTTTGTAGCCAATTGTACGCCATGTTATTCAATTCCCGCCACGTAGCAACCCCTCTAGAATTCCCTGCTACACAAACTCCTCAAAGAATGTCAGCGATTTCAACTCGCCACTTTTGGGTCCCCCCCCCCCCCACCACTGGAGAGCAATTGCCACTCCCTCAAGGCACCGGCCATACTCGGATCTGGCAGGACCAGGGGGCGACCGTTAGTGCGGGCGGAGGAGCCGCAGTACCTGGGGAGGTGGAGGGACGTTGGGGGTACGCCGGCCGCGGCATGTGGGCGGGAGGAGGAGGCATCCCGGAGTAAGGAGGCGGGGGCATGGAGTCTGTGGGAGGAGCCCGTGGAGTGAACACTGTGGGCAGAGGAGCCTGCCCTGAGTCTCCCATAGGGGAAGGAGTGGGTACCACAGGCTGGTAAGGCCCCTGCAATGCAAAGCCAATCACCATTAAGGTTGTAGTCCCTCCCAGTGAGAACAAAGCAGGGCATACAGCACAGCATAGCACGGCACGGCATTTCTGTGTGTGTAGAAACAATCACCAATTTGTAGTCATTAAATATAGACAAATTAACTACACATCCCATCTGCAGACTGTGGCTACATCTACCGCACCAATTTAGATGAAGCTAACATTCAAGACTCGCTCATGGGTAATTCAGGACTTCAGAGTACAATGCATTCGAGAGAAATAGCTGCATATTATGAAGAGGTCCGAGCCCCTTGCTGACTAGATGCGCACATATGCAAATGAAAGCAGGAGAGAAAGCGGAATGCCCCCGGCCGTGAATGCAAATGTCCGTTATTCCGGATGTTTCCATCCAACGCCCGCTCTCACCTGTTTATGCGTCTCCTGTGCGGGAGGCTGCGCCGCGGCGGGGGCCGGGGTCTCCGGGGCGCCCCCTACGGACACTTTAGCGTAAGGGAGCGTGGGAGGCTGGCCCTCCGCTGCCTCTCCCAGGGCGCGGAACAGCCTGTCCCTCAGCATCTGGATCACCTCCTACAGGAGACCATATTAGAAAACCCCACCCCCCGTTTTACAAACCCCAAACCCATTTCTTAATTCTGCACACATTTACACTTAAACGCGCCGACACGAGAATGCTTAAACGCCATTAGACGTTGAAAATTGTCCATTCAGCCGATTCCACAATGAAGATAATTGCAGAGCCACTGCTGCCACCGGAACGTTCCATTCTGATGACACAGCTCTGTAATTTGAGGATGAACAGGACTGCCAACAATGAGCCGCGCAATTTCATTTCTTACCAGATTAGTTGGCTATGCTTGGCAAATTAATGCGACGATATTTTACAGCGTGGATATTAAATTCATCATTGTGTTCACGGCTTTGGCTAATCATTCGTTACCGGGGGTAATAAATAACTATGGCAACTGCCCCAAGCAAGTGTCCCTGAATAGCAGTGTCTGCTAAAGAGAACAATGTCACACTTTCAGGAACAAGTGTGAATGATTCCCCCATTTGAAACATGTAATGGAATAAATACAAAACTTACACAGTTACCAAATGCTCTGGGGTTCACACGTACCTGTTCAAAGTACCCAAGAACTCACTGCCCAGTTTCAAAACCACCAGGTTAAATTAGGTAAACTACAGAACGTTCCAAGGACAAATATAGCATGGCTCGGCCGGGTGTGGTCTATGACTCACCTGTTTGAATTGGCTGGCAGGTAACTCATGGCTCAGCGGGGTTGGTCTATGACTCACCTGGTTTGAGTCGGCTGACACGTAGCTCATGGCTCGGGCGAGTTGTGTCTGTGGGACTCACATTACTCCAGAATAGCTGGTTTGAGTCGGACGGCAGGTAGCTCAAGGCTCGGCTGGATTGGGTCGGTGGGACTCACCTGGTTTGAGTCGGCAGGCAGGTAGCTCATGGCTCGGCTGGGTTGGGTCTGTGGGACTCACCTGGTTTGAGTCGGCCGGCAGGTAGGTAGCTCAAGGCTCGGTTGGATTGGGTCGGTGGGACTCACCTGGTTTGAGTCGACCGGCAGGTAGCTCATGGCTCGGCTGGGTTGGGTCTGTGGGACTCACCTGGTTTGAGTCGGCCAGCAGGTAGGTAGCTCAAGGCTCGGTTGGATTGGGTCGGTGGGACTCACCTGGTTTGTGTTGGCTGGCAGGTAGCTCATGGCAGCGGCCAGGCTACCTTGGGCGGCCAGCAGGCCGGCGTAGTGGGTCAGTTTGTAGGCCAGGACCGGGCTCTGCATGGCCACCTCCCCGTTGCGCAGGCGCTCTATGGACTTGCGCAGAATCATCACCTTCTCCACCAGGTCCTGTCAACCACACGCAAACCGCGGTTAGTCCACGCCGGCCCACCGCCGCCGCAGCGGCTCGCCACAGCCTGCACTTGCGCGAGGTCCTTTTTTCCCCCCATCGAGTCCGGGCGAATACTCCGTCGGCCTCCGGCAACGTACCTCCAAAGCCAAGGGAGACGAGCAGTCCTTCTGCAGCGCCCAACACTCCACCAGCTTCTCGATGTTTCCTGAACAGATGTAGCACAGGCAGGCCTGGAGACAGTGCTTCTCCTTGCCCTGCTGCTCCAGACGTGCCCCCAGAGTGTCTTTCGGGAGGAAGGGAGGGAGGGAGAGGGGGAAAAGGAAGGCTGTTAAACAGCTGAGGCCTCACAGTCTTCACAGCATGTACGTTTCACATTTAAATTTTAGGCTTTTCACAGGCTCTCTCATCCAGAGCGACATACAGAGATTACATTTTTACATATAATGCATTTTCATAGCTGAATATTTTGCTTAGGGTACAGCAACGGTGGCTGGGAATCGAAGCCGTAAGCTCGGAGTTACGAGCCCAGTTCCCCAACCATTATACTGCCACCCAGCCACCCTGTGTACCTCATTACAAAAACAAGAGGGGCTTCTCCCAGGGACACGAGACTCACATTTCCTCAAGGGCACTGCCTATTTATGAAATCAAAATGAGTGGTGCGAGTGCGTCTGGACGGCGGCCCTTCCGCCGGCTTCCGCCGGTGCCTTACCGCACAGCGGGGCGAATTCTTCGGGGCGAGCGTAGGTGAGCAGAGCCGCCAGGGCCTCCTTCCAGTTGTGCAGCTCGCAGCTCTGCACGATGTCCCTCCAGTTCCGGGTGACCACTGACGATATGAGCTGCGCAAAGAAAGCGGCCGCATTGTACTGACGCGTTTGTTCCCCGAGGCGGTCGGCTGAACAATGAGGTTTCAGCCCATTAAATAACGTTCGGAGGGTGGTGCCGACAAACACAATAAAGGGTAACCTTTAAAGGCCCTAAACTGCCAGTAAAACATTTCCATTTTGATATTCGACACTGCACACACTGGCGAGCCATTTCTATGGGCAAGTGTTTTCATGGGTCATTTATATGTGTGGTAAACAAATGCTGTGGACAAGAAGCTTTTCAACATCGCTAATACCCTTCTATTGAAGTAGCATTTACATTCACATCCCAGAGTATTACACACAGAGAAAACTGCATGGGAGTGTTACACCAATCTTACCACCACTATTGATGTACTAAGTAACCAATTTTAAAAAAAAAACACACAAAAGAATAAATCTCAATTTACAGTTTGCCTCATGAGAACTGAAGCACTTCATGAGGGCCGGTTCTCCATTCACCATTGAGATGTTGCTCTTCTGTTTGTCCAGGTATCTCTGCTGGGTCTTCTTCAGCAACTCCTCCCCCCCACTGATGGACAGGAGTATGGCTTCGGCGAAGCGGCCATCGTTCAGGCACAGATCCACTGCTCCCTCGAAGTTCCCCACCAGAAGAGCCTGGCTGATCAACCCATCTGTGTCTTCAATAGACAGACAAAAAAAAAAAATTACATTACATTACAGTCATTTAGCAGATGCTTTTTATCCAAAGTGACATACAATATGTGCATACAGAAAGGTCATCAAAGTAACTACAGAACAGATAAGACAAAGCACATCCTTCCCATAATGTAGCAGCTATCCCTAGTAATGAACATTGAATGTAGTTCACAGTAAGCTGTGGGTCGACTCGCAGGAAGCACAAGAGTCTCTGGAAAAATCATTCTAGAAATGATTTAATATGGTCACTACTAGTGATGCGTTGGGTACATTATGGAATATAACTGGTACATTGTGGACTCTTTAAATATTTGACCTCAGGAGGGTAATTATCTGGGTTGTGTATTTTACGTGTACCCAAGTAATCTCAGTTAACAGGCACCATAGTCTTCAGCAAAAAAGACTTAGAAAAACAAGAGCTAAAAACTCAACATTAAGCCAACCATAATCATCTTTTTATCTTGTGGATTAATGTGAATTAAAATTAAAAAGACAAATACAGCACTAAATGTGAGGTTTGGATTGTTGTAGACAACATACTCATATTAGGTCATCTTCTGGTCCTCAACATCCTCAACATTGACGTATGCAAATAAGTAGCAAACACACTGTTCTAGGCTTTGGTGTGCAGTGTTACCTGCAGAGACTGGGATCTGGAAGTTGGGCTTTTCCTTGGGCAGGTTACTGAAGAAGTCCGACGGCGAAGACCTGGAGTCCGCCGCAGCACTGGATTCATCCGATCTCTGAGCGAAAAAACAAACAAAACAACATTATCAGTATCTTACCAAACTTTATTTGTCGAAAGCCGTACGGCTCAGAACGCGCCGTCTGCAAGCAGATACCGGCAACTGCAGCAGTGACATTGGATTGAATATACGGGTCAAATTAACAGATGCAATGCTGAGCACAAACCTATGCAATAAGGCAATTCAGTAATATTAACATTTAAATATTAAAATGATATTTAAATCATCACAACCTTGCGGCATTCATAGACCTCTCTGTGACTGAAGGTTGGGACTGAGGAAAGCCAAACACACCACACGCAGCCATCTCTGCCGTTTGGTTCCGGTGTTTATGTGAGGGGATGACTGCACTGGCTGCTGTCATGACTATGGTCTCACCTGAGCAGAAAGAAGCTGCATCTTCTCAGCCAGGTCATTGGCGTCCACGCCGTGCCCGTTCGCACAGAAGTCCTTCCCCAAGTTTGAGGCAATCTGGATTGAACACAAGCACAGTCAGGGGACTTAAAGCAAACCACCGAGCATTTTGTGCAAAAATAGGAATTCACACAGAGGTAATGTTCAACGAGTGCTTCTGTGCACTCAAGAATGTCTCTTCAATAAGTATAATGCCATTACCTTTTTCTCAAGTTCCTCTTTACTGAATCCCAAGAGCCGGAGAAACTTGACACGGGCATCATCTTCGAAGTTGACCTGCAGTTACAAAGGAGCACAGTTGATCAGCCAATGTAAATGATGTCTGATTCTAAAATGTGTTTGGATATGAATCTGGGAGAAACAGTGAAACCTAGTGGTTATAAACATTATGAATTCCCATTTTCATCAGCTGCAAGAGAGAAACCTCTCTCAGAAATGGAAGACTTTATTTTATTCACCATTTTCCAGTAGCATTTACAGAGCCGAGAATTAAATTCTTGAAATTCGCCCCAAATAGAATTTCATAGAAAATCTATTTGATGCTTTCTACATATGCCAGTCTAAGTATCGCAGACTGACGGTGCACAAAAGCATCATTAAAGGGTGGTTGGGACGTGCAGACAGCTCTGGATTCCCACCTTGAGGAACCTCCAGATGTCCTGCTCCGAGTCGCTGGGCGCGTTCTGGACCTTGCCCTGGCAGTAGGCGGAGAAGGAGCCGGACTGCAGCGCCTCCTGCAGCTCGTTGGAGCGCTGGAGGAACTCCGTTTCTGTGACGACCTGGCTGACGAACACCTGCCTGGGGGCGGTCTGCGGCCCCTGCTGCTGCTGCGGAGGCTTGGGACTCTCGAAGGTGATCAGCTTCCCCCCGAACTACAACACACAGCATCGCAGCTATATGTTATAAGGCCAAGGCACTGAGATAGACAGTAGGACTGAAAACAAATATATATTTGACTGTGGATGTAAATGGCACACCCAATGCACAGCAGTGGAATTCCAGGATTTACATAGACCATGCTGGAGTACTGAGAGGAACCGCCCCCTAGTGGTAGCTTGTGATCAGTGCAGTGAGGCTGGAGCAGCAGCGGGTGAAGGCGAGGTGGTGCACTCACAGCGAAAGAGGCCCCGACAGGCCTGCGCACCCACTTGGGCGGCTTTTTGAGAGGGGGAACCACAGCGGCCAGGTCCGCGGGCTGAGGGACCTGCAGGGGAGGGAGCGCCTGTCCCGTTCCGAAGGGGTCCATGGTGTCGAAAGAGGAGGAGATCTGGGGACAACGCCATGATTAGTACTTGACGAGTCAACTTTTGAGCTCATCAACTTTTTGCGTGCATGTCAACAGTTTTATATTTTTAAATGATTTCTAACAATTAAACAATTTGCTCAGAAACAGGCAACTAATATAGCTTGTATTTGAATACAGCCGAATATTTGCTGAACTTGGGTACAGCACCTTGCTTAAGGCTGCAAGGCCACCACACCACATGTGAGAACTGAACCTGAGACTCCAGCTGCTCCAGCTAATGATTTACTATTAGGGGCAACACTGAGGACAACACAGCACCAGTCTTATCTGCAACACGTGTGTGACTTCAGTGCAGTCATTTACCAAATAATCTCTTCAGCAAATTCCTAGAGGGGGACAAACGTGAGTAATGTAATCAGTAACTTAATGCCCGTGGAGTCATTTTAAATGTGTGGAGTCATTTTTAATGAGAGTGAAGTAACTGTTAATGTGGGTGTAGAAATTGTTAATGCTAATGTGGGGGTAGAAATTGTTAATGCTAATGTGGGTGGAGAAATTGTTCATGCTAATGTGGGTGGAGAAATTGTTAATGTGGGTGGAGTAAATGTTGATGTGGGTGGAGTAATTGAGTAATTGTTAATGTGGGTGGAGTAATTGTTCCACCTTATCGGAACTGATTTTCTGCTGAGCCTCGATGCTTCCCCCCATGACCGAATAGACGCTGATCCGTCCGTCGAATGACGCTGTGGAGAGCACAGCGGGGTTCCGGGGGCACCACTGCACGTCGAAGCACCACTGATTTGTGGTGGGCAGCTCATAAATCACCTGGAACGGGACAGATAAGCATTTGATTAAGTTTGCGTCCTCACGGACCCGATCGGCTACACATCCCAAACCTTTTAAACTTATTTAGCGGTGGAAAAGTGACTTCCTGATAATATCGGGTTCGGCAGAGTCTACTGTAGTACTTTAACAGTAAATGTTTTTCTACTTTTCTTTACCTTTTTGCTACTAAGGTAATTTTTGTAGAGTTCGTGATCTGACAGCGCAAACCGAAACCCTTTACACTCCATCATTCTGAAGCATTTCACCGCGACCCCAGACCTAGCAAGGCCTTGTCGCTTATCACACCCGTTTGCCAACATCACTGTTCTTAAGTCACTGGAAGGGAGTTTACTACCACGTGCAGAGGTCTGCTTAGAAATACACAGATTTTGATTGATGCAACCGGATGACATACCCACACACTCTTTAGGAAAAAGTGGTAAGTCACTGCTGAAAGTCCAAAGGTCAGACAGTAAAAGTCCTGCCATGCGTTTCTTCCACCCATGAACTCAGCCACCTGATTTGACCCATTAGTTCCACTTCCTGGCTGAAGAACTGGGCTTAACTAGCAAATCCAGGTGACTGGAACAAAATCCTGGGGTGGACTTTTACTTTCTGAACCCGGATTTTCCACCCGCAATGCTGAATTACCTCTCCCGTGGCAGGGTTCCAGCAGAGGATGCGGTTGTCTTTAGCACTGCTGAGGAGCAGCTCCGGGTCGGCCTGGCTCCAAGAGATGGACAGGATTCCCCTGAGAACAAAACCACCTTCAAATGTCAAACGCGTGTGAAAATACCCGAGCCGTGTCGGAGCATTGCCGTCACCGCGGCGTAACCGCCGGGGCCGATGGACCCGGCTGCGCTCCGGCTGTCCCCTCACCTCGTGTGGTTCTCCAGGACTTTCAGGGGGGACGTGGCGAACCGTAGATCCCACATCTGGATGACCGGCAGGCGATCGTCTTCGGAGGCCAGGACCAGCTGTGTGGCGACCTCTGGGTGCCACAGCATGCCGGAGCAGTGCATCTAGAGTCCACGTTACACCGGAACAGGCATCACAACCAGCGCAAGCACGCCATGTACCACAGTGATCTCTCTGCTTTACTGAACTTTGTAAAAACCAGTAACCCAAAACTGTTTAAGCATGAGTGATTTAACAAGTTCCTCATGTCAATGCTTTCAAATAATCTAGTTCCCAGGCTCTTCTACATTATTCCTCAAGGGTGACCAATGCTCCCTGCTGGGCCTAACCACAAAGCCTGTCCTTTTACTGTCGATTAGACACACGGGACACAAAGTATTTGGTAACAGACTATTAACGCCTTGCTAATGTGACGCCTGAGCTCCCAAACTCACCCTGTTGCTATGGTCACTGATTTTTATGATGGGCTCGTTCTTCCTCAGGTCCCAGACAACGGCTTTTCCGCTGGGATTTGCCGAGGCCAGGATGTGCTGTACCTGTCTGTTCCAGGCAACAACGCTGATGTCCTCCAGGGGCTGAAATTAGATGCGGGGAAATGAGGAATTACCTTCAGATTATTAGAAGCTACGCTAATGATTTACGCTTAACAGGGTTTACATATTACACTTTACTTAGCACGTTCTTGTTATAAAGCAATTACTCAATTGCTTAATGCGTTTCATAGATACTACAAATTATGCAACAATGTTTCTCAGTGGCAGTATTCCATTGTCAAAATATCAATATTAATATCGGTACACATAGTGTATGCAGTAAAATAATTCCATAATGCACCCTTGTTTGAAGATGCGTAACTAACTGGATTAGTGAATCTTTTGTTAGTCCATCCATTATTGCACTGTTTCAAGAGCTTATGCTACAAAGAGGACATATAAATGCACAATATTCTATGGCGTGCTTGTGGACTGATGTTATGCTTATATCTATCTGAAATTGGACATGCAGCATTGAAAACCATTGGCAAACACCTGCTCAGACTTCATATGTGCCTCATTTAGTCTTTACAAAATATACATTTCTAAGTAACAACTTTGATCAGCATTACATTATTGTAATATTAAACAAGGATGCTTATTTCACAACCGTATTATTAAATAAGGAAGCTTAGGCTTGTATTTTGTCTGTACAGAATGCTTCATTTACGGAGTGAAAACATGGTGAATGAAAGAGAGAACAGCGGTCACCTCCGTAAAAGCACACAGCTATAATGCACCGTGCACCACACACACGCAACAAACAGCCCTCCATATCACAAAAAGAGCCTTTGTTCTTACCTCACAGAGCTATATGATAAAGAAAACAAAGATTATTCACCAAAACAGTTTGCTATGGAAAGCCAATGAAACCAACAATGAAATCAAAGGATACCCAGAAGTTAATTCTTCAAACGTATCGGTAACTATACTGTTAGCACAGTACTACAAGTCAATAACTGCTGTAACAGATAATAACTAAACAAAATCACAGCGTTTGCCCATTCTAAAACAAGGGGATGCAACCATACAACCTGACACTTGTATGTTGTGTAATATTCATCTCTCAGATACAACTGATCTCAGAACAGGAGTAGTAGAAGATAAGTGCACAGATATTTACCTGAGATTTTGCCCCTGGTGTCATTGGATTGTTAAAATTATTCAAGTCCCAGATATATATCTCGGAATCATTTGCTCCCGAAGCCAGAAGATTACTCTGAAATAAACAACAAATCATGATATCTGAGAGAAAGTCAGGCAAAGGAAAAGGAAGCTATTAATTCAACTCTTACACATTTTGACAAGCAGAACTCTTGTCAAAATGTATAATTTGATGCTTCAAATTGTTAAAAAATGTTAAGAAGAGTATAACTTCAACAACAAGTTACAATGCTCTGTGGAAACGTCTGTACAGGTTACTTAGAATTCTTATATAACCTTTATTTCACTAGGAAGTCATATTGAGATTAAAACCTCTTTTACAAATGGGACCTAGCCAAGATGGGGTCAAATAGCAGCATAAAATTATAAAATCACAATCACAGGTTCATTACAAGACAATACTATACATAAGTATGAAGGTATAAACAATACAAAGTGAAATACAATACATACAGTATGACAGAACATAACACATGGCAGCAGTGATTAGACACAACAGTATTACTTAAAACAGTTGCAGCTAACCGTGAGAACATCCATAATTCTCAGTTTAAAATCTTGCAATAGGTTTGTCCATAGGATTGTGGGTGGGGGGGGGGGGGTATTAACAATTACTCCATCACTCAAGAAAAAGAGAAATCAAGAAAATTGTTTACATAAGTCACTGCACATGCTTGAACTGACAGGAGCAAATCTTATGCATTATTCTGACTTAACTTTCCATATGCAAAACTGGATTTTAAACAGGAGAACCATATAGAGAATACAAGTCATTATTATATATAGATATAGAATTCCACTATAACTTATTTTCAACAGTATGTATTCAATACATTTAAATATAAGGTTATCCATCACTTTCAGGCAATTCAAAATAGATAGCCAAGAGGTATTATTATGCACGACAATCTGTATTACCTGAAAAGGGTTGAAGTCTAGTGCTCGCACAGGACCGGAGTGCTTCTGAGACTGCCCGATTATCGCTTCTTCTCCGGATGCTAATATTTCGTCCGGATTGTAAATCGTTAAAATGCCATTTTCACTTCCTCCTATGAGCCTCCCAGCAGATCCATCTGTTCCCATTCCGAAATTCACCCAGATAAGGCTGTGAAACCTGAGAAGAGAGATATTCATCCATATCAATGTAGACTTCTCGATCAAATCAAGTGGACATCCTTATTCAATGTCACACAGGGGGGACATCTACCCCCAGTGCTGCTGGAGCATGCTATACAGGTCCCATACAGACAATGTGGGGCAGCAGATACAACATGCGCCATTTTCCCTGCCGTTCTCTCAGACCTTTCAGTTTGTTCACACTTTGTAGGCTTAGTAAGCAGAGTAAACCTAGAGAGTGTGAACAAATTGAGTTGAAAATTAAATAGAACAGTAGAACCTGAGATCAGTAATGTCAAGTATCTAGAGTTTGTGGAACAAACCCTCAGAAAACAGTGAAGAAAAAAAAAAGTGATTTCATTTCCAGTATAATTCACAATTCCAACCTAGTATGCTGAGAAATTATTTTGGCCATGCCGGGAAACGTATGGTAACGCGTTTCCTGCCAGTCGCGACAGGTTCTCACCTGTTTGTGGTGGACAGCGCTCCTCTGAGATTCATATCCTGAGACGGATCGGCAAAATCCAATTCAAAAAACTCCAGCGCAGCACTGGTGCTGAACGACGCGTCCAGCTGTTGGGCTGAAGTACCTTTACATAGAAATAGAAAAAAAAGCATTCAAGAACATTGTAAACGTGGCCACAGACTGCCGTCACAATTGATTGCTCTCCTGGTGCTGAACAGACTGAAAACACGTTACCTGTAGCCAGGTATGTAGGATGCTGCGCAGCAGGGCTCCATGCCTGGTGAGCAGTCCTCTGGATCTCCTTCAGCCTCATCTTCCTCAGTTGGCAAAAAAGCCCCTGCCGAAATCTACACAGGACAATGCAGAACAATGTCAGAAGACATTTATCACAATGTAAAAAAAATTAAGGTGGTGAAAATATGGGATTTCAAATCAAAACTCAGCACTAGCTAAGTAATCTGGTGCATGGTCATATTCAAAACAGCACTAGCTAATTTGAACAAAGCTTTCCAAATCACATATGAAATTTGAATAACACCGTTTATAGACACGTGGCATATAGCTTGTATATAAAACGTTCCTGGACCGCTATGACATATTTATCAACATTGTTGACACAAATCTGCAACAAGAGGTAGGCAATCTGAAAAATGAGCATGGGCTATTTCAGCCTCGTATAAACAAATATATAAAAGAGAAAAAAACTAAACAGCACTGCCTTACTCTTAATACTTTGTAATATGCAAGCTAAGAAGGTTAGCAAAGTTGCTCGCATAGTAACTTAACTTGTAACTTGACATTCAATGACATTAACGTTAAACAAAGCCATAAAGAATAAAGCAAGGTAGCTAGATACTTTGTAATAACTTTACTCTTTACTTACGTTAGACAAATCATTGGATACGTTCATGATTATGTCTATAACTTATTACGAGTGATCTATGTAACTTCGTTCGCTAATTCCCACCCTGGCAGCACACTTCAGGAAATTAACAAGAATAATAGTTACCAGCAGGCTTACGTCTGGTCAATAGCTACCGTTAGCTACAAACACCAACTCAACTAGCTAGCTAACGTACCGAGATGGCAATGCTATAATTTAACATTAGTAACTTGGCAAGCAGACCGACGTGGAGTTTAGCTCACTAGCATAGCTAGAATAAGTTCTAGAAAAGTTAGTCAGTTAGCTAGCCAACCAGCTAGCGTAATACATATCAAATACTTAAACTGCTAGCGATAGCTCGCTATGCAACGTTGCGTTGGTAACAGTATGTATACGTGTTAGCTTTTCTCTATCGGCTAAGGGCTAACCGAATATAACTATATTAAAACGTTTGAGTTAGGCAGCTATACATAAAGACCGGTACTTATGTCGTTTGAACAATTTCATAAACATTAACGTAACTGTTAGCTAGCTGGCTAATGTGTGGATATAACGTGGGCCTGCAGATCTCTCTGATCTCTGATGCTGTCTCCACCCTTGGCTGGCTGGCTGGCTGGCTGGCTAGCTACGCTAAACTGCGCACCCAGTTAAATGCAAGAGACGTGGCTAATGCTACGTTTATTACGGCTGTATACGTGTAGACTTGTCAATGTAAGGCAGATGAGCCATCGATGTGTTTCTGAAAATATATATTCATACTCACAGTTGGGGTGGGGGATAGTAATCAGCTAGCTGGTTAGCTCGTTGTCACTCAGTTTGTATGTGTTCTGGAGAAAAAGGCAAACGCCGGCAGTTCTACGTCAACGTTAGGATGTGTTGTCTTTTTCTCTACGGTGGCCGCACGGTTAAAACGGCACAAAAATCGAAGAAGGTACAAGAGTCGGTTTTTTAAGTTTCATCTCGACACAACTTACTTGTTTGGTAGCGTAGCATCATTTTGCTATTAGTTTTTTTAAAATAGTTTGTTACAAGCATTTCTCAGTAGTGAGTTCAGTTTTTCAAAACTTTTCACACAGCACAAGAGCAGTCTACATGGACCAAACTGTTAATTGTTTCTTTGACACAGAATGCATTCAATGACCACAGCGTTCAAAGCTATTTAATTATTTTCTCACTCAAACTCAACCACCAGAAAAACTAGGCCTATGTATCTACAGCCCATTTTGCAAATGTTTACCTGGGCTACTTCAAAAGGGTTGAATTTAAGTTCAGACCCTAACATAGGCCTGCAAAATTCAAGTGAACAGCAATTTGACAAATGGCAAAAAAACTTTTGATTAATAGTATGTAAGCGAGACCAACCACAGCTGGTTTCCGTTAGATACCTACCCTAATTTATTAAACTTCAGTACCATCAATAAAAGGATTTTTTTTTTTTGTTTGTTTTTACGTAGCCTAAAGATGGACCCAGTAAGAGTTACAGAAGTGGCGGACAGAGGAAGAAGAGTGGCCTGGAGACGGAGATAAGCATGCATGAATGGTGGCAGACAACAGAGAGAAAGTTTATGACCACCATCCACACAAACACATGTCCCTCCTGGATGTCTGGACATGTCAGTAGAAGATTGAAGATTGCCAGGGATGGATCAGGCATGCAAAGAGATTCTTTCCTTGGTGTATTGCAAGAGAGTACATAAGCAAGGTGTGACACGGATGAGAACATGTGGCCAAATGCAGAAGACTAGCAGACTAGCATGATTTGTGTTTTTTTTTTTTTTTGAGCATTTATTTTTACTATACTAAAGATGGAATTTATGTGGATCATTTTCATTTTGTGTATTGTGGAAATACATTATGCCAAACACCCTGGCAAAAATAAAACACATTGAACCTGAAGCATTTCTATGGCTTGTTGAGGGATGGTTCACTGTGTATGCATATGGAATATTTCCTGTTCCTCGAATGTGGAATATTTCCTGTTCCTCGAATCACCTTAGATAAAACTGAATACTAGGCTAATGACATAGAATTACACCTTAAGTAATCTGGTGCATGGTCATATTTATTATAGTCAGCAAATTAAATTTACAATCGTTTTATTGACTCAGAAGAATGACCACAGCACAATCTGTTATCTGTGCAATACACTATACATCTATTAGTCTGAAAAAACCCTTCAATTATTTTCACTCGTATAGCGCCAAGTGCCTGATCAGTGACACATGCATACCAAATGTGACCACCATAATAGATTTTCCTCAGACAAACCATGTGACTAAACTGGCAGAAGCCTACATAATAACAATGTGGAATGTTGTAACATTGGCGCTTTGCCCCATGAACACTGACAGCACTTGACAATTTTCTTGGTGGTTATTTAGATCAGATATTTAAAATATTTAAACTCAAATGTTAACATTCTGATTCTATGATAAAGTTATTGTGTAGGTTACAATGCATCACAGGAATCAGTGCCAGAAGACAAAAATGAAAAACACTGCTTGGTCATAAGTCGTTTATTAAAGTAACACATATACAGAGTAAAAGGGATAGATATTTTTAGATTTCATAATGTTTCACTTCTTCTGGCTCTGTATTAGGGTCCCCTCCTCTCTCCAGGTGCAGGTTACTGTAGGGATATTGTTTAGGAGCCTGAAAAAGTTTTAGATTGGTGACTTGCAGCTTTTTAAAAAGAAGAGACAGCAAATCCTACAGTTGTTTCACAGGCTAAAACAGCCAATCACCAGTCACTGTGCTCATCTAATATGGGGTATGCCCCGCCAAGTTGTAATTTGCCTTACAGCATACCTGCCACCCCAATCTCAGAATGAGGGTGCTAAAGGACATACCATTTACATAATTTGTGTGAGCATGTGCAAATTTTCAAATTAGTTGCTTAGCACTGAATAATCTGTACTTCAGTAATCTATTTTACATTTGTGTTATATGATGTTAACTAAGATTGAGTGTCTGTCATTTAATAGACCGACAGGTAAGCACACACATTTGTTTTTTCCCCCACATCTATTGCGGTGCACATTAATTGGGGCTAACTTACAATTCAGACGATTTTACGTTTTGGTATCCTGCCGCAAAGTACCAATCTGTCAAAGGCACCTAAATATAGTGTATATAGTTATAATAACTGACGCTTCACACTCACCACAGGTTGGTAGGCAGGATATTTCTCCCCAAGATAGAAGAGAAAGAACATCACCCCAAGAAAGCCAAACAGGTGCTTGCACATAGTTGGCCAGTCAACGGCACTGGGGGAGGTGTCCACACGATTCCTTATGAACATGTCAAAATCCCAGTGCAACTATAGAAAATAAAAGCATCTTCAGTGATTTCAAGATGACTGTGAGAACGTAATTAGAATTTCAAGGTCATTTTTCAATGTTTTCAAGGACTTATTTGTAAATAATAATGTAATGGATAACAAAACGTAAACACGATATATATTTGAAGAAAATAAATCCACCGTCACAATGTAACCAGTTAATTGGGAAATGATATGCCATGTAAAACACAATTAAGTCACTGAAGCCACAAAGGCTTGGACAGAAGATTTAATGAAATGGACAAGCAAGCAGAAAATAAAACAGATTGAAGTCTAACTGTAGCCTACGCAAATTACCAACTGTGAATTTCCCACATTTAGAATAAAGCACTTTCACGGTTTCAAATGGTCACCCATACCGGCTCTCCCCAGTTCCTCCTGAGGTCAGGGTGGTCCCACTGGTACCAGGGATCTCTCTCGTGCTGGGATCTTGCAGGCAACTTTGGGTAATCACCAAAACTATAGAAAAATATGAATATAATTAAAGTCTTGAGTAGACTGACACACTATGACATAGACTACAGAACAGTACACACATACACTACATGGCCAAAAGTTTTTGGATCATCTGCTCATCCAACTTCTCATTCCAAAAGACCAGCCAAGTTCATCCACAGTGATCTGAACCATTTCTGTATGGACCTTGCTTTGTGCATGCAGGCATTGTCATTCTGAAACAGGAAAAGGCCACCCCCAAATGGTTGCCAGTCTTGCCACAAAGTTATAAGCAAGGAATTGTCTCGAATGTCATTGTATGCTGTCGCATTAAAATTAGCCTTCACTAGAAATATGGGGCCTAGCCTAAACCATGAAAAAACAGCCCCAGACCAAGGGGTGTTCACTACATTTTGCCATATAGTGTGTATAGCAATAAAATATTATTTATGATGGAATTATCTAAATCTATTAAATGTAAATGCTAAAAGGCTAGTACTACAACAAATAGAAGCTAAGTTGCAGTTATACCCTTATTCCCATTCAGCACATAGGGGTAATCACAGGTAATAGCAAAATGAAGTAAATTATTGAACAGTACGGCAATTAACTGAAGCACGCCGTTCTCCTATAATTACCGCTAGCCAACTGTCAGCAGTAGGCCACCATAGCTAGCTCCTGTAGCTGCTAAGAGGCTGGCTATCTTACCCCATGCCTTCATCAGGGTATGGCTCGTAGTCCTCCACTGTCATATTGTACTTCTTAGCGGCAGCAGCCTTCTCCTCTGGGGTCTTGGGGTATGGGCCAGGCAACGTATCTTTTGAGATTCCAGAGGCTACAAGGATAACACACATTAACCATACACCCCTAGATAGACCGCTATCATTGTTAGCTTGCTTAACGTTACCACCTATTATCTCAGAAAACTAACGTTACGTGTCGGCAAGAATCTATTTTCTACGGTTTATAGCAAGAATGAAACCAGCTAGCTACCTAGCTAACAGCATTATAATGCTGCTGAAGAGAAACAGGCTAACGTTATATGTTTGTTAATTAACAGGAACAGGCTAACGTAACTGGCTACCTGACATCAGCGAACAGCAGTTTACTAGCTAACGTTATCAACTGCAAAATCCCATGCCATCATCTAGTCGGCTAGCATCTTGCTACATGATGGCTGGTTTGTTTTAGTAATCTCTGCCAGCTTGTTAACTGTAGGTAACGTTAACGCCAAATAAACAATAACAGCTAGCTACCCAACTAGCATTAGCTAGCCAGTACACACCAAGGTTAAACTTTCCTGGTCGTCGGCGCAAAACGGCATTTTACTCGGTGAAGAGATATCGTTACATAATGAAACCAACTAATTTGTGAAGTAACATATAGAGAAGGAGACCAACCTGCCCTTGCCCCCGACATAAGTGCTGTAATTCTTTGTTGGTTCCCCTTGGAAAGGGCCCGGGCCCACCGGCAGACACCGAGCGAAGCCATATTGAAACAGCAGTTCTGCACTGCTATTGCTAGGCTAAATGGCGCGTGCGCAAAAACAGCCACTACGGAAAGCAACACGGATGAGACTGAATGGCTGATTGATGCTGCTGTTATTAATAATAATAATAGGCCTAATAATAATTTGAATTAAATTTACTTTAATGTACGTAAAAATAATATTCTTTAATACACTATGTCCATAAATCTTTTAAGTATGTAATGTGTAGTAGGGTTAGAACAAAGGTAGCTCGTTATTTTATGTAGCTACACATTTTGAGTTTGATCTGATTTGCAACTGTGTGTAAGCACTCTGCACTAACTTACTTGATTGAGGACTGACATCAGACATTCTCTACTCCACAGTTTGTCAGCGTTTGAGGCTAAACATTAGGATAATCTACTTTCACATTATCCATGTCTTTTTAAAAAAAACAAATATAACTGAATTTTGGGTCTTAAAAACATAATTGCTTTCTGTCCTGTACTATTGTGTAAATATCTTGAATGGCCAGGAACAAACAAAAAAACTGTATATAAAAATATACCATAACAAGTGATTATCATTAGTATTTTGGTAACACTATGAGGGTGGTGTAAGATCCAAGTCAGTCATACAAAGTATGTAGACCTCGCTTACAGAGCCTTACAGCTACAGGCCTCCATCAGACAAACAACATAGTCGTGCCCACTGTTAGCCTCTCCCAGCATCTGGCTGCGAGGCTGTCAGAGGGATCCAGCCATGACCGCCTCTTCTTCCACACCACCGGCTCCCCACTTCCCCAGCAAGTAGAAGGGAAAACGGTGCCAACCAACTGCTTAATATTACAGAGTTCACACTGAGAGGCTGTGTTTCGTCCTGTTCCCTGTGGCTGCCCATGTGATTATTTCCGTTCTGTCTCCCCTTCTCTCCCTCACTCTCTCTTATTCTCTCTCTGTCTCAGACATGACCTGAGAAGGGCTTTGTGCAGCTCTTGTGGATTATAATACGACATCCACAAATGCAATTCAGGGTCTTTTTGAGTGACTCTTAGCTCAGCTTCTAAAGCCTGTATTGATCCATTTGCAATTCTGAACAAGCAAGTTATGCTACACTCAGTATACTGTATACCGTATGCTACACTCAGTATACTGTAGTTTTCATGGTAGTAGCCATTTTCATCTCTTCATTACTACCGCTGTTATTGTAAAGTAAGAAAACAGAAAGAAATGTGTCTGGTGTTTATATGAGTAAAAGGTTTCCGGTATCGAAACAATAACTGCAGGTTTACAGCCCATAAAGAGGACAGCTTTCTGCTAGTGATATTTAATTACATTTATAATGCATTGTAGTAAAAGTAATGTATGCTCACTTACAGGTTAAACTACTGAATAAGCCAATTATATTTATCAAATTGACACACATCTATGAATACATGAATAATGTCTAAATATGAACTTGTCATATAAACAGTTTATTACGTTTTTATACATCAAATAAGCTGTCTTCATCTTTAATTATTTTAACATATTAAGTTTTTGCACATGCAATTTTAAGCTTTATGCTTTTTGAAATGCAATTCAATCCTACCTCCTTCACATTTATGTTGTTTTATAGCCCTTCAGTAGAACAAGCCTGGTAAGGAAAGGGATATTATGACCTGTTAACAGGTAACATACATTTAAATTTGGACTCCGAAGAGACTTATGAAAAAATGTATAAGATTTAAAAATCAGAAAACAGTAAACTGACATCATTGCTTGTGTAAATATATTAGTTTCCTAATTTCTTAATTCCTGCTTGTTTAGGCTTTTTCAAACATACATTAATGTCTTATACTGTAGCACAAACAATATACTGTATGCCTTCAGCTGTTTTCTTTCAAGAATTATGAATCCTGTCATCTGCTAACATGATTGCTCTTGTAAATTTGCATTGTGCAAACAACACTGACTGTTAGAACGCTCCAAATAGGATTTATGACAATGTCTTGAATTGAATTATTTTGCATTATGGCTGCCAATGACTGCAAATAACTTCACATATGTAGACTATTCAGGATAATCATTCGGTTGTTTGCATTGGGAGTAAACAGAGTTTGCACCCTTTCTTTCTTTTTAAGTTTTATATTGAACAAATGTTAATATTCACTATATTGCTTCCTTGTAGATCTGTCAAGCGTTATCGATGTAAAACAGGTTTGACCCCAGAGACCAGCTTATATTGTATATTATATATATATATATATATACAGTATATATTGTTTTTCAAAGGAATCACAGACCATTCAATCCATAATCATTCAGCAAACATGCCTATATGTAATTTCATACACATAAACCTTTCTGGAAACGTCAGATATGTGCAATGAACACCAAGAAAAAATATTTTACCTTGAATGTTTCTACTGTAGAAGACAATAACTCCACAGGCTGATGTTTAAATACTTTCAAACTGTTTTTTTTTTTTTTACTTTGTTTTATTTGATCATAATACTACCCTTAGTGCCTTTGAATGTTAAAATTATTAAGGTCACATTTAAAAACTCAAAATGTTAGATGAATGAATGAAGTTAGACAAATTTAAAAAACGTTGCACATTTTGTAATCAAGCACATGGATGATACAGTATTCTTTGCTGTTGAGAAAGGGTTTACCCAGATCTGTCAATCAGTCATCCAAAATCAACACCCAAAGTACAGCAGGAGGAGCAAGTGAAGGTGACCCATCACTTTGAGAGGCTGGCGGGACAAGTGCTCTGAGTGAATGCACTGAAACTCTGAGCCCTCTTCCCCGTCCCATCAGATCCAGCTCAGGTGCACGTCTGCATTTGCTGAGGGATCGTCACACTGCCTCTCCCGGTGAAACGGTGACCTTCGGCCCATCAGAACATCAGCGAGGGCCGTACCCTACAGAAGCTCCGCTATGTCTTTCTCCACCTCTGTGATTGGACTGTGTAGTTCATATCTACAGGAAACAAAAGATCCACTGAGGCCGTTAAGCACTATTTCAAGTGGTGAATGCAACGTTACGTTTTGTTCAGTTTTAAGTCACTTACCTCCTGAGCGGTATGCCATCAGCATGGACCAGGAATTTTTCAAAGTTCCAGCGTATGTCGTTGACGTTAACTGGAGTCCAATAGAATTTCTTTATGTCTCCAATAACTGGGTTGATATAAGGTAGTGATTCCTACAGAAAAAAAATGCAAATGATGGTGGTATAAAATTAGTGCATAAGTGCACTATGTGAGTTCACCTTCAATGTCACAACTAATAACCAATTACTGTCAGTACTGAAATTTACTGTTGCTCATTAAAATTGACTGCTGAGGATAATTATCAGCAGATCATATATGTGCATATTGAACTAAATTCATTGCCATTGGATACCAGTGACATGACATGTAAAAAGATATGGTTTATGTATCTCATTAATTAAAGGAAATACATAGTTTTATACCCCCAAACTGTGGGTGGGGGTCCAGGACTCATATAATGTGTAGGATGTGTAACATGGAGTATTACAGTGAAGTTACAACCCAGTGAGCAAAAGCCAGAATCTAGATGTCTGGAGGGGTGAAAGAAGGTCGAGTGACATTTTGACACGTTTTGTCATTATAACGAGTAAATTTAGCTCAGGTTTACCCGGATATAGCCTGGCTACATCCTAGGCGGTTAAAAAACTTTCTCTTTTCAACCAAATTTTGCCGTTTTTTCATTTGAACACGAGTACGTTTTTTTTTCACCAACTTTTCAACACGAAAATGTTCACTGGGAATGGAAGAGATACCTTGAGATATGTGAAGAGCGGGTCTTCATGTTGTCCATTGACTTCAAGCTTGCCAAATATGGGGAACTTTGGGATGAATCCTCCACCTGGCCTTACATAGCTCAGAACATTGAGGGTTTCATGATTTCCCTCTGGAGAAAAGTAGCAAATATACAAATAATATTCTTTAAAAATGGACACCATCAATACTAATACTTCTTGCAATATATAACGCATACTATGCAGTCGTGTATAATGTATATTAATGGTCAAAAGAATTGACTTATAAGTGAAGATACGGTACATTTAGAGTCTGCCTCTGTTTATTTATAATTTCTTGATAAAATAGGTTCACTGATTTACTATAATTGTTGCCCTTGGTCGCTAAAATAAAACGAATGCAGTTATTATTAGCAAAATGTGATTTGAGAAACTAAAAATGATTGAACATTATGTGATTAACTATGCATGGCTAAAATAACATGACATTCAAGAATCTATCAAAATATAGGTGGTTTCCTTGTTTTAACTGGCTGGTGTTACAGTGAAAATGTTTTCACTATTAGTGAGCACTCACCAGGCGCCTGAAGACCAAACTGATTGCAGGGGAATCCAAGCACAGTGAAGTTGAGATCACCATACATGTCCATGAGTGCATTCAATCGGTGATACTGGACAATGTGCCAAAACCCAGAAAATACTTAAATTAAAGTAGGCGCATACAATTAATGCCACTTCAGAAAGAGTAACTCGAGTAACAGCAATGCATTTGACAATGGAATATGGTTACACAACTGAAAACGCAACAGTGTGTTCACTGACACAAGCTATGCCCAGTAGTAACAGAAATAACTACCCAAACAACACAGAATGGTTACCTCCTCTATTGTAGACCCTCAGAAGGTGGCCAGATTGACAATGAGCAACACTTTGCCTCTGAACTTGCTGAGGGAAACGGTCTGGCCTTCAAGGGTCTCAACAGTGAAATCATAGATGGATGTGCCCGCCATTCTAGGACACCAGGAGCGGGCTTCAGCACATGCAGAGAGAGCCATTTTAGTCAGTAGAAGATGTCTAATCACTACCCTGTCACCCCTCTTCATTCAGAGATTCATAGCTCTTTGGTCAGCAAATGTTCAGCATGACTTACTCCTTTGTGTCAATGCTTGGAGCTGAATGGTCATTTGTTCAAGCATTACCACGGGTATGCAAATCTGACAGGTCATGTGTTTTTACTTCCTTTCAATGAACAGGTAACATATTTAATGAAATTTTTCCTAAATGAAGACTTGTTGTTCAACAATGAAGGGCTATTACAGCTGGAAACATTAATGTAGAAAGATTACATACCTATTGTTACATCATATGGAAAAAAACCCCAATATATCTAAGTATATAAATATATATACAGGGAGACAAAATATTTGAAACACCCCTGAAAAATGGCTTTAACTTTGAAGAATCTAAAACACAATTACAAAAGCATGTACACAGGTATTCCTATTAATTTGAATGCTAATTATTAGCATATGTCTGCTTAAAAGAGGTCTAACCAGCAGCACTTTGCTAGGTAAGTCTCCAAGGCAAGATGAGGATACGAGTTCCAAAGGGACCAAGTAGTTGGTGCCTGAATTGCAGGTGTGTCGGTCACAAAAACGGCTAAATTATTTAAGGTGGCAAGGGGAACAGTGTCAAAAATTGTGACAACATATGCCCAACATCAAAAAACAGTATCAGCAAAAAAGAACTGTGGCCGCAAGTCAAAGCTCTCCGACAGGGACAGACGGACACTTGATAGGATAGTTGCTAATAACCACAGAACTACAGCTCTAAAAATCACCACAGAATTTAATCAATCCATGCCTGAACCAGTCTCAACATAAACAGTACGTTGTGAGCTTCACAAAACTGGTATTTATGGCAGGGCCGCCACCCGGAAACCATTTGTATCTAAGGCTAATGCACAAAAATGCATAACCTGGACCCCTGAGCAATGGAGAAAAGTGATATGGTCTGATGAGATATATTTTACTCTTTTTAATACATCTGGAAGGGTTTATGTTTGGAGAAAGCTTAATGAGGCATTCAATCCACAATGTCTGTTGCCAACTGTTAAGTATGGTGATGGTTCGGTATGTTATGCTCTCCATGGACGTGTAACAGGCAAACAATACAAAACCATTTTACAAGACCAGGTGCATCCTATCCTGCAAAAACTGTTCACTCATGATGTCCCCATATTCCAACATGATAATGCCCCCATACACACTGCTAAAAACATTAAAGATTGGTTCCAAGAACACAAGGATGATGTCAAATGCCTTCCATGGCCTGCACAATCACCAGATCTAAACATAATTTAACCTTTATGGGAAGTTCTGGATAGAAGAGTGCAAACTATATTTCCACCTCCTTCATCCCTCAAAGAACTGGAGACTGTCCTTCTTGAAAAACAGGCCAATATCCCACTACACACAGTTCAGAAATTGTATGACAGCATTCCTAGAAGGATTTAAACTGTTTTGACGGCAAAGGGTGGGCCTACTCGTTATTAGTTACTAGATATACAGTTTATGTAGGTGTTTCTGATATTTTGTCCACCCCCTGTACACACACACACACACACACACACATATTACATATATTGCTTATTTCAGTCAATTACCCTTTACATTACATTTCTAAAGTAATTTCATAAAAAATGTCACCACTGCTGTTGATGACGACTATACAATGGACGAAAACAAAATAAACAATAACGTCCAAAGACTTGCTTTTCCATCCCCAAGAGGTAATTTTGTTGCTACATTTTAGGTACTACGTACCACTGAATTGGGTGTAATGTTTCACGTTGTGTATTTAAAAGTGGAACGACTGGCAACAGAGGGCGCGTTCCTTACACACGGTTCGGAACCAAAACAAGGGTACACATGAACCCGGAAACCTGTGACTCAATCGTTGTTGTGTTAGGGACAGTGCAAGCTGGCAAGATCCTACCGGTGCTGAACGCTACTGCTAGCAAGTCAGATAGCTTGCTAACTTATTCCTGTGGACTAGATAATTATTTTGTTAGGAAATGGAAGAGGGAACAGGGGGGCGCAAGTACGACGCATTTATAAACATTATCATTGCTTACCACTGATCTGTTGTGATGGACGTATTCTCTATTCGCCAGCTAGTCTAGTGCTTTTCCGTGCGTTATCATGTTTTCATTAATTATGCTGAGTCGGTGCAAGCTTGCCGTGTCAATGATAATTGGGCTTGTTGGTACTAGCAAGCGAGCCAGCTAGTTAGAAGGACCAAGCTAGCTACCTATTCTGCTAACTACTCTGGCTATATGAGGAAGGAAGATCCGATCACATTTGCATGTTAAATATTAATTTAATAACACTCTGAGCTTTTATCTGACTGCTAGCTTGTTACTTGTAATATGTAACGTTAGTGGAAATGCATGTAAGATGTACATTGGCAATACAAAAATACTTTGCAAATGTTGCTTTGCACATTATAGCTGAGGCGAAACTAATTAACTGATATTCATTTTGATTGCAGTATTTCAGGGCACATTCTCAGCCACATAGACAAGAGCACAGTTGAAGTTATCAAGCTATCTATGATCCTGCGTATATAATGCATTATAACGGGGGGGGGTCCGAATTTTTAAAATGTGGCTATTTTGTCAGGTACCAACTCTTGGATCTACCATGGGAGGATGTGTTAGTCACCCATATATTCTGCTACCTTCCACTGCGTCACCTGATTAGCCTACAGAGAGTGAGCAGGCAGTTCCATTCATTCATCCAGGTCTACCTGGCTAACTGTCATACCTTCGACTTCACCCAGGTAATGGATGTGTCTGTGTGGTATAATTAATACTGTAAATGAGCCAAATGAAGTCCTAACATTGGTAACCCATCACATGGGTGACATTACATAGAGGAACTGATTTTCATCAGTTAAAAAAAGTAGACTATAATAGCACTATGGCAAGTGTACTGTCTTTGTTACAGTCTTTATACTGTTGAGGAGAGCTTACCTATCGCAGATGGTAAGACTGAAACCATTCTCATTTATTAGTGAAAAGGTTGAGATGCTACAGCTTGCCTCCTGGTGTTTTCAGATTGGTCACAGCATACCCAAGGAGGCCTTCTGCTCCATGCTGCGAGACAACAAAGTTCTGCACAACCTGGCGCTCCAGAACTGCTCCGATTGGGTGACGGACAAAGAGCTGCTGCCGGTGATTGGTCAGAACCAGCACCTGCTGCGGGTCGACATGAGGGGCTGCGAGTGCCTGAGCCGCCACTCCCTGGTAGCGGTATCGCTGAGCTGCTCCCACCTCAGGCACCTGGGCCTGGCGCACTGCGAGTGGGTGGACAGCCTGTCCCTGCGCAGCCTGGCCGACCACTGCGGGGGGCTGCAGTCCATCGACCTCACCGCCTGCCGGCAGCTTAAGGACGATGCCATCTGCTACCTGGCTAAGAAGTGTCCCCGGCTGAGGTCCCTGTCGGTGGCGGTCAATGCCAACATCACCGATGCGTCCGTGGAGGAGGTGGCCAAGAGCTGCCGAGAGCTGGAGCAGCTGGACCTCACGGGCTGCCTGCGGGTTCGCAACGAGTCCATCAGGTCCAGCGCCACTGGCTTCTGTCTCGTGTCCGCAAGCCCCGCCCCCAATCCAAGTCCCGTGACTCTCATTCAGTTTTAATGGCCAAATATGGGTCATTTCCGCCCAGAAATGACATCTGATTCGGATTAATTTTTAAACAGTGTAGCTGGGCACATTATTAAAATAGTTTTTTTTTTTGCTATATTTCGACTGGCACTGTTCCAAGAATGTCACAACATTTGTGCTGTTGTTATGTTACCAGATACATTTAATTTATCAGTAAGATTAGACATTTTTAGCTATTATTAGCTATTTTTGTCAAAGAGTTTCTTACAAGGTGACACATGTAGACCTAAACAGTTTTAATTTCAGTCTTTCCATGTCCTTGTTAGCTAGGTGCTTATATAGTTTAGCATATATATTGTGTAATGTGATGACGTCAAAAAAATATTAACAAATCATTCACATATTTGACAAAAGTTACAATTGAAAAATGACGTTGTGTGTTAATGTGTAGCCGTTTTGCTTACAATCAATCTGCGATTAATTTATTTTGTGCACAATAACCCATGCACAATACACTGTGGAGTAATCTTACATATAAAGCATGGTAAAAATGTATTAGCATTTCATATGTAATACACTTCCGTTTGCTTTTAACCTTCATTCCATGTGGAGATGGTTCTAACTACCATCTAACACAGCAGGATATCCAGCCTTAAATTAGTTCTGCTTTTTTAAGGCCACCATCAAGTATCTGATTGGTTACTCATTAGTGTTTGGAGGTTATATTAAGTATCCCCTCGAGCCTTGTACAAGAGTATGTCCTATAAAGCCGTTTTGGAAGGGGGCTGCGTGTGACTGGCTGTATTTGGCAGAACCCACTCGCTTATGCTGTCCCTGCTGTGCTGGCAGGACTGTCGCGGAGTACTGTCCCAAGCTGCAGTCCCTGAAGGTGAACCACTGCCATAACGTGACCGAGTCCAGCCTGGGCGTCCTGCGCAAGAGGAACGTGGAGATCGACGTGGAGCCGCCCCTGCAGAGGGCGCTCATCCTCCTGCAGGACGTGGTGGGCTTCGCCCCGTTCATCAACCTCCAGATCTAGCCAGAGGTCCACAGAATCGCTGCTCCTCCAAACCTATCGACGCTAAACTGGTAAGTCCGGGTGGATAGGAATAATCATAAGATTGGGTGACCTAACCGTTATAGTAACTTTACGAGCGGTAACCGTTCAGTACAGTGAGTGGTCCTGCCAACTTTAAATATTCACAGTTGATGGCAAACCGCAGTCCTGGATAAATAATTTTTTGTGGTTCACTGGTACAAATAATGAGGAAATGGAATGCTGTTGTCACATGGAATTCCAGTGCGACTTGACACGTGTCCAAAAACATTTGGACTGCGTTGAGACTACCACTTTACAGATTAGTAGACAACAACTAGTGTCCCCTGACCTGAATCACTGCCTGTGCACACATCCGTGCTCTCCAGTGCATTTTTGCCCCTGACCACATCCCTTTATTGTCTTGCAGGTTTTCTCCTATACTGCAGATGGTACCACTTCAAAGACATCCTGTGTGCTGGCACATCAGAAAAGGAAGGCAATAATAATTTTGTGTCTGCAGGAAACACATCGCGCAATGTGTCAATTATTTATTCTTAGTAGTAGAAATGCCGCATTAGATCACATAGGTAATATTCACTGATAGTACATATTGGATATATTTTTGGACTTAGTTAAGACTGAAGGAGATGGAGGCACTTCCCCAGAATAAACTCCTATGAGAGTTTACGTATTACAATGCAGAAAGTAGTTTCACAAAGTTTCACACAGGCTATAATCCACGGCTTTAAATTGGAACCTAAACGTTTTTCGAAAAGGGCAAATGCGACCAAAGTACAGTCCATTCGTTTGTTTGGTAGTCTAGCGTCGTAGTGCTCGTTTGCTTAATGTATTCTGTAGCAGGATAGCACTGAAAGCAGTCTTTTGTCTGAAACTTGGGGCATCTTAAAACATGGTCTAAGCTGAGGTTTTTAGATGCACTTGTGCTTTACTTAAAACTGTGCCCTGGGGGCTGTTGTATTATGAGAGTGAAATGTAATCCTAACCCTGGGCACCTTGACTGATCTTGAGGTGAAGGTCAAGAGGTAGTTTTGAACAATGTGTCAAGCCAGACGGGTGTATTGTATATCATTTTTTAAGTGCAGTGTTTTTTTGTTTCATTTGAAAGCACCCCCCCCCGTGTAATTTTAAAACATCGTTTCTAAAAGAAACACCAATATAAACTTCAAGAGGACTGATGCCTGTTTAATATTTCTTTCCATCTTTGGGGTCCTGTTTACAACTGTTAGCACCACCTTAGTCATTATTTCAGAATTGACAGACTTTAGATTTCTTTGTAAAGGTGCTACATTACAGTTTTTTTCCTTTGGGAAAAAAAAAGCATCAGATGTTCGATTTGAGAAAAACTTGAATTTTAAACTGTTGGACCGAAATGAACTGGTTTATTTTTAATGTTAACTGATATTTATGAATAAGTTGTTTTAAAAAGAGGCAAAAGTTGATACTGCAGGCTATGAAATGCTACAAAAATATAATGGCCTGTTTAGTCGTTTATTTAATTAGCAATTTATTCAACGATGCTTTTATCTTTTATTTAATGAGGCCTTTGTTTTCCTTGTACGCCTTCATTGTTTCATACTTCAGAAGAAATGTCTTAGTTGAAATACTTGCTTGGAAAAATGGTAAAAAATATAACGTGCATTGTATGAATTGTCTTTTTTTATTGATAAAGTTGATGTCATTTAAACAATGACATTGCTTGCTGTTTTTGAATTTCAGAATTGGACGAACGAGAGCACGTAATTGCATATGTAATTCGTCATGTGCAATGGGCTTTATGAGGGATTATAAACTCCTATTTATGACCACGATATTCTGTGTTTGTGTGCCTTCTTTTCTAAATCACATATATGCCATTGTAGAAATGGTATGAATTTCTTTTCAGGAAAGAATTGAGTGATTCAGTGCGATTGTGTTCTTCTGTGTGTCAGAGAGCTGAGCTTTCCTTTGTTTCCATCTTCTTTGTTAATAGGTTAAACCCTCTCATTAGAAACTTGTACTAGAGAGATAATCTCCTTTCAGAAATCACACCTGGCACATAATTAACCGTCTCTCAAAAGGTACAAAACAGACTAGCCCAGCTGTGCTACTGCTGTGAGTGGTAAAAGGTTGTCAAATCTCAATTTCTACTGTTACAAATTCAAGGTTTAACTTTTAATCAGAAATTAACTAATCCAAATGTAGTGCCTTCCAATTGGAACAGAAATAAGTTGAAGATCTATCAGGTTTTTTTATAAGAAGGAGTTTCTCATTCTGGGTTTTGGGACCTGTCGTGGCTACTTCAGCACGTCCGCCATTTTATCACTTCCTTTGGTGCCGCTCCATTATCTTCAGCCCACTTTGCTAATGCTTCCCCAAAAACAAATATGCAAACTCCTCCTTTCCACATGTAATCACTGCCTGTCCGTATTTCATTCATGAATCATTACAGCCTTGACGTTATTTGTTGCCTTGCTTTTTTGATACATATGCAAAGACAAGGTTTAGTCTGTTCATTTCAGCACACTGAAATTAAGCGCTGGTTTGCCAGACATGGATTAAGCCTAGTCTTCGACTAAAAACTTTTTAAAATTGGAGATCTTCATTGAATTTTTTTTTTAGTCTCGGACTAGGCTTAATCCATTTTTGGAAAACTGGCACTATGGGCCGGCTTCCCAGACATGGATTAAGCCTAGTCCTAGACTAAAATAAAAATTCAATGAAGATCTCCATTGAAAAAAGTTTTTAGTCTAGGACTAGGCTTAATACGTGTTTGGGAAACCAGCCCTAAGAGTTTAAACTTAAGGCTATCATAAAAAATGTTACTGAACTGAAACTCATTTCTCAACTCTACATTTCCCCCTCCCCCCCTTCCTTCTCACCACAGCACAGTTCACAAGTCAGGCTTTCACAGACAGGCGTCTGAGGAAGACGCTTCTTGTGCAGCTCAACCAGCACACTTGTAATGATCAGTGACTTGTAAACGTTCCCATCCCTGGTTTTAACATGGAGACCAGCAGCCCCTCGTGTTTGCATTTAAAATTTTGGCTGTTTACATACTTTGCCTGAGCATTGTTTATGAAAGAAAAGAAAAATTGGATGTACTCAGTGCTTCCAATAAAAGCATCTTTCAGTTTTATTACCCCAATTGTGATAAACTGGAGACTGTATCCTGGACTGATGGTCCTAGAAAGAAACATTCGGAGGGCCTGCCTGAGGGTAAAGAAGAAACAAGACCAAGGAGACATGCAGCACCAGTTAAATGCACGATAATTACAAGTCAGTTGTTCATTTGCTTATTATGTGAAAAAAACTGGACTAATTTTCTGCTACAAATGTATTTATTTGCCACATGTTTATTACTTGCAAATGGGTTTAATAAGTTAAATCCAGCAGCCCTCCAGGTTAAAATGTAGGAAGCAATGCATTACATGCAAACTGCCTGCATGTTTACCTCTTATCTGTTTTCACCAATAATATCACATGACCTCTATTTTCACCAATCGCAACACATGATCTATGTAGTTCACCGATCATATGGTGAGATGTCGCCATCTGTTGGCTAATTAGTACAAGTGCATCACCCTGCAAAACTATTTTTATTTTACAAATAATATTCAAATGCAGGGAATCATTTGGGCTCAAATGAGAATGCATTTGAAGTTTCATTTTGAACATTTCATTGTGCACATTTCCCCATAGACACAAATGTGAAAACTAGTAACACAAGAAAAAGAGACCATTTAAATGGTGATGTATGCACTTGTTGGCACTGTTTTGTGAAGTCATGTTATTTAAATATACTTTCAGTGGTGACACTATCCCATGGCACCATGTCTATTTTATCCTTTAGTATTTATATAGCTACAATATTAAATATCATCTATATTTTGCCAGTGTGTGGACAAAATATGTCTCATTTCTTAAATGCAGTAGATTTTTCAAAATAAAAATAAAGCATACACAGTATGTTCAGGGTACAAATTTTGTAAAAATTGACAGCATCGTATTTGTCATACAGTTCCCTGCTCAGACCTGACCGTGGCCTCTAAAGCCTTCACGGATTTCTGTCCCTTGGCAGACAATATCCAGCATGCACCCATCCAAATCTGTGTTTGTTTATCAGGCTATGTTTAGCGGCTGGCTCAGGAGGGTTATGGATACCCTGAGTTACATTTACACACGGCAAGCAGAATGAAGAACCTCCACAGGAACAAGACCCAGTGCAAACATACAGTATATCTCATCACCCGCAAAACCACTCACTGCCCTGAAGTTTGCTCCTGCGTAATAAATAATAAATGGCCATTCTTTGTAAACACTGAGATTGAAGTTTTTCTCTGTGTTAAGTGACTTTGTGGCTTTTTGAATATCTTTAACAAGCTGCTCTTGTGTTTTGGCAGGTAAATGAATATGGCAATGCATGCCTTTGTATTTCTAAAGCACGAATCCCTGAATAATTATGGCAGAGCATGCTTTCATGTTTCTAAGCTATTGCTAAGAATTCTCAGCATACAATATGTGTTGAGAAAAGATACACAGCTCTCAGGAGGAGACATACTGCACATGATCACACCTACATAGACAATGCAGGGAATTAATATGGATTAATGACTGAATTCCAGCTCAGCACTGTTCATTAGACTTTGCACATTTTACTTCTGAGAGATACACATTTTTTATTTCAAATTTTCTTTTTTTTTAACCATTTAACCAGTTTATCTTTAGTCGGGACCTTGCCATTCTTCCAGATATCAAATGCAAGTTTCCCATAGTGTAATTATAAAAGTTTGCGATAAACAGCAGAGTAACTGGGAAATTTTGGGTCATTTTAAGGTTTTACAGAACAGGCGAAATTAATGAGTAAAAATCTCGTTGTGAAATTGTAGAAATATTGTCGCATTGGTAACACGTAATGTGTGTTTGGGAGGCCATTATATATTTTTGTGGGAAGATGGATTTTTAATGGCGGCGTAATGGGGGGGATAAGAAAAGACAGTGTTCAGCAGCTGTCTGCTTACTGTTTGCGCATACTTGAATTGCACAGGCAGCTTTCGCCATTTTCCATCTAGTCAGGCTCATTGACAGAACACTCAATACCATTAAGACCTGGAAAGGGAGAAGCTGGTTTTGTAGGTCAGGTGAAAAAAAAATCTTTAGACCGGTAATTTTTCTTTCTTGCCGGTACCTGCCAATGCGCCGTTCTGTGCTCTGCGCTCCTTTCCTGGAATCAAACTGTTGAAACATCTTCTGTCTCTACTAGATCATTCAGGCCCTTTCATGCAGTTTCTTGGTCAAATATTCTGCTTTAAAATGGTTAAAACGCCATGTCCGACCCAAGTCCATCAAAACATAGTGCCAAACAAGGTTGTGATATGAATGTTTGTTGATTATTAAAGGCACCATTGACATCTTTAACATTCACATCATTTGATATAACCTGTCTCTCTGTAATCCCATTAACGATTTGTGAAATGTCTGGTCTAATGTTCATTGCAGTGCATTTAATGGAGTATGCAACAAATGCCTTGATATGCTGTTTTTACATTTTATCATATTTGTTTAATGAAAAGTGGACTCACAGGACATTCACTCCAAGAGTAAAACATACCTAAACTCTGACCTGTACCTGGATTTCCTGTATCTATCACCACTTACCCAAATCTGACCTGACAAGATGTACATAAATTAAAAATAAAGGAAGAGATGATATGTACAACTTTAGAACTGAGCATGTGCAGAAAACCAATCCCCACTGAGGAGCACTAATACTGTGAGTGGAAAACAAAAAATTATTTGGGAAGGTCAGTAATTGCTTTGGCTGTTAGCCATTTAAATATTTTTATTGCTAAAACAAGCCCTTTGAGCCAGTTTTCCGGTTTCTGGTATGTAATTAAAAGTAACAATATTTTAAAACTATGATAATATTCAAATATGTTTTCTCTGTAAAAGCAACAACATTACTCTGAAAATCAGTGCCATATTATGTATAAATCAAACCTAGCAGAGGAAAGGATGCCACTAATATTTACAAAATAAAAATGTATTTTTATTTAATGTAGGCTCACAAATAGCAGCAATTTTCAATTATTATTACATGTTCAATGGGAAACAGAACTTTTCAGAAAAGTGAGTGTAAAATGAAACTATTCACGGTCTCATATCTATTGTAAAATAACACGTTATTTCAATGGCAGAAGAGTTGGAAGCTTTACAGTGAAGTACAAACAATTTGCCTTATCTTTGCTTAAGACTGAAATAAAGTGTCCTACCATACGACATTATAAGGCTAATAAACCAGGCATGGTGAATTCAAACCAAAAAGGCAGGGGGATATTTCACAATGCAGGATTAAGGAATTAGCTGTTAACTTTTGTAAATATTTTGAATTTGGTTTGTTAATTGGATGAAATACAAAGTTCTAAAAAACGTTTTTATTTTGTATGCTTTAACACAGACTTTTCTATGAAAATTGTGATAAAAGTTTTTATCATGGCCCTATGTAACTTTATACAAAATGTAATTATGATGTATTTATGGATCTGGAACGAAACACTAGATGGCAGCCTTGAGTTATATTGTCATTTATGCAAAAATCCCTGCATGGGTTCTCAGTTTTTTGGGAGGTCAGTCTATCACAATACACAATATGTACGAGCTAGATGATAGTTTTCAAGTATTTTCACGTAAAAATAATTTGTTGTACCTTCCAGAGAACATATAAAAGTAGAGTACCCATAAAATTACTTTATATTTGTAATGGATTCTGCACTTGTTAAAAAACTTTCTTAACCTAAAGGCCATCTTATTAGAAAGTTGCACCTAATATAGAATGTAATCCATGCTTGTAGCTTTTCTGTTTGGGGAGACAGGTCCTTTCTTCAGCTATTGTGTGTCATTTATCCAAACTGGCAGGTTTTTGAAAGCCTCGGGTTTGTCAGGTACAGAATGTTTGCGTGGCTGTACATTGCGGTTACCGTCGCACACCTGTATTACCGTATCCAGACGAGCCGCGCGCCGTTCTCTCCCGCATTAAAACGGTGTCACCGGCAGGCAGGGCTTCACGTCTGCGAGTTTTGGCAGTCTGCGGAGTCTTGCTTCAAGTCCTCTTCCTCGCCATTACAAACACAGATCTATTTTCCACTTCATGGCACGGTGTGCTCCATCTGCCGCCATGGCGACCAGGGGCTCAAGGTGCACCAACAGAGATATTCATAAGCGGGCCACAGGGACCTTCCAGGTCTAGATGTAGTGCGGTCTCTTTCTGCCGAATGCTTTATTAAATCAGCTCGTTTTCATTAAGGATACTGTTCCATCATGGAGGTCAGGCGTTGCCAGGCATTTTTGTTGCTGAATTATATTGCACCATTTACTTTTAAGCAAATTGAAAAAAAACAAAAAAAAACACTTAGCATATTTCTACCAGTTGGGATGGAAAGAGTTTTTTTTTGGTGGAACTAAAGCAATAAAATTATGTATTGCGAGTAGTATATGCATTTTGTACTTGAGATTTTCAGTTTATTGAAGTTAGATTACTTGTTTTGAGGAACTGGGTATTGGGGTAAAGTAAAAAGTATAAAAGAATGCTTTACTGTATTTGGAAAAGAAGCATGTTTGATCAGTTAAATGAAAAAGTTGATTTGTAAATTATATCATACAGTTCTGAGATTTCAACTTAGTTTGTGTCATTTTATATTGAGTTGATTGTTGGTCTTATAAACATTACATGAGCAAATTAATGTATATGAAAGTGTCCTCTATCATTGCATAAATGCACAACTTGCTCCTCTTGATTGATACAAACATTTTAGAAACCAACATTTTAATCTTTGGAGATGCTCAATGTATTGTTTCATAAGGTATATACATTTTTGGAATATGATCACTGTTGTTAAAAAGTCATGTAATGGCATGCAAAGGGATTGTTCCATTTATCAAAAAGCCTTAGGATATAACATTGCATGTTTGCAAGTTCTTCCGATAAATTGTTTTTGCAAGTGGCAAAAGAATCGGTGTACTTGTTTCTCATATTTAAGAGTATGTTTGGAATTCTTATGCCTTGAGATGAACTCGTGCATATCATAGAAGAATGCACGCGTCTCACTTTTTGAAAGGATTTCGTTATTTCAACAGAGACAAAGGAAAATGACTGAGTCTTGATTTTCCATTTCCTCTCCCTTGTTAAATTCTCTTCTGACAATGAGAATTATTTATTGCTGCCTTAATTACCTCTTACCAAACTTTTTGACAGTAATACCATGAGCTGTCTGTGGAACAGTTTTTTATTAATGTTTGATTTGTCGGTTCAGGAATAGTGGCTTCTCATTTGTGCTCTATTGTATTTCCCTATCAAATGTGTGGTTTGCAGCAAAATGTAATTGCTTTATGTAATTAATATCTCAAATGAAATTACTCAGTAGCTAAAAGTGGAATTATTAGTGTGGTCTGATCTGCGTATAGTGAGGCACAATTGGCTCTGCTGCACATTTCTAGTCTAGACTGTTTTGTAAAATGGCAGGATAACTAATTTAGACTCATAAAAGTGTACTTTCTGTAATCCATAATAATAATAATAATAATAATAATAATAATAATAATAATAATAATACCTATTTCTAGTGTAAAATTATTTAAACTTGTGTAAGTTTGCACCTTTAACAAAACTGAGCACACTTCCCCACAGTGTTGTTACGCATAAAGCGATAGTAAATGTGCATGTGAAAAAGGGCTTTATAAGAACTGAACCGTGTAATGCACAATTTCTTGTCTTGTGCTAAACATCAGACATCTGAAAGTTAATATAACAAGGACCCCTGCAGTGGTTTGTTAGATTCGTTGTGACATGATTAATAAGATTGTGAATCTTGCGAATGCTGGGATTACATTTTTTTAAGTGGATCCAACAACAAACAAAAAAAAAAATCAAAAAATATTTTATACAGATATAATATAACCTCACCGTACTAATAGTCATATTTGTCCTAGCCTGATTATTAAGGATCGTCTGAGCTTCAATGACAGATATACAGGATACGTATAACGCGAATAAATCACTTGTGACAAAATTATTCACAAAATAAGGGTTTCGTGTTAAAAATGTGATGAATATAACATTCCGGCAAGTTGGACATTCACATAAAAAAAAAAAAAAAAAGTCCTGTTATGCATAAGAGCTCTCTTATATTTATAGGCTTCCTTACTAGGTGCTTTGTGTGCAATGCCTTTTCTCTCAAAAGCTGTACTACATAAAGTGTATTCCTGAAGAAGATTGCCCTGCTATTGGCTCTCCATTATCTCTGTTTACAGGAGCCTAATGTAAGAGCTAGAGCAAGGGCTGGCAACAATAACCATAACGGCATAACTGTTGGGAGGCGGTCCGGAGAATGGTGAGGGAAGCACATTATCACAGCGTTTAAGGAGAGCCGTAGTGAAGCTTTGGCCCGATTTACTGGGCCAGGGCGTCAGGCTCCGGGCCTGGAGCCGTGTCAAGCCATCAGAACAGATTTCAGCAGCCTCCCACGAAGAGGCTTCGCCTTTTCCGTCTGGCGCCCGTTTAGATCCTGTACCGAAGGAGAACGCGCGTCAGGGCGGCTTCTGTTCTCCCTAGACCCGAAAAAAAGGGTCGGGGGAGGAAGAAATACAGCCGCGGACAATGCAGTCGTTTAGGCGGACGAGCCATTATTCTGCATCGGATTTGATTCACGGCGCAACATCAGTTTACTGCCAATCATGCTACGGCGGCCTATAAAGTCTCCCGCCGAAGTGTACAGAGAGAGACGCGCGGCGCTGTAAAATGCACTTCTTTTATCTCAGGCCCAGGGAGGAATTTGAAATTATGGCATGAAATGCTGATGTTCTCCAAGTTGCGAAACCTGATAATGTCAGCACAGCACACCATGGTTTGTGTGTGTGTGTGTGTGTGTGTGTGTGCTTGTGTGAGTGTGTGAGTGTGCATATACATTTATTTATTGTCAGTACATTAATTTTTTTCCAGGGTATAGCTTTTTAAATTCACTTGTGTCTTCTGAAAACTAACATCTACCCAAGCTCATTAAGGTCAACTGCTTTTGAAATGGGATACAACAAAAAAAAAAAAAATGTTTTAGCACTGATATGAACAAAACAGCAAAAACAGGAGTTAGGTAAGGGTACCTTGCGGCACCTCTAGTTCTACAGACTACGCAGCATGTGCACCAGGAGAATTATCTCTCAGACGATCGCTTCCACAGAGCCTCGCTTGCAGTGTACCCACACAGGGTCAATTGCACGGTTCTGTTCCGTGCTGTGTTGTTCAGTCGCGGTATTGCAGACAACGCATGAAGGAAAAAGTGCTGTTCTGCCTCTGTAGCTGAGCTCAGGAGTCAACGGGTTAAATATGTTACAGGCCACATCCATCTTCTAGAGCCCTCGTCACATTAGCATTGATCTACGGGGAAAATAAAGAACATGGTGCTGTTATTATATACCATGGAGCAATTTCTGTTTCAGTGATTGAGTGTACAGGAGGAATTTTTGAAACATGGTCACTCTAACATATTTTGTCTTCCTGTCAATAGTGTGGCACTTGTCCAAATTATGGATCAATAGCAGCTGATCTTTTTATGTTAAGGCATAATGAAGTTGGTTCTCTTTTATTGAAGATGTAATTTTGCTCCCGGCCAACTTTTATTTATTTCTTTTCTTTTTCTTTTATTTAAACTTTGGTTGGAGGAAATATAATGAGGCCGGATTTGAAAGATGGCACTTCTCGTTTAATGGCCTGATTTCCGGACGGTTTTCCGAAGGCACCTAAGTTCCCCGTGCGAGCGTGGCCAACTGGGGGGGAGAGACGGAAAGAGAGAGGGAGAAAGAGAGAGAGAGGGAGAGAGAGAGAGAGAGAGGACTCCCCTCGGAAAACACATCTGTTGTGGTGGCAGGGCTGTCAGCCTTTGCTTCGCAGTGTGCTCCGAGGTTCCCATGCTACACTGTCACAGACTCCGCTTCTATCTTCACTTTACGTGGGTAAAAGGGCTGTGTTAATGATTTAAAAGGGGAGATTGGGGAATGGTGTTATTCAAACTGGGGGATATTTCACTTTGAAATGGTTCGTGGCATTATTGATGCTGATACTCCTCAAATCATTTGCCCTGAGTGTTCCAAAAAAAGATTGACATACACCACTGAATCCAAATGAAACATTTACAGGGGACTCAAATAGCATACCTCCGTCACTTAGTTTAGTGAGATATGACTGATCGGCAGGTTAGTGGAAGCACAACTTAACTCATTATTTGCAGATGTAATGTAAAAATATATATAAAAGCAAAGATAATTCAAATAGGGACTTGTGAATAAAAAAAAACAAATCCCTTTTTTTACTTGGTTTGTTTCTGAACCTTTACAATTAAGTACTTAACTTAATATTAATCATAAATTTAATTTGTAAAGTCCTTTTCAATTTACAATGTGCTGTTCTGTAGTTTGCTGTAAAACAAAATTATTTTTTTAAAATATATTTTTTCAAATAGAATATTGTCTTATTGAAATCATAAATAATGAAATATGGCTGCATGATTGTCGACATCTTCTATGTCTGCAGTATGTATTTTGTGTCTGGAGACTACAGACTAGAGTACAGCGAATGCACATCCAAATAAACAATAAAATTTTTTTTTTTTTGCATAAAATGAAAACATTTGCAATCAACTTGAAGCAGCTGGTGGAATACTGTACTACAGTAGTTTGGATGAATGGATCAGACTCACTGGATGTGTGAGGGATTAATAATGATAAACATCAAAAAGACATTTTTGCAATCATGTGATATTGCAAAATCAAAAATTTAGTAGAAGTATTTTATCATGAAATGAACCAATACACTCAGAAATTCAGAAAATACAACAAATTACAAAACCAAGCCACCAAAAAAATACCCATATAAAAAAAAAATACCCACATTTAAAAAAATGATGGATTTTCACAACTTCGAGCTGGATTCATTTGAGCTGAACTCTCGTAGATTACCAAAACAATAACAAGCTGAGTTATGTCCATCAGGTATAAGTGCTTATTGTCTAGAAGATGATCATGCTGTAATGTAATAGGTTAATAAGACCTGGAAACACAGTCCAATCAACAAAGTTGCATATGCAATGTGTTTATGCCTTGTCTATCCGCCTGATCTGTTTTGCGTTATGTATGCTACTCCCAGTCTGTTTCTTGCTTGATGGTGTCATTCCTTTCTAAAAGTGTATAGGTAGCGGCCTATGGGGAAACACCAGGGTAATAACAGACCAAATTGTTTCCCACAACATTCTGCTTTCAGATTCAAACTTCAAGCTTTTGTTTAATCCACAGAACACAGTGTCATTTATTTCACTTTGTATTTTGTCATACGTCATAATTTTACCTACAAAATAATTGTTTCGACTTATGTTGAAGTTTATTTGAAATGAGTAACTAGCTCGCAAGCTACTACTGCCATTTCAATTAAAAAAGGAAACACTACTCTTAAAAAAAGTTTATTTTACCAGAGAAACACATTTACAGACAACTCTCAGGATTACATGTATGTATATTACAACTAGCTCTGCACACGCAAACAGACAAAATGTGTGGCACAATCTTACAGATTACTGTCTTTTCCTCATCTCACATCCACGGAATATAAGGTACATGAAATGAACTCATCTCTATATAATATTTGCACACTGGAAGTGACTATTTTTATTTGCCCCCTGACTTCAGGACACTGTCAATTAAATATTTAATTAATGAGCCGTGCGAGTGAGTTTTCTTATCAAATTAATTTCTTAGTTGTTCATACCTAGCCTATGACAACTGTCACTGCTGGAAACACCGGTGAACTTTTTGTCATTATCCGATACTCTCTTGCCAATAACCCACACAGCACGGTTCATAAGCCACACAGGAAATGTCTTCAGTGTCTTCAACTTTCTGCACTGCCAAAAGGCTGCTCACCTTTCTGCATCTTCAGGTCAGCCGCCATTTGTCTCCTGTCAAAGAGCACCCTGGTGTAATTCTTCATCTACACAAGACATTAGCGTCCAGTCAAAACAAGGGAACAGTATGTCAATTCCACTTCAGGCGATCCATAAATAAGGCCGCATCACGGTGAGCAAACAGACATCCAAAACACAAAAACAATTCAATCTGTGCGCCCGCTTAATACTTTAATGAATGTCACGGCATCCTTTGTTCTAATTGGACCGGTGAGCTTTGGGGATCAGATTGGGCTAAAGTTGTAATGCCCCCCCCCCCCCCCCCCCCCCCCCCACTCTTAACCTTGTATATGGTTGTGTCTCAGGTGGGTAGGTTGAAGTTATAGAATTATTTTGTGTGCAAATGCGATTAAGGAACAGGAATACAACAAATTGTCACGTTGCATTTTGCGTGATCTTATCTACCGAATGTTGATTGCTTGAGATGCTTACTAGAGAGAGGGCCTTTGAAATTGTTTGGCTCTTTTCTCCCTCGGCTCTGAGTCGTTTCTATGCGCCGGTATGCCCCACTCCCCTCTGATGGTTCCATTCACTTGATCTGCCCAAAATGAGGCGTGAAGCCGTGGGCTCCTTTGCCAAAGGTAGCTGAAAAAATTCTGATGTTACTGTCTGAGATAAAGAAAGTTCGCAGAGTGTCACATAGTTGGCGCCAGGAGCAATTTAAGAGCACAAAGAAACTATGAACAATTTTTAACTTTATTGTTAATGCAATTTTTTTTAATCCACATTTGCAAAACAACGACACTTCGGAATCAAGAAAATATGGGGATATATGAAAAAGTACATATATATGAAATAGTCAAATGAAAAGCTCAATGCTAGGCTTTACATTGGTTAACCTGCTTATTGGGCAAATAGTTTTGTAACACGCAGCTCAGTCTGGTGGCTTTAGTATTTCCCTTGAATCCCGCAGGCGTTGGCACTGCTTCCGTCTCTCTGAAAAGCTTATTGTATCCTTAGATTGACACCTAACAGAACACCTTATTACATGTGTCTGTCCCTTTTCACTAGCCCCACAACACAAACACTTGTTTCCCTTCAGCAATCAGATCACATTACTCTTGTGTCCCACTGATGCGCACACCTGTGCCATATCCTCCCTTTGTTTCTCAAAGGCTACAATAGCGTATGAATTCAGCTTCTTCTCAACGGTTTCAAAATGGACATTTACTTCATGATATTAACGCCATGGTCTCCTCGCGGAGGATATTTTGCACTTTGTTTGATATCTTGAATGGATGTGTTCTGGTTAACTGCAATCAACAGTTATAATTGGCTGATTAATGATTTTCTGCAATCTTCAAACCTGCCTCCGCTGCTGATTGAGCTTAGGGTATTGAACGCTGAGTTCAACTTAGTTTAAAAGCATTAAATGCACTGTCCAAATAAATAAAATGTCCAAAATACACATTGTTATTTTATATTGCTAATCAAACTCTTTGAGAATATTGATATTATTAATGGCATGATTGATATTGTTACATTTGTTAATGGCTTTTAGAGAGTAATAGACAAATTGATATTTTAGTGATACCAGCCAGCATTTGTTAGATAGCTCATGATGACATCCACTGTGGCTAACAATTATATATATATATATATATATATAATTATTTATTAGTTTAATTAATTGCTATAAAAGTCAATTCGCACAAAGTTTGTTCACATGGATGCCCTTGAGAGCCTTTATGTTTTTCTCATATGGTAGCAAATATTTTTGTGCCTTTCATTGCAGAATGTACACCTTACAGTGTAAGAAGTGCTATTTGAAAATGTTTCCCCTGCAACAAGTTGGCATGCATCACACAGATGTCAGAAAAACAACATTTGTCAACGGCCTTGTCCACTGTATGATGTATAGGTGAAGGAATTTTAAAGCATATTTCATAAGACTGCCGTTGACAAATGGATTAAATTTTTTTGGTTCGTGCCATTTCATGTCACATCATAAAACGCGTCTCCTGAAAAAAGAAAATCCAGATTTGCATAACAATACGTTTTTGTAGTATCAGGACAGAAAGTAATACTTGCTTTTAATATTTAATTCGTAAAGAGTTGGTGCTGTGCAGTTGTTCAAGCCCATCAGTACTGATACAGTTCAACAACTGGTATAAATACGAATCTGTTTTGTAACACCAGAGGAAAGTATTCAAAAACTCTATTGCTATTACTTTAGCAAAGCACCTCTCTATGGTTGTATAATGGCCAAAGAATATGAAGTCACTTTACAAGACCAGGGGCACTCTGTGGTGCAAACACTGTCGCCTCATGATGTTCCCATACTCCAAGAAGATAATACGCCCCTATGCACACTGCTAAACAAATTCAACAACGGTTTCATCAACACCAGGATGAAGTGAAATGGCTTCCACGGCCTCCAGAATCACCCGATCGAAACATTATTGAACCTGTATGGGAAGTTCTGGAGCACAGAGAGAAGTCGATTTCCACCTCCTTCAACCTCTTGAAGAACTGGAGGCTTTCTCTCTTGAAGAATGGTCCAATATCCCACTACACGAAGTTCAGAACTTGTATGACAACATTTTAAGAAGAACTGAAGCTGTAATGAAAGCAAAATGTGGCCCGCTCCATATTAGTTACTATGATATTCATATATTGTTAGGTGTTTACGTTTTTTTGTCCAAATCCTATATATTATAACATAAGATGGAATACATACAGTCAGCATTCCAAATTAATGGTAATTTTACTAGAATTTAATAGCCTATAATACTTTGGAAAATAACTTGGATAATAGGCTCAGAAGCTTTGGCATGTCCTTTGTGCTTTTTGTAATGTGATGTAATGTAATGTAATTTAAATCCCCACACACAGCTCAGTATTGACAGAAACTCTAAATGCAGTACTACGGCTCGCTTGTTGCCATGCGCTGAGTGTTGAGTGTAACACTGTGTCAATGCACTGTACCATAACAAAAGGCTGTCTCATAGACTGCATGTTAATTTTATTTTTAAAGAATACTGCATAAATATAATGACACAGAAAAATATGATTTTTATATACTAGAAAATGCACCAGATTCTGATTGACACAATTCAATTTTAATCATAGTCAATCGTACTATAAATTTCCATGAAACAATCTGGCCCCACTGAAGACACAGAAGCTGTCTTGTCTCTGCATCAAGTCAAACTCACCCATTCACAGTGGAGATGTTTGTATGCATTACAGCAAGTCTGTGCTCAAGTCAAACTTACCCATTCACAGTGGAGATGTTCTTATGCATTACAGCAAGTCTGTGCTCAAGTCAAACTCACCCATTCACAGTGGAGATGTTCCTATGCATTACAGCAAGTCTGTGCTCAAGTCAAACTCACCCATTCACAGTGGAGATGTTCGTATGCATTACAGCAAGTCTGTGCACAAGTCAAACTCACCCATTCACAGTGGAGATGTTCGTATGCATTACACCAAGTCTGTGCAAACTCTATAATATAAAAATAAATTAGAGAGGTTTTTTTTTTTTTAAGTTTAAAAGGGGAGAAAAATTTTGATATTCAAGATTTTTGTACATTTTCATATTTTTAATTAACAGACCTTTTCTGCCGTGTTCCTCCGATGATCTAGTCTATTCTCCATTTATGCGATAGACTTTATCTCCTCCAACCATTCACATATACAGTTATAGGATTCTGGGACTTTAGGATCAGTCTTTTGGCCACCAGAGAAGCATAACTAATGAGAACATTAGAGTGGCTTTGTGAACGCAGCAACCGGATGTGGATTAACCAAGCAAGAAATAATCTAGGATTTGACACTCTGCATGAATGAGCAGTAGATATGTTTTGAATCGCTCTGTCCAAAAACATTTAATTTAGGGGCATATTTATTTTGGGGGAAGCCATTTTTTTGGGGGCGGGGGGTGCGTGTGTGTACACATGTGGGTGCACGTGTGGTATTTTTTAAAGCAGTCAGTGTTATGCTCATTCAACAGGGCGCATTATTCGGTCGTTCCAGACCCCCGGTCCTGGACCGGCCTGTGTTTCCGAAAAGTCGTCTTCTTTGTGTGCACATTCATGCCTCGGACCATTTTTCTTCCTGTGCCCAAACAAGGTTTAAGAGAATGCGTGACACAGCCACACAAGAGCTCCTCTGAATGCCACTTAATTAAACTGACATTTGAAGCTTTTTCCTAGACACTAATAACCTTCAAAACCATTAAGATCTTCCTAATTACTCCGTTTTGAGAGGAAGGAGAAAGCCAGGCGGGGAAACACATGGGCAGCCAGCTCTGGGCTAAGCCTGCTGGCATTTGGCCCTGTAAGCTGAACACCACACAAAAGGAAATGTCCCATAGGTTACCCATCCCTCTTCATCAAGATGTTTCCCCCCCACCCCACCCCCGTTGTCTTTTTTTATGAATGAAACTTTATGACAGTTGATGCTCACAGTGCCTTTTCACAAGGTTGGGAGAAAGAGTGAATGCAGCCCTTTAATTAGTGTGGCCCCGACGAGTCACCTGGCCGGTCATTAAGGTGGCTTTATGGCGGCCCCTTGTTTTAATTCTGGGTGAAAGGAGCATTCTTTTGTCCCCCGGACCTCCTTCTCACCACCCACAGAATCACCGCAGAGAGAGAGAGAGAGAGAGAGAGAGACTTTAGACAGAGGGTGGAAGTGGAAGACTAATTTTTGAATGACCGTTTCCTTTAAGTCTCCTGAAAAGTTAAAGGCTAATAGGTATGTTGTGGGTTTCTAAAACCGAACGTCTATTTCGCAATCGCCAGGACATACGGAAACAATAATTCCTGAAGAATGGCCCCTGGGGTCTTCTCAATTATTTTTAACATCTCATCTTTTTATGCTTATTATATACTTTAATGTAGTGGATAATGTGCATCTCAGATTCTGAAAGGTATAAGTGTAATAACTTTTAGTGACACTTTTAGTAATGGCACAAAAATAAAGTGTAATTACTTTTCACTTCAAGCAAAAGCCTCCGTTTTCTGATATTCCACATTCAGAAGCCACTTGCCGTTTAATCCACAAAAAAACAAGTGTACAATGTGAACCGGCGTAGCACACGGCCCGAATAAGACATGCGCATTTTTTTTTTTTTTTTTGCCATCGCGGCGTTCAAAGTAGGCACTTGTAACTCTTGAACTGGGAGTTCTTTTTTTTTTTCTAAGAAGGGCTTAGCGGCTCTCCAGATGGCCTCCTCCCCCTTGTTTTCTTTGATACACCTTCAATGCAGAGGGCTTGCCTAATATTCTTAGCCGCCCTGTCAGTGAAGGAGAGGTAAATGACACTTGAGTGACATTCTGTGGCAATAAGTGTATGAATGTTTAGACCTCCATGCCCAAGTGGCCTCGGCGCAGTGTAAACACTGAGTGTGACGCGCCACTGAACGGCGGACCAGATTTACCAGGACCCAGGGACCTCGGCCCTGCCTTCTCGTCCGCGTGTAAACCCAAAAGCGCGGAGGGCGATTCCCTCCCTCCTCACCGTGCCCCGGACTAGGCCCCATCGCCCTTATGCCCATTAAAAGGCTCCGTTTCTGGAGCTTTCCCAGTCACATTCTGATTCCATGCAACTACTTAAATCTGAGCTAAGCTCTCCAAACCGATTTTGAAATGTACCGCTGTCCCTCATCGAATCTCAGCACACGCGAAAGTAAAAATATCAGCTTGTTAATTTTGAAGCTGACAAGCGCGTTGTAACGCGCCCGCTTAAAACGGTTTAAAAAGGATCAGTAAATAATTTCCCCCCGATTTTAAAATAAGGAAGCCGCGATTGCCTGGCCCTCAAATTAAATCTAATCTGCATGCGGGTTTAATCCTGTCCTGCGCCGCGGACTGATGAGGATTAAATCAGGCGGGAGAATTCTTCTCTCCGCGCGCCTTTGTCCTCCCCCCGGGCTTGTTTAAATGGGGTACGTCTTGAACTTGTGTCCTCCGGCAAGCAAGGATCAGAGTTCAGCAGCCAGATTCAATCACGGAGGAAGACCCTATTATGTACAAAGTTTTCTTTCTTTTCCCCCCCTCCCCTTGCGCGTCGAACAAAGGCTAATCTCAAAGGTGTCCACCGCAGTCCCCCCCCCTGCCCCCCCGCCCGCCAAAGGCTGCCATTTGTAAAGTTCAAGTTCCATTACAATTTTCAGATGTCCTCGGAACTGTTTAATTTACAGACGGCTACGCGCTTCCCGCTGCGACCGGCGCATTTGAATGGCGGAATAATTGACACGCATTCCTCAATATTAAGCCGCGCCGGGGTAATAGTCGGATAATGCGTCGTGAATGAAATCGCACGCACATCGCCACACGTGCCCACGTCTCGTAAAAGCGTCGCGCTGACAGGTGAGAGGTTCCGCATTGTACTGTACTACAGAAAGAGAGCCGCTTTTCCGCGGCGGCAGTACGTGTCCCGATAATTTAAACACAATGATGCGTGATGCATATGATACTTCAGTGATCATGCAAAAAGAAATTTATTCCGCCAACAAATGCTTTGGCATCTGTCTTTAGCAGCGTTTGCATGATGCTTTACATAAATTATTGAATATGAATTTCACTGGAGCATGTATTTTCAGGATTTCTGCTCCAAATTAATTTAATTTTTTAATTTTGATTCTTAAAGGAAGCAGGGGTCAGTTTGTTGTCCGTTTTACAAGCCATTGCTTGCCACTTCTCAACAGATTTACCTACATAAATCCATCATATCCGCATGTTTACAGAAGGCATCTAGGACTACATAGCTCATATATTATAATTTTAGGACCGAAACATGTTTGCTTTATTTTATTGGAAACTATTACAAATAATAATCTGTAAGTGATTTCTATGATCAGATTACATCAGGACATAGCTCTCAGTTAGCCTTCTTGTAAAAATCGAAGAATTAAATTATTTGTAATATGCGCCGACTGCTGAACTGCTTCGAATATTTATTCTGAACCCTCATTAGAGTTGTCAAACACGCTCGCCCTGGTCTAAATGATTTGTTGGTGAGGGTGGGCTTCTTGGGGACTCACTGTAATTTGAAAGTTCAAGACCCCCTCACCATCATGTGCTAATTCCCATAAGAGTCAATTATAATGTGGCCCACATTACAGTGGTTTGAATTAATAAACCGGCTGGGCTTTTCACAACCTTGGACGTCAACGTATCTTTGAAGCTTATCCTGTGTACGTATCTCACTCATGGAAAATAACATATATTTGAACAGATTTAGCGGCACGGCAGAACTGCTCAATACAAAGCACCTGTACGTGACAAACTATGATTGATACCGAGATTGATAAGTACGATGTATGCTCCTTGCCGTCCCTGCTTCCCCGGTAAACCACAAATCTAAACAGCTCCTGGCATTTTTCCCTAAAGCCAGCACAAACAGCCCAATGTGTGTTTAGTGCATGTCCGGGACCGCAGATTAATGACATTAACGAAGCTTCCATTAGCACAGGGATGGGGGAAGACAGAGGCGGCCATGCGGAAAGCCACATGACTGAAGCACTGATAAGAGAAAATGAAACACATCTCCGTGGGCCAAGAGGGGCCAGGAAATGCCACTCCAAATTAGCCGCAGGCCCAGTTTGTTGTTACTTCATTAGACCGGCAGCCTCAGGAAAAAAAAATGGAGGGGGAGGTTGTGACCCACCCTGCGCCTAAACGGGAGGCCCACAGGAGCGCCTTTCCCCCAAACTTTGCTTTCTGTGTGTGTGCGAGAGAGAAAGTGTGACTGTGTGTGTGTGTCAGTATGTGTGAATGTACGTGTGTGTGTGTGTGTGTGTGTGGGGCGCGTGTGTGTGCGCGCGCACTTGTATGCAGACAGGTGGCTGGGAAGCGGTAGTCCTGGCACCAAACCAAAGATGACATGGACATCACCAGACGACTCATTTGTTTGGTTCACAGGCCGAAGCTTAGGGACGGTGATCAGGTATAGAGCGCCCTGTCCAGGAATCCCAGCCATGTCAGCGCCGGAGACCTTTTCTCATGCCTTTCCTTTAGTTTCACTTGACAAGTGTTTTGGTTGCACGGAGTCCACGCCTGTCTCTTTTATGCTCCGGTAGGAAGACGTATAGTGCACGAGATAGTAACGTATAGTACCTTGTGTATAATTAGCCTCCGTTTGCCTTATTCCTGATGCTGGTGTATATGTTGGATATATGATATTCGGATAAGGTTTACTGACGGAGCAAAACCACCCTACCTGCAAGACATAAAGCCTTAATGAAAAACAATGCTAGCCTCTTGGATCTAGACACACAACCTGCTTGGGCTTTACAATGGATGTAATACTATACTGTGCAGCTTTGGGTTTCTTCTTGTTATACGTTTGTTCACTGATGTCTGATGGTAACTATCCATACTTTAGAAGACTACATATAGATTAAAAAAGCACCAGTTTTTACCTTGTTTGCTTATTGGGGGTTCAGGCCTGGTTTTTGCCCAATTTTCCTCTCGGCGAAGCATCTTTGTGACAGTTCTCTGTAAAAAAAGCGCTATACAAAGGCAATTGAATTTAATTGAATTGGATAGATTCAAAATTCAAATATCCAGTTTTTCAGCCATACACCTGTAGACCTTCAGTACACATCTCACAGGTTTTTACCTGTACATCGGACTGCTTATTTACATTTCTTTAGGTAAACCTATGGTTTCTGTTGATCTCTTGAAAGTGCCACGTTTCAGGTCCGGCTGTTATGTTTCCATAAGCAGGCCTTCTTTTTAATGCACAGTATTGGTTTTCTCATATAGTAATAAACAGCCGGCAGTATAATGAGCTTCTTGTTGTTGGTAACCTGACTCTGATGGCAGCTCCTTATTTGCCATCAGTGCCTTTATTAAAGTCTACAGTTTCAGACCCTAGAACCCGCGCCTTTGTATTCTCACCCTCAACAGGCAGGGTTAACTCTTCCTCTCCTACACGTCGCATTTACAACTACAGTTACAAAAGCACCAGAGCTGGAATAGAGCGTCGCCCGTATCTTACCTAACTTTTTCTCTTCATTTCCATGTCTTTGAATCTCTTCTTTTTGTTTTGGTAAATTTTTTTTTCTCTTTGTATGTAATGTTTTTTACTGTGGTGTCTTGATTGTTGTAAGTCAATTTTAAATGTAAAATTAAAAAGGGAAGGGAAATTAAAACCCCCCCCCCGATAAAGAATGTTTTTTTTAAAAATGTGAAATGATTGTATGATGAATTGTGTGTAAAAGAATCTTAAAAACCAATAAAAGACAATCTTACCTAACTTTAAGGGCACAACTTTCTGTTTTTGATCGCGAAAAATAAAATGACTGTCTAGTGCCAGGACAGAGGGAGACGTGTCGGTTTCTCTTTGATCCTAACATAACCAGAGCCCTGGCCTCCATATTGTGAAATACTGAAGGCTTTGCCTGACGACATACCTCATGCCACACACACAATGATGATGACTGCTAAGAAAGTCTTGTGAACTAGGCTATGATTTAAAATGAATACATTGTTCCTCGTGGATACCTGGGGAAGCTGTTTTAAGGTGTTTTCACATAAGTGAGGTGGCAAATCTCTAATTGATGTAGATGGGCTAACATTTTCCATTGAAAAATATAGTTTTCCATATTCATTTTGACCACTACACTTAAGTCAGCATGATCTAAGCATGATGTACTTCTTCCCCTAAAATATTCTACATTTCTCTTTGGTTTAAGAGCAGGCGCAGAGCAGAGCCTAAAGTATTTGTTTTATATTGATGAGTTCATCTAATTATGAGCATCCATCAACAGAAACAATAGGCAAAAGGTAACGGTGGACTAAGATACTAAAGATTTTTAATTTGATTCGAAAAAACTGTTAATGTTTGTGCAATTATTTCATGTTTCATCTTCTCCATTAACTACTTGCATCACTTGGACTGAAGTTTGATTGAATAGTTCTTTGGAAAAGGTTATCTTCAACAGGGCTGAGAATTCACACAGTAGTGTTTGCTCCTCAAACTGAGGACACCCGTAGATATTCTAACGCTTTCCATTTTGTGAACAATTCCAAATTTCATGTATGCCTATTGAACTGGCTGTCTACATATGAATGGCAAATGATTAGATTCATTTGCAATTAATTAATGGAAAAAGATTTTACACTTTTTGCATTAGAGACAGATTGTATTAAAAGCGAAATGGCCATTTCTCAAATTATCAGAATACACTGTATGTCATATCATGTTGGTCTGCAGTTGTACAAGAAACACACGTGCATGGTATTTTATTTTTAGGGCTTGTTTTAAAGTGTACATTCCAGCTACATGACACCAGCATGGTGTTTCTATAATATTTCATAAAGCTTGCCATAAGCAATTATTTTTTATTAATTTGCTTGTGAAATCACAGGGAGTTATGTCTCATAAGCAATTATGAAAATGTATGAATATTCAGGTCAAAAGATTCTGAGGTATCATAGAGGTGTCAGCGCTATTAAAAATTGTGTAGAATTAATAACACACTTAAACCATATACTAGTTGTGGTAATTATATAGATTCTTTAATATTCTTGGTACCTGACAGGCGAGCTAGAAACAATCTTTTAGAACTAGTAAAACAGAAGTTGACCTTTCTGGTTTTGATTCCCCCCTCTGGTGTCAGTACACAGTATTAGAGCCCACTAAGTATTCAGTGAAGAAAAAAATACAAGTCAGCTTGATTTCAACTGGTAACGGAGCAAGTAATATTTAGCACTTGGTTGAAATGCAGACAGCAGCTGGTCGTTGGCTAATTACATTGATGAACTGGACCGTCTAAGTAGGCTCTTTTACAAAGCTTTAATTGAGGATGATCTGGATTGGTGTCTAACAGTTAGTTATATAGGTGCATGAAGATCGACATAGATTCTGATCATTGCACGTTACGTGTAGAGTACTGCAGTCTTGCACAGTGCCAGCCACCATATTATTCATATTATTTTAAGGACAGAAGGGAAATTGCCTCTGTTAAATTGTCCTAAGTATTGTGTTGATTTTATAGATATTATATTGATAATACAGATTTATTGTTAACATATTTAGAAATGTAATAGGAATTATATATTTATTTTATAACAATAAATATTGGTGGGCTCTCACAGTGTATTCCCAAGTTTCTCTTACAATATGCTACATTTTAACATTGACATATTTGTCATAGTATACTATAGTAAAAACATCATGCTAGGTTTCTCACAGAGATGTTTTGGTGTAGCAGTTGTTCAGATTGATTTTATATTTTCATGCGTGAGCCACTCCAGCAGTGTTGTGCTCTTTAGTGCCACAGGTTCATTCGGTTATCAGATGCAAAAAAGGTGTGTGGGATTCAATTTCTGTGGCTGCAGATCAGTGTTTCAGTACAAAAGAGCAGTGCAAAAATATTCAATTTCCATTGGGAAATATTCAATCATAGATTTATGTCAAACTTGTTAACTACTGTAGGCACATTGCATCGTTTCAATAACATTTGTGTTCTGTCAATCTAGTTTTTTCCAAGTGAGCCCTTGAAAGAGGTGAGGAAATTAGCATTTAGCATAAAAAAAATTCACTGCTTTGTTTTTGTGTTTCAAGACAAACTGATGACATCTTTTCTATTTTATTATAAATAAAATAGATGAGATTGGTGATGAGATTGGTCTTTAAAATTGGTGAGAGGGGATGCAGTAATACTATACGTATACACAATCAAGAGTTGTTGCCAGGCAAAAAATAACTTGCTATCATTGTTTAACCTGGTTAAGACCAACAGGTAGATTATTAGCACACTGTTGTTTCATTAGCGTGAGTGTGCTGCCACATTGGAAACCTCGGGACAAAATAACCTTTTAACCAGCGATTTTGGCTGTACTTCTCTTAAGTTGTGTGTTCCTGAGAACACAATGGCATTTTACGATCTTGAGACGAGAGTCACTTTCCTGATCTTATATCTGGAGCGTAGCGAGTGGCCTTAAATGGCTCCTGTATTCTCCGACAGGCTGCTCGCATGAGAGCCGTTGACGTCGTCTGCGTGAAAAGAAGGCTTTCGGCTCTGCTTCAGTCTTCCCCGCGTGAGTAGAGACATAAAGACAACAACCGAGGCCCTTTTAAACGGTTCTGCCCACGAAGATCTTCACCGTTCCCTTCCCTCCGCACGCTAAAAACACAATGGTACTAAAAGGCTGTCTCGCGAGTCTCCTACACATCGATTTTAAAAAAGAAAAAACTAAATCCTTTCTATTGATAAGTCTCCTGTGTTGTGCAGGACATTTGAGTCTGCTGTTTGTTTTGGTCAATACCCCCAGAGGTCCACATTGACTAAAGAGTGACTGAAGCTAATATAGCTCCAAACATGTTAATGGACCTGTACGTCAATTGGGTTTACTTGTATCCTGGAGAATAAATACATAGTCAATGTCACTTTATTCAGTTTTAATGCACGCCTTCGTTTTTACATATACAGTAGCCTACACGGGGATTTTGACGGAATCTATTACATATCTACCGCTTGAAGGACATACAAGTTACTCTCAGTATCTTTATTGGAATTGAAAAGTGGTACATTAGTCATTTATATAAATATTGCCTTTCAGTGATGTACTTTCTCCAGCAGAAAATATGAATCAGGATATTACAAATTGATCATGCTGCTGTGTGTGTTGATAAAGACCTGGTGCCTGATTAGAGTACATCTGTTACCATTTTTTGGCAAATATCAAATAATGTTCCCTTTGTGCTGGAAGCCAGTAGTGTTTTATCACATTGCTTTCCGTTAAAAAATGCCGTCTGAGAAAAACGTCAATTCCACGTCCTACAACACAAGAGAGAAGTGGATGCGTGTAAACTGAATGGGCCAGTTGCAGTGCGCTCAGGTTTAAACCCCTAGACCACAGAACTGCATTACAACTGGAACAGCTAATCCTTACTTCACAGATTAGGATGGCTGTTCCAGTTGCAATGCAGTTCTGTGTTCTAGGGGTTTAAACCTGTGGTTTAAACTCCGGCTAAGCACACTGCAGTTCACCCAGCGTGTCCTTGGGCATACTTCTAAATGCTAGAAATGCGGACACTGATCCTTGCAGCCTGTCTTTTGAATGAAGGTTGAATAAATCCATTAGTGTACGCTGCCAAAATAACTGACAGAGTTAAAAGAGCAACAATACTGTTAAGAGTCATCAAAGTTTTTGATTGTCAGCTTAATTTTATTAAAAAGTAATACAACAAAGCCCAATTTGGAGTGCAGGTGAAAGGTCACATTACCTATCATATTAGCCCTAAATTGCTACCGTTACCCTTTACGGTAATGGTGGACTGACACAATAAATTCTCCTCACTCACACCCACTACTCATTCCCGAACTCCTGTTATTTACCTTTTTTTGTCAGGCAGGGCCCCATTAACAAACAAGTGACCCCCTTTATGACCACTTATAGGGTTTCTCCTTGTTTGACAGACCGTTGGACCAAGGTCACCTCGTGTCCAGGGGAAGAATGATGACGACTCGGCGGGCGTAAATGAAAGGGAGACAATGAGGGGGCGGTTTGTTTTGACCCGGGCGGCCGGGCAGCTCTTATCAGGAAGCTGTGCTTGTGGGGTAAGATGGGAAGTCAGTCGCTCACCCTCCCGGCCCGTGGGCGCGCGCTCATCTGCTCATCTGCCCCTTCCCATTCCCCCATGCTCCCGGGCCGGGTGCGGAAGCCACTTCCGCGGGTGATGGTAGCCGCGGCGACAGAGGCCATATGTCCATCGCGCTTCCCGCTGAGCCGAAGCCTCTGGGTTGGCCAGCGTCGCGCGGCGAACCGGGGGAATCGCGACAATAGCGGCAACAGAAAATGTCATCCAACGCCTTCCTTCAAGGTCCCGCGTGCCGCACGCTCACGCACCATTTAAAAAAGTTATACTAATTAGTGTCCACATCTCAGCTGTATAATATTTATGGCTTCTTTTTCTAAACTCATTTTTCAAATTTTTTATTTTCATTACAATTCTCATTATTTGAAATCATTTATCAGTTAAAAAAACCCGCACTAATAGTACAGATGTTCTGAATAGGATACATGTTTGAGAGAGGAACAGTAATTATTTGAAATTGAGCACCGGTAAAAAAAGAGAGAAAACAGAGGCGATGTTGCATTACTGTATGTGACCAGCTGAGGCCATGCTTTCCTTGGAGAGGGCCGCTCAGCTCAAACGCAGCTCCGCTCTCGCAGTTCACACTACCTGTGAGCTTCGGGTCAGTGTGTACAACTCTATATATCCATGGGGTTGCATTCAATGTTGCTGTAGGTTCATAATAGATACTTGCCACATTCAAACTGATATAGAATCATTCATTAATGTATTTGTACATGACGTGGTGAAATGAAACGATCCCTGGTCTGTAGTTTGGGTAAATCTTCCTTAGGCTGCAGGGTGCTATAGGGGAAAGGACGTGGGTTTCACTAGCTGGCATGTGGGAGAACTCAAGGTTGGCTCCAGGAAATGCATTTTTAACACTGAAACTATATAGTCTTTGCATTTTTTGAATATAGCAACCCCCACCCCCACCCCCACCCCTACTTCTTTCAGTATGTTATTATGGACAATGATAATGGTGGAGCACTTCGGTTTTTCCAGTATTTTCCCATATCAAAATATGTCACTGCTCCCAGCCAAAAACACATAGAGTCGCCGTTCACGGCGGGTAAGGGGAGAGAGAGAGAGAGAGGGGGGGACCTCCGCGGGACCTCCGCATGAGGTGGATTGAAGACAATTTTCCTGCTGAAAGGTGGTCTACCTGGAAGGCCAGGGCCCGAGCCAGCTGCATGTCATTTCTGTCAAGCCCGGCCAGGGTCTGTCAATTAAGGAAACACAGGGCAATCTGTGGCCGCTGAAAGAGATCCCCTCACCCCGCTCGGTGGCTGAGAGACGGGCCTTTGTTCGCAGGCATGTCTCACATACTTTCGGAGGCCAGATAAGCGAGGGTTCCATGAAAACCCGCTTTATGCCTGGCCACTGTAATGTCTCCGTGGGGGCAAAGCGTATTTAGGGAGGCGCAGTCGGTGAAAAGCTAATATTCCCCCCCCCCCTCATTACGGGGGGGTGGGGGGTGGCAATAAAAGCCGCAGGTTAGGTGGTCTCAGAGCCTCCCTAGGAACGTTCGCTGACTGATGCCCCCCTGCGACCACCCCTCCGACCCATTCTTTTGCCCCCTCTTTACCGCGGCGAAGATATAAACTTGGAAACGAGAGGCGGGCTTTTGGCCGTTTCCTGAAATCGGATTAACAGCTACTCTACACTTGCATCTGAGGGGCGAAAGGGGGGGGTTGGGCTTCACCAGGCCCGGGACCACCCAGTGTCAGGTAAACAGGTACGTTAAGGTGGGCCTGAGAGAAGAAGGGAGGGGGAGAGAGGGAGGGAGGGAGGGAGGGACAGAGACAGGTTTGGGGTAGAGGGCAGCCCCTCTCAATGACTCAGTGTTGCACAATTATAAAATGTATCTTGCCGTTCTTTTAAGAGAACAAGGGTTTAAAGTCAAGCAAATGCCAGAAATTCCACACAGGGTACTTCAGGTGTATCAGGTTTGTGCCCTGACCTGTACAGAAGAGTGTATTTTTCCGATGTCTGGGGTCTTTGTGTATTATTAACAAAATATATTTGCTTGTTTGAGTATATGCTTCGGCCTTCGGTTAGTATACGGTGAACTACGAAATGATCTCTGACCTCTGACATTTGTTTTTGAACAAATAACAAATAATGTCACTTTTACACTATATTATTTTGTTCAACTGCTTTTCATGTTCCTGCAGCTGAGTGTGCATATTCACGCAAAGGACCACAAAGCAGAAAACAGAATAAACCTTCATCTCTTCTCCTAGGACTTAATTTAAGCTCAGGATTTATCATACAAGATGCCGGTTACTTTATTGGATTTATTAGGCCTGACATTTGCTGCCGAAGCCAGGTAACTCCACGCTCCATTTTTAGATATATGTGCCAGCAATCAGCCCTCTGCTTGGCCCTGTTTGGGAGGAGAAGGCTGTTTAGGATGCTAAAAAGTAGGCATTGGCTAAACTGTGAAGTGATTTTAATATAGTACTAGATCATGACACAATAGAATATACTCTATTGATCCACAGCAGGGAAATTCATCTTGCCACCAGCAGCAGACATAAAGCATGTTTAAAACATGAAATTAATATAGACATAAAATACAAAATTCAAGAGGCCCCACGGGCTATAGGTAATTATGGCACGGTGGCAGTCCAAAAACACAAACAAACAAACAACCAAACAAACAAAAAAAAGAGGAGAAGCGGACATAAAAACTGATCAGTAGGTGAAAAACTATTTATTCCTTTAGATTAATAAATAGGCAGTAAAATACATCATAAGAACCATGAACTATAAGCTATAACTTTCTACTACACAAGACATGCCAGTCATTTGCTCATTAAAAGAGTTGACTGCTGTTGTTAAAAGGAAGTTTACAACTCTGAAACAAAGTTTACAACTCTGAAACAAAGTTTACAACTCTGAAACAAAGGCCATTCAATCAAAAGATAATATATATCATTACTATTATTATTATTATTATTATCATTAGTAGTAGTAGCAGCAGCAGTAGTACTATTATCATTATTCATAATAATAATGTTAATAATAATATTCATACATACCATAGTGAAAAAAATGTATAAAAGCAAAAAGGTAAATAAAACTTGCTTGATTATGTTAATCAAAGGTAACACCATGACCTAGGTTACAACCCCCCCCATCTTATGACTGTTTGACTTTGTAACTACAATTACAGATGTGTTCAATTTAAATGGTTGCTGATATGTTGTTTTTTTTTTTTAAAGGTTTTAAAAAAATTATTTCCCTCGTGTTCGGAATACAACACATTCGAAACATTCTTGCTCCGTTATTTTCTATTTTGATTGTCAACAAATCCCCCGTGACATGTTGTCTAAACTGCGGTATATGGTAGGGGGTGTCAAAGAGATTTAAAGGGAAAGCTGAACGCTCCTGAAAATGAGTTTTTGGCAACTTCCCGGGGATGCGCCGCTCTCGCTGCATCCACCGAGGCTTTGTTAACATAGCGAGTTTAAGCTCGCGGCCTTTCAAGCTGCCCATTATGTCTGATTCAGTGGGGCAGAAAGCAAGAGGGCCTGTTCCGCAGTCATGTGGGCACGCTGGCATTATACACTGTTCAGTATTAGATATTTGTGAGTCATATAAACAGAGCAGGAGCTGTGAGGCTGCTCGGAGAACTTTTTATAATTGGGAGTTATATAAGTGCCTAAATCCTCAGTGGAGGATTTAATTTTTTTTTTCTTCTCTTCCCTATTGTGTATTTTGAAAAGCTAAGAGGACCTCACAGCGCAGGGATAAATCCTTTGACATAACCGCTCCAAAAAGGTTAGGAAAAGTGAAATCCTGAGGACGAAATCCGGCTAATTGCCTCCTATAGTTCTTTATTTTTGTGTGTGTGAAAGGTGTTTTACAAATTCAATTAAAGCTGCAGTTGACAGCAGAGATGCATGTGTTTCAGATGTGCTTTTGTTCCTTTCGGTCTGCAAGCCTCTCTTGGTCTTCAAGCGTTTCTTTGAAAGACAAATCAGCAGCGGCTTTGAGGGGAGATCCCAATATTTGATTAATCAGTGATGGTCACGGTTTAAAGCAGGTATTCTTGAAGGAAAGAGCACAGCGGTCCTCATATTGGACTGGTGGCTCTTCCTTCAACATCCCATTTGGGAACATTTGATTTGGAATATGGAAGAATACCTGTAACCCCCACGTGTGTTAATGCAAGACATACCCTCAGTGACCAGAAAACAGACAGAATGAAGAGTCGACATCAGTTTCTTAAAATATCTGTTACTGAAAAAGAGGACAGCAAGGAAACAGGAAAATTGCATCAGGTATTGTTTTAACAAAAAGCTAAACTGATTCAGACATGCTCTGGAATATTCATTTTGAACACTGTCGCTGTTAACTATACATACACAAAGACAATGTTACTTCATAAAATTTGAATTTGATTCCTCGTTATAGTCTCATTATAAAGTTTGTGGCCTTGGGTAGTCGATGTTTTGTCAAAATACAGGTTTTCATCTGTAGCATCATGGTCTGGTGCTAATATTCTCTCTAGCACAAGCATTTACCACAGCCATGACCACAACCAACACCGAGTGGTTACAGAGGAGTGGTGAGGTTGCATGAGAAAGGTTGCCATGCAATAAAATGTACAGTATTTGTTCTGTATAGTATCTTTACATTTAAATTATAAATTATTATTGCTTCCAAACTCCAGCAGCTTTCGCTTTCAAATAAGATTTCATTCTTACTTTCCACAGAGCCCTATATTTTGACACTACTGCTTATAATCCAATTCGAGTAAGAAAGCCTCGCTTAATCTGTTAATATCAATCAGAGCAGGCGTACAGAACTCCTCACACTATGCCAGGGGAACTCACTATAAATTACCACTGCACCTTAGCAGCAGACGTGTATTCATTCAAGGAGGAAGGTAAGCACAATTTTATGCTTAAAATCAATTTCCAAAATAGACAGAAAAAATTATACTTGTGCAAACAGAAAGGTTGTGTCAGTCACAACAGTCATTACATCTTGCCCTGTGTAAAATGAATTTCCACGCAGTGGGTCTTGCATGATGTCCTTTGGGCCAAAAAATGGCCCCCAGGACGTTCTTTGTTAAGCCTCTGTCTAGGTATTTACAGTTGAGTGGAGACAGTGGCTAGTGACCTGCAGCCCACGGCGTAATTTACAGAGGGATGTGTCCCCCTCGCCCATTGAGGGACTGCCGTTCAGACCCCCCGTCCACTTTTTTAAGGGACTGAGGGGTTTCTTTCCCCCTCTTTAAGCAAAATAAGCGGTTACGGTCTGCAGCCGCCATGATCATGAGTGCAATGGGATGTTAAGACACAGCCCACTTAGGAAGCAAGAACCACCGTCTCTTTCAAAGCTTTCACTGGCCCATTCCGGTTAATCTGTCTCCTGCAGACAGGCCCTATTCGAGGAGAATGGTCACAGAGGAGACATTTCAAACACTTGTCTTCCATCAGTGAATCTTCCACTTGGCAAAACTATGGCTGAATTGAGTAGCTGAGTACCCTGGATGAGAGGCTTCCTGAGATCACAGGGTATCATTTGATTTTGTGTTGGCCAACCAGGTCTAAGCAAGAATTTCAGTTTTGGTAAATATTTGCCTGGAAAAATTCTAGTCGTTAGTGGCAATTACTCATTGCGTCCAATTATCCAGCTATATAAAACATGCATAAATAAAATTATTAACTAAGTTGCTAACTAAATAAATAAATAAATAAATAAAAATACCAGCAGGTAAGCTTAAGTCATTTTGAACAAGATAGCTAGCTCTGTGCACTCTATAATTTCACTGGGTTGGTCTCTAAAATGGAAAACAAATGTTGATTGAATTCATGCCCTTTTAACAGTTTACAAACTGAAATACTAAACACATGCTTAAAATAATAGCAAAATCTGATAGCTGCTCACATCATGCAGTCATTTAATAGGCGTGAACCTGTCTCAGTTCGCAACAACACGAAGCATACTGCTAATAACTTGCTAAGTTGCCTGCATTGTCAGCCTTAACATCTGAACTAATTAAAATGATACAATTTATTTATTGTCCAAGGATACTGATACAATTTCTGAAACTATAGTTAATGTACCTACTTTTCAATCTAACCATGTGACATCCCCGGCTCTATATATGCAAATGTGCGTCAAGTTAACGGACATATTGTAGTATTGACAGTAATAGCCCACTGTGATAGCTATACTCAGTATTTGGCTACTACATGTATGACATCTTGGATGCCAATTATTTGGCTTTTTGAAGAAGCTGATGTGACATTTATTAATAATGAATGCAGAAGGTATGGGAACAGTGGAGTGTTGCTGGGATAGAGTAATCTGGGGGCAATTGTAACAGGGGTCAATTGTAACACAATATTTTGTTACAATTGCCCCCAACCCTGAATACATGAAACTAGCTAGCTTGCTGGAAAGAATCTCAGCTCTAGCTTGTTTCAGATTAGTGCAATTTTATGGTGTTGCAATTGCCCCCTGTTACAATTGCCCCCAGAATACTCTACTCTGTTATTAGCTAGTGCTTGTTGTGGCTGTTGATCCCATTTGACTACGCTAGACTGGAGCACGTTCTTCATCTAGTGCACTTTTACTAATTGATGTTCATGTGAAATGTGTTAAGTACATGACCAGGAACGTTAAAAAGTTAAGACATTTAGTTTATAGAAAATTACTAAATAATATTGTGCAAGTTGATTTCTGTTTTCTTTTGGCAACATTGTAAATTCAATGCTTGATTTTACTGTTGTATACATTTCATTACAAGAAATGGCGTTATGATCTGGACTGAAACTCTGAATATTCTGTATTGTACTGTTGGCTATAGCCATCCCCCACATCTGGCAAGCGCCTCAAAATCTCTCAAATTAAATATATACCAATAGTAGCTCACTACATGGTTTGTGGCACTATAAGCTTGTTAAAAGTTAATTATTTAAATCCTAAGCTCAGGTAATTATTATAACTTATTTATTTACCTATGTGATAACCATTGTTGCATTGAAAACTAGTTTTGTAGCAGAATCATATAAATATATAATTAATTGCTTATTATTGCACATAGGCATTATGGACATTGGCATTATTGTTGTATTTGGTCTTCTATGAAACCATCCACTCCCACAACAGTGAACTTCTCAAGGTATTGATTTTTCTGACAGTCTGTTTGGGCAAAACTCAACCCAAAATGTTGATAAGATTTCATTTGAATCTAGACAGGTGACTTGTTGCAAGCAAAAATCACTTTCATAACAACTAATTATGAAAGTAATCAAAAAAAGCAAACAAAAAAACATGCAAACGTACGTAATGACAAAGCAAAGTAATTGATACTATATGTTAAATTATATTATACGGCTGCTTAAGCTATCCTCTGTTTTGTGGACATAATATCCATAAAGGTTCATGTAATATTCTAATAACATTGTTTTACAGATTTTTTAAAATATATTAGTGCGTGCATATGTACTGTATGTGCATGTGTGTTTGTGTGTGTGTGTGTGTCTGTGTGTGTGTGTGTGTCTGCGTGTGTGTGTGTGTGTGTGTGTGTGTGTGTCTGCGTGTGTGTGTGTGTGTGTGTCTGTGTGTGTGTGTGTGTGTGTTTGTGTGTGTGTTTGTGTCTGCGTGTGTGTGTGTCTGTGTGTGTGTGTGTGTGTGTATGTGTCTGTGTGTGTTTGTGTGTGTGTGTGTGTCTGCGTGTGTGTGTCTGCGTGTGTGTGCGTGTTTCTGCGTGTGTGTGTGTGTTTGTGTGTGTGTGTGTGTCTGCGTGTGTGTGTCTGTGTGTGTGTGTTGTGATATAGATCACTATGAGCTGTTTTCCCAGGTGGAACTAAGGTCAGTATTATTTCACACTTGTAAGAAGTTTCTTTGTATTTGTCTTCTCCGAGACTGGTTTTCAAGTCTGTCTTCCAGAATGTGACTAATACTTCTTGGTTGAAAGATATTACCACAGAACACTGAGGTGAGGCCCTGCTTGGTTGACGCAAGTAATACATCAAGGGTGCAGAAAACAGCATTAACAATTCAGCCACTGTACCATGTTTTCACAATCGCAATCAGAAAGACTGAGAACTCATTTCGCGTTCCTTTTCTGAATTGGAATAATTTCGCATCTTAGTTCATTAGAACGCCGGTCGCACTCGGAATCAGTGTGGTGACATGGAAAGAAATGAAATAGCAAACGTATCCACTGTGATGAAGCTTCACAGTCGGGGAAAACAGGAAAATGTCGATAGAATTCCCTGAGAAGCTATGTACTGTTGTTACACGGATGGCGCAAATTGCCAAAAGAGAGCGTGCGTTCGCTCCCGTGTTATTTCAACGCAAACCTCCACCTTGGCCGACCCATGAATAAGAGGAAAAAAGTTCATCCCTCACTTCCAGCCCTTGTTGTTGTTAGAATTTTGCAAAGGTCCTTTTCATCCCTCTCCAGGCTCTCTCCCAATTATAAACGGTACGAATCCCCCCCCCGTAGCACGGCGCGCTCGCCTCAAATCTACAGTTGGTAGCGCGGATGCTCCTTTCTGGCTGTCTTCCCTCGCTGGCCCCAGCTGTGAATGTGTACACTGTGTAAATCTGAGGCAAGCCGGGTCGCTCGGGCGTGACGCTGACCATGTCAGGCCTTGTGTTCCGAGCGCGCACGGCAAAGTGCCTCCAGCAGAGTTTCTCCCCGCAACTCGCCCGGCTCGCAAACAAGGATTTAGGTCAACTTGACACTCTCCCCACCCCCAAAACCCCCCCTTTAATTCTCTCCGCAAATTTGATTTGTTGTTTATGGTCACTCTGACTGCGAGAGGGCACCTCTCACTTTTCTCTTCGGTATATTTATTTGTTCGCTTGTTTGCTTATTATTTATTTCATTCTTTTTTTTCAGCCGACTGCAGTATTTGTTGGGTCTTTTTAAATCAATAACTTTGGTCATAAGCGCTCATTAAAGTCGGCGAGGTAATTTCACGGAACTGAAAGCTGACCCTAATGTGGCTTAATGTGCACAGAAATAAACTCTGACGACCTATACTGGGATTTGGTTTTAGTGTTTTTTTCTTTTCTTTTTTCTTCCAGATTTCAGAGCATTAGTTGTAAATCGTTCAGACTCTCAGACTAATTCCTGATTTTTTAACTTTTTTTTTTGGTGAGTTGAGGTGTGGTGTTTTTTTTTTTTTTTTTGGGTGAGGTAGGGAGTGCCGAGGAGAGCTATCCTGTTGGGTGGTGGTGGATTTTTTTTGGGGGGTGGGGGAGGGGGGGCGGTGTGTGTCACGTGTGGGCCTCTTGAGTGAAATTCCCTTCTCTGGTGGCTTGTCAGACCCGTTGCCTTTCCTTAGTGTGGCAAGCAGCTGCAGGCAGAGAAGAAAGACAGCCAAGAGCAGGGGGCTACCGGTTAAGCGTTTTCATGGTGGATTTGAAATCAGATTATATACGGGTCCGCTCAATTGACTTAATGGATTTTAAGAGACTAGATCCTATTAATGAAGTGGGTGCCCCCAGGCACTGCCCCCACCAATGGCAGGCTAATCTGGCATGCAAATTAAATCCTGCCTCAATATGCTGGCCTGTTTAATGTGATCCATTACACCCTTTTACTTGTTTATATCTAATATTGTAACAGAAATGGGCTTATAAGGGCCTGGGCCCACAGAACAGAAAAGTAATTACTTAGAAAGATGAGGTTTGTTTGGGGTCCGTTTCGTCTGTTTCCCTGCAGAGTGGCTCAAATTCCAGAGGAGGGAGCAGTGAACATTTCTTATATATTCTCTGCCAAGCTGGCTCTCGCCGGCTCTGCTACGGCTTGCTCTCCGTTAGAGATTTCTGCAGGATTATGAACTGGCAGCCACGCTCGGTGGTAATCCGACAGTGCCACTCTTTGGTCTGTAATGGAGACGATCCCGTTTTTGCTAGAAAGTAAACATTTATCGCTCCGTGTGCAGTCGTTTAATTTCTTCCAGCTTTTTTTTGTGTGTTTATGTAGGTCCTACTCATTTCTGAATTGACTCGTGATAGATAATATTATAAAACCATTACACTAAATATACAAACTATTATAAGTGTGTAGAACATACGTATATGTAGACATACATCCAATTAAAACGATAAGAAAGTGGTTGGTCAGTTAGCATGAGAAGAGCCCTGATTGCTGCTGTGATGATTGGTACATGTTATATTGAGCTACTAGTTTATACTTCATTACTCATCTGGGAACTACACATTTACAAAGCAAAGCAACAGACTTGTCTAAAAAACAAATATATGTTACCTGTATTTGTACAAATAGCTGTAAGGAAAATGAGCATTATATTTGTTAAAACATATTGACATTAATAGGGATTGTATGTTCTTATATACAATTGATTATGCCTTTACATGCAGTCTGTGGTATACACTAATAAATTTCCATTTGACATGAACAGATTGATTTGTATAATCATAATTTACAATCTAATATCTTTTTTTATTTTACAGTCATGTGGCACTTCCGTGCGCCACATACACTGAGTTGGTCTGGTTTTGATATTCATAGAAATTATATGATATTTCAGCGGCAATGGCAACGGTCCAGTCCACGATGAGTAAGCATGTGCTGCTTTGCATATACCCGGAGAAGTTTCAATTTGGCCAAGAGATAGGCCTTACATGCAATAATCCTCTTGAACGGTCACATAAATGTCTGCACTGGGTTGTTTTTGCTGAATTAGACCGTTTTGTTTGTTCCTCTTTGAAGACTTGTTGAAGAAGGAGCTTTGCCTGAGTCACAAGCTGAAACGCAAACATGCTGAAGGGTAGTGTAATGTCTGATCGGGACTTCTCAGCAGTTTTTGGCCTTTCCTGCCGGTTTTTCATGCCTGGTTAGCTTGGAACCCTCTCTGTTAGTGTCAAGGGGAAGAGGGGTCATCGAAAGGCTATGTTCCCCCCTCTGAAATATTTTGAGCATGCAAGCTCACATTCGCTTGAGCATGGAAAGAAAATGCTGTTATTCACTGTCTGTACTTCAGATTGACACGATTATATACCAGCAAGGGAATTCATGGAGTCCGGAGAGACATTGGAAAGCTTCCAGAGCACATATTAACTGGTGTCTCACACATTCTGATTAAAAAAAGAAGAGGAAGAAAATGCTAGGCTAATGTTGACAGTGATGTTTGGCTGCATGAACCACTGATATAGACTCTGAGGCTTTGAATTGCTAAAATGTATAAATGCTTTTAAGAGTCTGCCATTATAATCACATACTCGTCATACTCTTTGTCCTGGCTGTGCTCACCTAGTGTGACATCACTGTTCATGTCTTCTCTGTCAGCTACGGTTCTTTGCCATATTATATTAGACGATCCCCCCAGAGAGATGGCGAGGGGCCTTATGTTTTTCTCCTGTGCATTGTGATCGCCTCAACTTCCACTTGCTGTACGCTACACTGTTGACGTTAACAAAATACTAACATATTTAGATGAAATAAGGAATTAAATAATAATGTAGTGGAAGAAAATGATGTGCATATAATGCTATAACCACAACAAGAGGAAAAAAAGGCAATGCTGAAGAATTTTAAAGAATTTAATAATTGACCCCAGTGAATGAGTAGTGCACCTTTTCAGCAGAAATGTAATGAGACCAACTGAGATCTCGTTCTCCAGAGGCAAAGCTAAGACCAATTAAGCACTGTCATTGGCACATTCCAGGCCCAATACCAGCCTGTGGGACTCCACACACTAAGAACAAAGCCTTAACAGGAAGCCACTGTAATTTTAACTGAAAGAATCAAACTTAATAGCATTCTTAATAGTATACCATTCCTGCTATGACAAATGTATGTGTTAGCAACATTTACCAGAACTTTCCAGGATTGGTCTGGGAACCAACCAGAAATTGTTAGCTGGGTATGTGTTAAATATGTGCCCACTTCTGACCTTCCAATTTCCGGCAATACCTTTACACTAAAATAATATGGGCATTCCTACAAGCTCGCTAATTAAATGGCACACAATTTAACTGTCAACACTGCAAAGTAGCGATTGACGAGAGGCCAACCAAAATTGTAGAAGGCACAAAACGGTGACTTTTGATTGGCTATACCTCTCAGACCATATTGCACTGAAGAAGAGAACAGCAACATTATCCCTGGAAAATGACAGCAAAGTACTCTGTCTCAGAAGATAGCTCAAAAGACTTATACCTGTCCTGAATTGAAAGAAAGGCCGGTCCAGTTTTGGTATTCTTTATGAGAGCAGGAATATCAAGGCTTCCATTTTTCAGTTTCATTAAGTTTCATTCAAATGCAATACTTTATGTTCACCAGTGCTCAAAAGTATTATTTTAATTTAAAATATATAGTTTAAAAGACAAAATTGTTCCATGAAGGATCATGTCATCTAGAATTTTGAGTTTGGTTGTCAGTACAAATTGTGAATGCTCTGCAGAAGATTAATTTAGGGTGAATGAATTGATTTTTTTGCAACAAAAAGCTTTACTTAGTATTGTGTATACGGGAACACTGCACATGAATTTAAAAGAGCAGCTTTTACTTCCAAATGAGAAAAGTTGTTTCTCTTTATAAGAGAGCGAGCAGACAGTGCAATACTTTCACATTGCAGGTTTATTCAGGCAAATAGAAGGCAGATAGATTAACTGATAGAGAAGAGATCACAGCTCAGAAGCTACCATGGAGGATCAGACCCCCATCCACGCAGGGGGACTCATACATGGCTCAAAAGTCGGCCGCCCTACGGAGTGCACCACAAATCACACTCAGAAGTAGACATTTTGTTTGTGTCCATTTACTTAAGACACTCTCAAATAAGACATTCATTTAACCTGGCTTACCTCCAGAAATCCTCTGTTAAAATGTTATTCAGTGTCATGAAAGTACGTCATTAAATGCAACAATTCTAAATACAGTACGTACATACACATTTCTCAAATAGTTTTGGGTATGTACGCACAGAAAACCTTTTCTCGACAAAGCATCTGAACGGCCTATTATTTAGATACGGAAGCTGGATGACTATGGTTCATTATTGAAATACCCATTGTATGCTAATCTTAAACATGGAGATGCTGTCAATCATTCGTGACAATGATTGCAAATGATTCCTAGCAAATGGTGCTGCCGTTTGGACAAACATAATTTATGATGACTGCTTGCTGTTTTCACGCCGACCGAGGGCAGCTTGGTGGTGTAACAATTATTACTCTTCACTCTTGGTAACATCGTCATCGTCTCAGTTTTCTACGTTAAATACTTGCTAAGGGATGCTGTAAATGAAGACAGCATTGCTTTCTGTTTGATGACCAACCTCAGAGTATTTCTGGGAAATATAGGCTGGTCAAGAGCACCAGAATGGGACCGATCACTTGTATTATATGCAGCTCATTAAGAAACAGTGAAGCTAGTAACTTATAATGCTAATGAATTCTATTGTGCTGACATAGTTGATGACTTAAGACATGCCTTGGAAAACAACAAGGGGCTAATTGAATGAAGCTAATTTGCATTGAAATCATTTAAATTAAGAGAACCGGGCCTTCGCACAAACATTCATAGAGTACTAGTGCATTCTTTCCTTATTCCAGTAACCCTTGTGAGTATTCCTGTAAATGTTACAATATTTGTCCATAAGATAAATGAAAGATGAACACCAGTGCTGCTTGTGAATTTGATGCCAGTCAATTATTTTTGGCTCGAGCTTTTCTACAGCTTATATCAATTATGTTTCACTGTACTATAATGTATCATTAAATCATCATCTTATTATGGCATAATAGATTTAAAGATTTATGCGCTGTTCTGACTGAAGGTCATTTCTATATATATACTTTGGCAAATCATTTCAGATCTTTGAGAATAAATGAGCACCTCATATGTAGCCTATTTAGCTTTGTTACTTAGATAAACCAAATCTGCTTGAATGGAGGATCCCAGTCTTACAAATGACCTTAACCATTAAAAATCCTTAAGAATTTACATTGCAAGCGTGATTACATCAATATTTATGACATCTGCAGACTGCCTTAACTCATTCTTTGAGAAGTCGCTATCTATTCACACATTTTAGCAATGATATACCATGTATTAGTTACAATGATTGAATTTTCCTCCTGTTATATCAGTGGAGTGGTAATTTCTTGTTTGTGCCAGGTAAACAGTTTTCCCTGAAAGGGTTAGTGTTACCTGGTGTCTTGTAGTTCTGGGTACCCCTGGATGGACTCACACAGGGACTCTTGTTTGTCTAGCAATAGGTCTGTGGAGAATTTTCTAAATGTTGTCACAAAAAGTGTCACCCCCTCCATAAAATCAAAATGTTTGAAGCATATTTTTGCAAAGGTAACTTTGTGTCAATATGTATATACTGGAAAGCCTTTTTGTCATCTCTTTTATAAAAATTAAAATTATACTATTGATTGAAAGATATATAATTAAAAACAATTATCTGGAGTGCTGCATATATATAAGGCACTTATGCATAGTTGAGATTGTATCCAAGCCATGCCATTGTGGACTGTGGCTGGGTGTCCAATGGGGTGATGTATAATTGGCCAATGTTTCCCAGGGAAGAAGTCTTTCAGGCTGGATGGATGGCATTCCTCACCTCATTGCTCAATAGCGACTCCTCTGGTTGCCTGGGAAAGCGCAGTCTGCCTGCTTCAGCTGCCTCTGCTGTGCAGCCCTCTGCCTTTGTGGAAAAATAATTGTGAGAAAAAACTGGTCAGGGACTTCAGGTGTGGGGACAGTGGCTTAGACCTACACGTGGGACTTGGTATTCCAAAATGAGAAGAAAATTTGGGGAAACAAGTAAATATTTTACTTAAAAAAATTTGATTTACGTAAAAAATTGACTGGGTATTTATTTATTCCTGACCCAACATTTAACATACCAAACTGTTATATGGGCTCTTTGTGCTCTGAATATGTCTGACTCACTGTGGACATGTTACATCAGCTCTTTGTGCTGTGAATATGTCTGACTCACTGTCTGACTCACTGTGGACATGTTATATGAGCTCTTTGTGCTGTGAATGTATAACATGTATAACATTTATTTGACTAGGAAGTCATATTGAGTGCAGTGTAGTATAGTATAGTGTAGTATAACGGTTAAGGAACTGGCCTTGTAACCGAAAGGTTGCAGGTTCGATTCCCAGGGAGGACACTGCCGTTGTACCCTTGAGCAAGGTACTTAACCTGCATCGCTTCAGTATATATCCAGCTGTATAAATGGATAATATGTAAAAAATTCTAAAAAGTTGTGTAAGTCGCTCTGGATAAAAGCGTCTGCTAAATGCCTGTAATGTAATGTAATGTAATGTAATGAGATTAAAACCTCTTTTACAAATGAGACCTAGCCAAGATGGGGTCAAATAGCAGCATAAAATTATAAAATCACAATCACAGGTTCATTACAAGACAATACTATACATAAGTATGAAGGTATAAACAATACAAAGTGAAATACAATACATACAGTATGACAGAACATAACACATGGCAGCAGTGATTAGACACAACAGTATTACTTAAAACAGTTGCAGCTACCCGTGAGAACATCCATAATTCTCAGTTTAAAATCATTTAATGAAATCAGGGAATCAAGTTTGAGCTTGGCCTGCAGCTCGTTCCAGGACCCAGACCACTATAGGACAAACTTGTTTTCCCTGCCTCTGTACGAAAAGAGGGTACTTTTAACTGAAGCCATTTGTGCGATCTCAAACTATAACAGCTTTGCACAAATAAAAACTTCAGACCTAAGTACAAAGGAAATTTGCCTAAAATAATCTTATAAATTAAAGTGTACCAATGTTGTAACCTACGCAAAGTGAGGGATGACCAACCAACCATGCTGTATAAAGTGCAATGATGAGTCCTAAAACTAGAGTTTGTGATATATCTCAGGGCTGAGTGATACAGGGGGTCGAGCTTGGATAAGGTGGAGGAGGAGGCGGACCTATAGATAGTGTCACCAAAGTCAAGCTGAGGCAAAAATAGGCTAGCAACTAACCGTTTTCTTGATGCCATAGAGAAACAGGACTTTAGCCTATACAGAAATCCCAGTGTGAATTGTTCATTTTTTTGATAGGTAGTCGATATGACATTTAAAATTTAGGTTTTTGTCTGCCTCACTGTGGACATGTCCAGAGAGGCCTTCTTTCTACTTTCTTTAGCTTCCTTCATTGTTTTGAATTCACCGCTGTATTTTTCACCATGAGCCACAACCGCCATAGACACTTACCCACAATCTTCAAGGACTCTGCCATCATTAATAGCAGATGAGATGCACAAGTTATCACTTGTGAACAGGACAAAAAGAGCCACTTAAAGAAGGGCATCTTATCTCTCTCAAATAAGAAAGGAGACTAGCTGTGAGGTTGACAAATGGTCATTTGCCACTTTTGACCAGGCCAAGACTCCATGGCTATGACAATAACTTCCTGGAGAGAGCAAGTCAACACCTTGAACGACCACAAGAATGTTGAATGTGCCATAAATTCAGGTAACGGCTCCAAAAACACAAGCTCTTCATGTACAGTGGGCAGTCACAGTACATTAGAGCTACCAACGAGGAGCACTCCATGACATCACACCTTTCTAGACTGATAATTCAAGGCTGGAATGACCCCCGTGTAACCTGTGAGTTTATGCTAGCGCTATTTACAACCTGGAAACACCCCAATGGCCACAGACTGCCTAGCGGAGACAGGGCCTCAGTTCATTGATAAAACTGTTAATTATCCTCACTTGCTGTAATAACTTCAACGCAACTCACACAACCCCACGTTTGTAAATACTATGGAATAATTGTATTATATCACCAACACCTCAAGGGTGTGAAGAGAAGGAATTTTGCCTATTTCACTGTACAGTAGTTTCACTGGGTAATTTCCCTCTGTCCGTATGGAGAAGAGGGAGAGGTAGGATGTGTGATTGAACATATATGTGTTTGGGAAAGCAATAAAAAGCACACACAACTATTTCAAAACATGCTTTCATTTTCAATTAGATTTCAGTTTAAGATCAACTTTCTGAAATGTATCCTTGCCAAATAAGGTGAACTCATACTGACCACAATATTCCACAGAAGTGGGACACTAAAGTTTTTCTATTTCAAGTTTATATCTAGCTTGTTATTAGTAACTCATTTGTGAGACTTGCCAATTAGGCGGTGATATTTTCTCGATCACAATCAGCAGTTGACGCGGTTTCCATTTGAGGACAAATGATTGCAATCAAAGGAGAGTAAAACAGTTGAAAGTCAGATTGATCTTCACACAATGTTAATACTGGCTCATGACACAAGCGGGCATTTGTTACCTAAATAGATAACTAAAGCCTTATACATTGCAAAGGTGATGCAACAAACTTCATGCAATCCCGTGAACCTCTGCATTCTAAGGTAGACAGCTTCATCATCACATTACAAGCAGTGATACATTGAAAATGTAAAAGAATGGCCATATAAACAAATAAAAGTCAATTAAAAAATGTATAACTGTCTGATGCTGTTGAAGACTCTAGAGAAATCTCTTTCTAAGCAGTTGATTCTTCTAGCGCCATGTCCACTTTAAGTACTTGGCATGTACCCTGAAATCACATTAGAATTTACTTCTAACCATTAACCATTTAAAACTTATCATTAAAAGTAGATAAACTCATCAAGAAATAAATTATAAAATCGGATCGTTAATTGATCAGATTTGATGTATGTGGCTATGTGGGCCTTATTGACTGTAGTACCTCAGGACCACAAAATAATACCAATCACCTCCACAGCACCAGAAAACATACTAACAGTGTCCAGTTTGGCAAATTCTAAGTTTTATCTGCTACATCCCCTTATGAATTTCATAAATTATCCCAAGTCACTTTGAGGCCAGGGTTTGAGGCCTATATGAACATGATTCCAGCAACATTTTCACAAATAGTAAAGGCCTCAAAGGTTTACGTTTACACCACCCTTGGCCCATGAGATAAGATTACCCACTTCATTTTCCAGAATAGGAACTGACCAATCCAAGTAGGACCTCCAAGTCAGATGACCCCTATGCCAGCAAATGGCCTGGTCTGCCATTATGAAAACCGAAGCCCAGGCAGAACTTTGCTCAGTACATTCCTCCGTTCCCTGTTGCTCTGCTCTGTGCTCTCGTTTTAATAAATGTTTTCCTATGTTAAACCATTAAATGTGGCCCATACAGAACCTCGTGGATGTAGCATAATGCCTTTCTGCTCAGTAGAACTTACTGGTTTGCACCATGAATAACAATTGGCACGGGGTCTTCTCTTGGATCCTTGACAAATCACTGATCAGCAATCACACAGCTCCTAACGGCCTGAAAGTGAGGAAAAAGGTAGGGCCGATCGCAATACAATGTACTTCAGCAGAACTTGCTTTTGAGGGAAATTAAAAAAGACATGAGAATTGAATATTTTCAGTTTATTCGACATCAACAGTCTGGCAAATATAAATAAATAAACCTCTTCTCAATGCAGGTATGCTTGAGCGTGTGCACCTCATTTCAAGCACAATTAATTTGGAATGGAGTGCTGCAGGATCAATAGTCCCCAGTTGATCCAGAGGGTCTGTCACTCTAAGGAAATGGGACACATATGGTAATACCCCCAGCTTAACAACAACTTAGAGGATTTACTGTTGCCGTTTTCAGACCAACATGAATAACAAACAGTGGGCCACCCCCTGGGAGCCATCTTCTTTTATTCCAGCTTCAATTAATCTTTAGGGGGGAGGATACCATTTAAAATAAATGGCGGGGGGAGGACAGGAGGGTATATTAGAGAGTGTGTTAGGGCCAAAATGTAAGCTATGCTAAATGAAAATCAGCCTTTTCAAAAATAGATTTATGCAAATATTCGTCAGTCGCGCCCAGCTTTGTTGTTCGGGTCAGGTCAGGTGGTTGACATTTTGCATGTTTGAGTGTTCGTCATCTTAAAATAATTTTGCAATGTGATCACCACCTTTCTAAATAAGAGGAAACATCTGGAGTCTGTTTTTTTTTTTTAATACCAGAACAAATATACATTTTCCAGATGATGTATTAATCAGCACTGGCCAACTTGGCTAGCTTCCGTCCAATAGCCTATACGAGTTTATCACAGAAAGTATTGTGGTAACTAGTAGCTAGATATTATTGTTGCTGCTATTTATCTAACCAGTTTAGATAAAAATGTGCTGATTTGATGAGTCCTTGCATATATAAACCTATAAACCCATATATATACAAATCCAGTCCAAAAAAAAACTAGTTGGAATATACACTAGTTAGCTAGCTCAATTATTGAGACAAAACTTTGTGTTTGTTAATACTAAAGGACTCCTTATAATGTTAGCAATGTTCATCTTCATTATAATAAACTAAAGCAAATTGTGACTTAAATTGTGTAAAGTAAATTCCATTTATAATCTAGCTGATGCACTCCCTCATTTTTGGGCATTTGTCTTGGTTAGGTGAGGTTGAAATGGAGTGCTGGTACATGGGGCAGTTAATTTATTTATTTATTTATTTCGGCATGTGTATGATCACATTGTATCACATTTCTGAAAATATTCATTTCAAATACATTTCCTGCCGAAAAGGGATACGGGAAAAAAGCAGCCTGCTTATCAATGTCCCGCCCCACTTCCCTCACGATTTTAAATGTTCATATTATACATTTGATTAAAACTGATATTTTTAGTATCACAACAGCATAGCTAAGTTTTCTTTATAGCAAAATTGATCAAGAAAGAAAGAAAAAAATAAAAATAAACTAAAATACTCTAAAGTAAAACAAACCGGATTTTTAAAGTCAGATTATTAAAGTCCAATTAAGTAGGTTTAAATGTGCCTGTCATACAATGGTCAAACAATTTGTTTCAATGTTCATATTATACATTTGATTAAAACAGATATTTTTAGTATCATAACATCATAGCTGAGTTTTCTTTATAGCGAAATTGATCAAGAAGGAAATGAAAAAAATAAAATAAAATAAAATACACAAACCGGATTTTTACATTCAGATTGTTTTCGGCCCGATTGGTCATCATGTCATTAAACTGCATTTAAACTCTTTTCATCTTTCTGAAGGGGCACAGGTCCATATGCTTCCAACTGTATTTACAAGGCTGCCCAGGAAATGTGCTGCTTGTACTGTATTAGAGGGCATTTCCAGGTCATCGTTGGCGGATGATGCCCATGAAATGGCTTCACTTCAGGTGAATTTGCAACTCCCCAAAATTGACTTAATGTGTGGGAGTCAGCTGGGAAGATGGAAGATGTTTCAATGATCAATGTTGGCTCGAAGTGTTCCAGTTTGTAATTGCTTTCGGCATACTGTAGAAATACTGATTGATGGGAATGTAATGACTGGAGCTTGTCCTGCCTTTTTTCCAAAGAACAGTGTTTCTTGTAGATTTTCAACAGTTAACGAAACACTTAAATATAAAAATAATTGGAAAAGATCATATAGTCTGTTAAATGAGTTCCACAGCTAACGGGATTGCAGACAATTCAGCATCTAAAAGTTGGGTGGTCTTTCACAACATTTATATATTTTTCTAAACGGAAAGTTGTAGTTCTTTTGTTTTGTTTTAAAGCATTTGTTACTCGTATCCATGCACCATGGTTATCCCAAAATGTGCAATTCTGTGAAAACAATAGTTTTGTAGAAAACCTAGTGATTAACTATGAAATAATTAACATAATGGATGGTTAAAGAGTCACAAAGATGCATTTTGCAACATTTCTTTCATAATTTGGTGAGGCAGGGGGTGATTTGTTCAGTAAACGTAACAGACTTGCTTTAAAAAGGTATTGGTCAGAAACAGTACTTTAGCAGCAGAGCCCACATCCAGAATATTTTGATGATTTAGGTCTACAGGAACTGAGCCAAAATGGCTGTAGTATCTTACATCTTTGGAGAGACTTTCATGTAGCATACAGAGTTGGGTTTCATACAGCAGGAATAAGAAGAGCCAAAATGCCTGCAATACCTGAGAATTAACTGAAATCCTCTGATGTCTGATAAAAAAAAAACATCGGCGCTGCTGCTTCCAGTCATTTCTGCTTTTCACTGTGACGCCGACCAGCTGAGCAGCGCGGGCCTTGTGAGGGAGGAGCGCACTTCATGAGCACAGGAGCCTGACCCACCGCAGGAGGCACTACCACTACCACTACAACTACCAACGTGCCACCTGGTGGGGCTGCCAGCCACAGTCTACACAGGTGTAGAGGATTATATCCCCAGTGCTTCTGCAGGGGCAGCCACGAAACAGCCCGTGCAGATTAGCACTTAGATTATTTAGAGCTTATTAGAGCTCGAATAAGCAATGAGAAGAAAGCCAGTGACAACAATCTAATGATAAATTAATACACTGCAATTCAAAATTAAATGCATATCCCCTATTTTATATATGCACCTTGTATTGTATTATATGTATATGTATTTGTATTGCAGTATGTATTATATGAATTCCTATGCATTAGATATGGATATGGAACACAATTTGTAAATGAACTACGTAACAATAGTCAATAACGTGCGTCTCTACAGTAGACACAAGCCTGCTGAAAGAGTCGCTGGTATTTTGCCCGTTGGGAAAAGTGATTCCCTGTCCCTGTAGTGCAGCGGCGCAGAGCGCGATGCGTGATGGCACCTCCGGCGGCAGTACCAGTCGACGCTGCCGCGAGTCGCCACCTTTCCCCCGGATTTAAATCGGCCTCCTGGTTTTCCTTTGCTGACTCCGATGGAAGCCCGGCGATGTCAACGGCGGAATAAATAGATGGAAACAGCAGAGCTCGGCGCTTCATCCCCCAGACTTCGCCTTTATCATGCAAATAACGGGAATAAACGCGGGAGGAGTGGGGCGGGCGGGAAGGGGGGAGTGGGGCGGGCGGGAGAGGGGGGCGGGAATTCCCAAGCCGGCACTTGGGCAAAATGCAACTTTGCTGCATTTCGGGCCCCGCAATGAAGAATTTATTTGGAGAACTCAGTTCTAATTTGAAAGGAATGGCAGCTGAAGGAGGCACCAGGGACCCAGGTCTCGCGGCTTCCACTTACCTCTCTTAGAGGGCCCCGGGAAGGGAGGGAAAGCCTCAGCTGTTTGAGACATTTTCGGCACGTAGGACCCTCTCCTTGTCAATGTACCATGTGCAATACTCAGCTGACTGAAGCGCTGCCGGAACGCTCCTTCCCGTTCTCGGAGAGGGCCAGGAACACCAGGCTGCCTCATGCTCGTCTGACTTTAAAGAACACATCAGTTCTGTTATTATGTTTTAGAAAATCCTCTCATTATCCCAAAGTGCCAAAAGACAAAATCAACTAGTGAGGCGCTACCTTAAAATGACAGCTGTTATTGTGCACGGATATGATCTGCCATCTGGTAGTTATGCCAAGCAGCGAGAGGGGTTAATTTTCTGTGATTTATTCTACTGGTGCTGCCTCTACAAAAGCCTCTGAATTAGTTAACATGTCATTTCAAGTGTTCGGTAAGAGGGTTTTTGGACATACATGTGCAATATCTTACAAAACTATCCTGTCCCAAGCATTTTCTGGTCACTTATTGACATTTTCAATTCCAAAAATTCCATCATTCTTGAAAACAATTTCATAATGATTATCTTCACGTTTCATAAATCTACATATGTGGCAAGATCGTTTTTTCCCCCCCATCAGTGAAACTCTTAATATTTTACTTTTCCGCAAAACAAATAAATTACATTTTAAAAAGTCCTTCTCTTTCTCTCATATTTTATTTACGGATGAAAACTTTCTTTGTCAGAGATTCATTGAAGATTTGCATGGTCATTACTAGTAATATCTTTTTACTTTAAAGAACTAAAACAGAACTGAAAATGCTTATCCAATCCTTAACCTATGTGGTTAACTAGTTAACTAGTATCTAAATAAGTAGCTTGTGAAATGAACAATGAGCAGGCAAATAAACAAACTATATAATTCTTTAAGTCAATATTATTATGTAGCCATGCATTATGTAACTAAAAAGCAATTCAGTTCTAGTAATAGTGGTTATGAACAGAGATTGTGAGCCAGTTCTAATTCTTTATTACTTTAGTATTTTGGTTGTGGATGTATTGTTTTTTGATGTAGCACACACACAGAAGATTTTACACTGGTACACAATAAACAGAACTGACCTCGAAGATGCATGCCCATCTGATGTAAGAGCACAATCCAAATCCTGCCTTGTTTTTTCAGAACAGGTTTCGAACCCATTTGGGTCGAGACATTTATCATCAACCTGGCCGAAACTAAACTAAAACTCTATTCAATAAAGTACGATCTCGCCAATGTTAATCTATTAACCCAAGCAATGAGAACGTTTCATCCACATTGCATATATTATAAAGGTATCGTACGCCCGTGTCAGTGCTTAGGCTTTTGCGTGTGCAAACGCGCGCGTGTGTCTGTGGCAGTCCGCAGTGAAGTGCCACCGTGGTCTCTGTCTATTGATGAACATATCCCCTCCGTACGTTGCCTGGCTCTGAAGAGGAAAAGGCTCTTCTGAAATGAATAGGCTTCCTGGGGCGAGATAAGCGAGGGTGTACAATAATACTAAACATCCCTGAATTGTTTGACAGGCAGGCCAGAAGTATCAGAACAGCAGGTAGTTATTATATGAATTGGTGGAGGGGGACACATTGGGGACCTAGTGTGCCACATCACACCCTGCAGTTAGAGGGGGATCGCAAATGCACGTTTGGTACACTCAATTGCAACACGGAGCCAAAAATGCGGCAGGGGTTGCATTCATTTACTTTTAGCTGGGAATATAGTGTATGTTAGATTCCTTTTTTCGTTTGCCTCTTCGTTTTGGGGGTGAATCGGTATACGTGGTAATAATTAGTAATGTTATAGCTAATCCATTGTTTTTTTAAGGTATGGCATAATTGTGCAGGTTGGGATAAATGTTATTGAGGTACTGGAGGAAATGTTTTTGCACAGACGTACTTGCAGCCGTATCAGAGTCCTTTAGGCAAGCTCTCAGTTCAGCAGCACACGTACAGAGCATCCACTACACAGTATAAAGCTTCGGCCATCTTGGACTTGGTTCTGTTCATTAGAACGTGAAGCTACACATTTTCAGCACTACTGGCATGGACAATGCAATTCCATTCCACGTTTGGCAAGATACGATAAGAAACAAGTATACCAGTCATATCACTTATGTGCTTTTGTACTTCAGAAAATAAGGTTGCAGGTTAGTATTTTGAGTATGTAATATATATTTCTAGAAGCACAACATTTGGTCTGAGAACATAGAGATGACGTCGTATGCCTGTGCATTGGAAATTATGTAGACAATGCCGTAATGTCTGGCTCGTCCCGGGGACGTCTTGTAACAATAGTGTCTCAGAACCAATCAGGCAAGGGTCCAACACCTCACCCCCTGGGACAATTCAGCGCAAATGTACCCGTTAAAACTGTATAATAGAGAACTAAGATGAGTGTTTGTTGAACATTTCGCAACATGTTTGTGCTCCCACGACCGGCCGAGCAATTAAACTTTCTCGCCTTCCGTTATAGACTTAGGGTCCATCTCTTCATCAATACGGAGATTACATTACCCTCTTCAGTATTTTTGACAAACAGAACAAGTTTTTTTTCAGAATTTGGATATTGATTATACATTTGACATACGTGTATGTCCACTTGATTCAATGATCATTCATGACTGGCCAAGCACAGCATCACGCTTCAGTCAGAGAACATTGGCCAATAGCTAATCTTTAAAATCGGCGAATTCGCTGCCTTTTGTATTTCCTTTTTGTGGCATTTTGTGGTTGATGTTCTGTACATCGCTCATTAGGAATGTGAATTTGAAGTAAGACTGACATTCAAATGGGGTTCAGATAACTAGCTAACTAAATATATGATTGTGTCAATGTATAGAAGTGGCATAAAGATATGTATGTCCACCTTATATGAACTAAAGAACAGAAACTGGAGATTTTTCATGTCACTAAAAGGAGTTTTGCAAAAGACCAGCCTTGTGAAGCATGTATATAAGCGTTTTTACATATAAACTATATAAACTGAGCCATTGGAAAACATGGAACTGGAGTAGAATATGAATGTAATGTTCGGAATAATTGCTAACGCAGCAGAATTAACAATAAAATAAAACGGAGTGAAAGCATAAATTAATAATTAGGGTAAGAGACCTATATTTTTCATATTATTTTAGGCAGTAAAAAACATGCTGTGGAAATAAATGTACTTTGTTTGCAGACTTGCAGAAAATCCTTTTTGGTCAGAAAGCATCACATATGGGCACTCATTTGCCCAAAGGGTTAATGTTGATGAAAAAGCTAACAAATATGGCCATAAATAGGTGCTTTAGCTGGATGAGAGGATTTTTATGCCACCAGCTCATTTAAAATTCTGTGGAATGTTTCACAAAATGGTAGGACATACAATGCTGACGGTAGGGGGTAAATTAGAGCGCCGAGATGAATTATCAAACAATTAAAAATCCCAGGCTGAGCCAAAAACAAAACAAAGACTACAGATGAATTCACTATAGTTTTTTTAATATCATTTTTGGAACTTTGTCAATACAGGCATCTGACATTGTCTTTTCTTTTATTATTTTATAATATGATAATGCCTGATTCACTTTGCTTGTTCTATTTGTGCTTAAGGTGCCAGATTGGTACTTCGGTTTTAAAAGGTTAATTTGCCTTTGTTACCATATGGGCTGTGAAGGCAGCATCTAACCGGTCAAATTAAGTATGTTGCCAGAATGTTGACAAAGTGTCATGAACTGATGCAATGTCTATAAGATTTTAAACCATTTGTTGCCATCTGTTTGACTGTTGAAAAGACATATTCTTCCCTTTCTTTGCAGTTCATGGTGCTGCCTGTTCTTTAGCATCAGAAGCAGTTGATTGTCTCATGCTGAATTCAATACCGACAACCTTGCCCCAAAATCACAAGTTCATTCAAAATTGATTGGAAAAATGTTTATTTTTATGTACGATTACTCCTTGTTACACCCCTCTTGACTGCAACTGAATTAACGAAAAGATTGAGCTTCATGTTCATGAGTTATAATTATCACTATTGATATAATAATAATACTAATACTAACAATAATAATTATTATTAGTAGTAGTAGTATTCATATGACTATCATTTTACAAGTATAAAATAGTCCATTTTCAGGGTCTCTCTTTTGAATACTTTGAGAGTTTGGGAGTGTGCAGCCATGTCCTTGTTTGGTGTCCTGACCTCTTGATTGCAGCGAGGGCCCTGCTGGAGCAATAAAGAGGTCAGCAGGAATGGGACCACATGGTGTGCTGAGGCTGCAGTGAGCTGGTCAATAATCTATTACTGCATATCGCCCTCCACAGAGTGACAAATGCCCATCACACAAATAGGCCCTCAAAGGTCAACGCTGGTCTGGTGACCTCAGTCACTTCTGACAAATATCATAGAGGCTTTGACACGCACAGCTGTAATCTCATGGCTCTCCCCCATAATCCACTCTGCTCTAAAAAATAAATAAATAAATAAAAAATACCGTTTCACATTAGAAAACTGGAAGCCGTTTGACTACACTGTATTCAAGCGAAGGAACGGATCATAATGAAATAAATTGTTCAGGGATTCATAGGGCTCGTGTGACCTTGTGTGACCTTGTGTGTTATTTTTCAATTAGTTCAGGTGACAAAAAAAAAAAAAAAGTGCTTTGAAATTTTACACGTGCAGAATTTATCCTTGGGAAGTTTTTTTGTAGGTAGTCAAGTGTATCAAATGGAGAGGGTCACTCCAATGTGGCCACCACTTAAGCAGTGCGTATTATTAGCACTGCGTTTACACTCATCTTCATAATTTTTATAGCTCTTCTGGTCAGGTTTTTTCGAAATGTAATTAATATGCTTCTGTTCAGTAAAAACCACATTTCTATGAAACCACTCCAGAAAATGATCTTGTGAATGCATTCCAGCAGTTGGAGGACCTGTAATGGAAAACCCACTGCAAATATTGTCTATATTTACTTTTTTAATAAAAACTCAGATGTTTCTGAATGAATTAAAGATTCCGTTCTATGGCCTTATTTCTGCTAGGTGCTGTAGATGGCCGTTTATTAGATTTATTCTAATGTGCCTATTATTCTCTTCAGAGCTGATATACTGATAAGATGCGTGTCCAACATGGATCATTTTTAAAGCTTTACTCAAAATTATTCTGCAATATCAAAAAAAGTGCTTGTACCAAATTGCCGCCTAAAAGGTAGACCTGTCCAAATTTATGTCCGGGGTCATCCTAGTCGGAGAACACGGCTTGCTTATTGGCGTAAATGGAAATTGCTTTCAAAGCGTTTATATTACACCGAATGTCTGTGTACAGTAGACAGCAGCCGGGGGTTTGTGGGAAGGGATCCACGAGGTGCAGGAAGGGAATGAAAACGCCAGGCGACGGGTGATGAACAGGCCCCATTCGATCACTCTGACTGGTGTAACGTTGCACCGCTCTGCCTGCTCCCAATTTTCAATCAATTTATGCCACTAATTCTAATTCACAGGCACTGAAGCATTGCCTCCACCTCGTTCCCTTCTGTTTACCTTTAAACATTTCCCCTTTTCCCAGTCATGATCCGCTTCTCTCTCCCTTTCCGCCCCTTTGATAAACAGCACTCAGCGTGTCAAAATATTTATCAGCTCAGGTTTATTGTTCTCCCAACAAATCACTCCCAATTCAGCTCCGGCTTCCGTTTTATGGGCTAAGAATTCCCAGCCTCTGGCGGACTACCTTAGCGCGCGCGACTCGCTCCCGGCTGTCTTACAGCGTCTGCCCGTATGGAAACAAGGAGTCTTCTGTTTGGCAGCGGGCGCGCGGTGGCAATGTTCTCCGGTAAAGGATTACCGGGCCACCTTAATGCTGAAATAACACGGGAACAAGGAGAGCGCCCGAACTCTCAAACGCGGACGCCGAATGTACACACACCACGCATCCTCACGCATGTGAACGACGAACAGAAGTATAAATTAAATTATACGTAATTGCCAATTCCGGGCACCGCGTGCCCCCTCGCTGAAGGACCTACATCCGCCCGTTGAACACACTGAACAGAGATGGCAGGTCGGAGCTCACATGGAATAATCGTCCTTTTATCCGACGGATTAGTTTGATATAAAAATGAATGCTGATTTTCTCGCTGTAATGAAAGTCTGTCATGATTCGTACCTCGACATGCCCGTGTTCCTGGCGTATTGGCAGCACCGCATCCATGTAATAATGGTATGAATAGGAGGCTGGCCATTTTAAGTAGCAAATCAATAGCAAATTAAAATTTTAAGGTCTGAAGCTCGCTATCAGAATCACAAATAATTAGCCCTGACACTTGCAGTGTTGCAGATTTAAACTGCAGCCTTTTATTACATCTTAAAGTCCAGTGTTACTCAAGGTTAGTCAAGTATGGGTCCCTTTGAACTTATTTGAATTATTGAAACTTGACAGTGTACACTGTAATTAAACCCTGCAGGCCCTCTCTTATAATACATATATAGTACAAACTGAAATGGAATATATTGGATGGTGTATTGCAAGTATATATTTTTTTTCTTGCTTTTGTGGATTCTGCACATAACACAGAAGAGATGAGACATTATTTCAAGGCTATTAACTAGTTTAATGACTGAAACAAACATTAATAATAATGCTAAATCTGTACTATGAGACCTGTTCTATGATAATGTAGATACCGTATATCATTTTACCAAACATGCAAGTTACTGTTTTTTATTGGGGTGGCATGTGGTGCGTCCGAATATCAAAGGTAGGAACCTACAGGTAGGTTAAGTCATGTAAAGTCCCTTCATTAGGTATTGGGCCATGTCTGGCCAGTACGGTCTGTATGTCTGTCTACGACATAGAGTTCCTACCAATTCTGCAGGAGGAATCCAACACCATTTTCCAAGAGAAAGTCAATATATTCCTGCGTAATTGATGTAAATAGTGGAAAATGCATTCTCTGGTGGCGTTTGAGAATACATCCCAGAAACGCTCCATAACCTCTCTGAAGAGGTTACTAGAGGGGCACTATAACCTCTCTGAAGGAACGATAACGCTTTGGTTGAGCATCGAGCAAGATGATCACTCAGTACCAAGTAATGACCGCCATCGACCTTGCCTTCAGTGCACCCAAGCCATACCAAGAAAACGTACTCGACACCATTATTAATCCGCCGAGTTATTCAACGTTGAATGATTGTTCATTTTTAATCTTTTTTTTTCTTCTTTTTTTCCCTCTGCCTGTAAAACTGCGTAGTAAACTTACATTTCCGTAAAACACATTCCGGCGCTAATGCAACCGACGTATCAGGCAGGTATTTTCCTATGAAAAAAAAACAAATCATAGGAATTTACACCTGCGATTGTTCATGAAATCGTACCGTTTACGAGACTCATAAACCACAACAGAGTGATGCTACTAATGCCCTTTGTCATCATCTTGCCCGTGATTGGGCGAATCACTTTAGCCTGAGGGCTGTCCAAAGTTACCCACCACTCCCACGGAGGCGCTTCTCTCTTCCCATACTTCCACTGTTCTCTAGCAGGGGGGGATCAATTAAACTCTCCTGTTCTCGCCACAGTTCAATCGGCTCCTCATCTTCCCCTCCTGTCCGAAGTGTATTTCGGTCGCGGCGTTCTTCCTCCGCGTTGTTGTCTCTTCTGCTCCATCATCCTGTCCTGGTTGTTGTCTTTCCACAGAAAACAGTAGCCGTCACATTACATTGTTTTCTCTTATCCCGCCGTATCCCGCCATTTTGAAATAGTTATGTTCCCAAACATCTCCCCTGTGCTAGCTACACTATCTGCCACCCGCATTACGATCTCATATCACCAACCTGTACCTACGCAGGGTACGCAGCAGGTGAGAGAGCACCGATACACCTCCGTCCACATGGTATACTACAGAATAGCTATCCCCAAATGGACCGCAGGCCTACTTCTGATGACGGCTAACCTGTGGACATCTGGTGTGCAGCTAGCGGTGCTCTTATGGGCAGTAACTGTGGCCGGCCTTTATCGGAGCGACAGATGCAAACGGGCCCTGCTACTGCACTCTCACGCACAGCGGGCTAATAGCTTAGGCTAGTTCAAACTATCAGTGTCAAATCAAGCAAATTCACAGGCTGAGTGACTCAGGAGGCCCTTTCCATCGTCATTTTTGATTGGTTGGCAGTCCTTGAAAGCTATGCACCTGAAAACTAACAAACAGACGTCAGTCTTTGCCAGACATTGAATAAGTGTTAGCAGATTCTTGTGAGGGCAACTATCGTAAATTTAAATAGCTGACACAGTACCAAGATGTATACTGTAAAACTGTTCAGTATGCAACCAGAAATCTGCATCACTAATCATATTTTTGGGGCTATATCATATTTTCATGTTTTTGGGGCTACATATCATATCTGTATGGCTACATGTAAAACTGTTAAGAATGTTATGTGCTAATATTTAAACCCAAGAAGGATTATCAGCTTGGTATTTCAAATGTTGATTTAAAAGTAGTCTATCATGCTTCTTGAGAATGTTCCCTGGCTGTATGCACAATGGTCAATGACATACAAGTTCCCCAGGCCCAATCACGCAACACACAGTCACATCCGAATATTCAGAGCAGGACTCGCGCGCGCGCACGCGCATGCATACCCGCACGCATGCGCACTGTGTGACCGCACGGGCAAACACGCACGCGGGCATGTACACACACTTTCCCCGTACCTCAAAAATGCTGACACAGCGCTCCCTTTGTCCCTGGCAACACAAAGCCGTGGCGGCACAATGGAGCCGTTTATGAAATACACGATAAACCGGCGAACGTCAGAAGGGCTGCGTTCTGCTCGCTTAAGTTCCTCTCTCGTCCCGCGCGTTGATCGCCCCAACTTTGTGAAGCTATTTACAGACACTTGATTAATTTCCGCGCCTGTCAGACGGACAGGATTTGCGACGAGGCGGGCGGGGCGGCGGTGTGTGGGCGTTCGCGCGCCGCTCGTACGAAGAGGCGGACCGTCTCGGAGCGCGGCCCGCGGTTTTTTCGGCCGCGGGGAGGCTCTCCCTCTCCGGCTCGGGGGGCGGCGTCCCGCGCGTGTCGAACAGAGGGGGAAATTAGCCGCACCTGAATGACACGGCCAAGGCTCCCACTGGGACCGGGAGCCGCGCACAAACTCCCTTTTAATAGACTTACACCTCATTTGGCCTCTAAAGCCCCGTTGAAGGGTCCCAGAGGACTGGGGAGGGGGGCAGTGGGAGGCAGGCCGCCGCCTCCACGCACGCTGTAAACCAGCTGCAGTGAAAAGGGCTGCTTGATTGGATGGCGAATCGCAACCAGAAGGGACTCTGAGGGACAATGCTGCGTTTTCCCTTTCAAAACACCGGGGCATCCCGTCTGACCTCTGTCACACACAATATGTGTCACTATAAGGGCGACCCTCACAAATTTCCTTCCTTTAAAAAAACAAAACAAAAAAAAAACAAAAGCAACAAGACAGCCGTTCAGCTCGGCCTGCTCAATGCACTGCAATAATTAGTTTCTTTTTTTAATTATAGACCAAGAACAACTGAATTTCATAATTAAAAAGCAAGATTACATATTTTATTAGGCTGATAAAAAATTGTAGCTTCCTCGTTTATTCGGACCAGCTGAGGAAACGGGAGCCGGAGAGAGGAGCTTGTTTTGGTTTCGCCCGCCTTTCGTAAAGCGTGCCTTGAATGTGAAAGTGGGCCTGTGCGCAAACCTCATTTTTCTTTTCCGTTCATAATGCTCGCGGAATATGACTGTGAGCAGGAAGAGAGATGACCGTCAATAGCTTTTCCTTAGCTCCTAATGACTTGATGTGCTTATTTTTCTCCGCACACACACTCCGGGTCCTTGAAACAAGTCACGGCAAGACTGCTTTATTCTTCTCTCTCCACCCCTCCCCCAAAGCAATTTCTTAAGGGACGTTGCTTAAATAGATTTTTCTTTTGCATTACACTCTTTTAGCAAATGATTCCCCCCCCAGAGTGATTTACAATGCTAAAACATAAGGGTGTCCACGCAAGTTCTTTTTGGAAGTTGACCAGCGCGTCGCCTTAATCGTCAAACGCGGCGACCGCTAGCGTCGTCGCGTCTCGACTCGGATGTGCAGCGGAGATGAACACGCGGCAAATATTCATTACGTGGCCAATCGATAACACGCCCAGTCACGGCGACTCAAAACGAGAGAGGCCCATTTCCTCTCTGAGCATGAAGACGGCTTACTCAAAACACATTACAAATGAAGAGGGCGAGAAGACAAAGTGCCAACATCAAATATTCTCCAACAGGCAAAGATATCCGTGAAAAATATCACTGGATATGATCTGCTGCGGCTTATATATATATATATATATAAAAGAAGTGTCTTTTCAAACTTGTTTCCCCCTGAGTCATAATTCCTATTTACATGAGAGGAAGTGATCATTCTTGCGACCCTGACCTCCAGGTGCCCTTCAGTGCAGTCTTATGACACCTTGCTTTAAAGAAAGGATGGAAGAGGGGGATACTAAGCGATCATGGGAGGAGGGGAGGAGAGGAGGAGGAGGAGACGGAGGGGTAATCTGTGACTTTTCCTTGACTTTCGGTAACGGAGTTAAGATGGTCTCATCACTTGCATATCTTTTCAAGCTGAAACAAGCGCACGCAAAAAAAAGGCAATTAACAAAAGAAGAAAGAAGCACTCGCTTGATGTTTTTAGTGGGAAAGTGGCGAAAGCCTCTTTGAAGCAAAAACGGAACCTCTCCCTTCGGTCATTTGGAATACACCGTTACTCATCTGAGCAGCGCTCGCTGCGATTAATATGGAGATGACCTTCTGCAGAAAGGTCCGGATTTGCCGTTTTGCAAATAGCAATGAATAGCAATTGCGGCGGCGCTATAAAGATATGCATCATGGTGTCATATTTAAATTGCGCTCCGTAACCTTGCTCTGCCAACGGTGCCATATGTTACGGCTTTGGGTCTGTGACATCACTTAAGCGGCATCAGTCATTTAAAACCCGGGTCAGGTGGTTTTCGCGGACCAAAGTTTGACGCGACCGTCTGGCTTGTCCTTAACGGCGTTCCCGTGTTCTAATCGTTCCAAACAGGAAAAACATTCTGTGTTCACAAGGGGAGACACCAGAGAGCCGGGCTGAATTCCATTTCATTTCAATCACTTTAGCAAATTAATTGAAATTCAATTCATCGTTCAAAAAATCCTCATAGAACATTATGGGGATTTTTCGATTAATTGAATTCAATTAATTTAGTGAATTAGAAGAACTGAAATGGAATTGACCCCGACGTTGAGAGACAGCATTCTGCACGGTGTTTAACAACATCTACAAAAAACTATGTTAAATAATGTGCACTCATTCACGACCACAGACACAATAAACATCCAGAAAAACATACTTTGGCTTATGGTTGTTTAATTCTGTTTGTAGTATTTAAATATGTAGTCATTGTTCAAACTAGGGGCCACTTCAATGTACCTACACTGTCAGAAAAAGGGCTATTCTAGGGGTACGCTTTTTTCCAATTGATGTTCCCTCACTGGGTCATATTTGTACCTTAGAATACTAATCTAAAAGGGTAAAGGGTACAATGGTACAATGGCCGTTTATGGTACTGCTCTCTGACAAGCCATTGTAGGTATGATTTTTGCACATTTTTTCTGACAATGTCTACCTACAGCCAATCCTTAAATAAAACATTGATAAAAATAAGACAGACTTTCCATTTTAAGATTGTGTATTTCCACAGCATTACTTAAAAAAAACAAAGACATTATAACCGCAAAAATATATAATTGATCTTCATAAGGTGCCGCCATAATTTAACTGGATAGTCAATCAAATGCTACCCACACAACTCTAAATTGTGTGAGAAACAATTCACTCATTTTATTCATTTGTTTGCAGAAAGTTATGGAACGTGTTACGATTAACCCCGTAAATGTTTGTGGTTAGATTGAATTACCCCGTGCTCGCTTGAACCTGTTCTACAACCTCAAGCACGCGTAATATTATTTTTGTTGACAAGCCATGGCTGAACGGGTGAAATATTATCCTATACCGAAAAACAAAAAGACAGACACAAGCGCAAGCTACAGAAGGAAGCTGCGCCGTGTTTGCCCTCACAGCAGCCATTGAGGTGCCTCCGTTGATTAATCAGTCGTTGGGCGAATGAAACACGCTCTCAGCGTACCGCTGGCTGGGTCCCACTGTCACCAGTGTCCATTTAATGCATTTCAAGAGGTACCCGCAGCATATTAAGAGGATTTAATTGAACAGAGTCATTGTTTTTTCCTCGCGCTTTATGAGATGACGTCTAAGCCATTAATAAGATAGCTCATTAAGCATGAAGAGCTCTTACATATATCATGTATTCCCTGGCTGGTTCAAAGGCATTCTTTTTCTACACTGAGGTCTATTGTCTACATATCAAGTGAGGCTCTCTGTACAGATTTGAACAGCTTCTTAACTTCCTAAGTTGAAGTGTGGCCGAGGTTAAGTGGTCTCCATGCACACAGCACCCATCTCCGCTCCTGTCTGACAGCTGGGGACCAGGCTGTTGCTATGGTAATCTCATCCCCATAGCATAAAATTGCCCCAGACACCTCGAATGACAAAACCGGTCTTCACTTGACATAAAACAATGATCTGCAAATTCAGCCATGTTAACAAGTTGAACTTTTGTTTTTCTGGCCCATCTCGAGTGTACCCTGGTTTTATTGCTTTAAAGAGTTATGTAGCCACTGTACTGCATGACAGTATGGCATATTCTGTGGAATACTGTTAAACCAATGTGTTAAAGTTCTGACCAGCTAATTAGTTTTTTCTTCAAATTATTCATGTTAAATGGGCTCTATTTTAAAAACAAGCCACATAATATAAAAAAATAACTAATCTATAATGTATGCACATGGCTTTCATAAAATAGGCATAAAAACATACTGAAAGAATTCTCTGGAAGACTCTAGAAGACACAAAGATACACACAATACACACAAAGATGCCTGCAGTATCTTAAATTATAATTTGTGTCGTGTTTAGTTCAGTTGTTCCCTATGAAGCGGAAACCCAAATGTCTCAAACAGAAAATACGACCAAAACCTGTAGTTGCTTGCTACAGATCCACAATAACAACATCGTTCCCGGTGAGAGAATTTGCACTGACAATGTGGTAAACTGAAAAAGAAGGATTTGAATATTTGAAATAGTTTCATACGATCTGATTATGAATGGAACGCAATCCATAGCGCGGCAGGGAAGACTCAAACTGTTTAGAAACCCGGGAGGGGCATACACGTTCCCTTTCAACACAGACACGCTGCTCCTGCGATCTCTTTGACCTTCTTCCTTCACGTGAATGCACTCTCAGCTGGCATTAAATTAATGGGAAGAGTGAACTTAACCCTGCAGTAACACGGCAGAGGGCTTACAGCGTACAGTACGTCTGAAAAATGCCTCAAGCCAATCTGCGCAGGATATGCAGAACGGGTGAGGTGTCGAGGGTCAGAGGAAAGGACAGGGCAGAGAAAATCTCATTGCAAACCTAAGAAAGTCTGTGGAAAGCCTGACCGTTAAGTGTGCAATAAAGCAGGGGTTCCCAAACCGGTCCTGGGGACCCCCTGTGTATGCTGGTTTTCGTTGCAACCACAGTTGCAATCCCAGAATTTTAACAAGCTGTTAATTTTACTTAATTAGGTGCTTGTCATGTTAAGAGGAATTATTTACCCTCTTAAGCCACATTATATCAGAAATAGCTATGGATGCCATGTAGAATAAACACCCCATGTTCACATTGTGCTTATTGTGCTATATTATTTAAAAAAGATAAGAAAATTATTTAACAGATCCATTTAAAGACTGTTTTGAATCAATAGGCTCCTAATTGGTTAAAGTGTGGACACATGGCCACTGAAACTAACCATTTGGTAGATAATGAAGAATTCAAACACAAAACAAACGATAACGAGCCAAACCTGCATTGTGTTAATAAGCTTAAAGAAAAAATTATGAGTTAAACACATGTGTTCAACAACCTAATTAGGAGCCTATTGATTCACTTCACTCTTTAATTTGAGTGAAAATACACAATTTTGTAACCTCTTTTTATGTAATTGTTGCAATATAGCACAATAAGCACAACGTGAACATGGGGAGTTTGTTCTACATGGCATGCATAGCTATTTCTGACATAATGTGGCTTAAGGGGGTGAATAATTCCTCCAAACATGAAAAGCACCTAATTAAGAAAAAGTAACAGCTTGTTAAAATTCTGGGATTGCGACTGTGGTTGCAACGAAAACCACCATACACAGGGGGTCCCCAGGACCGGTTTGGGAACCCCTGCAATAAAGCACAACGCGTAACAAGTGTACAACTTCACACTAAATATGCAGCGATTCCGGTGGAGAACATTCATTGTTTGGCGAATAGAACGATAGAGGAGGGAAGATTGAGGACAATAGCAGTTAAAGAGGAAACAGACCACACTGTTGTCAAGCGCACCTCGGCCATCAAGTGTTTCCATTTACAGACAGAATCAACATCTCAGAGTGACTTTGGGTCTCTATGACCAGGTACCTACCTACACGTAAGAGTGAATCTGTCTGAAGACATGCGGACAGAAGGTCATTTTAGAAAAATGGTGAGAATGTGAAACTTATCTCAGAAATAAGTAATTAATAAGAAGGTTGGCAGCATTTCAACTCATGAATCACAAGCTATGGCTCAAATCACAAAACTGAATGGTAGGAGAAATAGTCTTCAAGCTCCATTATAATTATTTTTTGTCTTTTTGCCAGTGTGGGCAAAGCTCAATGAACTTGAGCACTTTGAGCATACCAAGGAGATAATGTCCGTCATGTGGTCAAAACCATTCATGAGATATTAAATTAAAAAACTTTCCCGGGTCCCGATTTACTAAGGCTGCTACTCCATGCATTCAATAACAATGCAAACAGGGTAGCTGTTGTGATTAACAATTTTGACTGAATTATTCAAGGAAGTAGATTAAAAAAAACTATTAGCAATTATCCGAAACATAAAGGGAAAACTGTAAGCACAGGGGAATGGGTTTTAATGGTCGTTTTACTGGCTTCAAATGAATTTTGCCCTGATAATCATACTGTGTCTTGAGACACAGTTCGCCACGTTATAAAAACGCTCCTGTTGTTGTTGTTCTTGTTGTGGTAGCACAACGTCGCTTTAGCTTTCACTTCCTTATTTTAGTCCTCCCCTGTTTCCAATGTCCAGGTCCTGTCTAGGTAATATAATTCAAATGGTTTGCCTTCAGGGAATTAATGGCCATGTACTACAACATCACTGAAAAGCCTTAAATCACTTCTCCTGTGCTTTGTGTGGACATCCTTGGCCACAAAAAAACAAAACAAAATGGATCATAATTAATTAATAATAGGAAAGGTATGGCCCTCTTGCTGCTGTATTACATTTTCTGTTTACATTATTTTCTTTTATTTTTATGGATGTGCTACCTTCTGTGCCAAAGCTATAATAGCAATATTGCGACTTAACTGCAACTGTCATACCACCTACTGCAGATTTCTAATTGTGATTATCATCGTTATGAGCATAATTAAAATATTTCAGTAACATTCAACACATAATGAGTGCTTTAATGTGCTTTTTTTTTGCTGTACGTGTGTCTTTCAGAAGATGTCTTTTTGTAGGGGTCTGAACGAATGCAGAAGAATTGATGGCACGGCCTCTATGCAGAGAAGCGGCAAAATGGCTTCAGGGTATGTTTGAGTTTATTGTGATTGGTATAAATAAAGATTGATTTTCTCTGGTTTATAATATAGCAGTGGAAATTATGTCCGGAGAAGTTTGGTTTTCGGTTGAGCCCACGCATTGTACTTGGTTGTACTAACAGAAAGCAAAAGTACAGGTTGTCTAAATGCATATACCAGCATAACAACCACTGAAGGAATTTTTAGTGTGAAACTGTTTATAGAAGTCCCAACATATACAGAAAGATTCATTTTAATATGGCTTACTGTTAAAACATTGTAATGAATAATGTTCTGGTGAACAATGAAATGAATATAATGATTTAAATTCTTTGGGGAATTGACATATTTCGTTCACTGTGAAGAAGAGAAATTTCCATTGTGCTTAACATGTCATTATTCAAGGTACCACCCATATCAAGAGGAATCTTCTCAATCAACCTATGAGCAGAATTATATATCCACCTATACAACTGAACCACATTCAAACTAATTAAATCGCTTTGTCTGAAAATTAGAAATGAGAAATCACGTGATTTATGGATATAATGTAATGATTCCAAATTCCTTAGCCAAGGTCATTCTCATGTGATGTCCGTTAAACAGGAAACTGGTGATGTTATCAGTGTACAGAATGATATTTACTAGGGGGCATGCTAACTCATGGACATGGACTCTGTACCACCATATAAATGAGCTAATTATGTACTATGTATGTCCTTGTCCATAGTCAATCTAGTGTATGTCAGAGAGAGGGTGTGCCCCAATCATTGACAGAGGTGCACTTGTTGATCTGGCAACCTCAAAGACGTTTAATAATAAAACAGAGGTTGCCATTAGCGCTTGCTCTGATTATGAAGCTCGCTCTCCTCTATGAACGGAGACCGGCCATTAATAACGGGTGGCACCAGCCACTCAGCGCCGCCGTTGTCCCTGATGAAGTACGAAACGGAAGCCAAACTGCCTGGAAGAGTTCTATAAAGCGTAATACATCACGCTGAATAATTATGTCTTCATGATACATTTCATCACTCCCACTCTCTCCCTGTCTCTATCAATCCTGGCCTGGAGAGGGTTTTGCTGGCTGCGGCGAAATGACTGTGAGCTGATGGATTCAGCCCCTTCTTCAACCCGGGGACTCCGATGGCGGGCTAAGCTTATCCCGTGCCGGTCCGGGAAGGGAAGGACCCTCCGCGATAATCAAGACGTTGTACCCCCCCCCCCCCCTCCCTGGCGAAGGAGCGGGCGAAATCTCGATTTCGCGCCCGACGCCGACGCGCGACCGCGGGAAACGGAGGCGCCGTCCGCGGCCGTAAACGATACGGGGCGCGCGGGTTTCGGGCGTCGGGGGGGAAGGGAGGGTAACTGTACAGTAGAGAGAGGTGAAAAAATGCGCGTTTGCGCGGTTTGCTTTGTGCGTCTGGAAAGCGCCGTTCTCTCCCCTCGTTTCAAACCATTGAGCTCATAACGAACAAGACACAAACAAGTGATAGGGAAAGCTCTGAAATACCTAGTGCCTCCTACATTAGCAATGTGTTAACTCAGTGTCGGTAATTGCTATTTCTCCTCGGGGAGCTGTAAGATTCGACTTCCGAGATGCACTGTCTAATGTTATTTGGATTAAAGGACATGGGCTTTCTCTTGGCTCTCCCGCCGCCTGCAGCGTTTGAGCGGTAGCGCTGGAAGTAGCGCGTCTAATCCGTCGTTTCGAGGCTTTTTTTTCTCCGAGTCTTCGAAAAACACGCCGTCGACTCGTTTTATATACGGGGCCCGGTCGACGAGGAGGAAAATCGCGTCGCGCGCGGCGAAGCCAAACCGCCAAACTGCGGAGGGAACCGCGGATATAACTAGGCCCGTGGCGCCGGCACTTCAACGGCGCCGCGTCCCCTGGGACCGACGTACGGCAGATTCGCAGTTTTCCGAGGGAAAACTCCGGGGCCCGCTCGGTTTTTTTCCCCCCCCAGGCTTCCGTGCGTCCGAAAGGACCCGGCAGCGAGCCGAGGAGCGGCTGGAAGTCCCCGCAGCGCTAACCCCCCCCCCCCACCCGTCCCCCGTCCCCTCCTCAGTCACGCCGCATGTCGGAGTGTGAAGGGTAAAGCGGGCTGATCTCACAGAGTGTCGAAGAGGGCCCCACCGGAGCCACAGACCAGCAGGCCCAGATTAGTGGAAATTTGTTCCACAATATTGCCGCCTCCTGCTCTCCAAGGCTGGCCCGCACAGAAGGTAGAGGCAGAGATTTGGGCGGTGGCCAAACCTTTCCATGGCTCCTCATTCTCGCCACATGTGCTGAGCCCGACTCCCCACTGATCCTTCTTGAGGTTTTATAGCCTCCCCGCCTGATGGAACAAATGCTAAATTTCAGAAAATAAACTTATCTCATTTGGATGACAACACATTCCCTCAGGTTACAATGTTGCACCATTTTGAAAAGCGGGCAGGGTCAATTGTTCATTTCCAGCTCAGGGAGGATATGTTTTGGCGTGGAGCACGGCAGCATTTCGTGAGCAAGCTGTAGTCAAGTTGATATTTGTGTGCATTTTAGACTCTTTTGCAAAGCTGTTGTTGAAAAACACTCTTATATACATTACATGTTATTAAAATACAATAAAAATGTAAGAAAAATGTGTATTTTTCAAAAATCTTGACAAGGAATGACGAGGCACATTTTTAGCATATAATTACATTACCTCTCTGCTAATGTAGTGTAATAATTATTTGAACTGCGCAGATTCTGCCTATGCTAACCTACTTAGATTATAATATTTATAAGTGAGCAGTTCTTAATACTGTTCGTTTCACACTAGACTTTGATATTCATTCCAGACTCATTATTTATTTTGGCGATATTAATGTGTTTTCACTTTATTAGTAGTCCTTTTATGAGTACTCTTTTTCTTTTTATTAACATAAAAGGAATGTTTGAACTGGCTCACTGAACTTACAAAGGATCATTTTTATAAACTCTCAGAACTAATAACCTTTATAATGTGACAAAGATCAATAAGGTCACGTGACTAGTTTAAAAAAGAGAGAACACGAGAATACAAAATGGCACATTTAGGAAAATATTTAACCTAAATCCTGAAGTGTGCATTAATTGTCAGAGGTAGCTCACCTCGAATGAAAGGATCGTTCAGTAAACGGAGGAAGAGCATGGTGCATATTGATGTGCGCAGGCGATGGACAGTCCCTCTTGATGTTTATAAGGGCTGCTCAGCCCCGTAAGTGAGTGCCACCCCAGCATGATTGATCACCCTTTTGGATTAGCCCCCCCCCCCCGCCCCCTAATACGATGCCCGTCACCGGACGGACACTGACTTTGATATTTTGTCTAATGATTTGCGATGATTTGGGGGGAATGTTCTCATGATGGATGAAGTCCTCTGAAGGGGTCAGCTGGGTGAGAGGGCCGGAGAGAGGATGGGAAAAGTGTCCAGGGACGGCTGATGTGTAGGTGGGCCGCACACGGTCCAGACCCTCATGTCTTTATCATAATTAGCTGCGGAGCAGGGGGGGGACACCCTCGCTCCTCGCTTCTCCCAGGGTCGGCCGGTAAGCCCCTTCTGGGAAACCGCCCCTGATGCGGGCAAAGGATGGCCATATTGTCAAAGGTATGCTAAAACCATTGACTTTTATTTAAGTGGGGTACTCCCATGTGAGGTAGGCCGGGTTTTAAACAGGGGTCATGAAACCCATTAGGAACCAGGATGATGTATTTTGGCTGAATTAGAAGCTGAGCTATTAAGATTATCATTCTGTTGTGAATGCAAATAATGTTTTTTTTCCCCAGGTTTTCATTTATCATGTGGCCTTGGGCCAATACAAGAGGCTAGGGGTCTTGTCTAAAAATTGCATTGTCATGGTTTTCCGAAGTGTTCAATACAAGCACTTGAGTATTTTCCCCACTAAACACTTTTTTTCGTACAATGACAAGCATTACACTGATATTCGTGCCCAGGAGCTGGCAGTGGTCATTGCAGTTCCTGCCTTTATCTCAATGTTTGGCACACTGTCCCCAGGAAATTATTGAATCTCTATTAATCGCTATTAATTGTATTAAAATTAGGACTTATTGCATGGACATCCATTTTAGAGTTTGGTCAATTCTTTCTGCGCTGCACAATTCATTAAATTTTATTCCACAAAAAATAAAATGCGTCAGAGCTGATCTTTGCCATTTCAATAGGCCACGCTATTGCCAAAATTCCTTCGTGGGGAGAGAAAAAAAAAACAGAACAAAAAAAAACTGTACTTTGAAGAGAGGAACTGCATAAATGCATGCGGTGGAATTGGTGGGCGTTTAAACGCATGGGTGCACAGCTGCCACAGTTGGAACCTGGATTTGAACCGCTGTAACTGGCGCACATTAGAGCATGCACGAGAACGCGGGACTGTTCCGCCAACAGCGCCAAAAACCCCTGTCCCCTGGTATGGGGAATTACATGACCTTTCTCAGCTCACCGTAACCTCCTCATTATACACACACCAATGAACCCCACACTTGTGAATATCATTTCCCGTGCAGCAAAACCAAATGGAAGACTAGGGATTTCAGACAATACTTATTTCCTTTTTTTTTTTTTTTCAATGTCATTTAAAAAAAAAAATCTCATATTTATATCAGTAAAATAATTATGATTGTTATTGTTCAGCTTCTGGTCTTTTTGGTCTGTATTTTTCAGGAATATCTGTATTAATGCATTCAGTTAGATATATGAACTCTACTAGCTCATGTGATCTTGTGTTGACAGAAAATGTAATTTTTGGGATTTTCTAAGAGAAAACAAGTGAAAAACTATAAATATTATATATATACATGTATATATATATATATATATATATATATATATATTAAATTAAAATATGAAAGTGTACAACATTATAACCAAATAATAATAGGCCAACAGAGATTTAACCAAGTTCTGTTAGTGGACCTAAGTTGGCTTAGAAGACAGAATCATTTTGAACACTGATAGAAATAGATGCCGCATTTAACATTTTAATGTTTTGTACCATTTAGGCCTGGATTGACCATGCAAAGCTGGTTTCATAAAACACACCCTCGAGGCAATGAGACACAGAGGGAAGCCTAATAAGTAGACACTTATATAAAGGAAGCAATTTAGATTTTGTGGATACTGTTAATTTAGCATCAACATGGATAAACTGTACTCTGGGTAGCCATACAATTGTAAAAGAAGCTATATTATGCTATATTACATTGTAAAAGTAAAATGCATGCGCATTTTTGGACATAATCTTTTTAATGAAACTCAAGTGTTTATGTACTTTTGGATTCGATTTCACATTTCATTAGAATATGTACATTTTTGGGTGAGCCGACAAGCTGAGAGGCGCGCCTACAAAAACACTGTAGTTCTGTGGTGAAATATTTCAGTTCACAGCATTTTTGTTCGACTCTCTAATCAGGCTTGATTCTTTAATCATATTTTAATCTCCGTCAGTCAGCTTCCATGAGAATTTGAGTAACGACCTAATCCCCAGACCTCTGGATTTAGAAACCTGACAGACAGAAAAAAAAAAGAAAAAAAAAAAGATCTTCCACATTTCTCAGAAGAATAATTTGAAATTAAACAAAATGGTCACCACTGCAGGAACTTGCTAGGGCTATAAAGAAAGCACATTGGGTACTGACACGAGGTGGAGAAAGTAGCATTGCCATCCCCTCCACCGGAACCGGCCTTTTTCTTCACATGCTCATTTACATACATTTGACCGCACGGCCCCCGTTTCTGGTCAGACCGCGTGTCGGGGCCGTATCTGACATACAATAAACGTCGCGGTCCCAGAGCGCCGACGGCCTGACACTTCCGCGTGAACGGCGGCCCTGAGGGGCCCCGTCCGCGGGCTTCCTCCTAGCTGACTCCCCGGTCCCCTTCTCAGTCGGGTCCTGCGCATTCATTTTCAAATTAACCTCCTAATGGACCTCATCTGTCCATAGAAAGCCTATTAACTAAAGATCTGTTTTCATCTCGCAGACATCCGAGAGGAGACGGACCCCGGCCGCACGGACCCCCGCGCGCGCCCCGCAAAAAACGAACGGCGGACTAAACGCGAATATAAAAGGCAACAAAGGGACTTCATTATATGCAGTTAATTGTCTCCCGGGCCTCGGCTGGCCCTTCCCTGGGCAGAGAATTAGAAGGCCTTAATTGCTTTATCACCCAGCCCTGTGATTTCCAGCAATCAGCCTGATTCCATTTAATTTAAGTGCCATGAGATGCAGAGAAACGTGATGCCCCCCCCCTCTCCCGCCCCCCCCACCCGCCCTGAAGCAAAGTCAAGAGGGGGGAGGGAGGTTGGGGGGAACACTCCAAAACCTGGCAAATTCAGCGCCGGTAAATTAATGTAAATCAACAGCACTTGCGCGGGATTGGAAATGTTGTTTGCCCCGCGGTACTTGGAAGAGGCAATGAAGTCAAATGCTGTGCGGAAAACCCCATTTTCGAAGGGAGGTTTTAAAAACACTCACGCTGACCCCCCTAAGACAAATTTGGGACCCAGGGGATCTGCAAACAACTACCGATTTTGGATCAATTAACAATTTCTATGCAAAGAGGGGGAAGGGCAACGGCGCTCCTCAAGATGTCGACACTATTAAAAGGCATTTATTAATTAGATGCATGTTTCTTCATTAGGATAATAGGATTAGCATTCCTTGTCTATGGATATGTTTTACATTTCCCGGGTCTGTGGGGAAATAGTTCTGTACTGATAATTTAATAGCCTCTTTTAACTAGTTTCTCCATTTGAGCTGGTGCATGTAGCAGTCGTCTTCCTATTACCTCTCACCACGGCTTCCTTTGTAAATTGGAAAAGAGAATTTGCCATTTGAGAAAATGTTGAAGGCAAGGTATGGGCACTTTGAATATTTTGGTCTTTTTTATTATATTTGTACGAACTAAAAATGAAATGCAGAAGAAAAGAAAAGTATGACTTTTTATGAAGCATGTTTTGATGGCAGCTGGCAAAGGCAGGACAGCCAAGCCTTGCTAGACATTTGACAAACCTGTGCTGAAGGACATCTGCTAATATGGAATAGCTCAGTGATCTTGATCCACAAAGCCCGTTTGCTGGTGTGAAAACGGTCAGAATTAAATGTAGTAATGTTTCCCTAAAGGTTCCTGGTGCCGAGTTGTAAGAAAAATTCAGTCTGACTTATTCTTGTATATTAATACTGTCAGGCTTCTGCCTTAAACTGGAAAGGACAATTGATCGCTGTAGTTGGCACCTCCTTCCCAGCACAAAGATAGAACAAAGGTGCTGCATTTCAAATAGTAGGCGTTTCTGACATGTGTCCATTGTATGTGGCGTTATTGTCCGTCCGATCACCCAAATTCTTCCCCGGTACTCCTCTTAGGGTTAATAAGGTGTAATTTAAATCCGAAACCCCTGACAGTACATTTTCTGATGGTATGGCTTGTAGGTTCTGCATGGCTGTTTGGATCAAAGACTGGTTATCTCTTCTATTGAGCTGTTCTAACCTCTGTCCGCTCTGATTAAATATAGAGTGCTGTGAATTTCCTCGTTAATCAGGACTAGATTTCGGAGTCAGCTACGGACTAAGACATTTTAACAGGTAAAAATACAAAGGGAAGTCGAAAATAAATTAAAACACAAGCAGGACTGTTGTCATACACTTTTCTTCCTACTGACGAGGTGCGCAGAATGACTGCTTAAAGCAAAACGGAATCCATTGGCCTCTCGTGACTGAAAAGCAGGCATCGGTCACTGCTGTTATTAGCCTCCTGGAAGGCAATTAATGATTTCATTTTCAATGCGATGAAATGTTGCAAATATAATATGTGTTTTTGGTAGGGACAGAATTCACGGGTGGATTAGCTGTCAGTTGTTTCATTATTAGACTAATTGTATACAGTGTGTTCGGGGGAATTTAATTGACGCTGGTGCAAAGGGGGTGTTTCTGGGAAATTTCACAATTCCAAGACTGAGACACTACAGCTGTGTTTATGAATTCCTCGTGCACCTGCTGGGGTTGCAGAACGAGTGCATGCAAGGATTATGCAAGGGTATGGGCCACTGAAACTCTGGAACACAATACTCACAAGTGCACATTCAGAGAGAGAAAACCTCAGAGGCATGTCAGCTTTTAAGGAAATTTTCATGTCTTTTCAGAAGTTTAACGTCTATGTTTTGCTAGTGTTACTTCAGTTTACTTGAAGATGGACTAGGAGGTACACTACCGGTCAAAGGTTTTAGTACACTTTACTCATGTTTTAGTACTCTGTTTTTCGTGTAATTTAAGCAGCTTAACTTTTGTAAATAACCTCAAATCGCACAAGGTAAGAAGTGATTAGTCAGAAGTTAAAAAGGATCTTTTACTTCACGGGATAGTGACCTAAATTTTGGAGTTCATAAAAAAAAAGCCATATTTGGCAAAATAAACAGGTGAACAAATTATTTCAATTTTCTAACAAGAGAAGTAAAATCAAGCTAGTTTGGGACGAACTGGACGGAAAGGTCAAGGAGAAGCGACCCACTAGTTTATCATGTCTGTGGGAACTCCTACAGTAGTGTTGATGTGAACCCTCAGAACCATATGACTGCCTTTGTAGAAAGAATGGCAAGAATATGCTCAGCAGTGGGGGCCTTTTTGATGAATCTAAGTTTTAGATTTATAGATTCTTTTGGTAAAATACAAGGTGTTTATTCCCTTTTTTAATCTCTGATTGCTTGAAAATTGTGGTTGTACTAAAACGTTTGACCGGTGGAGTACTGTAGTCCTCTGTGTGTATAAACCCCTTCCATTAGTTAAGTCCTGCTTCCTAAATGGCCAGTCAATCCAGCTTCGTCATCAAAGCTGTTCTGAGGCCAGACGTATATAAAGAGTCTCACCCTCACTTCTTCCACACTTGTTGACAAATATCGTCTGCCCTCCCACGACCACGCTACATCACAGTGCAGTGGCTTTTCTTCATTGTAGGAATGTTCTCCTTAATTAAGCTCAGTAGATTTCATGGAGTTTTATGGGTTTGGTTATAATGTGTTGGCCATTTTGCTCGGTAAAAACGATCCGCAGAACATAAATGCGACTTGTTTTTTGTCATAATAATTATAGCGACTGTGCTACAGGCTATATTTAGCATGCAAGTTGGAATATTTTGTATTGATTTTACTCCGCCAATTCTAAAACCAGAGACCATAAATTCTAAGACAAAATATTTTTTAATAAATCTGATGCACTACATATCGCCCAGTGCAATAAATTAACCGGCTCCAATTGTGCAGGCCCAGATCGATATCGTATGTTGTCCGTGTCAAATGCTGACGTCATGTATGGTTTCATTTGACTTATGTTTTGTTATGAATTGGTGACACGTCCTGCGATGTGGACTTCAGCTCTCAATGAAGCCTGGACTATTTTAAGTGACACACAATTCTGGAAGGGCTTTAATTACACTGTCAAATATCATGCAAAACCGAAGAGTAATTCTGACATATAGGCCTATGTACTACTGATGGGGCTTTGAGGAAACATCAAGCACATTAATTTTTCTACATCCAGGGATGACGAATATTGTTTAACACTCCTGATTACAACATTCAGCAAAGCAAAAATAACATATGAAGCGATTCTTAGTTTTATTCTGAGAATCAAGAGTCCGCTATCTAAAATACCCCTGAGATGTTATCGCATGCCAGCTGGAGGCTTTGAAACGTTCTGGCTTTAAGTTTTCCTGGCAGCGTTTTGTTTCCGAGGAGCGAGAGGAGTTAATGTTGAAAAGACAAGAGCCAAAACAGTGTGACAAACCCATCTAAATTTCATCCTAGCCTGTTCGATACCATCTTTTTTTGCCAGAGTTTGCTAGTTCTTGATTAAAACGTTGACGTTCTACCCGGAATTAACCTGATTAATGTAATTGAATGTAAAAGTCCATAGCTCAGCACTTCACATGATCACAGGAGATGGATTAAGAAAGAAGGCTTTCAAATTGAATACACTTCTCCCTCCTCAGGCTGTTAATTGTGCCGTTTACCACTACCTGAGTCACTGACCACTGCTATTTAGTCAAACTAATGATGATGCACAGTCCGTGCCTTCCCAAGATAATTAAAAAACATTCGCCCTCTGTTTTTGCATTAACTTTTCGTGAATTGACGGACACGCGCGCTCAAAAATATTGAACCGTCTTCCGAGCGGCGTCTGGGACGCTGACGATGAGCTCCTAAATCAGTCTCGCGGCCGAGTTTGCTGGGAAAGAACTTTATTTTGAAATCTATTCTCTATCACTCATTATTGACTTTGCGAAACCCCGCCACTGAAGTCCTTTCGTTAAAAGCCTCCAGTGAATTCTTCAAGCCCTGGCCACCCCTTCACTTTCCCGATGCTGTGGACTGCGCGTTGCTTCCGTGACAACATCTACTGAGGACTATATTGTTTCCACACAACTGTACTGTTTCTACAACAGAAGTGTTGTTGAGAATTATATATTTTTATGTAATAAATATATATAACATCAAATTCCATTCACACGTGAAGTGAAGATCACATTGTAAAAGAAGCCACTGCAACTGTGGTCAAGTTTCTTTCTTTAAATTATTCTACACAATCTAAACTTTTCCTAAATTATGAAGTTACATTTTCTCATATTCATATTGTAGGACTCTGAAAATGCCTTTATTCACACAGGCATAAATCATCGTGGCATGAAATGCACTGTTATTTTATTTATTTTTTTACACTTCTTTGATTGCACCGGAGACCGGGAACACGCCTCAGCTGGTTACTCCACACGTCACATTTGTTTTGTGGCAGCAGGACTCTGCAAAGGCCCTCTTCGGCAGCCCCGGCTTCACAGGACTTTCAAATAAATAAATGAATAAATAGGGCGATGTTGAATTTTCCCCACACTTGCTTCCATTGACACAAATGGGACCTACAGTAATTTATAATGCTGTTAGCGAGGGCAGCTATTTCTCCCACCGAGGTGTCTGTCACCTTCCTCTAAGAGGCCCGCGGTGAGCTGCAGTGGTAGTGCGCTCGGGAGCACACTGACACCGTTTTGCTATTCCACACACACGGCCGCCAGCTAAGTGACATCAAGCCTCATTATTTCCATCACATGCCACATTTGTAACCTGTTAGCGGATAAATTGTGATAAAATAGGCTGATGGCCCTTCGGAGTCTCGCCCGCTCGAGCTGGACTTTCGCTCTCGCCGAGAGTACAGTGCTGATTCGGAGGAGGGTTAATTGGCTCGCGCCGGCTGTGATTTTCTTAGTGGCTCCTGCCACGAATACACCATCATGTTTTACCGCTTGGCCCGACGATGTCGTGTATGGAAAATTAATGGTTCAGCGTGCTGCTTTCACAGCCAACGGGGAGATGCGGCTTTATGTTTTTTTTATTTTTTATTTTATTGGGTTAGCAGAGTCCATCAAAGGTGTTGATCCTTATCACAGGTAAAAAAAAAAAAAACTAATGAAATGTGCATATGGGAGAGTTGTAGCTCTGTAACCAGTAAAAACAACAGTTATTGGTGGGTGACACTAATAAATGCAATTACATTATCTCACTTGGGGACATTATGTATTCTGCATTTTTCTGCCAATTATGAAATTTTTGAGCCAACATTGGGACAAAAAATAGAGTGAAATATTTAAAACTGACTTTGGTACTTCCAAAGGGTGGAACCACATTTTATATATAGCCTAGGTATATGTTGCATAACATAAGTTCATTAGTTACTGTAATATGATCCAGTATGTCATAGTTCAAAAATAAAACAGTAAGTCAAAAGTGCTATTAGAAGAAAAATAGGTTTGGTTGTTTTAATGAATGGAAGGACACATATTTAGTAGCTGCCTAAACCAGAAGTAAATAAAATTCAGTTCAGTTCTCCTGAAGCAAAATAAAACTGCAAGGGTGAAAAACAAGGGATACAACATCTTGTATAGATGTGCATAGAAATATACATTTAAAAAGGGTTAAGAGATTAATAGATGAATTTCACAAAAAATGGCAAAACACTTGTGAAAAAAGTCGTATACTTGGGCGTACTTGAAGTACAATTATATAAACTTTAATTAGGCTTCAAGTATGCTGAAATACATCACAGTATACAATTTTTTTTCACATAAATAACAGAATTTGAAGAAAAGTATGTTGTTTAAAAAACATATTTCTGACTAAAAATTATTAATATTGTTGTAGATTTACAATAATTAACCCACAAAATCCCAAAAAGCATCTGAGAAGCAGAATGGAGGATGTTTGTGGAGAAGACACACTGAACACACGTTTGTCCAACGTTTCTACTTTCTTTTTTTGGTCATACGCCACAAATGAGGAGACTGAATGAAGAACTGCATTTAAATGTATCAACTCAGTGCGCACTCACAACCCAAGCAGGGTTAGCTTCAAGAAAAGGATCCAGGGAGAAAGGTCTGATGGGAGAGACTGCAAAAGTCCATAGCATCCCACTTCCTTTATGCACGTGTAAAATTTTGATTGCTTTTTTTTTTTAAACTCCACATAGAGGCAAGGTTTGCTTTCTTCTTAATCATCGTAAACATTACTTTATTCTTGTTACTACTCTACATATTTGCATGCGATTCAGAGTTTGCTTGTGTGCCTGTACATTTACTTCAAAAATACAGCAGACATTCTTACAAATCAACAAGCAACTCTACAGAGACCTATGAATATAACACAAACAGTGAGCACACTGTGTCTGTGTACTTCCACACCCTAACCTACAACCAACCACCGTTACAAAAAATCAAGTCAAAGAATACGAGTATTTCAAAATAGAAGGACAAATATACAGTACAAAAATCAACTCCAGATTTGTCTTGTACAAAATCTGTTTAAAAGAAACCGAAGGTATATGTGTATTATCAACCCCAGTATTAAAGGCTTTTTATATTAGCATTATACGGTTACCCCCAGACTGGTTCTGATTAATGAATCAAAAAATGTGGTTCATATAATGTGTGTTTTGAGTAATTTATAGTTGTTTTCTATCCTGAAACATATGCCGTTTTTAAAAACACACACTGGAATGTAAACTGAAATCTCTTCAGTTTAAGAAACGTCTGATAACACACAGTTCTTATTTTCAGGACAGTAAGCTGTAATATACTAACACAAATATGATTTTTTAAAAATTATAGTGTATATTACAGGCACTGAGCCACAGAGAGAAAGATACAGTTCTCAATTTATGCAACAGCCAATCCTGAGCATATGCTGAAATAATTAGGGGGTGAAAAAAGAAAAAAAAAGAAAAAAACCTCTCGCTTGTGCAAACTTCCAATTGCCAAAAAAATAATCTGTCTCAAACAAAGGAAAGACCCCCGTGGTGCCAGGGTGTACGGTTTCTGTCATATATATTCCTTGGAGGTTTCAGATGACAAAACACAGAAAGTTGTTTTGTCCCTCTTCCTGTCACGTTACACCCCCCTTAACCGTAGTTTTTTTTTTTTTCATGTTGTCTCACTGTCTGTGCTGTCAGCCCATAGCCTGGCACCTGCTCTCGTGTTCCTAATTAGTCTAATTTAATTAATTATATTCCGCAGCACATCTCCTTATCTCTTGCCTTTTTTTTTCTCCACTGACTTTAAACTGGGAATGGAAACCCCCCGCCCCCCACACTTTTCTCTGTACCCCCCCCCCCCCCCCCCCCCCCGCCAAAATTACAGTTTCGGGGAACTTTGGTAACCCCCCAAGTCCAACGGTGTAAACCATTAGCTATAGGTGTTGAAAATGACCGCTGTGCATAGCAGGGAGGTTTATGGATTGAGTGAGATTATTCGCTGCTATTGTGTGTGACTTATTCTTCTTCTGGAGTATCTGTGCTTAATACTACTGTTATCATGACTGTGTACCTATGAAAAGTATACAATTCAAAAGTTAAAAAAACTGTGTAAAACTGAATTCTAGATGACAGAATTGTTCTCATGGCAGCTTCACTATACAACAACACTAAAAATTTGACTTTTTTTTTTTGCATACTTTGCTTTTGTGGAGTTATGATTTGCTTACAACTGCTTTAAGAATTTGGTAGTAGTAGTTGTTTAGTTTTCTGGGATTTAAAATTCCTGAGTATTATGGGACTGTATATACAGCATGTGCAGAATAAGTAATGTTGGCAGAATTGCTGATGTCTTGTTCCCAGAGAACTAAATAGAATATTGTGTGCTATATTGGCTGTCTTTGTGTTAGCAAAAGCAGCACAGAAAATATGCATACAAATATGCAAATTTTTGTCTTTTTGTTGGAAAACTGTATTTTCTGAATTCAACATTTCTACACACCTTATTTAGCACCTGGCAGATATTTCAAGAGTTTTTATTGGGATTCAGCATCCCCTACCTGTGAACTGCATTATCATCCACTATACAAGTGTAGGCTATGTAATCATGATTCTTTTTCACATGTGGGCTCCATCTTTTAATCCTCTGTGAAGCCCACCATTATGCAACATGTGCTATGACAAAGTTTAATCAAATCTTTTTGGGTGCTGGTTGAACTTGACACTTGACCAAATCAGGAGGATTGACTAATCATGGTTTAATGGTTTGATGTATTTGTATCCTATAGAAATGCGTCAAAAACATCTAAAACAACTGTATACTCTGTTCAATGCTAGGGCAGACATCACTAAAATAGTTTTTTTTTTTTTTTTTTTTTTTTCAAATTACCCATACTACCACAAATTTCTCTTTCAATAATGCTACTATGCTCAATACAGAATGGGCCTTAGTCAGACTCCACAATAATGTAAATAAGTACTGCAAAATCTTAGTATGCTTTTAGTTGCAAAACATTGTCATGTAATGTATTCCTCTTTGACGCAGCTACTATTTCTTGGGAGTCACATTACTGTATTATTTTCAAATATCAAGACAATACTAATGCATATTAATATCTATCCACACAATACAGATAAAATAAACCATGATACGAACACTGAACAACGTGAGGAATAAAATCCATTATGAGCTATAATATGTAATATTATAATTACATATGAACATGCATGGTTAATACAGAATGAAAACTTGCATACTTTCTTATGATCCAAAGACAGAGATATTATTTAAGAATGTGGGTAGTAGCTGATTTTTAAAAATGTTTTCCCTTACTTATTAAGCAATAACATGTAGGCTGCTGCACTTAAAAAACACTTTGCTGCTATGTTTTTTTTTTTTCTAAAAATATTTTCCATTGCTTTGGACTGTATGCCAGAGGTATCTATCACAACCATTTTGAACAAAGCATTTTGAGTGCAATCTAACAAAAAAAGAGCCTTAAGACAGGTGCATTTAAAACACTCAGTTAAAGCTAAAATAGCTAGAAACCAGTCTATTACTTGTCATTGCTTGCCCGATTGACCATTCCTCCCTGTCCACAGCCTTATGCAGTGGTGTAATAGTGCCTGGAGAAGTGGGTATACTCTAATTTAGCAAATCCATGACTACTAATTGATACGTGCACCAGTGGGGATTAAGAAGTGAGTATACTCTATGCCCACTAAGAAAGAGGTGCGTAAACCACGTATACCCTCCACTACACTACTGGCCTTATGTATGTTAAGGTTTCCCAGTGTACCAAGCTTCATGCATGTTCAAAGTTTCTTTTTTCGAATCACTAATTCAGCTAGAATTATACAGTTTACCTTCTGCAATGTAAAATTATATTTTCCAATATGCTACACTGCAGCAATGGTACTATGTATATTTAAGGGTCAGGAAGGGTAAAACAGCATACTCACTAATTAAGTAAAAGACACTCCACTATCTAGTACTGCATGAATGCTACACCAGACCAATGCTGAGGTGATCATCTAATCCGCTGTCCTACACCAGCAAAATAACTGCAGTTCAGTTTGTTAGTGTTTGTTTGACTCAGCAGTCAATTCATTTAAATATTTTAGGTTTAATAGCTCTGGTGTGATAGCGCTGGGGAATGCCAATACAATATCTGGAAAAGCATTTTAAACCATACCAGATACAATTATAGTCTTAGACTAGTTCTAAAAACTACTGTTTCTGATGGCCCTGGACAAAACAAAAGAAAAATGACAAAAATAAAATCGTGTTCATTATGTCACATTGTACTTTTAAAAGTACCTTTAAAGTAGCCATCTAAAATATTAAATCACGCTTTAAAACATAACATTAACAGTTAAATGTACTAGCCTCCATTAAGTTCAATGATGCTGATAGCTAAACAAAGTATGCTACTATTTACTAATGACATCTTTGTAATATTATATAGATTCAGTAAATAACATATAACCAAAAATTACCGCAATTACCCATCTTGCCATGTACATTTCTTTACATGGTCTGCTGCTTAGCTATTGAGGCTCTAAATTGAATTCACTCAAATATTTGCCAGAGAATTTGAACAAAACAACACATTTGTGTTTATGTATTGTGAATGTATGGGTTGTTATTATGTAACCTTGTTAGAAAGCAACTCTCTCAACAACCTTTTAATTAAAGACAAAACTTGACAACTCATGAACCTGACCAAGCCTTGCTTGATTAGCCACTTGGCAGAGGTGGCTAGCAATAATGACTTGACTTGTACGTATAAAAGTACCACTTGTATCTGGAAAAAGCACAAAAATAAGGACATGCTAGCGTGCGCCCTCCTCAAACGACAGAGGATGTTCGTCGTGATGGGACAGGCCTACTCTAGCAGTTTGCCATTACAAGTTGCAGAGTGGAGAGTAGGAAATAAAAATCTGTTAAAAGTACAAAGCCAAAAAACTGATACATGCAGTAACATAGCAAAGACAGGATAAAACACTTACTGGGTTCTACCTGTTATGGAGTAGATCTGGTGCCGTGGATTAAAAACCGAGCAAGGTGAGCAGAGGGGCAAATTTAAGGTCAAGGGTTGTTCAGCTGCGATGACAAGACTATTATTGAAAGCTGCATCACACACTTCAGCTCACTGAATGTCACGATTCGAAGCCTTTCATAAAACCTATTCACCAGCGTAAATGTTAACGACGACCTACGTGCATTACACAGAGGCTGAGATCACTTATGGAAAAATCGATAACTGTTGATAACTCCTCGTGAAACTCCTAAGTGAAATGCATATTGATATTTGTATGGCCTTTATTGTATTTAAAATAAATATTCTGCATGAAAAACACTATGAAAGTTGCGCACAAGTCCTTTTTGGCAGAATTAAGGACCTAGTCAGATATTTCTACTGCATAGACCAGCAATGCAATGGTGAAAAGCACTGACCTGTGAACTAGTCAAATGGTGGAAACGGATTGATCGTTCTTTATGACGTTCAATTTGGGTTCCTTATGGTTTGCTATGGTCTGAAATGGGGCAGCTAGCTTGCAAGCTAACTACAGCTTGATGGCTTACTGGTACACAGTTTGCCTGAAGTTTTACACAGAAAGCTACTGTAGAGCTATTACAGCTACCTAGGTAGTTAACTAGTATTCTGTAGCCAACATTAGCTTGAGAAATGTAATCTTATAATTATGCCCAGTCGAAATAAGTGACTACTTCCATATTGTAACAAAAATAAATAAATCCATACTATTCCAATCAATAAAACCATTCCTGTGCCTTAACTCATACCCTTAGCTGCTATACATTGTTTTGGAAACAGGACTGACCTTTAGTGTGTTAAACCCTCAGGAAGTAATTACAAGCAATTTGCTGGATCCCTCTGGCAAAAAAAGAAAAGAAAACGTATAATGTTTGCAGATATTGGAATGTAATGTCTCACATATAATTATAATTTTTATGTAACACATTTAAAATATGGCTATTTCATTATTCCTCGTCAATTTGTCAACAGTAAAAATCACTCCGGCCTAACAGTATACGGAGGCTTGCTCAAGTGGGAGGTGCGGGAGAAGCAGGGCCTAATGTTCAGATGCGACCCGTTCCCTTCACCGGTGCTGGGAAACCATTAGCGGTTTCCATTGGCTGCATCAAGAGGAGCAACCATGCGCTCAGACAGTAGCCTCAGACACTTGTGCCTCATACCAGAGCTTTCTCCCCTCTCACCTTTCTTTTCTTTTCGCTGCAGGATGCCCCGGAGGATTAGGGCCCCCTTTTGTACTGCCCTGGGCACCCCCACCCCCACCCCCTGTCCGCTTGCGGCCACCTGGTTCCAGTGGCAAGAGAAGATCTAAGGAAGAGACCACAAAGAACACCCCAGCTCTGTCCACCTGTGTTTAATGATTTCCAAAACAACTCTGAAATCAACTACAATGAGGTCCCATTGACTATTGTTGTCACGTGGCAATAAAGCCTACGACAACAACTGCCTATGGCAATAAAGCCTTACTTTTGTTTCCTGTCTAGCTACCTGTTCCTCTGTCCACCTCTACAGGTGGCTCCGTGGGACAGCCCTTCATGTCACGTGCGATATGTATTAATATGATTTATCAATAAAAATCCATACTTACAATGACTTTCCCTTTTGTTACCTTGTGACACAGTATAGCTGCTATGCTATGTAAATAGTTAGCCAAGGCACACCTTGAAGCAACCTAATTATTGATTTATTTGCCTGTTAGTTTGTGTGTGCGCGTATTTCCAGCAGATTAACCATAATCAAAACATTTACCTTATCCTACACTGTACGTAACAATCAATGAAAGATATTTAGTCCACTCTTATATTGTCTAAAATGGTGTTCGATGGCTTAGCTAATCATATTATTAAGCTAGGCTAATATTACCATGTTAAGCTAATTGATGGGGACAAATTTCCACTTCCAGGTAGACAATAGGCAGTCATTTGATTCTATAATATATTAGAGTATAGCCTAATACACAGATACCTTATTAAATAATGTCCATTAATTATTATCTTATGATGATCCTGGGTGAAGGGCTGTACAAATAATCTCATCTAGAAGTATAAAACATCAACCGCCTGTGATTACAAGGATCGATTCTCAAGATTAATTCATTGACTACAAGATTACTGTCACATTGATCAGGCAATAAAACAAAGCACTATTGTTGTACTGATAAACAATGGTAACTAGTTGTATTATTTGTACTGTGAACAGGTAGGAATAATAAATAGGCTAAACAAATACTAGCCCTGTACTTCTTCATTTAATGAAAAATATGCTTATTTTACTTAATTTAAAAAAAATGCTTAATTTACCATCATAATTACAATAAGTAGTCTAGTTAGGCTACAGTCTTTCTTGCTGAGCATTGCAACAATAACAAACAGGCCTAGCGAAAAGTGGATTAGCATTTAGCAGACATTCTTACCCATTTTTTGCAATCCATTCATTCAGCTGGACATTTACTGAAGCAATTCAGGGTGAACCTTTCTGAAAGGTAGCATCAACAATGCAATACCTGAGAATCGAACCTACCTGAGAATCGAATCTCTCAGTTGTAAAAGCAGCTCTCTAACTACTGTATTGTACCGCAGTGCAGATTAAGTTCACAATCTAGCGAATAACAAAACTGGGACCTCTAGAAAGCGAGAGGCAATTTATCAAAATCCGAGAAGTTAGCCTATAGGTTAACCTAAAAACTGTCGCCTAACGTTCAGTTACGATGACTTTCTGCATAGACTCGGTAAGCAGACTTAAATTCCTTAGAGGCATTGCAAAAATGTCTCCAGTTGGGAATAGGCCATATAGGCGACTCACTTATCCAAAGTGGCTCAAATGAGAGCTGTAGAAGTAGGCTACTATCAAACGGCGAGATGCTGACACGTGCCCCCATCCCCGCAAATTATGTGTAGACTACAACATCGCTCCAGGTAGTGCGAAGAAAAAGTTAACGATTTGTTTGAGTCAAGGTCACCGGCTACACTTTGCGCTTTGCGAAGCGGAGATGCTACAGTAGCCGTAACACATCGGTCATAATTGACTACAGCTGTTGTTTAGTAGGCCATGATCGCTTATGTTACTACTCATAAAACAAATCTACAGTTTTTTTTATCGTTTCAATGGAAAGCTAACCCCCCCCCCCCCCCCCCCCCTACCTACCTAACCCTATCCGCCATTCCGTGTTTTTAAAAAGCAGTGTCCATCATTACACTAGTATAATCCCGTATCCCGGGGATTGACGTCTTCTGGCAGATCTTCTAACGTTAGACACATTATTTACATGCGTATGGTATTTGTAATTATAATGCATTGAACTAAATAACGTTTCCATTACTAAAACAAGATATGTACAAGCTTCAAAGTGAACGTGCGTTTTAATCTAGACTTTACCGTATTAGGTGCCTGGAGATCATAGAAAGTGTGGAAGGGCAGATATAGAGTTGTTCAGCACGACCAAGGCCGAGAGACAGCAGATAAATATAGGCTACAGATGGATAAAGAGAGACAGTAGTGTGTCAGTAACAACAGGATGTGGATACATAGAGAGGGACAGGAAAGCAGAGAGACGGTGGGACACAGTGAGTACCTGCACCTTGGCTTTGTAACACTATTCTGGATGCAAGTTGCTTATCTACGTTTTATGTATGTTACATTGTATGCCTACCATGGTTAAATGAATTCACCATTTGCACAACACAAATGAAGCAGAACAACCCCCCGCTTTAAGGCTTCAAGTTTCAAATCATTTAGCCATACATGCAATGTTCAAGACATACTATGGCCTCTTGTGCCTTGATCTTTAAGTGACCCCACAGAAGAAAGTTTTATTTTATTTAATAGCCAACAGTAGAAGAGAGACTGGGATCCTTCATGTCTGGTTGATAACAACGTGGAAATGTTAGCATATCCACTTGACCACATAGGCTATTTCCTCACTAGCATTTTCAAAATTGCATGCAGAATAAATTTGAGCTCTAATGTAAGTGAGCTTACATGTAAGTTGAATGTTTGTGTGGGCTGTACCTTAGTGAATCTGTCGTTAGGTGCCTTTCATATTTTACCAAAAATTCTTATTTATCTTATTTCATGTAAGTAGTTAAATATAACTCAGTTCAAGTCCAAGTCTTTGCTGCTCTTTGATTGGTCATTTTGAGGTGGTCTGCCCTGTCTGGTATTTTTTGGAGCTGCAGACTGCCAGGACATGTAAAGGCGGTTGTCAACAAGGGACAACAATCGAGGACAGCTCTGCTCCACTGCCAAGACGTCTGTGGGCATCTTGGCAGTTTGCAGCCTGTTAAAATTGATTGGATACACATTCCTTTGTATTCCTTGGTATCATCACCGTAAATGAGAATGTATTGTCCGTTGACCTTCCTGTTTAAATAAAGGTAAAATGAACACTGATGCTTTACGAATTAAGATAATAAAACACTGATTACTGCCCATGTCCCTCCATATAGCATCTCAATTTTAATTTACCGGCATGGACTTTTATAAGCCTTTATGATAAGAGTAAAGTATACGAGGTGTTGGTTGTGCTGAAGCCTACTTAAAAGTTTTATGAGGAGTTAGCCTAATTAAAAAAACTTTAAAGCAACTGTAAAGGTAACTGAGAACTCTAGCGTCTTCAGACCCTAATCAATTTCAGTCATCTTGCCATGTTTTTCACATGGGTGAAGTGCAGAATATAGCCTATTTCTCGACCAAATATCAATATTGCTGATGACACTTGTAAATGACACGTCTTCACTGCTGTTTCAATGCCAAAAGTTGTAATACTAAAAATGGGAAATCTTACAAATAGAAGTATTTAGGCTAATTACAAAACATAATTATCATGTTAATTCAACTTCAGTCAATAGTCAATATCTCACTGTACCACAAGTGAAATAAAATCTCCAAGTCGACAATTTGTGCAAAAACACATTTACTGAATGCAAGTGCCTAAATAAAAAACGCTTTTCCTGTAGTAGCTATATATTTGTTTAAATTATCTACATGCCATGTCTTCTTGAAAAATAGTGTTAGGCTCAAGTGGATTTTGAAAAAAGAAAAGGGCTATTTTTCCATTGGAGATACTCAAGTTCACTCTGGATAGTCGATATGTGAAAACAATGTGACAAGCTCAATGGTGTAGTTTGCATTTAACTCCTGGGAGCTACACTCGATGACAATGTCAACACGCTGGATGCCTGTGCATTTTTGGTGCTTTTATAAGCAGTTAGTGTAATGGAAACATAGGCAGGGACAAACCGCAGTGATTGCTGTACCATGCATGATTAGTAACATTATTAAAATGCTATTAAAACGGCTGTTGAGATGGAAGGGTTCAACCTTTAAAATGTGGCCATCAAAGTGGAAAGAGCCTTGAATTTCATTTCCTGATCCTAGAAGGGAGAGCCCTGCCAAAATAGTCTGCATGGCAGCTGCCCTCAGCCTCCTCTTACTCCAGGATCCGTCCTCATCCGAAGAAAGGCCCCATTAATAATTCAGCCCCTGATCAACACTAACACAAAGGAAAAGATCAAACTTTTGGCAGCGCCGCAGAAACTGCAGGCTGATAGTATTTCCTCCTAAATAGCTTTGCATTGACCATATGGACATCATAATTACTCTCCAGTCCAAAATCACACACTAATTAGTTTTTGGAGACAATGCCCTTCCTTCTTTAATTTAATAATTTTGCCGTGCTGATATTTTGTACCTACGGGATGAACTACGGAGGAATTTTTTTTTAAGGGCCTACCTAATACATTTGTGTACCAGAAATCGGCTATTTTGAATATTTTTTTGGTCCGAATAGAATTTGGAATCAGGTTGGATCATAATTCACAGAATATTGACCATAACATGAGCTTGTGTACGGAACAGCCGGCAGTCCCTTACTGTTTATTCCAAGACATTTTTAAAACCTTGATTATAAGTTCAATGCCCACAGCTCAGTGCTCACAGAAGGACAACCAAAATGTTGGCTAAATTAGCATGTACTGTAAAGTGGTAGTGTGGACTTGGGTCACATTTACTGAGCGCCAGTAGACATATGACATGAAAAAATGTATACAGTTCTCCAAGTAATGTGTCTATGAGGAATTGGAACCAACTTTGATCAGAAGCAGAGTGAGCGATTTTTCGATTTTCGGGATCATTTTCAAAATCTCACTCCTCACTAGGTGTTTTTCGTTACCGTATTTAACACTGGAGCCCAGGCAAGCTAGTATAATTCTGTGAATTGCTAGCTTGCAATCATGCAGTGGTCTCATAGGGACTGGTTGGTGTGAGAGAGAGAATGTGTGCGCTTTATAACTGTTAAATGGTTTGGCAATATGAATGTTGATTTGTCGTGCCAGTTTGAATTTAATTAATCTGATCTGTGGGAGACAGGACTGTGCTCGTGAATTGACTTTAACTCAAACCAGCACACAGAGGGATGTTTGAGTGGGGTTTTGTATCAGAAGGGAGAATGTTATTTACCATGACATAGTTAGCTGCACAGTTAATATGCACCTTTTTGCACATACCACTCCTGAGCTGTGTGAAGGTTATCTGTAAAACAGAGAGTAGGCTTTTTTTGGTGTTTTGCGATTTGGTGTTCTGATTTTCTTGCACATTTTATTTTGCTTTTCATTTTCATTTTTATCATGTAGCTGGAAAGATTAGCAGTTTTACTTCACTGCCAGATCATTCATTGACCTACTGATAGTTTTCAAACTTTATTTAAAAAAAGGAATCTCTGCACTGTTTACATAGAAGTGAATTAAACCTCTGCAAGGCCGAACCCCCTCAATGCACACAACCATTGAATAGTTTTTGTGCAGTTTTGTCTGTAAACACCACAGATTTGCATCGTCATGTTCATTGTATACGCACGCACGCACGCACGCACGCACGCACGCACGCACGCACGCACGCACGCACGCACGCACGCACGCACGCACGCACACACACACACACATACTGTATACGTACATGCATATGCAAAATCCATGGAATGTACCTCTGAATTTTGACATCCATTCAACCTCATTTGGCTGAAGGTCCTATGTTTAAAGAGACTTTATTCCGATATTATGGAAAGTCTACTTGTCTGAGTGAAACACTAATGGGAATATTAATTAATGGATGTAGGGTGAAGGGTACAAGTAACTCAGCACACATTTATCTGAATGAAGTGACATTGCCTCTTTAGTAATTATTTATGTTTGAATTAATTTATATCTTTATAATGAATTGTTTTTGGGCCCTGTATTGTTCCGTGCATTTTAAGGTCAAACAGAGTTCGTTAAAATAGCCTTCTCAGATCCCCTTCGGTGACACTTAAACAGATGCAGGGAACCACATTCAAATTATTCCCTGTAAAAGATGAATATTTTTCAAAAGGTGGGTGGATTTTATTCTATTAACCTCTGCGCAGTGTTAAAGGATCTGTTTATGGAAAGGGATGACAAGAAGTCGAGTTGACAGGCCCGGAGTGAGACAGTTAAACGCCCCTCGCTGCTCTAGATAATTAATAAATAAAGTACCAGGGGAACCCTGCCATGCCTTCCTGTATGACAGGGCTGTCTCCAGTGCGCTAAAGCATTAAATGACCAATTCCTGTCAGGCTAACTTCTACTGCACGCTCGCTCTCTCTCTCTTTCTCTCTCTCTCTCTCTCTCACTCTCTCTCTCGCTCTCTCTCTCTTGCTCTCTCTCTCTCTCTCTCTCTCTCTCTCTCTCATACTGTCTCTCCCTTGCTCTCTCTCTTTCTTCCAAAGAGAGCTACTTTGCTCTCTTTGCACTGAGTTTTTCAGCGACTGATGGCTCTAGTTCATTTCTGCTGAATTAATTGGTCCCTGAATGAATTCTGTTGACAGGGCAATTCATCATGTGTTTGGCCTGACAGTGACTGGGTGTTGGGAGGGGGGGGTGCGCTGGAGAAAAGGGGGGGAGGTGGGGGGTTAGGGGAGAGGATGGGGGCTGATGATTCTGCCTTTTTTTTTTCATTTTTTTTTTTTCCATCCACTCCATTTTCCAGTTTAGACCCTTAAGAGGAAGGATGAGCCTCTGTCAAAGTGGGGAAAGGGGATTTATTCAGAATTTTCAGGGTTCCCTGGGTTGCAAACAAACAAACCCCTCTGACAGATTGGACTGATTAGACAGGGCTCTTTGTCTGCTTTAAAAGATCTCTCCTCCATTGGGCAGTCGGGTCAGCTCTTCTCTTTTTAGGCTCTGTGCACTTCGTTGGTGTGTGAGACAATCACACAGTGAGGCGTATTACATTAGAGTTTAATTGCATCATGTATCACACAATGGCCATTAGAGGTAATTATTTACTGGCCGGAAGAAAATGAGTTTTGGCCGAGGCTGGAATTGGCTTGATTTGGCAGTGACGAGCCATGCAGTCGAGCCGTTTTGGCTGGGTCTGGCAGTCACCTGTGAGGGTAGAACTAATAACTGATCATTTGTTCTGTTCGGGGAAAAACGTGCCGCCATTCCGACAGAAGCCTCACTCTCACTCAAGCAGAGCTTTTATTATGTTCAATCAATCAATGTTCACTCATTAGGAACCTCCTCCAAACTTCTGTAACTGTCTTCTGGATGGCCTCACACAGCAAGAGTCAAAAATTACCTCATAATTACTGTTCAGTCTTCATAACAAGCAGGGCTGCCCCACTGACAGCAACGATACAAACAGGGACGAATGTACAAGTTGATGGATACTAGATATTCATATTATATATTGCCATATCCAATTAGACACAGCACATAAAGCAGCAGATATTATATTTCCCATTTCTTAATGTCAACGAAAGATTGGCATTCTGATATAAAGACATGCAATACAATTTAGCGGGATTTTTGTTCTGCAGGAAGTCAGGGCAAATTATATCCTGAAGATTTATTAGAAATTTACCATACCGATAACAAAGTGATGATGTTATTTTAACAAGAGCTTACGTATAACTGAAGCGCCGAAAAACGCCGACAGTATAATTGTGTCATGCGCGCCTCGTGAAACCACAACTTTAGATAATATGCTAAATTTGGTTTGTCTAATGATAGTAATGCACAATTACAGAAGGTCATGTAAGCGGTTAAAACCTTAGGCTGTGAGTATGTGTATATAAAATTGTGGGATTGTTTCTTACTTTTCAATGAAAATGTAATCTGATAATGATCTACAAGATAAGCAGACCCAGAAAATGACTGAGACAATGCATGTGTGCTGCCGAGCGAGTTTACCAAGCATGGTGACAGAATTTCCATGAGCGCGTGAAAGATTGTCAAAGCAAAATAAATAACACCTTCCAACTTAATAAAAATAAATGATTATATAATTTAGAATCTCGCATTTTGTTCAACAAAAAACTGTGGTTTCCAGCTCCATTCTCTTTTATTAAGAATTTCCTCAATATGTACGGCATCAACGAGTAGGCTGTGAAGCAAACGTATACAGCGTGCATTTGTGTTATGAATTTCATAATTAAAACTCCTCTAATGAGATGTTGCTAATGGGCAGGACAGAGATACTCCCCCCCCCCCCCCCCCCCCCCCCCCGCCCCCCCCTTATGAGCATCAAAAGTAACAGCAGGATGATGGGGAGGAAAAAGAGGATGGGATTGTGACAGCTAGCTTTTACGACTGCTACCGCTCAAGTGGCATTTTTGTTTCTCGGGCTGGGTGAGGGACAGAGGCTTTCAGAATGTAGGTTGAGCATGAGAGAACATGTTCACTTCCAGTCACTTTCCACAGAACCTCGCCGCAACAAGCAATAACTCCGTTTTTTTATAAACGCCATTCCTGTCAAGCTCATTTGGCTTCGTGTTCAAGATATTTACAGAAATGATTACTTCAGGAACACGTTTCGGTTGACGAGTTAAAGAAGTTAAACGAGGAATAACTACATTTTTTGTTTTTACTCCAAGTAGTTTTTTTTTGTTTTTTTTGGGAGTTTATGTTTATACTAGTATAATTCATTAGACATAACATCTCATTTTCTAGCAATGAATTATGGTGGCAAAACTGTCATTAAATCTGGAGTATACATGTAAAATAATAATTTTTAATGTACACCGAAGGGTGTCATGAATGGTCCCCTCCATTCTTTTTTTAATTTTTTTTATTTATTTATTCAGCACATAAAGTATCAGTGCTAGTAGGGGAAAGGAAGCCCAATGGGCTTGTGCATAGTATTCGCTCCCGTTATCTCATTGTAACTGATTTCAATTATGTGTTCTTTTAAACAGGTGTGATAATCCGTCATGGTAATGATGACCACATTGACAGGCTGTGAGGAGTGACACATGACGTGAAAAATAGCGAGTATCTGTTGCTTTAACTAAAAGACACAAGCCAGGGACAGAACATATGATGAATTCCACCTGGGTGCTTGCCTCGCTCGAGGAAGTGGGGTGGCTTGGCCTTTAGAAAATATATTTATTTAATATTATGAAGTCATAATATGTTTCATATATTGAAAGTACATCAATTATTTAGTGCTTTAGTACAGAACAGTTGATGTGTATGTATTGAATATAGAACAATCCTCGAAAATAGACCTACTCTTAAAAATAATAGATTAAAAATACTTTCATTGAAATCTAATGCACATTATTTTGAAGATCAGTTGGAAAGGCATTTGCGATGGATTTAAAAAAAAAAGATCTTTTAGTTCCTTGCAATAGCGTGTGTCGTTTAAACATCCTTTAATTTCAAATAAAAAGACATTTAAAGATGCTGGGACACGTCTATGGTGTTAACTCATTTTAAGTTACCTTTTCTGGTTCCGTGACAGAGTCCTGTATTCAGTCAACATTTGTCCTTAACTTTCACTGATAATTAAATTCAAATGTATTTTATTCCCTCACATTTTGACTATTTAATAATATAGGTGATCACTGAACCCACCAAACTGAAGATTTTTCTGAAGAATATAACTACAATAGTGCAGAAATGACAAAGGCAGAGGTAAGTTTTGCTTTATGTAATTGAGTCTAATGGTTTTCGAACCACTTTTTATCTGCAGACTGACTGATGACCTGAAAGGACATTAACTGGATATGGTGTTACTGGAGATCTGTACATTTAACAAAGCAATGCCAACTGGACATGGTAGGATTTTTACATGATACCAAAGATCTGTCCATGCAGTTATATGAGAAATGCATGTGATATTTTGTCTGAGAGTATTCACTAAAAATACAACTTAACAGTTTATATTGCCTGTGAAAAAAAAAAAACTGCTTGAAAAAAACAGGACATTGCCATGAAATACATGATTAGGAAAGTCGAACAAATCCAGGTCATTTAAATAATATTGCCTTTACTTCCCAAATAATAAGATTTATAAAATATTTACATGTAATTAAAAACCTATGCAATAACAATTTAGGTTAGTCATAAAAAGCTTCATTGACAAAATAATTGTAAGAGCCTCTACTACCTGCATTTTAGTAGAAGTCTCATATTAAAAATAGCAAGAGACTTTTTTATTTTATGTATCATGAATGTGCTCTTTTCTATATGCAGCTTAATGATGATAATATTTTCAAGAATACAAATCAATTTAGATTTTTCTTTTTAGATAACCAATAATGGTTTACTGTTCTATCAATTTGATCCTTTCCAAAAACAGTTCTCAGTGTAATGAACAGGTGCTGTGCATTAAAAACAATACCATCAGCTGCAAATACAACTTATTCCATTTAAGAATAAAGGCCTGCTGAAGGCTACAGTGAGTTTTATTTGATAGGTTCTCTTGCACAGCTCTGCCGTGTGGAAGGGGCCCATCACAGTTTGAGGAGCAGAGAGAATGACAGGTGCTTTTTGTAATGCTTTGCTGATGAGAGCCAATCAGCTGATCCGATCTCTGGTAGAATTTCTTTTTTTTTTTTTGTTGTTGTTGTCATCTGGCAAGCTCAAGTAAAGATGAGCTTGATTGACAGATGCAGCCAGGTTCACAGTTTATTGGTTTCTGCAAGAGAGCCTGATATGCCAATTTAGACAGGGGAGTGACAAAAAAAAGTTTCCATCTAAATGGAATAATTTTACTACTGGGAATTCTCAGCTGGGGGAGGAACAGAGGCAAGGTTTTTTTTTATTATTTTAACAAGGGCTGAATGACAAACATATACGACAGTTAGAGGCTGACGGAACATCAGCTTTTGATGCTTCACAGGGGAGCCATGAAATAAACAATAGGCAGAGAAATTGAATTACAATCGAAGAGAGAATCTTCTTGGGGAAGGAGAGGGACCCCAATAACCAATAGCAAGACAAGAAGTCCGTTTTTTAACCCGAAGCACGACTAGACTTCCCATTTTCTGGAGCGGTAGCACTGCAGTTCAGTGACAGAAATATATATATACTGGCTACCCTTTTGCATTTTGGGGGAAAAAGAATAAAAATAGTAGTTAAATTGTTGATAATTTAACTTTTTCATTTAAAGTTAACCTGTCTCTGTCTGAAACGTGAGAACTGACCTTACACCAACTTTCCTTTGGAAATGTAATCACATCACCACTGTGTATACTAAGAATAAATGTATTGCAAACCTTTCTCAAAGAGAAATAGGAATACATTTAATAATTTCTGGCAGCTGGTTACATTTAGGTTGTTGCTTGGATATTGAATGAAATTGAGAATATATGCTATATGCTACTTTCCCCATGTCATCTGCCAATTTCAGCAATCTGGGAAAAAATGCTAATGAAGAGTCTAATAGGCTTATACCCTACACTTTCCGTTTGAAATACACTTCATTTGAGAGAGATGGATGAAAATGGTGAAATGAAAAATGACTTGTTCTGTAAAGCACAATGCAGAACTATATATATATTGTGAATGCACGGTATTTTTAAGACAGTTCAACTGAGATGTTTGCACAATGCATTGAATTTTGAAAGATTATACATTATTCTCTGTCTGAGATGGATGACTGACATTACTTGGTGTGCTGTACATCTTGCATTACAGCAAATAAAAAAAGTCAAATAAAAAAAAAAAGAATAAAGAACATTATATATATATATATATATATATATATATATATATATATATATATATATATATATAATATATATATAATGGATCCATGGATTCATGCTGATAACGCCAAATTCTGACACTACGATCTGCATGTCACAGCAGAAATTGAGATTTGTCAGACCAGGTGAGGTTTTTCCCATCTTCAATCATCACGTGCCCACTGTAGCCTAATTTTCCTGTTCTTACCTGAGAGGAATGGAGCCCAGCATGGTCTTCTGCTGCTGTTGCCCAGCCATTTCAAGGTTTTTTTATGCGTTGTGTGTTCAGAGATGCCCTCCTGCACACTACTGCAGTAAACAGCTGCTATTGGTGGATTTGGTCTTTCTCTTAGCTTGCACGAGTCTTCCCATTCTAATGTTTGGTCGAAGAACAACTCTTTTCCATGTCTGCATGGTTTATATATTAAGTTGCAGCCCCGTGATTCACTCTTTGGAGGAGCAGCTTTTGCTTTAATAGTCTTGTTTTAGGGCACACCGTTGCGTTATTGGCCCACCAGCCGAAGCCGTAATGTTTAAAAATTTCGCAAGTTAGCTACGATTGTCTATTTAGATAATGTTATCATATAGTAATCAATAATAGTGACGTGTCTTGTATTACTGTAACTTTGCTTGTCGGCGAAGTGAGCTAGCTAGCATCACAGAAGCATAACACTATCTTCGCTAGGTAGCTAGTTGTCCATAAGCTTACTAATGGCTAGACTATAGAGATAGTAACCAAAGCATATTAGCTATAGTAGCTATGGATGGGTATTGAGAACTGGTATTAAACTGGTACCTTCTCCTGGTTGGTCAGGACCGAAATACATAAGCTCCTGGACAAACCAAGGGGCCAAGACTGGGCTTTCGTTTTGAAGCTCACTTCTTGGTTGTGCCGTTGCTCACTAGCGCCACTGCGATTGGCTCCAGTATAGGTCTTTCACCATGTAAGTCAATGGCAGCAATGTGGTCAAAATACTCAGTCAATAGATTTTTCCCACAAAAAAATGTAATTGCAATAGGTGCCTTTCCTTCATCTAATGCCTCTGCATGTGCTGATTTTTTAAAATATTGTGTTGTTTGGACAGGGTATTAACATTTGTTCTGGACCAATCAGAGGGACAGGTTGAGTCCTCTTCGGCTCCACGGAGCAGACGCAGTTTGTAAAATTATGGAGAGTAGTATTGATAAGAGTATCGATAAGTATTGGTATCAATAAGCAGTACCGTTACCGGTATTGGCATCGATAAAATCCTAACGATACCCATCCCTAATAGTAGCAAATTTGTTGCAACTCAGTAAAAAAGCAGTAACAATTATGTTAGCTAAGTAACTTCATTCTTGCAATAAATCTTGCAATGACTAATGTTAGTCAAAATCCATAAATGTACTTTACTGGCATCGCATTCAATTAAAATAGGACACTGCTAGAATTCTCCTAGCAGTTACCATGGTAAAGGATGCTTGTTTGTTCGACTACTGGACTGGTATTCTGCTGTACGCCAATGTTAAATCAATGGGTCCGTTTTTAAAAGCTTTATAAAGTATAAAGTATTTAAAAAGTATAAATTGTATCGGTTAAAAAAGAGGCAGCAACCTAATAGGTGTGTGTAAGTTTGATTGCCAAGTTTGATAAGTTTAACTTAAAAACTGTTGTAAACAATAATAAAAAAAATAATAATAGTAAGACAATACAAAATAATAATAAAAAGTCCCGCGCCTGCATGACCCTCTTAACTAGCACCGGAAGTGGTTTATTTTATTTTATTATATTTCATTGGGCTTCATTTATCAATATGGTTGTAAAACTGAGTGTATATATGAGCGTACCAACTTGTGTACGAAAATCTCACGTGTGATTCATCAAAATTGTGTAAATCACTGATCTGAGCATAAATGTGTTTGTAGGTTCATACATCAGACTTGATCGTATATTAGGGAAGCGCGTGTACATCATTATGAATTACCATACTCACACGCCCATTTACTACCATATTTGGCAGGGCCACCTCTTTTAAAATGCACACGCCAATGCAGTTTTTTTTCCAGTATTGTAGGCCATGGAGGGTATCAGGAAAGCAAAGAAGAACATTTTTTTTCTGTGAACGTAAAATTGAAATGCTTATGAATGAACATGAAAATAAACGTGTGCTCATTGGGAGCGTTAGTAGCGGTGTGCAGCCTAGCTCAAAAGCCGCTATGTGGCAGAGGATAACCAGGGCTATAATACTTCCTCTGAATTGCGAAGTACATACAGCTGAGATCAAAAAAAAAAAGAGAAAAGAAAATAACCATCACAAAATAAAGTTCTGCCGGTAGCTACCGGTGGAAGAAAGGGCATCCCAGACCTCTCACCTGCCAAAGAGAGGATGGGGGATCTCATTGGGAAAGTGGCTGTGGAAGGAGCGATAGAAGACTGTGACTTGATTCGTCGAGACTTCAAGTTTCTCTCACGCCGGGTCCCGACGTTCGCTAGGTGTTCTAAGCTAATAAAGCTGGATTTTAGCTGGATAATAAATTGGATTTTTGGAAAAAATAGAAAAAGGTTAGCCTACATTTTTGCGTGATTGGTATATAATAATAATTATTAATAATATAATAATGCGTAATTATTTCCATATGCCTGTCTCCAATAAATCCTTATACAGAGGCTTTTGCCTGATTTAATAATTTTAACCTGCTTATGCTTCATTCAGTTTATAGGCTGTATGTGATGAGAAACTAATAGTGGTGTCAAATAAAAAATCGACTTATTCATGTATTATTTTTGCCAGTTATGGTACGCAAGATAGTCTATGTCTACAGCCGCAATGCATAGGTCAAGTGCATATTAAAATATTTCCCAGAATGGCTTTTTTCATATTTTCATAAATGGAATGTATGTTATTTTGCCACTTCTATGATTAGCTCCTCATTTAAGGCGAAATCAGATTTTTAAGCTCACATGATAATAATATATTCCAAAGAGGACCTTTTTGTTTATCACTTGTTAACTGCAGTGCTCTGATCAAAAGTTATTTTTGTTCATTATTTAGGCTGCAGAAATAATTGTGGCCTTGCTGTTCAATGTCGCTGCCTCACCACTGGGGAAAAAGCGTACGCCAAGTCAAGAGCTGTCGTGAGATTTCATCGTACCGTACACCCATGTTCATTTAGATAAATCCGGAAATTTGCGTAAAAATGGTCGTACGTACACTTTATGATCAGATTTGAACGTACGCATGAATGATAAATGAGGCCTATTGTGTTTTTTCACGGTAAAACTTTCTATCAATCTGGGAACACAATATAGCCTTCCGTTTTAAAGTGTTAAAATTTACAATAAACTGAATTTTACGATTCAAATGTTATTGCGAAAATGGCTCTTATTTTTTGTAACATGACACATGGCACTAAACAGGTTGGATCAAAACGACAATACCATATGTTCCGGAAATCCACAGACGACACAAATCATGGTAAAGTCGGTATCCTGATCCCGGCAAAAAAATAAATAAATCTTTCAGGTGAGAAAAGTGTGTCTGTGTGTATAGTGTCCTCCAAGATTATTACTGCTGTTGATAAAGATGAGCTGCAACAAAGGCAGTATAAATAAACAACACAGATAATGAGCTATATTGTATGCTCAATAAAATGGGAAAATTAAGCATAGCAGCTATTAAAGGCAATTTTGAGACGTGCGATTTCTCTGTGAACCCTAGGCCAAATTGCCTGAAATGTCATTTCTAAGTGTTACAGATAATTTGTCTTGTTTTGTTGAAGTCCAACTTTTTGTAACACCTTTATTTCAAAACTGAAATTAACCAGACAGGGTGCTGAGTGGTGTAAATGGCTACTTAGGTAAATACAATTGTAGGCTCTGCAGATTTGTTTTTTTTTGGAATTCTTGAACCAATTCATTAATTTTATACAATTTAAAGATTCAGGCTCGGTGAGTTTCTGCCTCAGCGTGCCAGTACTAAAGCTCGAGCGACGACAGTGTCCACTGTTTTCTTGCAACATGTTCTGGAACAGCCATATCTGGGATTTAATGTTTATTTGATGCATCTATCTATCTAGATCTCAGTCTGTGTAGACTATGGCTATGGCTTGAAAATACTTGTACATACTTTTGTTTAACTTTGCTAGCTTGGCAGCAAGCATTCTTTTACATTGGGAATGTACTTTTTTGGGCTGAACCTTCAACAGACATTTACCGAGCCTATTTGACACCAGTTAAATATAAAATGAAAAATAGGACTTGCATGTGGGTTACACAACACATGTAACTGCAGTCCGTTGATGTACTGCCGTTTAAAGTGAATACCCATCCTCCCTTCATAGGCTTGCTTTGGCTGGAAAGATTGTAGAATAAAATTAACTAAATCAAAAGGTTCAGGTGTAGGATTACTTTTCGGACATGACATTTTCACTTAATTTACGGCATCAGCAGTGCTTCAGATGTGTCGCTTCTCTGAAGCACGTATGTTGCCTCGTCATCAGAACCCATCGTATCGCCCTTAGTCTTATGTTGTTTGTTCGTACTAATACGTTTCATTTAAACAGTTATTGGCCGGTACCAATGAAATCTTGTTATTATCGTGCATCCATAGTTATTTTAAATTGAAATATCAAATCTGCTATTTGATATAGAATATCAACTTGAAATTTGCTGCCATCCCATGGCATTGAATCGGTTTTCCACACAATATTTTATTATTTTATTTAATATATTTCTACTAGCTAGCTGCAGTGACTACTGTGTGCCCAACCCTGTTTAACCTCTAGTACTTTTCTCCAAGTTTGTAATGCCATTTGTACCCGTGTCAAAACATCACAATGTCCTATTTGGGGGAGCATAGACAGGCCTACACTGTCCTCCAAAGTGGCCTCTTTTCACTTCACAGTCCACCACTGGGCTGTGCGGTCGTCGTGTCCAGGTTTAGTTTTGGGTTGAGACGGGGGAAGCTGGTGTAAACCCTCCCTCTTAGCCATGATTCTGTGGCCAATCATGCAGCACCCTACAAGATCGCTGTCCGACGCCACGCTGGCACATAAAGGATTTGTTTTTATCATTGCACTGAAAATCAGAACCTGGATAAAGCCTCTTGAAAGCTTAGAATTTGTGATTTGCCCTGTACGAGATGTAGCCATGAAACAGATCACGGACTGAGAATAGACATGGCTGAAATCTTGCTTTTAAAGTGCTCATTACTCCCGCAATGTTCTCATTTATTTTGCTTGATTAGAAATAAAGAAATTAATTGGCTTATTCAACCATGCTAGCATCTATAGCCTGTTCTCCTGTATGATGTGGTAGCATTACTTTTCTTTACATAACAAAATATTGTACATAATTAGCCCATAGCCACAGAATAACTAATCTAGCAAAGTTAAACAAAAGTGGATTCATTTGTTTTTATCTGTGCCCACAACAAGTGTGCAATGTAAAATTTATTTAAAAACATTTATTAGTCTTTATTGTGCATTATGCTCAAAGTTGGTTCAATATACAATAATACATATATAAGTTAAAAGTGTATTCTCTGAAATTATTAAATTTGTTTTCGTAAATTTAGCTGAGTCGTATCAATGGAATTCTCTAATGTGTCATTAAGACAGAGAATGCTACCTTATGAGTCATAATTAAGAGTTTTTACCTACCAATAGATTATTTAGACAATTGGCACACTTGTTAATCAAGTAGAATAAACGAAAGCCGGTTGAGACTAATTATTGGGATAAAAGCGTGGTAGGATCTGGTCCCATTTGATCCCACTGCTAGGATCCTCTACTCAGATGTTATGAAATCCATGAATTAATCCATTTTGCTCTTTTAAGGAGTTTTAAATGTAATTTTCTCATGAAAATGAAGTCGAATTAATGTTTAGTTACAATTGGCCAAATATATTAAGATTACAATGAACTATTTCCTCCATAAAATGATCAAGCTAATCAATTTGCACTGTTTGTGCATACAAATGCAGATGAGCAAGTTTTTCCACTGGGTCAATCGTCAGACTTCCTTGGGGAACATTGTGGATTATGTATTCAGAATAAAATGCAAGCTGTGAGCGAAATAACTTGACAGGTAAGTTACGAAGTTTCCAAAATTCTCGAGAGAACTCAATAAACATAGGTTATAAAGTGATAATCATCCTGTCATTAATCCTGCTTGCCGGCTATGTTTACGATTATATTGTTTACTAGCTAACTCAGTTAGCTAAGCTGTGCTGCCAAATGCATTTTTAATTGCATACACCTTGTGAGCTAGCTGTTAGTTGTCATGTTAGAGTGTGAAGAGTGTGATGTTGACTAATGATATGCTATACTGCCAAAGGTACACTGGCGCAATTGTTAGCTCATAGCAAATACAAAGTACAAGCTAGCTTTTACCTTCTGGCAAAGTTGTCCGTAGACGCACATGGTAATTGATTGATCAGTATAAGACTGTATATTTAATGCATTTCAGTGCTAAGAGAATGGAAATTCAAGGTGTTTAGGCTCTAATAAGGAATATTTTGATGCATAGTGAGAAGTTAAAGGCATACTGAACTTTGTTAGAACATAATATTGTATAGCTACCTGGCCTCGATGTGATTCATAATATTCACACTCATCTTCATGACTTGCTCCAGTGGTCAGCTACTGGCCAATGGAGAATGACGTTTTTCTCTCTCTCCATTCGCTCCCATTGCATGGTGAAACAGGTTTCAAAAGCAGACTTTTAGCACATAAACGAATGTAAACAATGCTGATTATGCCGATATATAAAATCACGACATCCAGAACCGACCGTTTGAAAAGATAAATAGCTCCATTCATATTTTACACTTTTTACCAAAAGGTTTGGAAGAAGATCCGGTCGTTAGCTTATGAGGAACGTCCTTGTTTTGTTCTTGCGGTCCCAACCACTTCCTGAAGCGTGCGTTAGTAAAAAAACCGAGCAAGTTAGCAAAGAAGTTAGCAACAGGTACTAGTTTTCTCAAAAATAGTTATTCAAAATCAAATCAATCAAAATTTGTTTCAAAAGTTTCAAACATTCGGTCCTGGATGTCTTCATTTTATATATCTGCATAATCCGATATATAAAATACTTGCTAAAAGTGTGCTTTTGAGACCTGTTTCTCCATGCAATAGGAGTGAATGGAGAGAGAGAAAACGTCATTCTCTGTTGGCCAGTTGCTGACCGCTGGAGCAAGTCATGAAGATGAGCGTGAATACTACGATTCATATCTGGGCCAGGTAGCTGTACAATATTATGTTCTAATAAAGTTCAGTATGCCTTTAAGGGCAACTTTTTTTCCAAACTTTGAGCAGAATAAGATACATTTGTAGAATTTATAAATTGATTACTCAATTGGTTACTCTGAGCTGCGGTTCAGTTACTAGCTGAACTTATTAAATGATATTGTCCAAAATACAGAAAATATTCTCACATGATGATATGAGTACTTGCCATTGCTGGTGTAAGGAATCAGATGCTTAAATGTTCGTACAGTATCGCCATAAAACAACATTGAAAATGTCTGTGGCTATCAAGTTAGTCACCTTACGTGAAATACTTTGCGTATAAAAAAAAGGTTGCCTTCCAAGTGAGTTAAAGATTACCTTCACCTTCACTTATTCTGTGCCCTGGTATTGAGGACATTCTCCCAATTAAGTAATTTTTTTCTGTCAAAGGACTTTCAAGGTTTCTACTGAACTACTCAACAGACAGTGTTTGCTTGTGTAATGTAATTTGGATGGTGCAGGTTTGACAACTTTGTTACATTAGCATAGCACTGAAGTACACACACATGCATTCACGCACGCACGCACACACGCATGCACACACACAGACTATGGACAAATAGGATTCCAATTCCTGGTTATATACTTCGGAGAGAAGAGTGTAATATCAACTGACATGGAGTCATGGCTCTGAGTTGACATACAAAAATTTATTTCTCATGTGCACAAAAAAATTTGAACAGAACTGGAACAATGATTGAAGCCGTGTGGCTTTTAGTCGTGGACCTTTAAAAATCCTTTGTTAGATCTGTGACACTTCTTTCATATCGTCTTTACAACTGGCGGGGGAGACCCGTTCCCTCTAATCTGCTCTGCAGTCCTACAGTAGCTTTTCTGCTCCTCAGCTAAGGTGGCACTACATTAGTACCAAACCGTAGGATCCAGCGTTTGGTAGGAAATGTAGCGGTTAGCAGTCAGATCCCAAGTGCAATGTGATTGTGAAACATTTCTTCTTTCAGAGCGAGTGGCTGCAGTCCATGGTAGCGATTACGTCCTTTTTTTTTTTTTTTTTTTTCATTTTTCATTTTTCATTTTTCATTTTTGCAGTTTTGTTTAAGTTTGCAGGAGTTATAGGGTCACCCGATTCAGATGTAATGTTCACTCTTGTTATAAGTATAGTTTTAAAAGTATACTCTTAATTTTAGGATGTTACTTCTTTTGTACATTTTTTTTATATCCCACATGGTGTGCATGTATGGAAAGGCATGCAAACGGACCACAATTACATAGGTTGGGTGATGCTGTTACTATAACATCTAATAGTCACAAAATAAGTTGCTCTTCCTGAACATGACCAAGCAAGCTTTGGGCTTTCTCGTCGCTTCAGTTTAAACATAGTTACACTTCACAATGGGTGTGGAATGGAAATCACAATCAGACAACAGTTCTGAAAACAGTCTTAAGAATCGGAAGGTGATCATTCTAGGACATCCGAAACATCCTTTTCTTTTTAAAACTGAAGGGTGTGCCGTATATTTGTATTGGTCCAATAAGAGAGCCCAGCAAAAGAAAATGGGAAAGAAAGCCTTTTTTTTTTCTCAATTTGCATAGTGATTTAAAACATCATTATGAAAACAAAAAAAACTGAAATAAATGAAAAGAAAAACAACCAAACGTACAGCTGATGATAACTACCACCTGAAACATATGAACCAGGAGTTCATGGCTAACAAATCCGCGCCATGCTTCGACTTCGTAGACCACAACAGGACAGACACAATCCTTTTTCTTTTTTTTGTATCTACATATGGGACCAGTAAATAAGAAACGGTACTGCAATTGTCGGGATGTAAAGTGTTGTTATAGTATATACAGGGACGTGTCTTCACATTACACACAAATCATTCTATGAAGCAGCAATTTCTGTTGCAAATAACAAAACATTAAATAATTGTAAGGATTAGGATTTTTGCAGTTTTACAGTTTAATATGCATATGATGATCTGTTTCCTCTGCATAAAATTCTGACATACATTTTCAGTGTTGACTAGTTATTTTTGCTATAATACTGCTTTTACAATGCATACACATACTGTAAATAAAATATTAACAATAACTAAGTCTTTGGCAAACATGGGGGAAAAGTACATTCACTTTACATTTTTAGGAGCAGTATGAGGGGGAAAAAAACTTTATCTGAAAAGGTTTTTTTTTCCCCAATTCCTTCTGGACTGTGTTAGCTACCGTTTCTAAGAGAGACATTGTGGATGTAGTAATAGCTTAAGTGTTCTGTGACGAACGTAGCTGCTCTGTGAGCAGTTTTTCCTTTGAGAGTGGAGTTATAAGGCATTAGTTGGAGTCACGTGTCCTAGTTCCTCTCACTTCCTGTCGTGGAATGCGGTTCTGTGACTGACATCAGTGTCAAGGATGACCAGTTTTTGTCAGGTGTGGGATACGCTTGCACAATGTGTTTTTCTCAAAGTCAAACTCGGTTTCTGTCCTCAACATGCCGTTTAGTGGTAAAATATTGAGTCAACATTGTACCGTTTTGAAATGGCTGGTAAGCTGCTCGATGTGTGGGGAAATATAAAAAGAACATTGTTGCTAAACTAAAAGGTAAATCTCTGGGCAAAGGCTGTTGTGTATGATAAACTGTTTTATAGAAGCATTCATGGACCCAAGAAAACAATAAAATTTAAAGTTAGCAACATGTAAACTTGCACTTGGAGCCTCTTTAGGTACAATATCTGACACATTTTTGTCGTTATCGATGGAAACACATTAGTGGAGAGTAAATGCTTTTCATACTGCCCCGCTGTTTAAACAGGTAGATATCAAGAGTGAACTCTGCATGATGCCATCCTATAATGTCAGACTTTCATATAATAGTGCAAAAACAAGAGCAAACAAAGATAACATATTGCATGGACTGCGATCATTTGCTGTGTTTTTCAACATTTTTTTCAACAGAAACAAACAAAAATAAAGCAAACAATCCTAAATGTTCATAAAAGACTGTCATGATAACAAATAACGATAATAAAAAAAAATGATAAAAAATTAATTTAAGAATATATTTACTAATTTAAATTCAGGTTGCTAGGAGACCGTGATGCGCCACGGTTCTTTTTTTTCTCTTCATTTTTCATACATATGTTTTTACATCTGATTGTGTGTCACAGGGAACTCGTCCACTCAAATATCATCAAACAGCCTCTTCGGGAAAGAATAGCTTTATACATGCTGTGTGTTCTGTCAGTCGTCATGGTGTTTTTTGAATGAGGTGGTTGAAGGAGAGAAAGCGCCGAGCTGTCGGCCTTCGCTGATGCTATAGTCTTCAGCATGGATCTGATTGTACCGTCCTTGCAGTCAGCCGGCGAACAGTAAGATGGGACCATGTGTCCGGTAGAAGCTACTTGTGGCTAGAGCCGCCGCTATGTTCTTGACTGGGTCCTGTCATCAGTCAAATAAAGGAATGTATCGATCCATGAAGAGACAAAAACAAATTGGAGAGAAAACCCTTGTCACTTCTTACTTAGCTTCCTTCACGCCATGTTTTCTTCAAAATTGTTTTTTTTTTTTGTATTTTTTATAATATATATATTTATATAATCTCTCAGTCTCTGGAACTGTACAGTCTTGCAGATTGAAGAATGGGGAGTTTGGAAGGGCCGAATTCGTGCGGCGTAGTCTGTCCAGGTGTCCTTTAGACGTCCGTCCTTCATGTTTTTTTGTGAGCAAGAGACAGGAAATTTTGGAGCCGCCTACCATCCCTTTGACCTTAATGCCATTCACACTGGTACAATATGGAGGCCGAAGCCATGGTCCTGAAGTTTGATTTGGTTTCCGTGGTAACTAGTGGCGGTCATAGGCAGTGGCAGCAGTTGGAGGTGCGGAGCCTCTGGACGCAGCACTATAATAATAAGGGGAACCTGAAAGTTAACAGGAGAAGAGTGTACGGGTTTGAAATGACATAAGGCACAACATGAAGGCACCTGCTTCATATACATTCAGAGCTGACCGACTGGGTTCACGTCTACAGGGCCAGAGCTGCTGGGTAGCCACTGACACGGGGGGACACATTTCAGCTATTTAAAAAGATTATTTAAAAAACTCGACTTAATACCCATGTCTGCAACTCAGCAACATAACCTTGACAAAGGCTTTATGCTAAAATGTTGGCCCATTTGCGCTGACTGCTGTTTAAATATATGAGATTTAAATGCTACACACTAAGAGCTGCTTAGAGGACATATACAGTGAAAAAATGGGAAATTCCTTTGGCCATATTTACCTCCTGTAATACAAAGTATTATAATTAACTGCATTTAAAGTATTAATTTGGCTCCTTAAATAATTATTTATACAAATACTCTTAAAGTCTGTACCTTTACGATGTCTTGTACATAAAATTTTATCACTGAACCAGAGGCAGTGTTGTGTTTACCCAAACAGCTTTGTCTGTTACTGTTGCTAGAACACTGTGTTCTTGAAAGTAGTCATTATAAGTCTGATTGATTAAGCCTACTAGCATATTGGTGAAACATTAAAAAGTCCAGATTTTAATCAGCATATCTTTGATTTTACATTTTCCTCAAACAAAATCAATGTTCAGAATACCCAACATGTAACACATTAGTTCTACATGCTGTCAATTAATGTTCCCACAAACCATGTTTTTCTCAATGGCTACAAGACAAATTATTGTTTTAACTATAAACAATATATCTTATGTAATAAAATGCAATAAAATTACAGGAATGCAATCTTACACAATATATTCAGATATGAAGGGAACAAAGGAACAAAATAAATGTAAATGGGAATTCATGGAGGAGATACATAAGGAACATGATGAAATGTAAATGGGAATACTTAGAGGAGATACATAAGGAACATGAGGAAATGTAATTGGGAATACTTAGAGGAGATACATAAGGAACATGAGGCAATGTAATTGGGAATACTTAGAGGAGATACATAAGGAACATGAGGAAATGTAAATGGGAATACTTAGAGGAGATACATAAGGAACATGAGGAAATGTAAATGGGAATACTTAGAGGAGCTACATGAGGAAATTTATAATTGGGAATACTTAGAGGAGATACATAAGGAACATGAGGATATGTAAATGGGAATACTTAGAGGAGATGCATAAGGAACATGAGGAAATGTAATTGGGAATACTTAGAGGAGATACATAAGGAACATGAGGAAATGTAAATGGGAATACTTAGAGGAGATACATAAGGAACATGAGGATATGTAAATGGGAATACTTAGAGGAGATGCATAAGGAACATGAGGAAATGTAATTGGGAATACTTAGAGGAGATACATAAGGAACATGAGGAAATGTAAATGGGAATACTTAGAGGAGCTACATGAGGAAATGTATAATTGGGAATACTTAGAGGAGATACATAAGGAACGTGAGGAAATGTAAATGGGAATACTTAGAGGAGATAATTAAGGAAATGGCAGACTGTTTCTGGTACTGGTTCTGCCCCTGATGAAGGAAACTCACTTAGTAATGCGGGGTTGCTGAATCGCCACGCTTCATTGTATGTTGTGTACTGTGGATGACTGTATGGGTTCCCTGAAAAGTCGCTCCCTGAAAACAGACAAAACCAAAAGACACATTCTCATTTTAGTGTCCTTTATTGCAAATAACATGAATAGTTTTCAGTATAATACAGAAATAATATTATAAACCATGGATTGAGAAAGGTCATTCTCAGACATGCTTAATGCTAACCAATTTCCATCATGAATTTTCAAGGGATGTCCTTCTAAAAGTATAATTAAACCAGAATCTCCTATGTCAAATTGTGTCACTATCAATACAGTTTGTAAAAGGTCTTAAAATCCAGATGAATACCATCTCCAAAAGGTGCTTTCACTGCAAAAATGGAACGGCATCCATACTAAAAATACTTTTTTTAAAATAAATGATGCAAATCATAGCTTTGTGACACAATAATCCATCAACAGTCCCTCGGTTAAATGCGTAATTGACCTAAATAACAGATCACATCTTCTCATTTCTCTTCTCTTTATACTTTCATTATCTTTTATGTTGCTGTATATTGATAACCATTATGGTATTTAATGATTCATAGCATCTATATATTTTTAAATAATCTGGTAAATTCTTCGATTTGTCTCGTATAATTGCAGAGTTAGTATTTTATTTTTTTCTTTGGCATCTTGTTGTTGGCCATATTTGTTTGCTCATTGATCTGTCTGCCTCTGTGCGAAATAAATGGCGTTTTCACATAACAGGCCCCTTAAAAGACTGTTTTTTAACCCCCCGTCCCATGTTATAATGTGCTCTTGCAGGGCCACTTGAATTGAATTTATCACTTTTGTAAATTCTTCAGTAGTTTTTTAAGGCTTATCCTTTTTGAGTCTGAGTGTTCTTTTTGCTTTAACTGTCAGTTGGTTAAAGTAGCCATATAAACTTCTGGGGCCTTCCCCAGCAAAAAAAAAAGAAAAAGAAAAAATGGTTGTATAGATTTTTTTCTTTCCCTTGACTCTTTTTTTTTTTTAGTATGCTGCAGAATTCCAGTGTGCAGGAAGTAACTCAGGCCATGTCAGTGAGCAATGCTGTTGGTCCAACACGTTTCTTTCTTTTATGAGACAATAAAGGCTAGATTTTATATGAAGCTGGTGAGGAATGGCTTTTGCTTTAACAGTGTTTGGGAGCTGTCACTAAATCTTAGTCGGTCTGGGTCAGACGAATGGGAAGGCACACGAAACCTATAGCTGTAGGATTAAGAGGATTTCTCAGCCCCACGTTGCTATGTGTGACTGATGAAAACAAATGTGTGATGAAAAGACATTTGATGTGCTCCAAGAGATATGTGTAGCGAGCGCGCGAATCCTGTCATCGAATTAAATTACCAGAGAACACACAATATCCAAACAAGTACCTTGTTTCCCAAAAGGCAATATTTGCCCGGACCTTCCCGGGCTGCGACGAGGTCAGAACAATGCGTCGCGATTTTTTTCCGTCTTACAAAGTTCGACGTAACGAGCCTCATTTCCTCCTTGTAATGTCCCCCCCCCCCCCCCCCGGCTGTTTTATACGGTTTTTCAGAAGATCGCGCATTATCTCAACGCTTCCTCCTCCGCTGCGTGTCTTTGAGTGCGACCATTGTGGTCTTCCGTAGACGTCTTAATCTCTCCGTATATCGCAAACGCCGCTGTGCGCTCAAATGTTTTTCTCCCCTCCCCCTCTGTACGGGTTAATCGTCACGGCGAATAATGTTGCGGGTTTTCCTTTGGTGTGGGTGAGGGCACCAGCCTGGTGCCAGAATGCATTCTGTTGGCTGGCAGTGAAACTCTAGCCACGTCCCTGGGAGAGATAGAGATTTAAATATTTACAGGCCTCCAGTGCCTCTGTGTGGTGACCCTTAACTGTTCGCCGTGAACCTGAACTGCGGGTTAAGTAGAGGGGAAAGAGATACGCTCGGCGGCCGCGGGGCTGGAGGGACGACCCAAGACGATGTTTATCGACGACTTGCGAAAGTGCGCACACGGGGGGATAATGAGCCGCGCGCGGCTCGGGTGTAACTGAGAGGAACCGTCCTACCGCCCTCGCCGCCGATCGGTTATCGAGCGCGTTTGATCCCCCCCCCCCCCGCGCGCGCGCGTCAGACGCCGGGCCGGCAGAGCCGAGTATCCCCCATCCCCCCCTCCCCCCCCCCCCCCGCGCCGGCGCCGCATGTCCGAGGCATGGCCGCTCGCTCGGCCAATCGCTGTCCGGGGACGGTCCGGATTTTGAGTGCGTCCTCCTCAAATTTTATAATGACTTTTATAGTCAACTTCGTCCTCATCGTCTTCATTATCATATAATCATTGAATGACTTAGCTTAAGATTTGGCGTTTGATTTCAGGCAATTTTTTTATTATTTTAGCTAATACAATGAAAAGTAATAGTATTTATATCCGCACGTCATTAAAATCTGAATTGAAAAGCGCGGTCCTGATTAAAAATGATTGCTCACTTAATCGGCGTATTAAATTAATTTGCCTTTACATTATTATTTTGGGGTGTTTTTTTTTTTTTTCCCCTTCCGTCGCCACAGAAGTGTCACAGCCATTACGATGTTTTAAAAACAAAACGATTTATGCGGACGTGTCTTCATTTAACACCTACGTAATTGAGCCGTGCATTTAGATTTTAGCTTTGAGTGACACGGGGCTTTCCTAAGATCATCATTTTTAAGAGCCTGTCCGACGTTACAACCTAAGCTAAAGTTAATGATGCAGTGAGGAACGGACGTCACTCACCAGGAACCATTCCAGCAAGTGTCGAGGTGGGGTAGCTCCCCTGTCCAGTAGGGGGGACATGCGGGGGATACCCAGGTAGGGTCGTGTTCGCCATGTCTCGACCTGGGGAGAAAGAAGACAGGCGCTTAACCGCTGTTCCGGAGAGAGCAACCAAAACAAATTTACGGCAGCAGCGTGGGTCCACATGCTCTTCCGTGCCACATCTTTAATTCCTGACCTCATCGTTAGAAGAGTAAAGATGGTTAGAAATCGAAAAAAAAATCAAAAACAGTTTTTTTTTTTTTTACAAAGTGTGAAATGTCAGCTTTCAGTCTTTATTTTATCAAAATGACCAATGTATTCTCATTGCGGCTCCCGCTGTCTGTAACGCTTTAAACGGATGCCGTACACGGCCCGTACGCGGCCCGTACGCGGCCCGTACACTGTATCTAAAGATGCTCTCTGCTTCTGCTTAAGAAGCGAGTCTGGTCAAAGATCAAAATCTGATATGTTTTATGATACGTATCAAGTACCTTACATGCACGATTGAGCATCCCCAACCGCATCCTGTAATCCTATAACCTGATTTCCCTCCTCCAGTCGATGATGCAAACCGGCCTCGCAGCCAGCCAGAGTCTTTCATTAAAGCGAATGGAGAAACGCAAAGCTACCTGGGAAGTCATTTCTCTGCAGTCACTTAAACACACCTAGAGTCGTGTTGAAAAACACCTTGTGTGGTGTATCGCATCATGTTTGATTTGTTCATTTCAGCGTTTGGCGATTGACTAATAGCTGAAAGTCTTGAGCTAAAATGAAACAACAAGAGAGATCGTTAAGGCCCGACCTATGGTCTCCTAGCTCAGCTGAATCGGTCCTTAATATGGAATTAACATTAAAACATTAAACACTAGAATTGTGTTTGTCGTCTGGCTTTTTACTCAAATCTCAAACTATGAAACCAGGATCATGCAAATTACAGCAATATTTTCAACAAGTTTTTTTTTGTTGTTTTTAGTGATGTCTGTAAGTAATCGTGGAATTATCCAGGTTTTCTGGCATTTTTTAAAATAGTTTCTCCATTCACTCTAGTCCAGTTTGCATCCTTGACTGAAGGGGACTATTGAGTTCTGACAGGAACGTGACTCTGAAAGAACATTGTGAATGTAGATACTTGATATGTATTAGTAAGAACAGAAAACACACTTTTTACTGGTGCTCCCTAATAAACCACAAATGAAAAGCACAGAGTGTAGCTGCTCAGAGCATTAAGTAGTGGTATGTTCAAATCTACTACTTTACAAGTGAGGACATTGTGTTCATCTAATAGTTTAAGGCAAAATACTGTACAACAAAAGGATTGAGGCAAATGCATAAACATAGATATACACACATACACACACAGACATGCCACACGAATACACACACAGCCACAAATACCTTTTGTGTTATACATGTACACATTTTTAAATTGGATATTTTCACCGAATATGGAATTATTGAAAGAGAAGAGCCTTTAGGACTAAGTAGTACAGGTCTTTACAGGGATTATAAAACAGACGCACAATTGTCTAAACACCAGTGCATTTCATCAGGGCTGTCTGGACAAACTATAGACAAATTCACTAATGTAAAATGTAAAAATTGCCACTGACACAGGACTTCATTCAAAACTCCCACCTGGATGTTCAGCTTAAATTAAAAGTAACAAATTAAAAAGGATAATTGTTCCGTTGCTTATTTCCATTTATTTTTATTCATAATAAAGCATGTTTCTTAGGCTTTGATTGAAAGCAAACGTGCCTTGATTTACTAACTAACTGAAAGTTCAGAACCACGCTGGCGGCATGAGTCAACACTCGAGCCGTACAGACGTAAGCCTCCGTAACCTGCTCAACGCAGCTAAATGTGTTCTCTCCCTCGGCCCAGAGGAGGATATAGATGTAAACAGCCGGCCTCGCCGAGCAGGCCGAGCGCTGAGCATCATTTCGGGCAAAAAAAAAGCGCCGGGGCTCCGCCATTCAGGCCCGTAATTGGTAGTGACGGCTGACTGTCCCCGCTCGGGAGCCGGGCCGATTGTGCAGCCGCACGTACCTCCGGATCAGCCCGGGCCAGGCTTCAGAGGCCCCGCGACATTGTGCGAGAGGGGCACTGCGGGCTGGGGAGGGGCACTGCGGGCCGGGGGGGGGGGGGCACTGCGGGCTGAGGGGAAAGTCATTAATGAGGAGGCCAGCGCTTGCAACACAACGCAAAAACCCGACTGCGGACTGCGAGGGGGCCGTGCATTGTGGGAAAACGGAGCTCACCGCCCCCCCCCCCCCCCGCACGTCTACAGAGAGCAGCTGTCTCCCCTCGTGCGCTCGGTAAAATTCAACAAGGGATAAACAGTTATTGTCTTCCGACATGAGAAAAGCGAGCGCTCACTGCTCGCCTAGCTAAACGGTAAGGCGTCAAAACCGTGTTTCCCCTTCACACAGGGGCTCGAGAATACGATCAAAGATTGCAGAGCGGCAACGGAAATACTTTTACATGGAGAATACTTGCTCAGGACGAGATCAGTCTGATACCTCAAATGTTTTGTTTAACTCTTACGTCATAAAATCCCGCAAGATTTCAATCTGGAATGATTCCCTGCTATTTTGTTGACAACCGGCAGCTTGGAAAACAGTCTGGAAATCATGAATAGGAGTAATGGTTGTGATAGGGTGCTGCAGAAATGTATAGCACAACATATGTGTAACGTACATTGTGCTGTATGTGAAAACTTATGGTTAGTTATGACGGAGCAACTTGCTACATTATTCTCTCCAATAGTGGCCTTGGCCCCTCCCCAACCCCATACCATACCTCCCACCCCCCCCCCCCCCCCCCCCCCCAACAGTGCAGAGCACTACGATTTGAGCAAAAGTGTACCTGCTAGAATAGGCTGGCTTGCGTAATGCCCGTAGCTGGGGCCATGCTGGGCATAGGCACTGTAGCAGGGGGTCGAGGCATCTACTGACACAGTAGGTTGGAAAGGCAGCTCCGCAAGGCACGAGCCCCACAGGGAGGAGGAGGAGGAGGAGAAGGAGGAGGTGGAGGAGGAGGAGGAGGGGGTGAAGGGGGCCAGGGAAGCCTCGTGAGGCTCCTGTTTAACACAGGCCAAGGATGAATGGGATTCTGCCGGATGGAGAACAAATACAGACAAAAAAAAAACACGTATGATGAGCACTCGCACGGCTGCACACGCGCACACGGCTGCACATGCACACGCACACGCACACACACACGCATAGGGCACCAACACAGAGGAAGAAACTATGAGAGCCATGGAAGTGAATGGTAAAATTCTTATTACAAAATACATGCTTTAAACATGGGTGTATGGGTGTCTTTTGGTGTGCCAGTAACTTAGCTACTTTGTATGGACGTTCACTTTTTACCTACGCACCCATCGGCCGAATTGTTACCTAGGCACAGACACCATTTTGTATTTTTATAAACGTGGCTTTTAAAATGTACTTGAATATGCGCCGCCACGTGAAAAGGACAAAGGAGTGTGTTTTTTTTTTTTGCATTAGCCCCATAACCCAAATTCCGAGGTGTCCCCATTGAGAGAGGAAGCCACTCGTTTGAGGATTGAGGCTGTGAGGGAGAATTTCAGTGGGAGTGATGGGGGATGGGGAAGGGCTCTGACAGGCAGGCACAGATGTGGGGTGCAGGGCACGGGTGTCGATGATTCGGGGTCTCTCACAATCACACTCGTGTGTAATGACTGCTGATCCCTCCTTGTAAACATTTTGGTAACACGTTGGGAAGTTGTCCCTCCTTCACATTTTGTGTCTCCTAGTATTACATTTTTACAGAAAATAGGAAGTTGCAAACTTTCCCTTATGAGGAACAGAGCACTATTGTCACTAAAGTTCCAGACTAAATCCAGACAACAGATGCAGAATCCTTAGGTAGATTTACTAGTGGAGATCACATTACTTTTGCTCTGCTCACGTGTAAATCTGCTCACATGTAATCCCACCTGAAGTAATTTTCTCTACAAACTTATTTTCCAATATCTATGCATATAAACAAAGTATTTCTGCCCAAATGGACCAAGTGTGATATACAGAATGGAGTAGGCCATTGCCCCTGTTAGCACTGAACTTTTATTGCATTCTAACAATATTCAAGGGCATACTAGTTATCATGCTACTGAGTGTGTGTAAAAACAATCATAATGTACTGTAAATGGATGGTATAAACCTCATACATATGAACTGCTTATGTATTTTGTACAAGAATACGTAGGAATAAAGATTAAAACTAAATGTACGACCTCGAGAAAAAATGTTATCTGTATTTCTGAACTGCGCCAACAACAAAAAAAAGTGACTGATTTTCCGGATGATAAACGTGCAGTGAAAAGGGAAGCATAATATGATTTCGCTGATGAGCTTTGGGACCTTTTATTTCACAAGATTTCCTTTCTGAAACCCAAGCAATCAATGTGAGCTCTGTTTCTGGTGCTACATGTCCTCTTTAAATTCCTTTTCTGTTTGTAGGGCCAGTGGGGAGAGCTTTCAGTACGCTATGATAGCCTCATTAGCTGCTTCCTAGCTATTGTTGTTTTACAACAGAATTGTGTGTAGAGATTCCTCATTAAGATAAGGCCTCCTTTATATTGGGTGCTTCAGTGACAGCCCTCTTAGACTTAACGCCAGGAAATCAAGCCATTTTACTGGCCTCTTTCCCACACAAATCAATTCAAAGGATTTTTTTCCCCCCTCCACGGTTATTATTGGAATAGTATCTCAATATTCGAAGCACTATAAATAGCACTATAAATAGCATAAGGGGAGTATACTGTACGAAAATGGAAGGATGGCACCGGGAAAGTAATTGTTTTCGATACACTCATTTGAGGCGCTTCATAACTAGCAGGGTTTTTAAGACCCATGGACAAAGTCATTGTTTCTTAAGTCATTTTTTTAAATAATAATAATTGGTCCCAAAATAAAACCAACGGCTGTAAACCAAGATGCACCTGCTGAGAATCCCTGAGACTCCAGAGTAAAACATCAAAGCCGGATGAACAAGGAGACCAGAAAAGGTTGCTTGAGGAGTCAAGTCTGGTGTTTTCACAGGGCTCGCACAGTGGTTGGCTGACAGACAGGGGCACCATACAACACTGACCTGAGTGTTGTGTTCAAGACCACTGAACTTTGAAACTAATAAAAGTGGTGTTGCTTATTGTCCAAGAGACAAGTTACCGTCGGACAGGGAGAACTGTCAACCCCTGATTACCGTGATGGTGGATAAACACATGGTCCACCAGGACAGCCTCCCAACACTCACGTTTAAATCTGAAGAGAAGCTATAGAGTCTTCCTTTTCTGTCTTTGTACAAGCGGAGCGTCTCATAACACGGGCGGAAAAAGCTAGTGACCTTTATTTTATTTGCCAGTACAACAAAGTCATCTGCAAATGACTCTTTTGGCGGTTTGAGTATTAAATTTACCATGACAGGGACACCTTCATGTTTTGCAACAACAACGACAAAAATCTTTGACCTCCATTTTCTGCATTCAGGGTGTAGCAATTTATCACCAAGCCAAAAACCCCAACACCCTAATTAATTACAACTAAGTAAAGAATGTTTGGAGAGCCAAATTGCTTTAATTCCCAAAACACTGTGTGAAAGTCATTCATTATCAAATGTGTGCTCAAAAGTTAGCATGCTCGTTTGAAGGCGAAATAAGCATTAATTCCGGATCTGAGCTCCGGGGTCTCCCAGCGAGAAGACAGACAAGCCGTTTGTCACGAGGCCACACATCAGGAACCTGAGGTTTTGGGCGACCGATTGTTGTTTGCTGTTCACCAGAGAATAGCAGGCTGTGCTTAAAAGATAGCTCGGATATATTTCAGCTTGAATTCACCGGCGCCTCCAGTTAACACAAGGCAGTCTTTTTTTTTTTTTTTTTGGCCAAACGTGCATTCCACCCTTATTTCTGCCGGCTTTTGAAAGCCTCAAACGTGGAGCTCCAAGGCTTTTATGCCCTGGCCGCTCTTTTGTTTCTCTCGGAGATTCTCGGAACGAGTGGGGTCTCGGCAGCGCCCGCTCAGGTTTTGTGTGCGCGACGGAGGGGGGCGCCCATTGACACAGTGCCATCCCACCAGCCCCAGGAAGAGTCAGATTAATGGGCTCGGCGGGGAGCGTGCTTCACGAGTTTTTACTGTTGATTCAGTCTGTAGGTATGCACAAAACGCCTCTCCAAAACCCCTCGCAATGGGCACATTGTCTGCAGTTGATCCACAAAGTTTGGTGCAAAATTAGACGCACGGCCATTCGCACGACATTACATTTCTACACTGCGGTGTACACAATAAAGGAGGCACTTATTACGTCTGACTACAAACAATTACTAATGCAAAATACGTGTGTAAATGGATCACTGGACATTTTTAAAATACAAACATCAAACACCATTTGTGATACTCAGGAAATGCTCAGCATTATTCCCACAAAATATGCACGCTATTAAAACAAACATGAACATGAACCTATAAAAATATCAAGCATATTGTATTTTAAAATATTTCAAAGCAAATCTAAGTTAATTACCATCATGGCTTAAATAAATGTAAAAAATACAGCGATTTTTTTCCACGCACCGAGGATGGCCTATTAAAGGAAATGGGTGTATTTCATTTGGGGATTTATGGCAATTTAATATGTAATAGAAATACCATTAATACAGCGAGAGGGGATGAGAAAACATTGAAAAGAAGGTGCCTGCCTGCCCCTGAATTCTAATGACACACACACAATACCTTAAATCTCATTCTTATTTGAGCCGCCTGCCTACTTTGCAGGTACTTTTTAGCTGTTATAGGATATACAGAGGACACGTAAGATCTCTATCTCTCAAGGCTTTACCATTCCCCTAGAATTCCAATCTTCACTGGCAGCGAAGAGTTCATGAATCATTCATCTTTAATAGATTATGCAAATTCCAGGACATAAAATCAACAAGATCAATAACTGCAGGCATTTAATTGGTGCTAGAAAACATTTTAAGGATGAACATAATCTCCAGTTCTTTCCCTCTCAAGGCACTATTAATTCGGAATTGGATCTCGGCCTAAATGCAAGAGATAATTTACCACCTTTTTGCTTGGCTTTCCATTCCTATCGCCTGGGTTTATCATGTGCTAGTAAACCATAATATCCTTCTATTAACCAACCCCCGAACATTGTACCTGATTAAAATACATTGCAGATTGAGTTATTAGTGTCAACAGCCACTAGGGGAAAAATCAAGTGCAAGTTTGTGAAGTGGCAACGACTGGCCAATAACCGCGCGTATAAAACAAACTCTGAGGATTATATCTGAGGGGCAATTAATAAATTTAAGCCTGAAAAGGCACTGCTGAGTTCACGAAGGAAGTCAATTATTATACGACGCATATTCATTTCTCTTCCTGCGTATATTCATCTGCATATACAGGTGATTGTAATCCGGTCGAATGACCCTGTCAGCGGTCACTGTTCATATTTATGATAATTAGTATGTTTTATCTATTTATTTCCATTTAATTTAACTGCGTTTAATTCAGCCCTGTTGAATTACTTCTTATTGAAACGCAACATTTGCATATAGTGTGGGCATGTGGGGTCGGGAGGACAAATATTTTAATGGGGGGGACGTAGTAATATATCTCACAGGAAGTTCTCTGTCCTTTTTACCTTATAACCCGACAGGTAACCTGCTCGGGGCCCCTCAGAACAGAAATACTTCCTCTAAAACATCCACAGGTGCAAGCAAAACCACCTGCCTCTGAGGAGCTGGCCAGACTGGGGCTGCTTTCATGCAACTGCAGAGCACAAAGGAGTAACACACATCGTTCTCCTTACAGGGAAATCTACCTCCCACATGTTAATGAGAAAAAAAAGGCCTTTCTTTCACATAACACTAGCCTGCTATCATTTGAGAAGGGGGACCGCATTTTCCATCATCCTGTCCGGCCCCCACGCAGAACTCATTGGCTTTGATGGCTCCTGCATAATTATGTGAATTTTAATAAACGCTCGGCGTATTAATCTCGACCCGACAGTTGGCTATCAGTAAACTTAACCTTCTTCGAGGTAATAACAACGGCAACAATGAAACAATATTTCAATTAGCGAGGCAGTCATTAACCATGACAGACCCAAAGAAAGGAGAAAAAAAAATGAGCTTAGCGTGCAGACAGGCAGAAATGCTATTGGATATTTAATAAAGGATATCTCTAGTATACGTTGTGCCTGTTTAAAAACAAATGACATTCTGTTTACACATGACTACATGGACTCCTGGTACACTGTACTCTTCTGTTGCTGGAATGAAGGACAGAGCCACGGCAGGAATCAATCAGTCAATCATGTTGACTTCTAAGACCCTGCCAGTCAATTCTCTATCATAGTTTTGATGCCCTGTCATCAAAAATCCTGTCACGCAGTGAGAAACCGCTCTCTCACGTCGGGTATCCTTGCTAAACAAAACAGGGTTTAGTAGGATACCTGAAGGTTATTACCGCTTTGATTGGATTTTTACCACCTTTTCAGCTTAGGCAAAGCAACACCCTGAAAAAATATTCACAATTTTTTTCCACAAGTTTTTTTTATTATTTTTGTTTTAAAAACGTTATTAGGAAACGTCACGTAGTTCAACAGCAATCTGGTTTCTTTTCTTTCTTTTTTTACATCAATGTAAAAGAATAACCCCACCCCCAAGATTAACCTGCAGCTTGGCAACTGATCATATACGTCACATGATCTTACCTACAGGGTAGCTTTGAGACACGTTGGGGCCCAGTTCTGGGTTGGCGCTGGATGACAAACTTGGTTTCACTTCGTCCAGGCCAGGGTTCAGAGCTGGTAGTGAGTATTCACTGGCCTGTGAACAAGGTTGAACCATTAACACAAATTAAAAACGTGGAAAAAAATTCTAAGAATTTTGCCAGCATGACAGATTTGCATTTCTTTTGTCTTTTTGTTTTTGTGTGAATTCTATATGCTTGGAAGTATTTAATTGTTTTTTTTTTGTGTTTTTTTTTGCTCAAGTAAAAGAAGCAAGCAAGCTCTCTTTCCCTCTTGCTGTGAAGGAAGAGAGAAAGAAGGCCTCCCTTGCATCTTTTTCACAAGCAAACTCAAAACAGATTCATGATATGCGCACCAACGGCCAAATAATATATATTCCATAATGTGTTATATATTTCAAGCTGTAGGGATGCATATCATGAATGCGTTTTAGCTTCGTCTGAGTGGAAAGAGCCCGAGCACAAAGTGGGATTTGATTGGAGTGAAAAGGCGAGGCGTCAGCTGGCCCTTTGTGTTTGACAGCAGACTTCCTCCTGACCAGCCAAGTGAGGAAACGTTGCTGCTTTGTGACAGACACACCATGTGGCCTTGTTTGTAGGGCATAATACACCTGCACTTTCTACAATTTGACGAAATTAAAACAATCCCGTTCGTATTTTTGGAAGAAACAAAAACCGCTTCAGCAAAATAGATCGAATAGCTATAAACACTTTGATATGACAGTGTTTTCAATAATAATAAAAAAAACGGAATAAAACCTGTTCAAGAATGATAGTATAGTCAAAAAGAATTTGGTTAATCAAAATAGTTCATAGATATGCGCATGTGTATATTTTACTTTTACAATTTGCACGCGTGAAAAGTTTAAAAAATGCGATTTCCTCCCCCCATGCCTAATGGTAGACGTTGCAGTAATGAGATGTGACTTCCAGAGCTTGGGCACGGACTTAGTCAGTCCAGGGCCCTGTGTGTCTCTGAACGTCTGAGTGGGCCGGAGTCCCAGTGGGGAAGCCCGTGACCCCGGCCTTGTCTGCCTCTATCACAGATAAACTCTAATTGTCTGCTACAACTGTTCGCCGGCACAATCACTGATGTTTTCCTCTATTCTTGAAGGCCTCAGATGCAGAGCGGGCCGTTTTATAATGCAGATAAAGGGGGAGGGAAAAAAACAACTGAGGCGAGGTTTGAAAAGGATGACCAAATGGTCAACAGAAGTGTGGGAGGAGTGAACCTATTGTGTTCTGCATCTCCAGAATGGGTTTTTAATGCCCTTCGCCAAAGCCCAGACATTGGCTAATAGGCCCACCTTTTCAAGAGTTAAAAAAAAAATGGGGAGAAAAGAAAGGAATCCATAAAAGGGAAAGTGCTCTGATTAATATTGCATTAAATTAAAACTGATTTTTCTGGACTGTTCCAGGGCTTTTTTTTTTCTGCACGCCTACCCCTTTTTCCCTCTTCTTTTTTTAATACCCTCTCTGCCGCTCTTTGTGATTGCAAGTCATTTCCAATTCGCTTTGGTATTGATCTTCCAGTAGAAATCAGTTTTGTAATTAGCTGCAAATTAGGCCTTCTTCTAGAGGTGAGGGCTGTCCTCCTGATTTATCACCGGCGTAATTCGGCGCGATTGGAGAGAAATTAAAATGAACTCAATTAGGCGACCGCTTTTGCTTTATAGGTCCGACTTGGAGTTTCAAGGGAAAAATTAATAGTCTCTTGTTGTTTAATAGTCTAATGAAAGTAAATAAAGGTTATCCATTGTAATAAGCCCACGGCTTTTAATAAGAAGTTGTACATATAGGTTTTCTTTTTGTTGCTTGTGGTTGATGTCGTTTTTGAGTGTGGCTCTTAATTTTGTCCATTATGATGGATAGGTAGTAGTGCTCACTGTGTTAACATCAAAAGGAACAAGCAGCAAGCTGATAGAAAATCCCCGACACAGCTCTGTGCCGTACTTACAATTTAGATAATGCCATTGGAATTATAAATCCGCCAAACATTAAACGCTTAATTTATATGGAAGCGACGGAATTGCTGTTTAGAAACACCACCACCAACAACAACAACAACAACAAAGCAAGCCTTACATTGGATAACACAATAAAACCCCAGGAAAAGCAAGATAGTGATTGATTGTGTGTGTTGTTTTTGTTATTCTAAATCACGGCGGTGTGAAAAATGTTCATTTTTGTCATTAAAAAATCAATAACGTGTGGGTGGTTTTCTAGGGATCACCACAGCTTTGTCCATGCAGCTGTGTGAAGCTGCCACTAGTGCCTTTTCCACATCCGCGTATCATTTCTTTATAGCTGAAGCTGATAAATTGGGATTGTGGTGGAGCACTTCAACAATAGGGGGGCCTTGGGCCTGGATGCAATAACGGAGGCGAACACAAAAAAAATCTGTTGAACTTTTTGCGAGTGTGGAAAAGTGAGTCGCGTGTTTTCGAGTCGGGCGTGTGCGCGCGAGTCGGCGGGAAGTGAAAACGGCGGAAAAGGGGGCGCGGGGGTCGCGCGCCCGGAAAAGAGGGCCCGGTCGCGGCATTACTAACCTGCTCCGGTTTGATGTGCTCTGCGGTCGGGAAGACGTCTGGGTAGGACGGCCGCTCAAAGACCCGGTCCAGAGCTTCGAGCTGTTGCTGCGTGAACGCATCGGCCCGCAGGTGCTTCCGTAAACTGTCCACACTACCCTGAGAATCACTGTTTGGGCCAGAACCATCTGAACCATCTACAAGGAGAGAGAGTGACATTTCGAGACTCTGCCCTGGAAGCTGTGTTTTTTTCAGTTCACTTTTCAGTTCACTTTTCACCGTATTCTTTCTTTTCCATTATTGTGTGATGGGTGCTGGGATGTGGGGTGGGGGCCGTTGGGTCTGATAAATTGAAATACGGTGCAAATTCAGCCAGGGCATGTTTTTAAACACATCCTAATGGCTGTGGTGAGACTGCGAGTGCCGTTAGGCTGCCACAGACACTGCAGCGGAGCAGTGGAAGTCCAACCCCCCACAGTATTGCAGTATTAGCACTGTCATGATATGATAGGCCTGTGGTAATTGATGGATTACCATCAGTAAATATATACTTGTCGGAGGGGCCACGTATTCTCACACGAAAGCAGCAGAGATTACAGTGCCTTTCCATTTCTGGCTGGGGATTTTTTTTCCTTTTCTTTTTGTGCCTGTCTGGAAATCAAGAGCTGTAATTTAAAGACACAATTTCTTTTTATAAAATCTAATATTGCTTTCGTTTTCCAGATTGCCTTTCATTTGGAAAAGACGAGCTGACATTAGCCGAATAAAACCGTTACGGCCCAGTTCAATCATATTTCTCCCGAGGTGCGTTCTCCAAATATGAGCGCGGTTTTCTCTTTTTTTTTTACCTCCTGGCTTCTGACCCGATTACCCTGGCGATTCGGAGGAGGATGCCTTTTCGTTTCCTTTGTCACTCGGCGTAAGACGTTTTAAAACCCCCTTCCAGACCTCCAGCCCCCCCCTCCCCCGCCCCCCCAACCGCCAGCAGCCCCCCCCCCGCCCCCGCCCCTTTTGAATCCGCAGCGGTATCGGCGTCCGCGGGCTCGCTGCCTCCTCCGTGTACTCTGGAGGGCTTCGGCTCCCTTACAAATCTGTCATTCTAAATTTGCAGCAGATTATGTTCTCTGCTCAGCGAGAGAGGGGTGATATATGATATGCAAGGCCCCTATTGATTGCCTGATCTGGTGGCAGGAGGGAGCCGAAATGAACTTGAAATGAACATCATGCCTCAACTCATTGTGCGTATAATACTCTACTTAATCCCACATTTTTCTCTGCCATGGAATTCAATTGATCAATCATGTTTCACTGATAGTACCATTTCAGGGCGTTATTGCCACTCCATTCTGCAGCTTGACCTTTTTTCAATGGCTGAGGCCAGAGGATGAACCTGACTCCCATGATGAACAAAATGTATGGAGAACTGTATAGGAAGATTGGCTTGTGTGTGTGTGTGTGTGTGTGTGTGTGTGTGAATATATGTGTATACGTGTGTGTGTGTTTGTGTGCGTGCTTGTGTGTTTGTTGTGTGTGTGTGCGTGCGCGTGCATGTCCGTGTGTGTGTGTGTGCTTGTGTGTGTTTGTGTGCGTGCTTGTGTGTTTGTGTACGTGTGTATACGTGTGTGTGTGTGCTTGTGTGTGTTTGTGTGTGTGTTTGTGTGCGTGCTTGTGTGTTTGTGTACGTGTGTATACGTGTGTGTGTGTGTGTGTGTGTGCTTGTGTGTGTTTGTGTATGTGTTTGTGTGCGTGCTTGTGTGTTTGTGTACGTGTGTATACGTGTGTGTGCGTGCGTGCTTGTGTGCTTGTGTGTTTGTTGTGTGTGTGTGCGTGCGCGTGCATGTCTGTGGGTGTGTGCGTGTGTGTGTGCTTGTGTGTGTGTGTGTGTATGTTTGTGTGCGTGCTTGTGTGTTTGTGTACGTGTGTATACGTGTGTGTGTGTGCGCTTGTGTGTGTTTGTGTGTGTGTTTGTGTGCGTGCTTGTGTGTTTGTGTACGTGTGTATACGTGTGTGTGTGTGTGTGTATATGTGTGTGTGTGAGGCCAACAGAAAAATGACCCTTTTGGATATTAACATTTCTTAGTCAAATACTGTCAACACATTAATTGATTTTTCCCCAGCATTATCAACTGCTGGCCAGGATTTTGTCATGTTATTTAAATATAGATTGTATTTCCCTGGCTTTTCGTCTATGCATTGAATATAATAGAATAAAATATAATGGAGCATTGTAGAATAGAATCTAATACTAGAATTGAATAGAACAGAATAGAAAATAACCACTTGATTAAGCTTCAACAATAGCAGCAGTTATTTAAGCTATTAAGATTTCCCCAGTAAATAATTATATATTATACAAGTAGAGGTAGTGCCCATAACTGGCCATTCATTTGTGTATTAATTACTACTAAGAACCAAATTTATATTAATGAATTTGATGAAATATCTATATCTATGTATTCTGATATTTTTTATGATATATGGATAACTTCAATCACAGGGGACCACTAATTTTTTTTATTCTCTCTCTGCCCCTTTAATTTCGCTTGGATTGTAGTGTCTGTTTTTTCACATCCTGTGAGTCTGACTGCATATCTTTGAGCAGGCATCTCTTCTGGACAGCTCCCTTGGGGGCCTTTCATACCAGTGCCGGTTGTTGCTGTATCAAACTCAATTGTTCTCTTTGGGACTGAAGCAAATAGAGTCATTAATTACTTTCTATCAGCTGGCCAGAGTACAAAACGCGATCAATAAGCCAGCATTTGTCATTCACTATAACATAGCATGCTTCCCACACGCAATATAAACCATACATGGTCATCTTACACTGGCATAGTTGTATTCAAGTCGACGGGGACATTGAAGTTTTACTTTGAAGTTCTATTCTTCATTTATATATATGTATGTGTGTGAGTGCATGCGTGTGTCTGTACGTATGTGTGTGTGGTTATTGTGTGTGCCTGTGTGTGGTGGAGGTAGCGGGTGGGTGGTCTGTCTTTTATCACATCCCATATTGCATTTTCAAGTCTCATTTTAACTTGTGGCTTGGATCTAGTAAAGATAAATAGGCCTTACCTTTAATTTAATACATATCGATTTCCATATTTCTGCTATTATCATGCCGCATTTGAGACACTGATATTTCTAAATGCATATTTCAAAGGGTAAAATGTTCAAGCTTCCTTTTTACAAAATATATGATTTAAAAAAATTAAGAGAGCCATATCTAAGTCAGGTACTCAACATGAAAACAAGGAGATTTATTTAATTAGAAAAAACTAAGAGCTATCACTCCGTACTCTTAAGATCTGAAGCAGTTTCTGGGCCTTTTCCCTGATTAGCCGTGATGTAATATTAATTAACAATAATCAGGGTACCTCTGGGCCAGTATATGAAGGAGCCTCCCTCTGTGACGTTTTTTAGGTATTTTATTGATCACTGTCACACTTGAGTGTATTCATTTTGACATCTCTCCATATTAACACCCCGGTAACGAGGGACCAGGCCCTATCAGATCAGATAACCAGCTCTATAAAACAGGCTCCTCTCTGTGGGTTTGTCACCCAGAGGTCACGACCCCTAGCAGGAGGTGGGCCGATGCAATTTTACACTGGGAGAGAGAGTCTGCTGGTTACCTGCAAGACCTAATGTCACACTGTAGCTCCCTTCAGATAAAAATAAAACACAAGAAGTTGCTTCCTTGTCATTTTCTTGTCCTAAAATGCATAAACGCAACTGGAGTGAGTGGGATAATGGTGACAAAGTGCGGTGCTGTATCAGGGAGATTCTTCTTTGATTTATGTGACCTGGACGGGGCGACTTGTCTATCAATAAAGAGGAAAGTACATTTCAAGCATTTCTCTCCCCTTCATACTCGATGAGAACGTATCTGGGAAAGTGATGCGTTTTTCCAAAATGTAATTACGTCCTATTTATTCCGTGTTGTTTGTTTAATGATGCGATGTGAAAATTCCCAAGTTGGGTGTGAAATCTTATTCACTGTGGGATCTTTCATTTTCACGGCACACAGGGGCACTTCTGGAGGGAGGGGGTTGCAGTCACAAGTCCAGGGTTGCCCCAAAAGCATTTCCAACAGGACCACTGGAGTGAGCGCAGTTACTTATCAACAGTCCTCCATTCACAGATTACGAATCCTCATTTTGATTTTGTTTTGATTCCATTCAACTGTTGGGAAAATGTATTCAAAACAAGATTCCTTTAATTATGGCTTTAATAACGCTCGAGTTTAATAATACGCGGGAATTCATTTTATTTCGTTGGGAATAGAATGTTTAGTCCATGTTTCAATTACATCCAGTTCATTTGGTCTATTTTGCCTCTTCCTTCCAACATAGTGATATGAAAACAGAATGAATTGAAAGCAAACATGATAGGAGCCATATCTGCTTCTTAAAAATATGCCCCCCCCCCCCCCCCCCCCCTCCATCCAGCCACACACACACACACACACACACACACACACCTACAGAGAGCAAAGACCTCCTCTCTGCTAACTATGCTTGCTTTGAAAAACCCTGTATTATGAAATCTGTGATGCGGAAAGACTGTACAGCAAATAAGTGTGCGGAAAGAGGTGGTGGCACAACCGAGGCTATTAATTTCCTGTTATGTTCCCGCGTGTTTAAGGGCTTTATTAATTTAATTTAGCGCGCCGGCTGACAGAGGCGAGCGGGCTCCTGAGCAGAGTTGCTCGGTTTGCGGCCTTTGTTGTTCGGTCCGTTTTGCCCCGCCACATAGACGTGCGCCGTACCAACCGACCGACCCCCCGACCCCACCGTTTAGCGATGCCACCAACAGTATGTGATCCTCTTTGCCGAAGCTCAGTGGACGTGTTTATTTTCTTCATTTCACGGCTCCGGTAATGCTCGCCGTCCGCACCGAGAATTCACTTAACGCACTACGCCTTTTGTTTACTTTCTGACAATCGGCGGGTCACGTGATGGCGCCGGAGCCAATCGGATCGCTCGTTCAAAAACACCTGGCCGAATGCGGAAGCGGTTCGGGCCGCAACGAGGAAAAAAAGCCAGAGAAACTTCAGCGTCTATCCGATGCGGAATTGCGTTGTTCGTCCTCGTGCTCTTGAGCTACATCTCTGCTCTCACTCCTACGTGTTTTTGCGCCTCGTTTTTTATTGAGACCTGGCCTCGCTCAGATGAGGTTAATGCAAAGATTCACGGTCCACATCCCACTCGTACCAGTTTTAAGTAATGTTGCCATATTTTCTTTACTGACCTCGTTTCTAAGTGAGCTTTGTCATGGTTGACATTCAAGATGAAATATGGCGTTCGACGAATAGAGCATCATGGATAGAAAATTCAATTAAAAACATACCGAAACCAAACAGACACCCTTGAGTAAATAGTGTGCGACTCATTTATTCCGTTGGGCTTTACTTTTGAGAGGGGAGATTTTTATCATTGGCTTTTCTTTGGCTCGGAGTACCACCGCGTACGACAGGGGGCTGCCATCAATCGCGATGCCAGCGGAGCTTTGGATCCAGTCCCAGCACATCAGTTATGGACACCTGCAGCGTAATGCGTCAGGGATCTCGACTGATGTTTTCTGCCCGCGCCGACGGTACTCTGCATTTTGTACCCCCCCCCCCCCCCTCTTTTCGCGATTTGCCTGCACCCTCCCTCCTTCTCCCACGTACGCGAGCTCGGGCCGGCTCCAGGTGTCGTGACCTTTGAATATTGCGCGCTATTCATTACAATCAGCTGTCATCACCTCCGCTCTAAAAATACGCTGGCATCTTCGGGGGGGGACTTCCAAAGTGAACGAACGGAAAGCCAAGGTCACGTTAGCCCTACAACACATTCCCGGGGCGAGGCGCGGGTCATAATCAGCCAGTCATGATCTGAGTAACAATATTTATGTTGACCTGACAGCAAGTTTGTGCTACTCAGGAGACGGCCGTTTAAACCCCCCCCCCCCCCCCATGTACCCACACATACATCAACAGGCTTGTAATGAATGCGAAAATAATACAATTATAAAAGAATCTGCATGTTTCCCACACAATACAATAAAGTGGAGAGAAAAGCAACATCTCAAAGAATACAAAGCAATCTGGGAGGGGAATCTGAATTGTTGTGGAAATAACACAATATTATAAGTCTGGCACTTCCATTCTTTTCAAAAAGGCATTAGAATACATACCCAATTTTGACTAAACTACATGCTGGAATAATTCTAAGCATCAGAAAATGGGTTTGTACAATTCCTGCACTCCAGAAAGCTAAGAGGTTATTTAAGATCAGAATTACAGGTCACTACCTCATGAAGCCATTATGCGAGAGCCACTGCTGTGAAAGTCTTGATCTCTTTTCAGTACACAATGATTTGTCAAAAAACATTTCCTGCGCCATCTTAAGATAATGTCCTTGAATGACCTTTGAACTGAACATTTCCTCCTGGAACAGTGTTTCTGATCTATACCATTGGGCTCTACAGAGAAGGGGTAACCGCTTTAACCTCAGATCAGCACCCCAAATTCGACACAAAGCAAAGTCAACATTCTAGTAATTACTCCCCACTCTCATTTGGCTGTAATTCCGTAAATTAGTGGACAAGCGAGGAAAATGTCTCACCCAAGCGTAATTTTCCTTGGCTATTAATGCATCCGGCAGGGAATAGCATTCTGTTTTACATAATGAGACAAACAAATAAATCTGGATATGGATTCGGGGCCTAGAATAAGTTGAGGCACATGCTCGTTTGCTGAAGTAATTGGTTTATGTATCTGCGAGCAGTGGTACCAATCTTTACACAGATAGAGACGGAATCTCAGATTTCTCCTTTAGGCTATTTCTTTTGTCTTTTCAATAGCTTGCCCATCCGAGGGGAGGTGGGATGTTAATTTGCGAATTAATAGCTTTTCTCTGCGGAATTGCAAATTCTCTTTAAATGTCACTTTGTTCAACACAGAGAGCTATGGCCACCAAAGACACAATCTAGAGCCCCCCCCTCGCCCCCCGCTACCAATGCCACCAATAGCCAGCAAGTGTAACATGCTACTTTTAATTTGCAATAACACATGACAATGGCAGATTAATGGCTCTTATGACACCTGTGTCCCTGAAGCTCTTCTTCCCTGGACCTGGTGTACATAACGCGTGTCACACTACATTATCTCAACATCCCTCTTGTAATGGGGACCTTTTTTAAGGGCACTGCTGACTTGGAAGTTAGTAGCTACAGAAACCCCAGCCTGCCACTTTGGCAAGCAGCCACGGCAGATTTAAAACAAATACTTGTGGCCGCTCAGCCTATCCGTCATGCCGATACCCCACTGTACATGGTTAAATTAAACCTGCTTGGGCTGCCGGTGTTGGTGAACGTGTATGTTTTCCTTCCTAAGGTATCTTCGCATTTTTAAGTCATTATCTAATGAAGTGGAGGCTCACCAAGCCAGACGAGGCTCAGGTCGCCCAAAGGCTTCTGCGCCGCGATTAAATTGAAACCCGCCGTATTAAAACGTTGCATAGGCTCCCCGACGTCTCTGTGTGAATTAAGGATTAAGTTTAAATAACACACAGCTTTTTAAATAATTGGCGTGGGCTCAAATAACCAGTCATGAAGTCTTCATTACGGCCTTATTATCGAAACTGTGAGCACTGGAAGGAGAGACAGTGCCCCACAGTTATGTGTACATAAAACATGCACTAACAAACCAGGCACACCCTTGCACAAGAAACATTTCCTCTTAAAGGTCACAAATTTATATGCTGAGTGTAAACAAATTTTTTCAAACAATGGTATGCATACATTGAAAGATCATTAATCATAACTATCAAAAACACCAACAGTTGCAATGACAATGTCAACAGCGACAACAACCACAAAACACAAGAATACAAAGACATATATACTCACATATATCTCTGAAATGTCTAAAAATATAGTACTGTAGCATATGCTTTGAAAGAAAATAACACCAAAAACCTTTTTATCATATATATGTGAACATATATATATATATATATATATATATATATATATATATATATATATATATATATATATATATATACATGTATGCACATATATTTTCTAGTTTAAATTGTGAAATATAATTAATAATTAATAAAAATGTATTATATTCTTTTTTAAAGATTGTTTCTTTTTTAAAGTGATATTTTTATTATATATAACAAAGTACTAAAGTAGTCTTGAAAGTCTGTCCACTAAAACTGATATGAGATATAATATATTACTTGACAAACTGCAGCTTGAAGCAATACATTGTTTTACAAGTACTTTTTTGATGAGGCGTCTATGAACTAGACCTGGGGCTTATCTTATGGGAAGATTGAATATCCCAGTACTAGGGCTTCAGGTGGGCCCTGTCTGACCACTGCATGTGGAGTTGTATCTAAAATCAAATGTGCTGTTTCCTCTGTTACTCTGCAATTTTGCTTGAAAGCTGGTTGGACACCAAAATAAAGGGAAAAAATCAGTTCATTCTTCCGATGTGTACTTTTATACACAGTGATGCATGGGAAATATGGTGTTCCATTACAAAAAACATCAAAAACCCGCTTCTAAAAAATGCTGAAATAATGTTACACCTCTTTCCCAAACCTGTATGCTTCTGCCATGTCAATCTCAATAAAAATACATGCTTCCTCTTTTCTCACTGACTGACATTTAGCTAGGTAAACACTAATCTTCCCTGCCATTCACCATCTGACCACTGCACTACCTTATTGGCCATTGGGAAACCTGTATCAGTTATCAAAATTTGGGACATATTTATGTTATCTTTCAAAATTATTTAATGGATGAGGATTGCAAATGGCAATGACTGTGGGAACCTCTCCTAATTTTATAACTGGTTATTTTCCAGAAAGGTAGTCATCACTCCCCCCTAATCTCACCATGGATTTTCACACAAAACACCATAAAAAATATATCAGACCATGATTAGCCAAGCAAAGCAAATGTTTCCAGACCTATTTTCCAATTTCCAAATGTCCTCCCCATCAAGTGTTTGGCACCAAAGAACTGAAACCATAAGAATTAAGTGTCTTGCTGTACAGGAGAGAGGAACCACACTCTCACAGTAATCTGCAAGTCTGTGTGCGCTTTATTTAAATCAAGAATAATATACTAGATTGCAACCGGATTGGCCATTTTCATCAGCGTGCTTTCAACAGACAAATTGTTAGTTGCATTAAAATCAGAACTCGTTTACAGAACCAGTCATCTACAATGCCTTTGGTCCTTTGCATACAGTCACTGACTTCAAAAATAGAAAACAGTTCCATGAGTAGTTCCAGAAATATATTATATTGAAGCAGTCATTTCTTTAGCCTGGGTGGTTGGCTATCATCTTGACAAGTAATTACCTGAGTCTTCTTAATCAATTCAGATAAGATTAATTGCTGATGGCAGCAGCGGAGGTCAGCTTCTGACATTAAGAATCATTTTCAGGAATGTCATACATTAAAACAGATTTTGGACAGTTTTTGAATATCTGGAAAATTAAGTCAGTGCAGACAAAGACTTCATTTTCTTAAGTCTGGCTAAGTTTGATTGCACAACAACATTGCTGTAAAAACAGCCATTACAAATGGCTACACCTATTTATTCAAGCTGGCAAATGTGGCCCAACTATGGAAGAACATTTAAGAGTATCTTTGACTGGATTCTGCCTTTGCTGAATAACAGATTTTGTAATTATGTAAATCTGCAATGCTGTCAAGATTTGAAGATTTCTGTTTCACGCTCCTTCTTTTAAGCAATTTAAAAATACGAAACTGCTTTAGCAATGGTTGACACCCATTAAGCCTGAGCGAGGTAAGTACTGTCCAGTAATTTCCACTTTGTGGTGCATGATGCTATATTAAGTGCACATCCAAGGCTGTGAAGTGTAAATTGAGGCGAAAAGCTACGCTTGTCCAACATGCTAAATGATTATTTCTCTGATGCCAGGAAAGTCAAGCCATTAGCAAAAAGGCAACGGGGGGACCCATGGTCCTGTATGTATCCATCGTCTCATATTTTTTTGACAAAACATCAAAATCAAAATTTTGGTATCCCTTCTCTTACCATCATCTCGTTTCCTCTTTTCGCCATTCGAGCGGGGAATACCCAGAATGCCGTTGATGGAGTAAGACCCCACGGGATCATTGGAAGCACTGGATACGGGCGGGGAGGCTGTGCTCGGAACTGAGAGGGAGAGGGAAAGATTGCATCGGAATTAACTGAGAAGAGTGCTTTACTTCAAGGAGATCACACAGATAATGGATGTCTTCTGAGGATGAGGAAATGTGCTCGGAGAGATCACCCATGAGACTATACAATACACTTATCATCTAATCAAAGAACTTTTCTTTTTTTGCTTGCGTTGTACATACCACAAATGAATAAACAAATAGGGCAATATGTCCTCTTTAATAATATTTATTACAAAGATGAAACACGGTCGCAAAAAAGCAGCCGGGTGTCTCATATCCGGTGCCTCATTGCACTGCTCTCTTATCTAATGAGTCACACCGCAGTCCAAGCTCCCTCACCACATAAAAACATCTAACAACGACTTTTGTAAGCTGCCAGTTCAGACTAAACATTTTGGCTGACTAGTCACTTGTTTGTGTGTCGCGTGGTAGGAATGGGACGCCATGGTTTGGAAAAAGTACGATTCTTTGGATCTGGAATCATACAAATTCAATAAGGATGATACCCAGGCAGGGTATGAAATTTACTTTTTCACCCACTGGCCAGAGTGGCTTCTGGATTCAAAAGATCACCAGCCATTTTCAACATTTTACCAGCCACATTACCTTTTACGATATATACAATTGGTTACTGGCCAAAGTGGCTGCTAGAGTAAAAATCTTACCAGCCACAATCAAACTTTTACCAGCATTTGGTGGTGGCGGGTGTTAAATTCACAACCTGATGATATGGGTAGCAAGGGCTCCTCACCTATAGTGTGGCCGGGTGTAGAGAGGGGGGTTCCATCAGGGGACGGATGGAAAGGCTGCTGAACTTTGGTCCGGATAATCCTGCACATAAATACAGATCTGGATCAACACTCTGGGAAGCACCATCGATTTGTTTTTTCATCATGCTACTCGAAGTTAGCTGCAATGAGCATGTGCTGCGACTTGCGCGACGTCACTTATGCAAAGGTCTTTTAGGGTTTTGTTTCCAGACTATGTGCAGTAAGGCGTCCATTTCGGACCTTGTTTCCAGTAGGCCTCTTGGCATGCGGCGTAATCCTGGAGTGGACGTGTGAGCGGAAAAAAAAAATTTAAACATAACACGAGAAACTGGATCCAATCACACCAGGGTTCCAGATATAGAAAAATAATGTCACTGTACCTTTAAGGTGAGATATGGGAAAAAGTCTTCATTGCACTTTGGTCTGAATGATCTTGCAAACAAAGCATGAAATCACATCAATTCACCTCAATGATCGGCTTCACTGACTCTACCTGGCCCACACTAATCAGCTCTCTCCTCTCTCTCTCTCTCTCTCTCTCTCTCTCTCTCTCTTTCTCGCTCTCTCTCTCTCTCGCTCTCTCTCTCTCTCTTTCCATCACCCTTTCCCTCTCTCTTCCTGGAAGGTTTACAGGGGTACCCGAGACTCTTGGCTCCTCACTTCCCTGATCAGACGTCTCTGCAGAACCCCACTGCCCCAAGTGCCATTGCGGATGAGGTTCTATCGATCGGGGCTTGGGGATAAAAAGTTGGGGATTAGTCACACGGGCAAACAGATGCAAATGGAAGGCTATAAATTATATGTGACAGGAAGGCAATAGCACCTTATTGCCTTGCACAAGCTTACGCCAGCATTAGATTCCTTTAATCTGATTGGCACTTGGGGAGAAAGGGAGCTGTCACAATAATTTGTAAACTTTAAAACTATTTATCACGTATGACATAGTATCTAGTTTGAACAGAAATGTAAGAGGTGGCGATTTAAGATTGTGTGGACCTTGTAATGGGAGGTCTGCAAGCTCCATTTCTTCGCTTTACATGGCGGGACTCTTGCTATTTGCTTGCTGTTTTGTTTACGCGATTTGAATGTCCGCGTCTTCATGTTAAAAAAGAAATCTACCACATTTGTATGCCAAACTTCATTTGGAAATGGTATGATCTATATTTCCTATACGCAAAGCCTTATTTCATGAAATGATGTACCGAGACTTTAAAGTGAAATAACTATTATTGTATGACCATTTGCAAACAGTAATTCAGAGAGAATGACGCATTCTTCAAAATGACTGTGATATTGATATGGTCATTGAATTCCCTTGTCATTATGAAGAACTTAAGAGAAATTTCACAGAAAGGAGCTTACGCACATCAAGCCTCCATTGATCTCAATGACTGGCACCGCCCCCAGTGTCCCTGATTGCACCGTCCTTGGGGTAAGGCGACAAAAGCTACAAGCCTTTTCCAGGAACACACATATCAATATTTTATTTGGATTCTCAACTACTCTCCATAACAATTATTTGACCCCCTGACTTGTGTGAGTAACATAAATTCAGGGGCTTTATTTGGAATCCGTGTTCTCGATATTGAATAAGCAATTTGGGAGGGTGAATTAATGACTTCAGCTGTTGCTGAAAATTCCCTGAAGAAATATTAAAATTGCTTCACATTTGAATCAATATCATTGAAAAGCCATTGAGGACCTTGGGTTTTTAAATGTCCACAAGTAGGTAACGATATTTGTTGGCCTTTCCTCTGCAGAGGCCCAGGCACAATGTACAACCCCATCCCTTTGTAATCTTTAATAATTAATGCGGGAAAAGAGTGTTTAAACCTAGAACATCCTCTTTTGTCAACAGACATGAGGTCAGTTTCCTTACCATGTAAAGTGTGAGGTGGCCTGTTCCTATACTCATCTTTGTGGTGTCGTTACAAAACAGCTTTCCTATGGAGCTGGTCATAATGACCATTCATTCATTCTTCTTATACAATATGAAGAAGGATTTGAGTTGTTTGCTCTAAACTCAGCTAAAAGCTCAAAACTTCTCTATAAGAGTAAATGGTATTCCATTTAAGTAGGCTAAAAGTAAATTATAACAGTGATCTTTTCCACATATCTCGCTTCCCATTCAATCATCCTTCATTCAATCAGTTTCTGGTGTGAAATCACATGTACATCTGAAGATGTTATTTTCTCATGACATATATCTGCTATTGCAGTAATATCTCTATGGTAGCCTACTCTTATACGCCTTTACAGGCATTATTTTACCTTAGTGCATTGTTACTGTGAACTCTGTAAGGGCACTTTGTGTAAAGTCTCATTTCTTTAGAAGCTTTATTACACATAACGAAAAATACACCACATGATGGTTTTGAGAAATTGTATTACCTCGTTCCATTGTTATTTTCGCTCATTAGTGCACGCCACAATTATGAATCGCATTATTAGTTCAGAACCTGCATTGTACACTTGCCTGTGCATAAGTGCATGTATGCCGAAGCAGAGACACGTTTCAAGGTATAATGATTAAAACAAGACATTGCATTGGACCCAACACTGCTTAACAAAAAAAAAAAGAAATATTCAGAGATAACATTTTTTTTTTAATTGAGCAAAGTAAAAGATACCTCAACTTCTTCTAACAATAGAAATGCACTTCTTTGTATTTGCATTTTAATTTATAGTTTGAACAATGGCCTATAGAATGTTCTATTTCTAAAACGCTATCTTAAATTTAATTAGAAATCGTAAAGTTATATAAATACTTTTAATACTATTAATGCACATTTAGAAATTACCACGTACATGTGTTTGAGTCTGCTTAAATTGGCCTTTTTTGAGTAACCACAGTGCATGAAATGAATTTTTTCAACCTTCCTTTCTTTTAAAAAAAAAAAATGGCTTGCGTGAATCTGGCCGCGTTCTCCCATCAGCTCATTAAAATGTAATGCTGATGCCGGTTCTATGGAACAGTGCTCCCTAACCAAAGATCATTACTTGTACTCCCGGGTAGGGGGTTTCCGCGCTTCCATGTTCCCCTCTTTCTTATTTGTCTTCCTCCTGTATTATTCTGTTTATCTGGGTCCTCTTTTGAAGTCAACGGTAAATGTTTAGATGGGAATTGGCTTTTTAAAAACATGCATTCCTTCCTTCGCATGGTAAGGCCAGCGCACTAGGAAACATAACTTATTTAGTAATCGATGAATCGATGAATTAATTTGTGCATGAGCACATTTATCATGTTGTTAGTCCACCTCACATTCCATCGTGCTTTTAATGCAGATTTAATTCAAAACCTAATGAATTCCACCACACCAGACTGAATGCATGCATTCTGTGATATTCTCGCGACATATCGTACACCCATATATATATATATATATATATATATATATATATATATATATATATATACGATATGAGAGTATTCGCGATTATTAGGTATATACACTTAGGGTGCCACTTTTTATTAATTTTATTCAATGGAATTTCTCGACAGTAAAGTTTGAACATTTAATATTTTCTTTGTAAGAATGCACTTAGGTTTATGCTTTAATTGGGGTTTCGTTCACGTGTTATAAAAAAACTTAAATATTTGAAAATAATACAATTATCATTAGTACTTGTCCTCTGTGTGTGTGCGTGCGTGGGTTCATGCGCGCGCGCGTGTGTGTGTGTGCGTGTGTGTCTGTAATATAGTTTTTACGTTTCTGTTTCAGGCGGGTGTATCTAATTCCGTATGGATTCAAGCGGCTCATATAATTTATCAATTTGTTAAAAAAATAACAATCATAGTACCGTACAGTAATTACAGTCGTAATACTTTGAACAACGTCATTTTCCTACTTATGATCTACGTTAAATGTCCATCGTTTGTTCTCCATTTACAATGAAGCAAGCTATTGCAATATAAGGGGTTCAAAATAAAGAAACGACCCTCGCAATAGACCTGATATTGAACATTGTGCTGCACCGTATTTCCCTGTGCCACTGGATCTGGTTACAGAGTATTGATCGGTTTTCACCCAGACAGATGTGATTTTGCTGCTCACCGCCTTAGATCTACTGCTGATTGTTGAAGGATTTGAGATTGAAGGATTGAATTGCACCACTGAGACCACCCTCAACAGAAAAGGTGAATGGTATATACTATGGGCCACAATATTGAAGGAAAAAAGGAGACCACACAAAAATAATAATATTAATAATTATATCAGTTATGCTGATGGGTGGGTTGCATTGAATGTTACGGAACAATGAGTAAAGGTCTACCTAAACTGTAATTATATCACGAATATTAATTATCAGTGGTGGTTTACTCAACCCCTTTACTTCATTAATTTAGCATTTTGAATGAGAATTGATTTGGTATGGGGGAAAACACACTTGACGTGTCACAGAAAGGCTGTCGGATCCAGGCATGCTCATAGTTAAAATAAATTGAATAGCGGAACATCTAGGTTTCCAGAATATAAAATCTACTCAGCCCCCGCCCACAATAAAAAAAAGAAAAAAAAAAAAGAACGAAGCGTGGCCATCAAAACAATGCAAGGTAGGCTATGTTTACTGCTGTGCATTAAAAATGGATAACAATGTGGCTTATGAGTGTTGCATTGTGTATGTTTCTATTGTTATTTTCCTGCGCAGATATGATGCATTTTTACAAATTGATGAACTTGTGCTTTCTATTTAATATTTGTGATTTAATTTGTGCAGTTATACAAAGCTCCGGACGAAAATACGTTGGTCTATATTCATGTAAAATGCGATTTTTCGGCAACTCACTGATTTTTTGTATATAGTAAAGGAACTGTTTCTTACCTGTTGATGGACGACACACTTGGGACAGTGTCGTTGTCGCAGATACCTTCTGCCAACAGTCTGTCTCTTATCTCCCAAGCGAACATGGTGGGATTCTGCCGCTTGTAGTCCGCGATTTTATCCACAACCTTTGGAGTCGCCACTTTTGGTTTGGATCCACCAATTACTCCAGGTTTAATACTGCCGGTCTCGTAATATCTGTAGCAACACATTCGAATTTGATGATCAGAAAATGTCTAGCCATCTTAAGTAATGCTCACGTGATACTAAAGAACGCATCTGATTTCTCGAACAGACACAAGCTACAATACTGTTTGATTGTAAACATGAACAAAGTGCGGTTAAATTAATGTATTCAGTCAAAACAACAGATAGAATTGAGGTCAAAATCTTAAAGTCTCAGAGTTTTTAATTGCTTCCCGGAGTAAAGTTGTAAGAATTTTAAGTAAACTCTTAAGATTTGTTGAAACAACACATCTTTACGAAACACGAACAATAACATACCATTTCTATGTACATACACTCCTCTTTGACATCATTTTGGCTTACTAGCTAATCTTCGAGCTGAACACCCAACGTATGATTGGGCTGTATATACGACCCAAATCAGGGACATTTTCGAATGATGAAAAGGCCTATCTCAACGATGTATTAAATAAACATGCAATTACTACAATAGACATGCTATCAAAATGAACTCTTATTGCTTTGTGACAAACATTCCAAGTGCATAAAATAAAATACCTTTTAAAATCCTTTTGATAGCTGAAAAATATTTCAAAAACATTCAAATGCCGCGTATGACATGATCCCAAAACAGTTCTGATTTTTTTCTACTTAAAAGGTGTGCAGCCTCCTTAAATAACACGGCTTGGTTGGAAATATTTGAAAGAAGGCTACTGTTTACCCAATCCAAGCGCTCTCCCTTTTATGTAGGCCGATAATGTGTAGAATGTGAATATCTCCCTCATACTGTTGCCTTACCTGCCGTTCCATAGTGTGAACTTTCACAATTGTTGTTGTTAATATATGTTTGTGTTTGACACCTTCATGCCACACAATCTGGATTGACATTGGGATTAGATTATTTCCACCCCACCCCCGGAAATGTATACTGTTATCTGGGTCTTGCTGCAAGTGTGTAGTCTGTGAATTCGTGCGCTGAAAAATATGTTTGAAATATGTCGCGATCTTCTTTTTCTCTTACCTGCCGAGAATTTTGCTGACACAGCCATGGCTGACCCTTAGTTGTCTCGAGATGTCACAGGGTCTCACTCCCTGGTGCGCGAGCTCTACAATCCTTTGCCTCACCACATCAGGTAGGGGTCTTCCGTTCACGAACACCCCGCCTAGCTGGTTTACACCCCCATGCCCTATATGGGAGACAACAGCGCATACAGAGAACCGTAACATTACATACAGGGTGTAGATAATTTCACCCAAGATCGTGCAAAATGAAATTAATTTAACTAATACGAATACAATCGGCATACTTTAAAATAAGACATCGAAGCCTGCAATTTAATCATGGAGTCGCAAAGAGCACAATGAATTCTTATATATAATATTAATAATTTATAATATAATATTTTAGCCAGTGTTTACTGTCAGAACTCGCGTGTGTATATATATATATATATATATATATATATATATATATATATATATATATAGGCTATTCAAATAATTATATATAAAAATAAATTGCTATCCGGATTTTAATTCATATTAAATTTAATCTAAATTAAATATTTTATTTATTTCATATGATAGGTTTCATTCTCCAAATTGTACAATAATTAAAGCAATTTTAACTTAACAATATATGCTCCATCAATTCTTCAGAACTAATACCATTCTTTTTCTATGATATTTACAGCAAAATGTGTACACGACTGTTTTATACTCAAGTAAACCAATTCTGTATGTAGTTTTATTTTACATAATGCCATTGCTTATCCACTTCCGATTATAGTGCATTACGTCTCTCAGTTACATAATTAAGGCCTTATTGACAAACCCTTCATGATAATAAACCGTCTCTATTAACATTTTTGGTCAAATCAATAATCTCAGTACATGTCCTTTTGAAAATAATAGAGGCATAATATTAAAAATGTGTACTAATCTATGTTACGGCTTTCTAGTATCACAGGACTAAAGACGACTTACATTTTCCTACTTCTCTATGCAAGCTTAGCACATGTCGCAGGTAGGCTATTAGGTTACAAGCTGTTCCATTTTCCTTACACAATTATTGTAAATAATTAAAAAGAGCTTTGATTACTCATATTACAAATTATTTAGAAAAGGCATGATTAGGAATTAATTATTGAAATAGGCCAGCCACTGCAAGCGGGTATCTTCTTTGATAACAAAATAACATAAACTTGAATACGATCATATAGACCTGAGGCTTTCTAATTCTATTTTCAACCATTATTTTGATAATTAGAATAGCGCAATAATTCATGTTTGTTTAATTCACATGGACAGACTTGTTAATGTAAGATTAATTTGAGGACAGCTAATTGTAGCCTACTTTTTCTTTCTTTCGGCTTCTGGTTTATCCTTTGCCTTCTTTCAGGTGATAAAAGTTTAAACTCAATTTCGATATTGCTAAGAGATAGATTGAGTTTCCTTTTAATATATCAATGTATGTGAATTCTGAGTATCGGCACTCACAGTGTTTGAGTATACCAGTGGTTGTTCCGCAATGAAAATGGTCACATTACCTCTCATTGAATTGATATGGATAGGGTTCAAATGCTACGAAATAGCACCTCGATACATCCTTTCTACTTTAAAAATCTAATCAACTGTAGATAGCACTATATATATATATATATATATATATATATATATATAGATAGATAGATAGGCTAGATATAATCAGCCACGCTGTAAAACTGTGAAAGCAGCATTTGTGTGCGTGAGTGAATGCATCATTGGTGTAAACAGTATTAACACTTAATTTTATACCACCGCTAATTTTACATAGCCCTACAATACTCGTGATGTTTACGTTGTTTTAGGTATTTCGCCTGTTGTGTCCCGAATTATAAATAAATAAAAACTCGCATATGCGCATGCACTTCATCCCGCAAAGATTTAAACGGAATTGTCATATAGGTTATGGCTTGTTTTTATGTTAAACGTTATAAAATATTCTACCCCCACAGAGCTAAGTTATCATTGGAGAATGAACATGCACAAGTATACACGGACTAAAAGCATTAAACTCCTTTATACTCACGGTGCATCGCTGAGAACGGGTCTGCTTTGCAGTGAATATCCATTGGATAGCAGAGAAAAGAAAGATAATCAACTGAAGCCGCCGTTTCGCCTTGGTAATGCAGCTTAAAATTCAAAGAAATGAAATATTTCTAGAAAAGGGCAGGGAAAACAGCCGTTTGCTTCCGAAGCCAGCGGATAAGAGGATAACTTCTTTTTAAAAAGTTGTTTTGCGTCAATCAGTCCGTACGAGGAGAATACAAGGGAGGGTTGTCAGGTGAAGAACATGACCGACACTTGTTTCAAAAATCTAACAACGCAAGAACATTCGCAAAACCTGGTTTGTTCAGATGATTTTTGACCACATAGTGACGAGATAAGACGCTGGTTTATATGTTCAAATAGTCTTCCCTTGTCCTCTTTTTGAAACTGCTGTAGAAATTCCTAGATCCCGGTGGCCGTGGTTGGTAGGTCTCGGGTTTGATCAGATATGTGCAAAGATGACAGGGAAAACATGGAGACACCGAAAGTGTCTTGTGGTCCCCGTTTCCTCTAGAATGGGATGCGTTTCCTAGAATCTTTGGGCTGAGAATGAATCCCCTCTCCTTGTGTGTGCGTTTCTAAAAGCTTCCCCTCCAGATCACCCCCCCCCCCCCCCCCCCCCCCCCCCCGCGCTTATATGGATGACTTGTCAGACAAAGGCAATAGATTCCAACACTTTGTGATTCGCCAACGCAAAAAGATGGAGCCCAAATGAGGAGGTGCCTTCATCTGACACTTCGAAAGGGGAGGAAAATAAACAGGGAAATCGTGTAGAGTTTGAAATAGGAATTTAAGGAAAATTAAAAGGACATGAAAATACATGGATTGGTAAATATATGTTTTAATTGGTTTTATGGTATGAATTACAACTTTCAATTTAAACTAAAAACCACCGGTATTATAGCCGACCAAATTTAAATCAACATAATACATATCACACATTCTTGCGGGCTAATAATCTGAAGAACAACATCCTATTTATTAAATCTATTATTATTCCGGTGTTTTGAATTTTGAAGGGATACATTTTCACAGTGAAAAAAATAGTTGCAATACATAGCCACCGAACATGCAGCTAATGATTTGCGTTGCATGTGCATCGTGTTTATACGGCTTTATTTTAAAAAAAAACAAGGGCAGCTGGTTTGTACGCCAATACATACTTGTAAACAAATGCATGCTGTGAAATTTATTAAAAGGTGCATCTCGTGCTAGCTAGGCTACGCGCTGGATGATTCTTTTTTACTTTTCAAACGCGGACAAAGGTACTGATACAGTTTATTCTCAATTGATTTTATGATTATTGCCATTCTACCGTCTTTGTTTATGTTCTGTACTTCGGGAAGGTTTACTGATAAGATGGAACTGGGTTTTTTTTTTTCTGAAATACCCCCTAATGTTGTAATAGTCTGCTGTGTTCTGTAGCCTTCTGTAGATGGCGCTCCGTGGTCTCATTTGTGTTAGATCTCACCGATAAGCGTTTAGAAGGTAAAACTGTCATAAGTTTAACTTTATACAGCAGTAGGCCTTGGTAGGGTAAATATATTGTTAATCTTTAACCGTCAGACTGTATAAAATGGAAATAATGCCATTGCATCAAATATTACAGAAGTGAACACTGGGTTTGTTTCCATTCGATATTGGATTCTGTAAAATATTCAAGATGGAAAATGAGTATGCCTTGTCAATTGCATGAATATGGGCTTCAATGCTGAGAGACTTTAAACTGATTGAAAGAAAGAGAAAACAATTAGAAAAAAGAGCTCTATTGATCTCTTGTTAGACAGCATAAAGCTTTTCTGGTAGGCGAAAATATATATTTGTATATTATTTTGAAACTTTGTTCTATTCAGCAGCCCCAATATCTTATAAAAACGGCTTCAGCAAAACAAGATAAGTAATCATAAAAATGCTTGCATGCGATAAGGGTGGTAAGTTACTACGCAGCTAAAAGAAGTATTGATCCATGACATAGCCTGCTCATGAAAATGTGCTATTGGATAGTAAAATAAATATCATTTTCGGAGTTCATCCCATCGCATAAATAAAATAACTCTCTTCCCGCTGGATCTTTTAGCAAGGGTTGCCAAGGATCATTACAGTTTTCATTAACCTCTGGTAGGAGGAAGTCCTCCCGTATTTACACTTCAAAGCTTTCACATTCCTTCAAAGGAAATTAAAGATAAATACACTTTCGGTGGTTTAAGATACTGATCTTTGGTTTGGCATTATTAGATTACCAATTGATACTATTGATCATTTCCGTACTTACATTTTTACGATACTGTTTGCTGAATAATTTTGTGGCCTTAACACTCGAATATTGTCGACTTGAAGCACTGTGTCAACAAACATACTACTACAACTTCTATTACCACTCGACTGCTAGTAGTAGTACCCTAGTCTTATAATAATAATAATAATAATAATTTTTTTTCACACGCCTAAATATAGACTATCGTTAATACGGCCATACTCTATCCAATATATTTTAGCAGAACTGAGGAATATAGCGATATTTTCATAGAAAACAACATTAACCTAAATAGGCCTACATAATTCAATTAGCCTATGTAAAAAATGAATAGCATTGTTGCAAGAAACTTTAAAAAAAATGTTGTACTAATTATTGAACTCCTTCCAGGAGAGATGTCGAAGGCTTTGTGAGCTATTCTATTTTATAGGCCTAGTGAAACGGTCCATATTTAGTGTGAACTTGGTGGATTTTAGGGGATATCTCAAAGGAACAGGAGGTCAGGTCTCGCGCCGCACCTCCTGCTTAGGTTTGGGGATGGTTTTTCTTTTTGTTACTGTTTTTGGAGGGAGCTTCTGGTACAATATGTAGCACCATGGGCTGTAATTTCACACCCCGCTGCACATTTCCCCTAAAGCTACATTCTTTTTTTCTGCAAGACCCCCCAATTCTCTTTCCCTCTGCCCTCCTCGACTGCGCTGTTTGTTCCCCAATGCAAAATAATAGTAGCACAAAAATAAAAAAATTATAATCGCAGAATAAGAATAAATAATAAATTAATCAGAAATTGAAAACAGCCCGGATTTTGAGTCCGCCTGCTCAGTTTGAATAGCACGTGTATAACGTACTAGGGTTTGTGTTCTGTTCGTAGGTCGACATATAAGCCCTCTTTGTAAGAAGGCCCAATCTATTCAGGACCGACACAGGGTCAGGTCCTCTTTAAAAGCCTTTCAGAGAAAATTAAACAAGAGGACAAATGAATACATATATTCAAAATAATCTAGTTAAATTTCTATAGTCGAACATATTTAGCTTTTGATTTCCTTGAATACTCATGTCTGACATGGGTTGAAAGTTTTTTGCAAAATGAATTAGGCTACCTTAAACTTTTGAGCTTATACCTCTCTGGTTGGATGTTTACAATGTGCATATTACTTGAAAATTGGACTGCATTTATAGTAATTTATTGAATTCTTGTTGTTTATCTCAAAAAGGCTAACATCAGTGTATTTTTAAAAAAATTTGAATGTGAGCATAATAACATAGTTAGCACCGCTAATTGAACAGTAATAGAAAAACATACAGCATGCATGTTCAAGATTAGCTTACACGCGACACACATTGTCAGAAGAAGAACCAATCATCACGATCGTTTTTTATATAAGGAACCGTAAACTGTAGAATTTATTAATATTTTATTGTTTTAATCATTTAGCCTATAACATATTTTGGTATTATTGGCTATGTTATGAACCGTATTTGTTTATTAATGTATGTGCAATACAAGATAAATTCCATAAATATCTTCTACTCGAAATTGCATTTATATTTGTGTCGCAAATCTATCACTTTGGTTAGTTAGAATGGGGAAAATAGTTTGGGAAGCGACCTGCCACTCAGTGACTTATGGCAGTTAAACTGTAAGCAACTTAATGAAATCCAGAATGGGATTTTTTCTAAGAATTGTTCTTAAAATATTTAACTCTTTAAAAAGGGTTGACGTCTAATTAAAAGAGGTTTGTTAAAGTGACAGAAAGCCGTTTATCTTTAGCCTCGGTCGCTAATGGCCTGTGGATAAGTGGTATTGAGAATGAAGGCAGAGGGAGAGAGGGACAGGACAGAGCGGGATCAGATCGGACGAGCTCAGGAACCAAAACGTTGAACTCTTGCATGTTTTCCCGTCCAACCTCCAGTTGGTAACACAACCTTAACGAACGCCACTTAGTTAACCAAGCGAGCAGTAATGAACTTCCTGTGGGAGAGGGGAAATCTTTTTCATTTTTACTTTATTTTTTTCGACTGCCTTTGGTTCGCGTTCTCCTTCACCTTAATATTATTATGCCAACGTCACCAATCGATACGGCTATCCCCCCTCTAGACCTACCGCGTACTGCACTTGGGAGCTGGCATCACCGGTTGTAAGTTGAGTATCAAAACCTTGCAGATCTCTGGAGAGATTATTTTGTTATTGTAAAATAGTTTTTTTTTTCTTGAGCTGGTTTTCACTACGATATCGGGAATGTAGCTTAGCGATTATAGTTAAAGTGTGTGTTAGAACATTTAGCTTCTTTTCTTTTGCTTTTTCTTTAGTAGCAAATGCATGTTACAATGTGAACGATGTACTATAACAGTTTGTAAGATGTGTGCATACGTTAGTTTGTTATAGACAATCGGTTAAATCTCGCGATGATTATGTGTATCGTTGTTGATTGAAAAGTGTAATTTTAAATTTTATGCCAATGATAAAGATATCAATTTACAAGCCTTAATAATAATCAAGGCCCGGCCACTTATTAAGTCTTGTAAATTTAACTGGTTATTGTACCGTCGTTTCACGTATGTACTTAATTTGGGAATTGTATCTCACATCTTATAACAGGCTGCATATGAACGTGTACTATTTAGCCTACTTATAACAGTGCATTATGATTGCCATAGCTATGTCGTCCATCGTGCGTTTTAAACAGCTAATACCTATAGCAAACTCTGACTTAAACTTTCACTACGATCTTCATTATGTCTGAATTAGTACACATTCAACAATATGATATTGAAGCTTTATAAATGTCATATGCTAAATTTAGCAAAACCAGACTCTTAGTTTACATTGTTGAAGAGCAACACATAATAAGCGTTAATCCAGCCTTTTCCCAAACAGATGCCACGATTCTAGACAACACATTGTGTAGCCCATGCTTAGATCTCTCCTAAATGTCTGAGGTCGGTCCTCATCGCAATTGACTCACGTTACCAGAATACTTCCAATGCATATAGGGAGTCTTTGAAAATATCGTTTCAGAATGAATATTCCCCTGACTTCACAAGACATCCGTATCATTCCTCGTTTTGGTTCCGTACAAAATACTATGGAAAATGGGAAAATAATGTTTTTAGTGGACGTGAATAGGGAAACGGTATCCCTATGTTCTATTCTATTAACTGCGTCCTTAGATTGCTTATTCATGTCGTCTATGGGGTGAACAGATGGACCATCAATTTAATTCTATCCTCGACACCATCAGAGATTGATTTTGTACTTGCTTTTAATTTTGCCATAATTAATTAGATCATTACAACTGTTTTTCATTGATCTTCCCATTTAAACCTAAAATTAAAAGGTGAATTAGTAAGTGAGCTATGTTTTCTATTAACTAGGAGGACAACGATTTAGAATAACGCACACAAACCAAATTAGGTAAATAACTGTTTTGGTTTTAGCTACTTATTCAGGAACCACCATTAATAGAGGAATTCCAATGTTATTGTACTATTATAATACAAGTCATAAATATTATTACAAATGAAGATGTGTATTGACATATTTTGTTTTCTATAAAGTGAAGAGAAAGAATTGACATTTTATGTAATGAGCACAAATTGGTTTACAATATCTCATAATTAACTAGTCGCCCTAATATATGGCTAATAATAATAATAATAATAATAATAATAATAATAATAATAATAATAATAATAATAATAATAATAAATAATAATAATAAAGCATTATTTTACAGAATACTTTCTGGGCCCAAGTCTGAGTGGAGAATGTTTTTTCTTTGAGAAACTAACAATCAACTTTGTGCACATGTGAGGAGTATCTGGAACAAAGAAGCAATTTTAAGAGTAATGGCTGAAATGATTAACTCATCTGAGCCTTGGCTTTGCAACGTGAAATTAAGGCCAGTAATGCATACAGTAGGCTGCATGGCATGAAACCTGCCAAAATTCTCCCAAATCGAACTGTCAGAGGGCGGCATTAATATCCAACAAACAGGATACCTATCCTCTTGAACAGACGTATTGATTTATGGAACATGACCTCATAATGTAATGGAAGAATCCCTTGCGTTGAGAATATGTTTGTTTTGAGAAACATCCAGAAACACTCAGATGAAGTGATGGCTTAATTTAGGAATATAGCATATAAACACAGATTGGTATAACTGACTGTACTTATAAAATCTCCTTTTCTGTATCTGCATAGGCCTACTTATAACATACATGTTATATATTCTATGGTAAGCCTAATATAACTGTTGCCATACACATATAGGCTACAATGAATAACGTGACGTCGCAGGGGTCGATAAAAGTCACCAAAACTCAGCTTTCGTGAACTATTCGGGGTCTTATCCTGAAACAGAAGTCACTACGCCTCTCTCGGCAGCAAACAAACACTGACACGGTTTGTGAGAAGCGGAGGAAGAACGGAGGAGGGTGGGGTGGGGTGCGGGGCGACGGGGGTAAAAAAGGGATCCTTACCTGATCGCCTAATGTTAAGATCCATGGCTTCTGTCTGTCTAATGGTCCGTCTCTTCGAAGAAGCCTACTAAGGCCGAACTCCTGCTTCTTCTTCCCGGCTGGGCGTCTTGCTTTTCCCCGCTGGGTCTCAGAAGCTATGGCCGATCATCCCAAACTAAACGGTAGACGACTACAAAAAGGGGGGCTTTCGCGAGCGATAAATTAACGAAAGATAACCATAACAATAAGTGTTTCAAGTGCTATTTTAAAAGAAAGAATAAAGCCCGCCTGTTTTAATAAACCTTTTTAGGACATCCAGAAGGCTCTTTTTCAACCATGTAGTGGAGGGGCAGCTAAACGTCGGCTATTAGCCTATTATATATTAGCCTACATAAAATGTTTATAATTGTAATCACCGCTCAACGGGTTTCTGCAATGTTTTGAATTTATTTTTTAAAAGCTACCTATTTCAATGACTTCATTGAAGTTTAAGCCAAAAAGTTCAATGACGAGTTGAGCATTGATTGCAGAAGGGAGCTTCCTATTGGTTGAACTCAGCAATGAACCTGCAGCAGAAGTAGGAGGATCCCTTTTATCATAAATCACATCTATACTAATAGTAATAACAGAGAAAAAATGCTACAGACTGTTCTTCGATATAATTGTCCTGACGTTGCGAAGACAACGTGATGGGTCATGAAGACGTAATTTAATAGCAATCGAATCACTGGGTGATTTAGAGTTTCGTTAGATTACATGATGTTGTGATGTGTATACGGTGATTTTCTGTCTTATAATCTGTTAAGAAAACCATATTTCTGTCTATGGTTGTTCTCTCTTTGGCTGTTAGGTATACATCAATTGAGCTTTACCATAGACCTCTATGAATCCATCGACCATTAAACGCAGAGGTATACAGGTTGTAGAGGTATGCACGAAACCTGTGATAGCCACCGTTGTTGTTTAAAGAGCATAATCTGCAAATCAATTTGACTGAACGCAGCTTATGTCTTAAATAGTAGAAACAGATAGGCAGAAAAAATTGGCTAAGTAATTTCACAATGCTATGCTTTCATGACAGCTACGAGAATGTGTAACCCACACCATTTTCGTCATAGACGAAGTAAAGGCAACATTCGTCGAGTGCATCTAATCTCAGGTTAATTGTACTTCATAGTAACTTTGTAAAAATACTTGCGTAAAGGTGAATTTACATAGCATAGGTCTTAGCATGATGAATGTAATGCTAGGCTATACAAGCTACAGAGCCATATATCTACTGAAAGGTTTAAGAAACCCTTACAAAATGTGTAATTAAGTTTAAGGTATAGTTACTTGCAGCAAATTCTTTCCGAAAAATGTTCAACAGTGTAAAATGTCCTAGACACTTTAATCGGGCACATTCATGGTGGGTTTTACTAGTGTTATAACGCAAAATAAGTGGAAATCTAGAGTGTGCTATTGTTTGTGGGTGATAGTGACCTATTTTCAAATAACCAAATAATTAAATCATGAAAAATTAAGATTAAATGTAAAATCGGTGATAAAACACGTGAATTTAACATTTGCTAGGCCTATGATTCAGGTCATAAAATCTATATTGGAGAAATCTGCTTCCTGGTGTATGGCTGTAAAACGCGCTACCTGTGAGCTATATATTAATAATTCATTATTTAAATTTTCGAAATACTTCATTACGATTATAATACAATAATTAGTTTTACACTATCATTAATTGCGTTTTTTACTTGAAATGTAGGCTACGTCTTAAGGAGGGATTGTGAACTCAGATCAGATTCATCCAAGATCATGCGCGCCCCAATCATCTCTCTCCCTGTCACACACACACACACACACACACACACACACACACACACACACACACACACACACACACACACACACACACACACACACACACACACACACACACACACACACACCCACACAAACGCTCACACACACGCTCTCGCTCTCTCTCCCCCTCGCCCTTTCTCTCTCTCACGCGCGCACACTCACGCACCCACGCGGGCGCGTACCGCGCGCGTACACACACACACACACACACACACACACACACACACACACACGCACACACTTATGTCTATGATGACAAAACAAAGATGTGTATTTTTTTTACTAATATTACGGCTGTAACAGAGAGAGCCCACAATTATGTGAAAATGCATTCAGGTTAGATTAGATTTAATTAGAATAGACTTTGTTAAATTACTTTTCATACCCTAAGCGCAAAATCAGTCAGAATGTACCGCTTTCCGAATTCTCGCAGCCCCGGGTCCAGCAAATTATTAACCACAATTAACATCTAATTTGCATTTTAAACACCGTGAATTAAAATGTATATATTATTTTCTTTAACAGCTTTGTTGTATGAAATAGAAATAATAATAATAATAATAATAATTATTATTATTATTAGTTGTTGTTGCTGTTGTTGTTGTAGTGGTACTAGTAGTAGGCTAGTAGTGTGGTGGTGGTTTTTGGTGGTATTGGCTAACATATTAATGATAACATTTTAAATTTAACCAGACTGGCTTTTCTTTGCAGTATTTACCATTTCACCATTTCTATCAATGCAACATGCTTCATGTTTACCCTTTCATCCGGAATTCCTACATCTCATGCTATTAAATTCAATCACAATCAAATTTATGACCATAAACTTAAATTTTCCACCAGAAGGGGCACTACAATTCTCGAAACTTGGACGCACATTCTTCGTTATACGTTATTTTAAGGAGAGACTGACGGACAAGAAGATGGGTAAAGAAGAGGAGGAGATGAAGAAGAGACAGAAGTTCTACAAATGTTGAAGCCACATAAGCAGTTTTAAAGGAGACGAATAACAGTGAAAAATTAATTTCCTCCGCGGTGCATTTAATCTAAATCCAGTGCACCCTGAGTGCCAACACACGCGAAGACCACACTTTGCAAACCAATGTGTACATCCAGATTTGAAAAATAACTGTTTTCTCTGGATTATTGATCTGTTGCTTTTAATTGCAACAATTAAGAAAGTTATGGGTGTGGAATATTTTAATAAAATAAATAATTCTAGTGTAGGCTACATGGAGCCTTGGATATATTCATGTTCCTATCTCTGGAAATAATGACACTTAACAGATGTCCTTTTATTACTGAGCCTCACTAATATGATTTAATGGCTTGTATGGAATAACACTATCCATTTTAATTCTGTTTTGAAGTTTAACTTTGAATGGCTTTCTTTGTAGAAACACTTGTATTGGCTAAACAATGTGTGTGACGTAACTTCAGAGGGCTTTTCTCCATTGTCATATAACACAGTTTTCTTGTGCGCGACAGTGAGCGGTTATGCGCAAATCATAGACTTCATAAAGATGTAATCATGGCATTGTCTTATTGACGCTGATAGACCTATGGATTGCGAAATGAATTCAATACGGTAGCGAATTCATTACGCCATTGATTTGTACTTTGCAAATGTCATTTTGAGTTTCTCAAAGTTTCACGTGCTAGAATTTCACGCACAAAATGAAAGGGGCCCTATTGTAGGGAATGACATTCTTGTAACATCTCCAACATCGGTGAATAATGTTTGTGTGATACGCATCTTTTTGTGTTTGCTGTTAAACATGCTCCTCCGTACGAAAATAGATATATAGGCCTGAATGCCTTTTATATATTAAACATTCTTTATGTTGCTTTGCAGTGAGCATCTTTGACCACCTGTCCTTCCCTTGTCAAATCTTGAAGTTGAAAGGACATAATGTGCATATACTGTGTGTCAGTTGATTCGCCTCTGCTCTAGAATGTAAAATAATACCACGTACATCGCATTCCAACATAACCGTTTCAACATTAAAAAGAATAACTACGACCACTACTACTTCTGTGCTTTCCTCAGCTAGCCGAATACAAATGAAAAATAGCCAAAACGTCAAAATATTTAACACGTTTACTGTCATTACATGATGTCCCTCACTCCTTTTGCGCTTTCCACCTTTCTGTATTATATTTCTTATTCAAATCTTATGGTAACATCATGATGCACACCACTGAGTTGTTGCAGTAATGCTGAAATGTTTTTTTTATAGCATTACTGATCTCTTCGGAATGAAACCACACTTAACATTTGACTAGATTTCTGGTTGGGCTTTTCACTCTAAGACAATTCTTTTAAAAAATCCAACTGTTTTTGTTTTTGCAGTTATTGTAAAAATATGAAAATTCAATTCAGACTTCCATGTTGGACATGTTTGTGTTTTTTTTTTTGTAGAACCAGAAGTTTGACAGTGCCACAATAGTCCCTATTTATCTTGCGTCAATATGTAGGCCATAGAGGGTCGTGCACCTCCAACTTCTTTATTTGCTCCAATTGACCTTATGCTTTAGGCCCATCTCTCAAAGTTTACATTACTTCATATATAGCTGGGTATCTGTGTTATTAATTTGTTGTTATAAACAGTATATTTTTAATCCGAATTTTCTATTTAAAAATGAAAATACAAAATATTTTAATTTCAAATATATATATATATAACGTTTTTATAATTCACAAATATATTTTTGTTATTCTGTATGTAATAATTTAGTTACTTCTGAAAAAGCGCTAGACGACAAAAATAACCTCCAATGGCCTAGTCACACATACTTCACATGTGTTCACGTTCAGTCGTGAACACATACTTGTGCACACGCACGAGCTCTCTCTCTCACGCGCACACACACACACACACACACACACACACACCGTGCGTATATTTAACGGCAAAAGACTCAACTTTCTTTAGGCTTACATCACACCTATGTCAAAAAAAGCTTAATTTATAATACGAGTCCATGGTTTTGGCCGGCAAGCGGACAGATTTGATTTAAAAAAAACTCAATTTAACCGAGAAAGTCAGGAAGTAATCTCCCTTTAAAACGAGTAGCTGAACGAGTACAACCCAATCTCCATCTCAAATAAAGAGGTGTTTTACAGAGAGTCATACTATTTAATACACCTTTTTTCAATTCTTTGGTCGATTGCCCTGATTTTTGTCATTTCCGATATATTCAAGCTGTGAAAAAAGTTCCATACAAAATGTTTGTTAACTAGGCAATATAGCCGCTATAATATTTTAATGTTGAGTTTTATAGCTCCACCACGCTCTACCGTTCTTGTGAATACTCTAATATTGCATTTTTTACAAGTTGCTCTTCTGTTAATGTTCCAGTTAGTAAGTTTTATAATCCTCTTCTGACTTTTTTTAAAAACTTGCCCGCACTGTTAACCCATGGTGAAGTTTACACTTTTGTGTGCATATGTAAAAGAACTGTCGCTACTTAACTGGGAGGATGGACATTTACGTAATCTCACTGAAGCACTATATTGTATTAATGTTTGGATTTTTAAAGGCTTTTACCATATATTAATTTTTTTAGTATATATAATTTCATTGTATGCATAATGTCTCTTCGCACATGGTGGGATGTGAGTATACATGGCGGTAAAATAGGCCTCCGGTTCACCAGCCATGTCTTGTAATAGGTGGTGAAAAGGAACGATTAAAATGGGTAGCCCTGCTGAAGTTCATAGTTTTCTATTGATTATTGAACAATTATATATGAACTAAAACTCCTGTATGTATTAATATTGCCAGGCCCTGTTAGATTATTTAAAAAAAGAAAAAAATCTACAAAATCTGTATAAATATTTATTAGAATGTGTTCCCCACACATTGAGCAAATTTAATAAAAAGTGGGTAGTGAAAATTGGATGGAGTCTGTAATGTAACTATACTGTATATGACTGTGTGGACAATTCTGCAGTTCTTTTTGACATCCCTCCAAGAGTGCAAATAGGTGGCAGGTAATATTGGAAACATTGATTGCAGATTTACAAGTTCCCATGTGTTTGTGTGATATCAGCCATTATAGGACCACATTCATACTTCTTAAGATACATCATAATATTTTCTTTGTTTGTTGGTAATTAATAAGGAAGACCAATGACCACCCTGAATTACAAAAAAAATTTCTGATGCCTTTCATAAATTCGTTTATGATGTGTCATATAACCTGGTGATAGATATTTGAGTAATTACAAACATTCATCCTGATTTCATGGAATAATCTTTGCCCTAACATGTGGCAGTCTTCTCAGAAATAATCACGACCAAGACCAGGGCCTAGAAGATGAATCCTGCGCTTTAAACATAGTTAAACACATGCCATGTTCTTAATTTCTCATGCGATACTTTTGCGAGTGATCTCAGTGCTTTGGAAGAAACAGAAACGAAAAAAGACTGTACAGTTGCTGGAAGTTGCTTCTCAAACTGTAGAACAAAGCTTCTTGTACATAGAATAAATTTGGGTCTTAATGATATAAATGCAACACACTATCATTGTGCCATCATGAAGTATGACACCAGCTTTGAAAATGCAATGAGCTATATATATATATATATATATATATACAGATTTATTTTTTCTCATTTAAAAGTATCACGTGCAGCAGAATGTCTTAGTCAGTGGCCTAATAATACATATAATTTTTCAGTGTCATGAGATAAATAATGCTTTCTTAAAGACATGTATTAAAGCCACTTAAACTTCAGGTTTCCAGAACTACCCTGTGATGTCATCACACATGCTTGAGCCAAAATGGACCTTTTCAAACTCTGAAACCCCCCCCCCCACCCCAACCCCACTTTTGTTGCTCTTTTTTCTTCCCTTCATGACCCAAAATGACAAATGACACGGTATTCTTTGTATTTAATCCTGTATTGCACCTTTGTCATTAGAATTACCTCGTGTCTGCATAATCTGTGTATGTGCTGTGTGTGCATTAGCCCCGAGGCAGCTAGAGGCTAGTGTCTCCACTCGGCTGCCACTGTCTGAGGCAGACAGGAAACAGCTTCCACTAACATGTCAGCAATATGGGGAAACCGTGCTTTTGTCCAAGGCACCCCCTCGGCATTTCGTGATGTCTTTTAACTGCCCACTGATTATGCGAAGATAATGGAACTGACAATTAGGTCGGATAACTCTGTGTGTGTGTGTGTGCATGTGTGCGTGTGTGCGTGTGTGCTCATTTATGATATGTGTGAATTGTTTTTGAGTTTTTGAGGAAATTAGGTTTAATTTTTACCAAACTGTTTTATATCGTGATCATTTTGTTAGACATAACAGTCACAGAAAAAGATCTCCTCATTTTTAACTGAGACCAAATAGACCTTGCAGTTATATGCAGCTTATGTGTAATTCTAATATATTTGTGTGGAGAAATTTAAATATTGAGCATATTATACCCACAGAATACGATTGCATTCAGTTGTCCATTTGAAGCAGACTGTACATATCTTCGTACAGATAAACACATCCATTGATAATTGGCTCCATTTGCACCAGAGATTCTTGTTCAAAGCATGCTGCCAAAAGATTGACACTTGACATGGTTTTATTGACTGGAATGAACAGAATCAGAATCCCTTCCTGTTTTGTGTTTGTAATGATGGGCTTGTGTACTGAAGGTGTATGTATGTGTGTACACATATATTTCCCCCCCACGGAAATATACGCTTGAGCAGTTTCCACATAAACCTCTGATCACTCCCGTAAATGCATTCTGTCACCTTCAGTGGTGTAATGATCATGAAAATTGTGACCTTGATCTATAGGAAGCCATAATGTGACAGAATAACCCCCTCCCACGCACTTTTTTTTTTTTTTTTTTTTCAAACTTGCAGGGGCAGACACATAGTGTTGAGAACCGAAGGAGGGATCCAAGCGAGATTGTTTAGTGGCAATAAAAAGCTGGTAGAGGGTCTGTAATGGGCCGGGCATTTCTATGCTCAAGTACATTTGGCTAAGTCTTTGTGATTGAAGTCCATATGAAGGCAGATTGAAACTCGGGGAGATGTTGATGGCAGGAGTTCCCCCCGGCATCGCTGCCGTTTTTATTGTGTACTCCCTTACATTAGTCAACACCATCCACTGTCTCACACACGAGGGTTTTTAAGATTAATGATCTGGTAACAGCATAATGTCCTATCCTCCCTGGACATGGGGAAACTTCAAGCTCATCCTCTGAGCCAGTCTTGATTGTGTCCCAATTCTTACTGCATTTAGCATTAAATAAGCTCCAGTCTCTCTCTCTCTCTCTTTCTCTCTCTCTCTCTCTGCTGCTTCGGAGGGCACTCTCTCTGCTGATTCTCTGCACAGCGTTGGCTGAGTTTACTCCATCAGTTCTTCCATGAGGGAATGTAGGATGACTAAGTGTTTTTCCCCCCACCGGTCCCTGCTTGGAACAGGTGTGTGTGTGTGTGTGTGTGTGTGTGTGTGTGTGTGTGTGTGCGTGCGTGTGTGTGTGTGTGTGCGCGTGTGTGCGTGCGTGCGTGTGTTTTTGGGGTTAACTTTGTGTTGCCCTGCTGCACTGTGAACCTACCTGTCATGGTTTCATGCAAAGTGGGACAGGCCAGATCAAAGCCATCCACTGAGGCCTCTTGCTTCCCCCTTGGGAGAGAAATCGTTTTGGGGAAGACAGAGACAAATTTGTCACATTAAAATGTTAAAATAAAACCGAAATGCAAAACTGCTCCGTGTCTTTATTTTCATTTCCAAAGGGTTGTCAAGGCCCACGCTCGTAACAAGAAATCAACGCTTGTTTGGTCTTTCATTCAGTGTTTTTAATGGAAAAAGTATAGCAACGGCAGCCACCTTCCAAGTCTTCTTTTGGGCATCAGTTGTACACATAATGAACTGAAAATTGATAAATAAAACAAATATTTGACAAAAGAACACTTGCCCTTTTGTGTTTTGTGCAGAATATTGATATATAAAAGCCGTTTGTAAACAAGTACTCCTCAATGGG